>CM021107.1:313411220-314088727 GCA_007115665.2 Sequoiadendron giganteum | reverse complement strand
GATCTTGGTGCATCTAGAGGAGTCTACAAGGGATTGGAAAGAGGTTTCCATTGATTTCAAAGATGATTTAAGAGGTATGTTTGAATTTTGAAGTTTTTTTTTTTAAACCAAAACTTCATTTCTCTTCTTTCTTTCTTTTTTTTTTTTCCTATTTTGTTTTAGTGAAACAAAGAACAAGTTACAAACCCTAGTTGTGTTTAAGTTTTTTGTTGAACAAACCCTAGCTGTTCTTGTAAAAAAAATTGTTTTATAGTTACAAACCCTAGATTTTTTAATATTAGTTTAATTATAAACTTTGAATGTTAATTTTTTTTAATTTGTGTTATTGCAGCATTGCTTATATCTATAAATTGTCTCTATCACATTCACAATGTCTCAAAATAGAAGGGACCCTTGTTGGAAACTGTAATGAGCCGGGCAGATTTTTTTTGATTTTTTCCCACAATTGATTACAATGCAACATGCACCCGTTAAGGTTAGCACAAACCAAAACGTTGCAGAAAGTAACTCTAACCAGAATGTACACCAGGATCCCGATGTGGGCAAGGTGTGAGTATTGGTCAGAGGATCTATGAAAAGCGAACTGAAGGAACTCTAACCAAGAATGGTGCCGAGTGATGGCGAGCATATGGTCAGAGGATCAATGCAATGCAAACTGAAGGAACTCTAACCAAGAATGGCGCCGAGTGATGGCGAGCATATGGTCAAAGGATCAATGCATGATGACAGAATGTAACCCTAACCAAGAATGGCGCCAATGGATGGCGAGCATATGGTCAGAGGGTCCCTAAACTACTCAACTGAAAGCAAATAGGCGGCAAGCCAGCCTCTTCCACTTATTCAGTGGGAATTACATGTAAATTCAAAATGAAGAGAATGAATTGCTGACAGTACTACTGTTCAGCTTACAGCAAATTAGAGAGCTTGCCAGATATCATGAGAGTAAGAACTTCCAAAGCTATAACAAGATAAGATCCCTCTTCTACAATCACAAACTCTTGAATATCAACCCCTCGCACAACTAATGAACTCCCTTAAATCTGGTATGACTGATTTGACAGATTTAATGCAGAACAGCAACAAAATAACTCACAAAATTGTACATATCTACCTCTAAACACATCCTATTGACGAGAAATCAAATGCAGATTACTATACTGATATAGGCGCCCAAGATGCAATTCCTAAACCACCCAAAACAAGCCTTATTTATTTTGCACAAACTTCGATGCACTTCAAGATGGTACGGCCCAGCTGCAAGGGCGATTTTCCTCTATAAAATCAGAAAGACCCAAATAAAATCTGGAAATTGGCAAGAATGGTCGCCCCACATAAACAAATTGATAGATTCAATACCCAGAAGGATAGCATTTTTATTTCATGAGCTGCGAGCAAATCTTACATTCCTCAATGACATTCAGCAACATCAAAATATGATAGAAAATGTAAACTAGAACTCCCAAAATGCAATGACTCAATTGGAAATGCAATTCAAACCTATTACAAGCTAACCTCTCAACTAGTTGCTATCTTTCAAGCAAGAAGATGAGCCCATGCTAGGAGGGATGCTTTCCTCGAAGCGAGTGCCTGAAGACAATTCAGCAGCATAACGGTGTAGTAGACAAAAGATACCAAATGAAGAGCTGAGGCCTGATTAAATAGACAAGAGAGAAACATCTAGAAGCTTCCAGAAGGCGCCCAAACCCTAATTTCAAATTCACTTTTTCCCTCCAAAGAATGGCGTCCTTTTTCACCCATGAAATATTTCACTTTGTATTTTCTTTTTAAAATAAAATCAATTCTCTCAATAGGCGTCCCTTTCTTCATCTCAATATTTGACATTTAAAGATATAACTTATTCTCTCCATGACGCCTAGACCCTCAAGGTTCCCCTTTTAAAACAACTTAAAGTTGTACTGCTAGGCAAGGGGCATAATATTAAAATATAATATTATAATGAAAATACTTATCTCTCCAAGAAATATGCGCCCAAGGCCAAGAATTGAAGTGCCAGCTGAACCAACTGAAGAAGAGGACCAACTGAACTGAACCCAAACTGTCCACTGCCAAAAATAGAATTTACTAAAAATAGTAAATTCGCGAAGTTGCCCGGAATGCCAAACTGAACACATCACTGCGAAGCTCTCTGAAAACCCAGAAAGAATCCGCAAACAGAATCCCGAACCTCAAGCAACAACCTCCTCAAAACCAGGAAACCCTAATTTCACCATCCACGTAGCCTATGGGTCTCCGGAATAGGCCAACGGTCAACTGAAACGGTCACAGCTGGGAAGGGGACATTACAGTCCGCCCTCCCCAAGATTGCTTGCCCTCAAGCAATCGCAAGTCTGGATGTTGTAGAATCCCTTCATTCTCCCATGTAGCATCCTCCAATGGTAAATTCCTCCATTTCACCAAATACTCTTTGATTGTTCTCCTCCTCAAGGAACGCTCTCTGAAATCGATAATCTCTTCTGGAACCAATGTCAACTGCCCTTCTTCATCCAAAGGAGGTAACTGTGATGAAGCCACAACATTGTGTCCAAGTGCCTTTTTGAGGCGAGACACATGGAAGACATTGTGGACCTTACTACTCGAAGGTAGTTCCAACTCGTAAGCCACCGCTCCTACCTTCCTAACAACTTTGAATGGTCCATAGAAGCGTGGTTTGAGCTTCTCAGCTCCACTCTTCTTAAGTGTGGACTGTCTGTAAGGCTGAAGCCGAAGGTATACCATATCACCAACCTCAAATGAGCGCTCAACACGCTGCTGATCAGCGTACATCTTCTGCTGATTTTGTGCCATTTGAAGGTTGTCCTTCAAAGATTTCAAAACATCTTGGCTTTGCTGCAACCAATCCTTGGCCTGGGGAGCTCTGCTATCGCCAAACACCAAATCAGCAAAGCTGGGAGCCTCGTAGCCATAGAGGGCCATGAATGGAGACATCTTTATTGACATGTGGAAAGATGAGTTGTAGCAATATTCTCCCATGTGGAGCCATTTCACCCATGCTCTTTGCTGTTCCGAGACATAATTCCTGAGATAGCCCTCCAACCATTTGTTCACAATCTCTGTTTGGCCATCTATTTGTGGGTGATAGCTAGTGCTTGGAGTAAGCACTGTACCACTCATCCTAAAAATTTCCTGCCAAAAGGTGCTTAAGAACTTGCTGTCCCTATCACTCACAATGTTTTTAGGCAACCCATGCAATCTAAACACTTCATGGAAGAACAGATCTGCAACTTGAGCTGCAGAAAATGTGCTAGTGATGGCAAAGAAATGAGCGAACTTGGTCAATCTGTCAACTACAACATAAATGCAGTCTTTGCCTTGAGCCCTAGGCAATCCGGTGATGAAATCCATCAAGATGCTCTCCCATTTTTGGTTTGGAATGGGAAGTGGCTGCAGTAGACCAGCTGGAAGAGAGTGCTCATTTTTGTTCATTTGGCAAGTGCTACACTCCTTGATGTAACGCTGAACATCGTCTTTCAACCCCTTCCAAGAGAACCTCTCTCGAATCTGCCTATATGTCTTGAAGTACCCTTGATGACCAGCAAGTGGGATGTCATGAAAAGTCATCAAAATCTTCTTCTTAAGTTTAGAATCTGCCACCAAGAAGATTCTTCCCTTGTAGTGTATCAACCCATCAACTACCTTGTACCTTTCATAATGAAAAGTACCTTCAATAACACTGGTTGCAAACTGATTTTTGGCGTAATCAACAAGCAACAACTCCTTCCAATCAGTAGTAAGCTCACACAATGAGCTCAAATGGGGCCTTCTGGATAAAGCATCAGCGACAATGTTGTTCTTCCCTTTGACATACTCGATGTCGAAATCGTAAGCTTGAAGCTTACTCACCCACTTCTATTGTCTTTCATTCAAATCTTTCTGATGCATGAAGTGCTTGAGACTGTTGTGATCAGTCTTGACCACGAATTTGCTCCCTACCAGGTATTGTCTGAACTTGGCTAATGCATGCATGATTGCAAGCATTTCTTTGTCATAGATAGAATAGGTTCCTTCAACCCCCCTTAATTTTCTGCTTTCAAACACGATAGGGTGCTTATCCTGCATCAAAATAGCCCCAATACCTTCCCCAGATGCATCACACTGTAACTCGAAGGGTTTGGAGAAATCAGGTATGGCCAATACTGGACAAGAACTCATGATGTTCTTGAACTTATCAAACACACTTTGAGCCTTTTCTGACCACAGGAAAGCCCCCTTTTTAGTGAGGTCAGTAAGAGGAGCAGCACTTTGAGAATAACCCTTTACGAATCTTCTGTAGAAGCCACACAGACCCAAGAATCCCTTCAAATGAGTCAAATTTTCTGGAGGTGGCCAATCTACTATTGCCTTGATCTTTTCAGGATCAACCTTCACCCCATTAGCGCTGATTATATGACCAAGGTAGAGCAGCTCCTTCATCCCAAATTCACATTTGGATTCCTTCGCAAACAAACTTTCTGATTCAAGGATGCTAAGCACTTCCTCCAAGTGCTTGAGGTGCTCTTCCCATGACTTGCTGAAGATGAGAATATCATCAAAGAATATCAACACAAATTTCCTCAATTGTTTCTGGAAAACTCTGTTCATGCAAGACTGAAAAGTGGCGGGAGCATTAGTCAAGCCAAAGGGCATGACTAGGAACTCAAAATGGCCATAGTGGCATCTGAATGCCGTCTTCTCAACATCTGAACCTCTCATCCGGATTTGATAGTAACCCGATCTCAAATCAATTTTTGAGAAGAATTTAGCACCATGTAGCTCATCAATGAGCTCATCGATCCGAGGAATAGGATATCGATTCTTTATTGTGCTTTGATTCAAGGCACGGTAATCCACACACATGCGGATGGTGCCGTCCTTCTTCTTCACCAGAACCACAGCTGAAGCAAAGGGACTCTTGCTAGGGCGAATGAAGCCCATCTCCAGAAGTTCCTTTATGTTCTTCTCAATTTCATCCTTCTGCTTCTTAGGATATCGATACGGAGTTGTGATGACGGGTTTGGCACCCTCTTTGAGCTCAATGACATGCTCAGCTCCTCTTTCAGGTGGTGGCCCAGGAGGTAGATCAGCAAACACCTTACTCCTCTTGGTGAGTATTGACTGAATATCTGGAGGGTATTCCCTCTTTGTCTCAACTGGACTAGCTGGAAGAACCATGCATTCCGCAGCCCACTCCACTTGGTCATGTCTAATCAGCCTCTCCATCCTTTTGAATGAAACTATTCGAGGACCACCATTGGACATTCCTCTCAATACAACCCTCTTGCCATCAGATTGGAACTTGAGCTCCATTGTTTGTAGATTGAGAGAGATTTCACCAAGTGAACGTAACCATTGTATGCCCAAAACTGCATCTGTGTCACCAATAGTAACCACATAGAAGTCATCTTTGACTTCATAGTTCCCCAACTGCAAAGACATGTTAGGAACTCTTCGGGTGCAAGAAATATGGAACCCATCAGCCACCATGACTTTGAAGCCTTCAAATTCTTCGGTTTTGAGACCTCTCTTTGCAACCACACCTTCATCAATGAAGTTATGCGTCGCACCAGTATCGATTAATGCCACGATACGATGACCTCCAACTCCCCCACGAACCTTGAAAGATTCGTTCTTTTGGAAACTAGAGAGTTGGGCAATAGGGCCCCAACTCCTTGCTCATGATCGGACTCTTCTGTGGCTCTTTCCTCTTCGCTGTCCCCAAAATAAGACTGCTGATCTGACATATCAGATGCTGATTCATAATCAGAATAGGTTCCCATTTGATTATAACGCCCTCTTCCAGGACATCTATGGCCCTTAGTCCAAGGCTCTAAACATGTGTAACACTTGCCCTCTTTTCTGAGCTGTTCACGTTGCTCTTCAGTCAACTTAGGTGGGAACTTCTTGTGCTGATTAGAAGAATGTCTCTTATCCTTCTTATGCCCAAAAGGCTTAGGTGGAAATTTAGGCCTAGGGGCTGATAACTCCATACTACGAGCCTTCTTGATTGCCTCATCAAGACTTGGTGGATCGAAAGCTTTCACCCACCCTTTCAAGGGTTCAACCAACCCTTCAGAAAATAAAACAACCAATCTTCTTTCGGTGATGTTGGGCACCATCACAGAGAGTCTCTGGAAATCAGCAATGTAAGAATCCAAGGAGCCATGCTGCTTCAGTTGTGCAAGCTCACGAAATCTTACTTCAGGGTCCTTAGTGTCGAACCTTTCAATCAACTTGTTGGTGAATTCCCCATAGGTTCGAATAAGGTTATGGCCAAGTGTGACCAAACCATGGTACCACCACTCATGAGCAGCTCCCTCTAAATGAAGTGTTGCAAACTTGATGGCATCTTCTTCTGGCATGGGACGAAGTGAAAGGTAGTTGTCTAACTTCTGAACCCACGATCTTGCTGAACACTTATCACTTCCATCGAAGTGAGCCAATGTTACCTTCCCCAAGGCTTGATGAAAATCAGTTCTAGGAGCCATGTAAGCTCGATTATCAACTCTTCCTCCATGTCTTTTGTTTCTCTGATTCAAGAATTGATCAAAGGACCATTGGTCTCTAAGATCAGGAGGTAGGGTAGCATACTCCATGTAGGCTTGCCTGGCATCGTCTACCAAAGGAATGGTAGCTTCAACTTGCTGTTCTTCCCTCGGAGTGAATGTAGGAAAGAGCGGTCTAGAGGCTGATCCACTAGAGTTGGCATCATGCTGTCCAATGGTTCTACTGCCTCCATTACCATTGTTCCCATTATTCCCGTTGTTTCCATTGACTCCATTGCTTTCTCCTGTAGCATGGTTTTGATTCGGAGTATGGTTCTGAGAAGTTTGCTGGTCCATCCGAGCAAGTAACCGAGACATCATCTCAATCATTCCATCAAACTTCTTTTCCATCCTTGCATCCTTCTCCTCCATGGCCTGCCTAAGATTGTCTGACATGTTCTCAACTGTTTTACCCTTATCCACTGCTGTTTCTGTTTCTCTCAAGGCTTCTGAGAGAGTATCTGCTTCTGGCACTGGCGGAAGCTGTGTCTGTTGTCTTCTGGCCTGACCTCTGGTGTAGTATCTGCAATCACTGTCACTCATCTGACCACTGAATCACTGTTGGGCACAGGTTGGCAGAATCATGGCTCTGATACCACTGTAATGAGCCGGGCAGATTTTTTTTATTTTTTTTCACAATTGATTACAATGCAACATGCACCCGTTAAGGTTAGCACAAACCAAAACGTTGCAGAAAGTAACTCTAACCAGAATGTACACCAAGATCCCGATGTGGGCAAGGTGTGAGCATTGGTCAGAGGATCTATGAAAAGCGAACTGAAGGAACTCTAACCAGGAATGGCGCCGAGTGATGGCGAGCATATGGTCAGAGGATCAATGCAATGCAAACTGAAGGAACTCTAACCAAGAATGGCGAGTGATGGCGAGCGAGTGAATGGCGAGCATATGGTCAGAGGATCAATGCATGATGACAGAATGTAACCCTAACCAAGAATGGCGCCAATGGATGGCGAGCATATGGTCAGAGGGTCCCTAAACTACTCAACTGAAAGCAAATAGGCGGCAAGTCAGCCTCTTCCACTTCTTCAGTGGGAATTACATGTAAATTCAAAATGAAGAGAATGAATTGCTGACAGTACTACTGTTCAGCTTACAGCAAATTAGAGAGCTTGCCAGATATCATGAGAGTAAGAACTTCCAAAGCTATAACAAGATAAGATTCCTCTTCTACAATCACAAACTCTTGAATATCAACCCCTCGCACAACTAAAGAACTCCCTTAAATCTGGTATGACTGATTTGACAGATTTAATGCAGAACAGCAACAAAATAACTCACAAAATTGTACATATCTACCTCTAAACACATCCTATTGACGAGAAATCAAATGCAGATTACTATACTGATATAGGCGCCCAAGATGCAATTCCTAAACTACCCAAAACAAGCCTTATTTATTTTGCACAAACTTCGATGCACTTCAAGATGGTACGGCCCAGCTGCAAGGGCGATTTTCCTCTATAAAATCAGAAAGACCCAAATAAAATCTGGAAATTGGCAAGAATGGTCGCCCCACATAAACAGATTGATAGATTCAATACCCAGAAGGATAGCATTTTTATTTCATGAGCTGCGAGCAAATCTTACATTCCTCAATGACATTCAGCAACATCAAAATATGATAGAAAATGTAAACTAGAACTCCCAAAATGCAATGACTCAATTGGAAATGCAATTCAAACCTTTTACAAGCTAACTTCTCAACTAGTTACTATCTTTCAAGCAAGAAGATGAGCCCATGCTAGGAGGGATGCTTTCCTCGAAGCGAGTGCCTGAAGACAATTCAGCAGCATAACGGTGTAGTAGACAAAAGATACCAAATGAAGAGTTGAGGCTTGATTAAATAGACAAGAGAGAAACATCTAGAAGCTTCCATAAGACGCCCAAACCCTAATTTCAAATTCACTTTTTCCCTCCAAAGAATGGCATCCTTTTTCACCCATGAAATATTTCACTTTGTATTTTCTTTTTAAAATAAAATCAATTCTCTCAATAGGCGTCCCTTTCTTCATCTCAATATTTGACATTTAAAGATATAACTTATTCTCTCCATGACGCCTAGACCCTCAAGGTTCCCCTTTTAAAACAACTTAAAGTTGTACTGCTAGGCAAGGGGCATAATATTAAAATATAATATTATAATGAAAATACTTATCTCTCCAAGAAATATGCGCCCAAGGCCAAGAATTGAAGTGCCAGCTGAACCAACTGAAGAAGAGGACCAACTGAACTGAACCCAAACTGTCCACTGCCAAAAATAGAATTTACTAAAAATAGTAAATTCGCGAAGTTGCCCGGAATGCCAAACTGAACACATCACTGCGAAGCTCTCTGAAAACCCAGAAAGAATCCTCAAACAGAATCCCGAACCTCAAGCAACGACCTCCTCAAAACCAGGAAACCCTAATTTCACCGTCCGCGTAGCCTATGGGTCTCTGGAATAGGCCAACGGTCAACTGAAACGGTCACAGCTGGGAAGGGGACATTACATTATCTACACAATTTGAGAAAAAAGGCACTAATAAAATTTATAGGAAATTGAATGTAGTTTATGGACTACCATGTTTTTGTTTGAAATTTTTAAATTAATTTCATGACAATCAGATATATAAATGAGGGATTACTAAATTGTTTGAAAAAAGAAGTGGGTGTCATTTTGGATAGCTTAAGTATGAACAAAATAATAATATATTTTTTTCAGAATTTGGATATAAATAAAGGACAGAGTGGATGTGACACATTTTTTGTTATTTTTTTGTAAATAAATAATTATTTATGAATTTTTTTGGTGAACTAAAAAAAAATTAATGTAATTTTTTGGCTGACATAGCCTAGTTAACAACTATGAAAGTCAAGTTTTTGAATTTGTAGCCAATATAGCCTAGAGTGTGATGCATTTTGTGTTTTTGGAAAAAGGATAAATGGATTGAAATTTATAGAGATGCATTTCAATATCTTTATTTGTTAGGAATTCAAAAATAGTGCATTTAGAAAAATAATAAATAATTATCTATTAATATTATAATGAGGTATATATTATATTTTTAAATTTTTTATAAGTTTTTTGAATATACCCTTTTTGTTTGACCAAGTTTGGATTAAAAAAAGTTCGTTAGCATTAAGGGTGAAGTCAAGGAAAGTCTATGAAGACCTCCCATCCTATGATTTGCATGGAAAGGTAGGATTGAGGTTCCCAAACCTAATTCTCACAAAATCTTGAGACAATTTTTATGGGGGGGATTCTAATAGAAAACAAATAATTGTTTTTTTACAAAATGATATCCATTTTTGAAAATGAATATCTATTCGCAAATGAAAATGGATATGCATTTTATAAAAGCAAATAATCCATATTCAAATGAAAACCGATATTTGATTTTGTCGGCGTTTCAATTAGCACCTCTGGAATGCTTATTGGAAACAAACAGCTATGCATAGTGCATGATGACTTGTTGGTGTGTGTTTTGAATACGCCACCATACACAAAATAAAATGCCCAAGGACACTTTATCCTCTCTTGAAAAGTAAATGCAAATACCTAGAAGGTAATACAATAACTCCAATGTTTCTTTTGGTCAGGTCATGACATATGGACAAGGTCAGTGGGCGTTGTGATTTGCTGGTAATCACAAGGGGACTTACATAAAATTCATTTTTCGAGTTGAGGACTTAGACAGTTTTATCATTGAAGCGCTTGAGATGGGTGTTTCAGTTTTCCAAAAAAAAGGGCAAAAGGATAAGGGTTTAGAGGTCTAAACTACGCCTAAGAACTCAAGAGACAGCAGTGAAGAGATAAAATAGGGTAACCACACTTTGTTTCGCCTCCTTCAGACAACTACGCAAAGTGGGTGCAATCTTCGAAGGAAGTGATAATAATTTTCATGTTTGAATTGAAAACAAACAGAAGTTAAGCATCCACAAATCAATGGCTCAGACTAACTTTACACATCAAATGCAAATCATCCATTTGACAAAAGTATGAGCTAAATTTTATCTACCACTGCTATCAAATCTATCATCCACTTAACAAACATATAAATGAAATAGTAATCTAATTCTACTCTAAGTGTTGAAGGAGAAATATTAAACCCTGCACACTATTTGAAAACAAAAGTGATTCTAAGCAAATCATGCACTAGAGCTTTTACTGACGGAAATAGTCTTGTCGCAACAATATTATACTACTCACTTCACAAATTGCAAATGAGAGTAAACAAGTTTATATAGAGTTTACAAAATTAAATAAACGGCTCAGATTAAAAATGAGCCAACGGTCAAGATCAAAACAAATAAACCCTAATTAGGGTTTCCCAAAATGACTTTAGTGAACAGAGAGTTGACAAGGTGATGTGGCGCTTGGAGCTATTTTCAAGGAATTACATCCCGATCCTCCTGCGTTGCCGTGTGTTCGATGAATCTGGACACGATCAAGGCAACTTCATCCATGGTGACCTGAGGAAGCATTCCGATCCTGAATTCCAGTCCGTACACACTCTCGGCGCATCTGGCAAAGGTATCCTCCCACTCTGGCTTGGCCTTCTCAAAAGACTCTCGGAGGCTTAGGAAGTTCGCCAATTTGGCCCAGTCCTGCTTCAAAATGGGTCCAGTGATGGCAAAGATGCCTTCTTGGACCTTCCCTTTCAAAACTTCTAAATGCAGGTCATTCTCTTGTAGAGCTTCCTTATCCAGGATGTCAGCGATCATGTTGAGAAGTTTGGCCTAAACTTCCTTGACCTGTTCTTCCAATCTGATACCGTCAATCTTCATCCTCTCCAAGACTTCGCCTCGTGTCGTCAAGGCCCAATACCAGGTGTGGAAGTCATAGGCTGCTCCTGCTGCAATAACACCTCCGTCTATCAACTCCTGCTTAGGAACTCCTTTCAGAATCCTAAGGCAAGGGATTATGCTATTTTGCACATCCAGAAGGTAATCCCACACTTCTGCCAAAGCGGCCAGCCTAGAAAGTAGGGCAGTGGCCTAACCATAAACCAGAGTCAACCTCTCTACGAATGCCTCAGCTTCAGTCCCCTTCGCTGCTATCCATTCTCTAGCTTCCCGAACTGTGACCATGTTTTCTTCTATCTCTTTAACGGCCCCCTGTGAAGAGTTCGGGAGTAGAGGAGCTGCCGTGTTGTCTTGATCAAGTGCTGGATATACTCCTTTAGGCGCTCAATTTCTAACTGGCACTCCTTCCTCTTGGCTACCTCCTTTGCCAACCTTGACTTGATAGTGGACACAGAATTGTCCAAGTCTTCAATTTCTTGGCCCTTCGTGGTTGCACCCAAGTCAATGGTTGTGATGGCATAATCTTGTGGAGCCATGTCTTCCTATGGCTTGTCCATTGTAGGCACTGCGATCTGCACTGTCCTGTTGCCGGCTCCATCTCTCTGTATGCTCGAGAATTTCGTTTCTGGCTTCTTAACTGCAGTTTGCGTAAGTCTGGCCAAAAAGTCAGCAGTGTCATCCTCTTCTGGCTCCTCCACTGGCGCTTGTAATTTGAGCCTCTCCCTTAGCCAATCTAGGATCGTCGGCTGCTCTATGCCTTCATCTTCCGGCCTGTCTTCTTTGTCAGGAACGTCCAGAATTCCCCTAAGGGCTGAAATCATTCCTTCCTGGAAATCCTCATTTTGGGTGTCCACATTTTCATCATCGGACTCCAATATTTCTGTGCCCGTGGGAGATGGTGGCGCATCTTTGTTTGGCTGAGGCTCCATATTGTTTTTCGGAATCGGGGAAGGATCCCTAATGTCAACCAGTGAAGCATCTACAGTAGCCAGCATCTCTTCAATATTCCTAGATGCGGCCGAGTGTGAAGGCTTTACCTTAGCCTGCTTCTGAACTGGCTCCTTGCCTGCAACTATCTCCTTCCTTTTCTTGGAAGTGGTGGCCTCTATCATCTCTACGCCCTGGGATGCGTCCGCATTGGAAGAATAGGATTCCGCCTCTCTCAACATATCATAAGTTAAGGTTATCCTTTTTTGCCTGAGTTCCTGAATCTGTTGATCAACCCACCACTGTGTATACTTGATGACAGGTCTCATCAAAGTATTTAAATCGACGTGCTCGGATTCTGACCACCTGACCATCGGCAAAGGCTAGCTCTCATCAAGGTGCGGCTGTACCTGCTGTCCATCTTCCTCCAATTGATCCGGCACTCGACAAAGTTTTGTTGCTCTGATCAAACTGACAGGCAATCTGGACCACATCTTTCACCTAATCTCAAACTTGTCCGCAACATTTGCCCATAAATCTTCCAGTTCAACCCTATGCTTGTACCTCCTTCCATCCACCGTCTTGATGTGATGATGCGGGTCGAAGTGGCTCCTAGATCGATATGTAACAAAAGGATAATGCTGAATCTCGAGCCTGACACTATCTGCTGCCTGTGATGATGGACAAGACTCTAGCATGTTCCCTATAAAGAAGGGAAAGGTTACTGCCGCCTTTTCTTTTGTCCATTGGAGGCCTTGAAATTCTTCTAGCTACCTTAGTACTTCCAACAGGACCATCTTGTTAGTTGGGAAAATGGGCAAACGATATGGGCTCCGAGTGAATCCCTGGATTCTGATGTAAGTATATCGGGGATACTGGATAATCCAAGATCCATATTTGCCAATCAGCTTCTTGGCCTCAGGATTCAGCCGTTGATGCGTCCCTCCCTGGAGTATCCTGGTGATATACATAAGGAAGGCGTAATGAGCTCGCCGGAAGTGCGCCTTTTCTTTCAATTGCAATTGTGGATAGCAGTTGTATGCCTTCAGCTCATTTGATCCACTGCCGACTATGCCCTTGCATATCAAGTCTGCATACTTGTAAGTCCTAGCCAACATGTAGATGACATAAGAACTCATATGAAACGTTTTAATTTTCTCTGAGTTGACAAGCTGCTCATGGAGGTTGTTGCTAATCATTCGTGACTAGTTAAACATCTTTACGCCCTCTGTGATGTCCTCAATAAAATAGTACATCCATGGCTCAAATGGCGCCCCCAAAGGACTGGTTGCTATTCTGTTCAACAAGATAATGATGTCTCCGTAGTCCTCCTTGAAGTCCATACGCATCAACTTCTTGGGCATTTTCTTGACCGACGGCTTAGGCTTGTCCAGCCATGACTTGTTGATGTTGGCGGCACAAAGGTCAGGTTGCTCATCATACAATCTCTGGGCGTCTTCCTTAGTTTTATAAGTGGTCTTAGGATACGAAGGAATGCCAAAGGCCTCTTGTATGGCCAACTCTCCCAGATGTGCCAATATTCTCTCGTCAGGCGCCACAATTTTTCTCAACTCAGCATTATAATGAAGCGCACACTCCACCATCAATTCAACACATTTAGGCGCAGGCGGAAATTCATCAGCTTGAAAGATTCCATTTCTTACCATTCTCCTGGCTGCACGCGTGGGTAAAGGCCCATTGTGCCCATATACTCTTCTCTTGAATTCATCGAGGTCTATATGACCAAGATTGGTGTCCGAGATGTTCTTCCATTTTGATTTTATTTTAGTCTCTGGCTGCGATCCTTTGTTCGCGAACTTCATCTGTGCTTGCTTGGACGTCTCTTCTTGATTGACTGTCAACCTGCAAGTACAAAATGCTTAACATTAATATAAGAACTTTTAAAATCAAATTACTCCGGGGTGTAGTTTGGACAAAATCGCACTTTCAGCTTATTAAATTAAAATTTCTCTCAAAAAGCAAGCTGAAACTAATCAAATTCGCCCATCTGTGAATGAAACTCGTGCCTGAAAGAAAGTAGAAGATAGAAACGAGGTACAAACACATTGTCGATTAATTTCCAAACCTCAAAGATCGTGTTCTGGCTGCGAACGAATTTAAAAATTCTGAAAATCTGCTAGAGGAAGTGCACCAAAGCTTGGAAGTATGATTTTCAGCAAAGAAATAACTTATTTCTTTCTAAAAATCACGCCTGTCAACAGGAAATTTCTTCCTTGATTCTCACAACAACGTTACTTGCACTAAATTTTTCCTTCGCAAACGATTCCCAGAAGATTCAAGAAAGATAGCTTCTTCTCAGTCAAAATTGTGAAGAAATGAGTTGCTGAAACTCATTTTATGGCTGAGAAGTGCGATTTTCCTCAAGGAGTTGCTTTCTTCTCTCTGATTTTCTTCCAATTTTAGAAACGTTTTCTTCTCGGATTGGCAAGTTTCTAATTTCACTTTCAGTTGCTGAGGCAAGTTTCCAATTTTCATCTCTGTGCCACCTCTGTTTGAGATTTTCAAATTTCTTAAAAAAATTGACTAAGTGTTAGAGAAAATATCAAAAGATATTAAATTAATTGTTTAAAATTAATTTTCCAACATACTTTAAATCTTCGAATCATGGCAATTTTAAATTTACCTAAGGCTGAATAATTTAATCTTCCGAATAATCTTCAGACTTCGAATTTTTTAATTAAAATTCCCTAAGTGTTGGGAAATAATTAAAAATATCAAAATATTTAATTCCAACCCGTTTAAAATTGATACATGGCTAAGTGTGTTTGTCCGCGGCCAAATATCTCTTTTCAAATTGTCTGCCTAGCCAAAATGTGCTCAATAGTTTATCTGCCAAATTTCAACTCTCTAGGCGGAGTTCTGAGCCCTCTAGACATTTTTATTTAGCCAAACGATTCATCTTCTAGGTTGGGCGAACTTGGAGATCTCTGCCACTTTGCCATCTTTTATTAGTGCCTTAGGAATTTTTCCAAGCTGAGAGGGGCGAACTTCATGGTTGCTCTGGCAAACACTCTTCATTTTATGCCAAAGAATTTCATTCTGTTGTGTTGAGGAGTGATTTTCGTGCCGGCCAAACCTCTTCTCCTCCTAGACATTTCTTTGTTTTTCATGCCTTAGACAAATTTATCTTTCAAAGTTGGACGAATTTCTTATAATTCCTTGCCAATGGCGTATCTTATGCTGCATTTGTCTAAAGCGGACTTCACACTTTCCTTGCCATGGCGAGTTTTATTCTTGCCTTGTCCAACGGCGGGCTTTACTTATAATTGGCCATTTAATCCATCGTAAGGCGACTTTCTTTGCAATTTCACCTCTTTCCAAACATCTTGGAGCGAACCCCTTCATATTTCCACCCTTCTCCATACTTCTTGGGGCGGACTTCACATACCTCTTGCCATTTTAGCATATGGCGGACTTCATAGACTTTATGCCATTGACTTCTTTGGGCGGACTTTGACCCCTTTGTGCCATGGGCGGACTTGGCTTGTCTTGCACCATCCACTCTTCTCCTTTGGGCGGACTTCATGCTCTTCATGCCAAGGGTGGACTTGGCTTCCTCCTTGCCAAGGGCGGACTTGGCTCTCCTTGTGCCATGGCGGACTTGGAGGCCTTCATGCCATGGGCGGACTTCAGCCTTGGCTTGCCAATGGCTACTTTTGGGATGCCAAATGTAGGGCGGACTTCTTAGACTTCATGCCATTCCTTCCTTGAGGGCGCCATCTTCATGACTTAGCCATTTTTCAAAACTTTTGCCATTTTTTCCTTGAGGGCGCCATCTTCATGACTTAGCCATTTTTCAAAACTTTTGCCATTTTTACCTTGATTCTTTTGACATCTGGAGGCGTGTTGATTTCTTGCTTGATGGGATCCAAAAATAGAAACTTTCTAAAAATAGAAAAAGCAAAAAGCATCCCTAAAAAATAGAAACTCCAGATGGCCTAAAAATGCCGAAAATCAAAAAATCAAAAAGCAAAAAAGCAGAATCCCTAAAAAATAGGAAGTGTTAGAATTGACCGAAAGCAATGGCGTTCCTCGTCTACTGGGTCTTCTGAGCATTTCCATGACGTTTAAGCATTCAAACGGGTTCAAAATCTCACCTTGGCCGGACTGACTCTCAAAAAGTTATTCAAATTAAGGACTCTAAACTGGCGATTCAAAGGGTGACATCAAAACTTGGGGGTCCCCATTTGCAATGGGGCGATGTGTGAAATAGGTCACAACATGATTGCGCTTCAAATTATGGAGGGGAAGCTCCATCTTTTTGCTGATTTGCGTAAAAGTAAAATGGACTAATGTTCTTATCTTTTTTACTCAGCGGCAGGACACAAGGGTGCATAAACACAATGCATTGCAGCTAAGGTTTTCTCTGGTTTCTACAGATCATAACTACAATTAGGCTAACTTTTAATCTATCCTATCTCCTCAAGATAAATAGAGTAATAGAACATAGGAGCGGGAATGAAATGGTTGGATCACTTGGGTCAACCGTCTCTCAAAACACGTCCGAAGGCTTTGAAATTTCAGATCTACGTCGGAATAAGGTCTTATGCAAGCAAACACTCTTACGGTAAGCTGAATCTTAGGATTGCCAAGGAGGAGGAACCCCTGTCCGAGGTGTAGGCTAGGATGCAACTTACTAGAAACAACAAAGAACGATGAACTTTATATCAGGATTCCCGAGGTGATGACACCTATCCAAGGTGTAGGCCGAAATCTAGATCATAAGACAAAATCAAACAATAACCATTATTCTCCAAATTTCCAAGGAGGTGGAACTCCTGACCAAGGGGCAGATTGAAACAATAGATTATAAAAATAGACGTTGATAGATCTTGAAACTTTGAATCAAATTGCATATGCCTTTTGATTTATTTCTTCAAACTCACTCAACGCTTTACAAAGATTTGGGACATCAAAGGTACAAAATTATACACAATTGCTTATCAAACCAAATAACTCTCATCCAAGAGTGAACAAATATTGACTTGCAAGCTTGTTGAAACAACGACGCAACAATTTTGTGTAGTAATAAAAGTTACAAAATAATGAGCAAAGGCTCTTATTTATAGAAGCTCAAAGGAGTAGGCAACCCTAAAATCTCCTTGATTTAACACTTAGTTCTTGCCAATCTGCAAGATTTATTCCTATGTCTAAAAGTAGGTGACCTAGCAATTAACTGGAAAGTCTACTTTAGTCAACTAATTCTAAACTAAAAGAGAAAATCAATATACAAAGTGCCTCCAAAATAGAGATCCACAATTAGTGGGATTAGACATGCATGATCAGTGGGTTAGTGAGTTAACTTGGAAAGAGGCATCAAGTTAACTCCTGTTGTCATAAATGCTATTTTGGAGGGTTAGGACGTCCTAACTGAGTGTTCACACCACATCACCTTGAGTCAACAATTCCTCCAACCAGTCGTTGACTTCCTCTGCCTCTAGACAAATTATTGCTTCGCAGGATGATGACGTGTTGCTGTAGCATCTTCTCACCACTCGCAATCTGCTGTTGGTATTCAATATTCTTTGCAGCTGCGTCATCCAACCTTGTTAAAATGACTGCAATCTTACTCAACTCGCAACCAACAGGGTCACTGCAAAAACTGCTGCGGATGAGGTCCTAGAACTGTGTTTGCACGGACTCATGTAGTCACCACCTTTACGTTTGATATTGGGAAGGAATTGATTGGTAACTTTGGCAGCTTTGTAACTAGAGTGATGTCCTCTGTTTCTCTCACAGCTTTGCGCTTCTGGGGCTTTTCTTGATTCTTTTCAATGAAAGAGTGATGTATTATGAAATCGCAGAGTTTGACTGCCGACATTCTAGTTGTGAGAAATGCACTCGAACTTGCTGCACACGCAAAATTCCAAGAATATCAATCCTCTAAATTGGCCTTGGAAGGCTATCGGATATACGAGGTGAAACCATATGAAACCTTGTGGACTTGAGTGTCAATCTGTCCAAATTGACCTCTAGGTGTGCCCGATGAAGACTGATGTCAGCCGTTTTCAGGAAGTCATGGAATAAGACCGTCTTGGTCTTGTATTCGACTTGGGAGAACTGCATTATGAAAACCTTGAAGATTGACTGTGCACACGTTATTGTTCGGACAACTTTTTTGGCAACTACTAAAAATAGCCTTACCGAGAAGCACTTTTTATGAAATTTTATGAGACGTGGGTTTTCTAGGGAATAATTTTCTAAATGGACCCAGAACGTCGAAAATTCCAAAAAGTCGCTTTTTCTTGTACATGCAAGAACTTCTCGAGGCAGAAGCTTTAGAAGCAGCGGGGGGCAGCGAAGCACTATTTTTCCTGAAAAATTTGACACATGGGTATTGTAGGTGCTTCAAAGCTGAACAAACCTAGTTTGTTTGTTTTTCAAAATTGTGACTTTTTCCGAAAACCCTAAAATATAGGGGCAGCAGGACTACATGTTTTGGAAAAATCTGACACGTGGGTTTTGTTGAAAAAGTTGTGCTGATCATACCCAGAAGGTTAGATCTGTGAATAACTGTTGTTTTCTTGGACATGCAAGAAGATCTAATACAAGAATAGAGGAAAAAGACAAGAAAAAGTTTGGAAGTTATAAACTACCTCTTTGGATCTTCAAGAAAATCACGCTTGAAGATTCAACCTCTGATAAATTGTCCCTCTATGTAACTGATTCATGAAAATTTGAAGAATGCTGAAAAACCCTCTGTCAGATCTTCAAAAAGACGTTGGAGAGGAAAAATGCTTGTTCTTGAGCTTCAACTTGCAAAGAGAAACAATGAATAATGATGCCTAAGCTTGATACATATTGATTTGGAGTTGCAAGCATCAATTAGGCTCCAACATGCTGTTTGAGTAGTCAATCTACTTGATAAGGAGTGCACTGGAGCAAATTCCACCAATTTAGGGACGTTTTAGACATGAGAAGGCTTTAAAAATAGACAACTTCAATCAATTGGGCCTACTTTGACTTTAGGCATCCAAGTTGAGGAGTTGAACATTTTTCATTCTTTTCCCATGACAAAGTGCCTCCGTTTGATCCTTGATTCTCGTTGCTCGGTTGATCCTGAAGTGCTGCTGACAGATCCATTGCTGAGTTGAATCAACTCTGATGAAGTGTGCTTGGGAGCTACAAAGCTCAAAACCTGAATTTGATGTCTCAAAATCTTGGGCGCGTTTTCCCAAAAGGGTGCATTTTTTATCAGACTTAAATCATTTTCTTGGATGCTTATCATTTCTTCCATTTTGACCTTCAGTGCCTTGATCTGAGATCTTTGATGATTGATGATTTCGGTGAACATGCTGAGACATGGAATGGATAACCAATTCAGTATTGGAAAGAATGACTGTCATTGCAAGTTCTAAAAGTTGTTTTAGAGGTCTCAAAAGTTTGGGCGCCCTTGGCCTGTAGGGGCGCCTTTGACCTTTTATGGTTGTAATTTTGACTTGCAACTTTTCACGAACAACCTTAGTTTGATTCTCGTTATTAGATGTTTGATTTATCTGTTGAACTCGCTGACCGTATCATTGTTGAGATTGATCAAGACGAAGGACTTCCTAGAGGTCACGGAGCTTGAAGACTGCATCTGATTGCCCAAAATGTTGGTTGCCTAATTCTAGGAAGGTGCAATTTCGCTGAACAACTACCTCAGAGAAAGCAATTTCTGAAAACCTCAATAGGTGGCTCAAAATGATGGGCGCCCTTTGCCTGTAGGGGCACTTTTGTCTTACTTGACTGCCATCTTGTCATGTCCTCGAAGTCGTGACAATAAAATAACAAAATATATATTTAAAATATTAAAAATTTGATATGAATATAATAATGATTGTCAAAGACAATATCATAATTATAATTATTATGATATCATCAAAATTAAATATATTTACATAGTTCCCCAAAACATAAATATTAGCTATTATAATCATTGTAAGAATGTGAGATAAATTATATATATATGCAATTTATAGATAACTCAACATCTAGGATTAAATAATAAAATAAAAGCCAAAAATATCATTATAAATGATAATTAAATACAAATACTAAACAATGAAAATATTATTACATAGTCATTACAACTAAGGCCTATATATTGTCATGGGGTTGAGATATCCTTAACTATAATATAACATTACGATATAATAAACAGCAAGATATAAAATAAATAATCGATCACTATTATAATAATTTCCTTAGATAATATCACAACTATAATATAATGTGTATTATAAATGTCAAGAATGAGAAATACTAAAATTATTGACAACAGTATATAAAATAAACATTGAAGATTTAAATAGTTGAGGCAATGCAGGAGTTAGTAGTTTCAGTGATCGGGGGATTCTGCCGTGTCTTCCAGATTGCAAATACCCTCAATATCGCCTCCAACCAGTTTCGTCATGAACCCTACAATGACTTGGCGCTGATGAGGAAGAGGTCGCCTGTCTTTGTGAAGCTCATTCACTGCCGCACTATCTTGTCCGCCCATGTAATGAGAGTGACTCGATTGCTAATTATAGCTAGTGAATGTTCTCATTAGACCTCTTGGAACCATCGTATGATGTAATAGACAATATATAGTATATACCCGACACCTCAACTAGATATATAGGATACTCCTTGATTTGACTCACCGCCATGATAAGAGAAGTCACATGATCAGGAGATTTAGAATGCATATGACATTGTACCAGGATAGCAGATATTGTCCCTCATATCGAACCGTAGTTCAACATCTCAGGTTGTCTTCAATAAATAAAAGCTATCGAGGTAGCATGAATGTAGTTGCCATTAGAGTTCCTTCCTACGCACCATGCATTGGAATTTATGATGCCAGTACGTCATGAAAGAGCATTACTAGATATTCCCTTTGACCGATTTGATGGCGACATGGTCTGAATCAGCAATTTAGATGTTACCAGAGCAACGATATCAACACTTAAGCTAACGACCAATTATCAAAAGAATCGGTGTCCTAACCAATAAAATCCCCTTGTTTATCAATGATAACCCTAAACTATTGATAAGGATTAAGTAATAAAACAAATAAGACAAATCAAGGAAACGGTGAGTATTATAGAAAGCAACGATTAGGTATTTCAATGAAACATAATCAGGAATTAACTAAAAGGCATCCTTTTGGGATGACCATCTCTATTCTAAGAGACACACCTGTTCTGTGCAAAAGCATAAAGATATAAGGAGTGATTTGTTCATCAATCATGGATGGACCAGAGCAGCACTGCATAGACTTAAAGATTTATATGAGAGATAGCCCATGCTCGATGCCATCCTTCCTATAAGAATTATATAGTTTTGATAACTCATTTGAATAACAATGTGGATTTGAATTCCATCTAATCAGCCCACATCCAACATTACCTCCATTATCATAATAACCTTACAAATACATTTCCATTTCACCGAGTATCATTATGGGATAGAATTACTCTAGTGATAGCCTAAATTACTATACCAATGATCTAATCTCATAACCAATATACAAAGGGCATTGCAAGATGGTGAGTGAGAAAATAGGACGTGTAAGGATCTAAATACGTAGAGGATCACAACAACCAGGTGAGATTACTCACTGGCTTTAATATCTAGTTTCCACAATTTGACATAATGATGCGGCATGAACCTCCGACTCAGTTCCTTGTTCATTGATATGCAAGTTGCTCCTTAACGCATTTGGAACCATTCTGGAAAATAGATTCATGGCAAATTGATATTGGATATTAACTCTGGACGGACTGTGTAGTCCTGGAACGTTATAAACTGTGATTGTCTCTTCGTCAGGACTGATTCTAATAATGATAGTCTATATTGTTGTGGCTGCTTTCTGGGTTTTGCAAATGGCAATTTAGATCGAACTAATATTCGTACTGCAGGTTGCATTGATCAGAAAATAGAATGAACATATAGGCATGGATACTCATTAATTTATTTCTGCACTCTAATGAACTTTCATGCTAGAACTAAATGATACACATATATGGAACTGAACTTAATTGTTGACTGCATTAGCGTATAGAATATAATGACTGAATGACAGATATGAATCTTGCTATATTTACTCACGCTCTCTGATTTATCTTCATGCTGAATTAGATACTCATGTAGGACTTTTCTCCTAGCATAATATATGAAAATGCAAGTGAATTGCTAATGGCTGAATACCGGGAGATTGTATAGAACTGTATTTAATCTGATTGTAATCCTGCCAGGAGAGGCGAGTCATGACCTAAGTGGTTGTCTAAAAACCCCATCTAGGTTCCGCCCTGCTGGCCTGAAGCAAGGGTTGGGCATTCTGCTCCACTGGCCTGAAGCAAAGGTTGGGTCATGGAGGGATGGGGATTCCACTTAAGTTTTTTGCCCTGCTGGCCCTAGATAAGGGTTGGGCAATAGGAGGTGGTAGACCGCTGGCCCCTTAGGGATTCTCCTCTCCTGATGGGTTGAGTGATTTCTTTTTGTGTACAATCTGCAAGTATGATTATATCTGATTTTGGATATTTAGATATTAAAGCTAACATATATTTTGTTAATATTGTGAAATATATATTCCAATTCAAGATTATTTCATTAGAGAGATCATTCCTTTGGAAGGAAGAAACCCTAAAACTAACCAACAAGAAAATTCAAGGGTAAAGTTGGGTAAGGGACATTACACATCTTCGATGATATTTGCTCTCAACATCTTCCGTCTCCGCTTCTATTTGCCAGTGATTGATGTATCAGGTGACCTTGCTTGACGAAGTGCCGGAAAGCCAACAAAAATAGGAAGGAGATGACTGTCTTGGCAAAACTTGATGACTGCCTTTGACCTTTTAACTTCATGGGTGCCCCTGGCCAGTAGGGGCGCTTTTAGCTGCAATTTCATCATTTTCCTTTGAGAATCTTCATCCCTTCGCGTTTCGCGTTCGCCGTGTAGCTTGACTGATTTGAGCATTATTATTGACGACGCGAATGCGTGCATCTTAGCAATCACCTTCACCATGCCGCATGAACAGATGTTGGAAAAATGACTAAGGCATTTGACTACATAGCCTCCTTTTGGTAGTGTTGGTGTACGTTTTATCATTCATCGAACACTTCAGAATAAAATGTCTAGAGACACTCCATCCTCTCTTGAACAAAGTCACCGCGTATGCTAAGATTGCGAGAAGATCATATGGCAACTCCAAGGTTTCTTTCGTCAGGTCATGACACGTGGATAAGCTCACTGGGCGTTGTGATATGCTGGTAACACAAATGGACCTACGTTAGAACTTATTCACAAGTTTAGGACTTGACGGTTTTAACGTTAACTGCTCTTTCCATAGGGGCTTTCAGGATTTCAAAAAAAAAGTGCAAAAAGAAAGGGTTTAGGAGCTTTAATCTATGCGAGACAATAATGATTGGGTGAAACAAGTAACCACATTTTGCTTTGCCTCCTTGGGACAACTACACAAAGTGGGTGCAATCTTCAAAGGGTGTGATTGTAATTTTCATGTCTAGAACAATACTCATTCTAACTGAAGTTAAGCATCCACAAAAAAAAAGAGCTTAGGCTAACTTTACGCATTGAATAAAAATCATCTATCCAAAGAAAGTATGAGCTAGGTTTCACCAATCACTACTATCAGATCTTTCATTCATTTAACAAACATTCAAATAAAATTCTACTTTAATTCTAATCTAAGTGTTGAAGGAGATATGTAACCTTGCAAACCGCTTGACAATAAAAGGGATTCAAAGCAAATCATGCATAAGAGCTTTTATTATCCAAAGTAGCAATGTACAACAATTTTATACTACTCACTTCACCAATTGAAAATGAGAGTTCACGAATTTATTTAGAATTCCTGAGAATAAATGAAAGGCCCAGATTGAAACAAATCAACGGCCAAGATCAAAACATTAAACCCTATTTAGGGTTTACAAAAATATCACTGACACTAATTGCATGTGAGACAAGTGGCGTTAGGAGCTATTTTCAAGGAGGTGCATCCCTATCCTCTCGAGCTGCAGTGTGTTCGATGAACCTAGACACGATCGAAATGACCTCCTCCATCGTAACCTACGACAACATGTTGATCCTGAATTCTAGCCCATCCAAGTCTTCGGCGCATCTGACAAAGGCACTCTCCCATTGTGGTTCATTTTTTATGAAGGCATCTTGGATAGATGAGAGGTTTGCGACTCTGGTCAAGTTTTGTCTTAGAATAGGTCCGGCGATGGAGAAGAAGATTTCTTGAACCTTGTGCCTTAGATTTTCCAACTGTAAGTTGTTCTCTTGGATGACCTCTTTATCCAACATATTTGCAGCTATAAGGAAAATCTTATTTTGAATCTCCTTGACTTGCTCTTCAACTTTGATCCCATCAGACTTCGCTCTTTCCAAGACTTTGCTTCGTGCTGTCAACGCCCAATACCAAGTATGGAAGTCATAGGCAGCGCCTGCTGCAATTATCTTCCCGTCGATCAACTCCTGCTTTGGAACTCCCTTCAACACTCTGAGGCACGAAAGGATCCTATCCTGAATATCTGGAAGATTGTCCCAAACTTCTGCCATGGCAACAAGTCTGGAAAGAAATGAGGCAATTTGTCTGTAGGCTAGTGTCAATCTCTCCAGGAACGCAGCTACTTCTATGCCTTTACCTGCCATCCATTCCTTGGCTTCCCTAGCCATGACCATACCTTCTCCAATGCCCTTGGCTGTTTCCTGTGAGGAGTTTAGAAGAGGAGGAGCCGCTACATCATCCTGATTGAGTGGTTTGGTCAGGTGGTGAATATACTCCTTCAGGCGCTCGACCTGCTTATATTCTTTCTTCTTCACCACTTCCTTCTCCAGTCTTGCTTTGATAGCGGAGATTGAGTTGTCCAACTCCTCAACTTTCTGGCCTTTCGTCATTGGGCCCAAGTCAATAGTGGTGATGACATATTCGTGTGGAGCAATATCTTCCTGTGGCTTGTCCACTGTTGGCACTGCAATATGCACAGAACGACCGCTGACTTCATCCCTTTGGATCGTGAAGAATTTCTTGGCGGGCTTCTTCACAGTAACAAGTTCTAATCTAGCCAAGAAATCTGCAACATCATCTTCCTCCCGAGTCTCAATTGGCATCTGTATCTTCAGTCTTTCTTTCAACCAGTCAAGAATTGTGGGTTGTTCAATGCCGTCTTCCTCAACATTTTCTCCACCTGGAACATCCAAAATTCCTTTAAGAGCGGAGATCATTCCCTCTTGAAATTCATCATTCTGGATATCCATTTCATTATTTGAACCTAGTATTTCCATGCCTGTGGGAGATGGTGGCTCGTCATCGTCCAATTGGATTGGCTCAATATTTCCCTCATGGATCGGGGAAGGAATTCTCATGTCAACCAAGGAATCATCCACAGTGGCCACTATCTCATCAATATTCTTGGATGCAGCGGAATGTGATGGTTCTACCCTCTGTCTCTTTTGAACAGGTTCTATGCTTGTAGCTGCCTCTTTCCTCTTCCTGGAGTTGGCAATCTCCACCAAATCGACACTATGGGATGCTTCTGTGTTCGAGGAGTAAGATTCCAACTCACTCAGCCTATCATAAGTGAGCGTCACCTTCCTACGCCTCAATTCCTGAATTTGTTGATCAACCCACCATTGAGAGCATTTGACCACTGGCCTCATTAAGGTATTCAAATCCGCAAGCTCGGGCTTTGACCACTTTACAGGAGGAAGGGGCCAGTTCTTATCAAAGCATGGTTGGACGTACTCTCCATCATCCTCGAGCTGATCAGGTACTCAACAGAGCTCAGTCATTCTGATCAGGCTTGTTGGCAATTTGGACCATAACCTCTTTCTGACCTCATACTCATCTGAAGCATTTGCCCAAAAGTCCTCCAACTCAACTCTATGCTTATACTTCCTTTCATCCACAGTCCCAATGTGATGGTGAGGATCAAAATTTTCTCTGGACCGAAAGTTGTGAATGGATACCGTTGTATCTCTAGCCTGGCACTCTCAGCTGCTTGTGCCGAAGGACAGGATTCTAGCATGTTTCCGATGAAGAACAAGAAAGTGATGGCCTTCTTCTTCTTTGACCTTTGGAGGCTCTGGTATGCTTCCAACTACCTCAGGACTTCCAACAAGACCATTTTGTTGGTGGGAAAGATTGGAAGTTTGTAAAGATTTCCGGTGAATCCTTGAATTCTGGTGTACGTGAATCTCTCGAACTGGATAAACAAGGATCCATACTTGCTGATTAAGCTCTTAGCTTCATGAGTCAGCCTTTGGTGAGCTCCTCCTTGGAGTATTCTGGTGATGTACATGAGGAAAGCATCATTAGCCCGTCTAAAGTGGGCCTTCTCACTTAGTTGCAACTGCGGATAACAATCATAAGATTTTAATTCATTTTCTCCATTGCCAACTATGCCCTTGCAGATCAACCTTGCATATCTGTAAGTCCTGGCCAACATATAGATGACGTAGGAGTTCATGTGGAACGATTTTGTCTTCTCCAGATTGATTAGTTGCTCATGAAGACTGTCACTTATCATGCGGGACGAGTTGAACATTTTCACTCCTACGGTGATTTCATCCATAAAATAGTCCATCCATGTCTCAAAGTGTGCGCCCTGGGGGTTGACAGCCATTCCGTTTAATAATAAGATAATGTCTCCATAGTCTTCCTTGAAGTCTGTACGAAGTAGCTTCTTGGGCATTTTCTTGGTAGAGGCTCTCAGTTTTTCCAGCCATGATTTGTTAATCCTTGTGGCACAAAGTTCAAATTTGTCTTCATACAACTTTCTTGCATCCTCCTTAGTCTTGTATGAAGTTCTATGGTAGGTTGGGATGCCAAATGCCTCCTGAATCGTCAACTCTCCAAGATGAGCCAATATCCTCCCATCAGGCGCAACAATCTATCTTTCTTGCGCATTATAATGGATGGCGCATTCTACCATCAACTCAACACATTCTATAGCTGGTGGGAATCCGACAGCCTGGACGATGCCATTCCTCATCATCCGGCGAGCAATGGGCGTTGGCAGGAATCCATCGTGCACATACATCCTCTTTTTGAATTCCTTGAAGTCAACATGCCCGAGGTTGGTGTCTGTAATATTTTTCCACTTAGAATTAATTTTAGACTCCGGCTACAGCCCCTTGCTGGCGAACTTCATTTGCGCCTGTCTTGATGGTTCTCCCCGGGTGGTCATCAATCTGCAATACAAAGGTAATTAACATTAATATGAAGACTTTTAAAATTTGGTTATTCCGGGCCTTTATTTGAAAGATTTATACTTTCAGCTTGTTAAAAAAATGAATTTCTGCGAAAAAGCAAGCTGAAAATGGCGAACTTTGCTAATTCTTTGACAAATCCTTGTCAAAGTGACGACGGAAGAAGATGGAAGAAGAATAAAAGAACTTGGCCAATCAAATTTTTAACCTCTGAAATTATCTTTTGGCTGCAAATTAAATCCAACTTCTCAAAATCAAGAGAAGTGCTCCTCTTTTGCTGGGAAATACTCTTTTCAGCTAAAAATTCCACTTTATTTCTTCAGCAATTTACTCTTCCAGTTCAAGAATTTATTCTTCCGCCGAGAAAATCTACTTTGCTTTCACAAATTCTTCCGAATTTTATCTTTCGCAACTTCGAAAGTGCTGAAGAGAACTTTTGATCAACTTGCAAAAGAATGATTTGAGAGAAACAAGTCGACTTTGTTATAAAGCTAGAGAAGTTGATAGTTTTAGCAACTTCGTGTTTTCTTTCTAATTTCATCGAGTTAGACTTGTTTTATCTCTTCCAATATTGGAGATTCTGAAAGAAAGTTTCCATTTTTCTATCTAGGCGCCACCCTCAGCCAAAATCCTTTAGATTTTTCCTCTTTCTCAAAAAATCGACTAAGTGTTGAATATTTACTTCAAACGTTGGAAAATATTAAATATTCAATATATTAAATTCAATTTTCCAACCCTTTTGATCTTCTCATAATTGCGAAATTTAATTTTGTCCAAGGCAAATTTGTTATTTCTCGTGTTATTTTCCATTTTTCTCCAGACATTGAACATTTCAAATAAATAATAAAATATCCAAAGTATTAAATCTCCACCCTCTTTAATCTTTTCCAACCCATTAAATTATTTAACATTTGGCAATATTTAATTTACCCATGGCTAAATATTGATCTTCTAAGACATTTCATTTATCTTGTCTAGCTAGGGCAGACTTCAAGATTTTCTCTCGCCATTGTCATCTTCTTGGGTGGACTTCATACTTAGCCAGACATATTCCATCATTCCAAAGTCGAACTTAGCTTAAGCTTGGACGTTGCTCCATACTTAGCCAATTTTTTAAGTTTTCTCTCTTTTTCCTAGTTGGGCGGACTTGGAGGCTTCTTTGTCAATCACATCTTTTTTCTATGCCTTAGGAATTTATCATGCTGGAGGTGGGCGGACTTTGGTTGTGTTTTTTCCAAGTCATGGGTGGACTTTAAACTTTCTTGGACATCCATTCTCCTAGGTGTACTTTGCCAATGCCTTAGACAAATTTTATTGCCTCCAAAGTAGGGCGGACTTCACAGTAGACTAGCCAATTTCTCTTCCAAGGCTGACTTTGACTTTTCCATGCCTTCTCTTGGCTGGGGCGGACTTCATCCTTGTCTTTCCAGCTCCCATCTCTTTCTAGGCGGACTTTGGAACTTCCATGCCAGGGGCGGACTTTGAGATTACTTTGCCATTCTTTATTTCCCTATGGCGGACTTGAAGGTTGGCTTGCCATAGGCAATGGTGGACTTTGAGATGAGCTTGCCATTTCCTCTCCAAGGCAAGGGCGGACTTGCTAGGCTCTTTGACATTGCCTTATCTTCCTTAGGGCGGACTTCAAGAAGGTTTTGCCATTTTTTCTCTTCCATTTTTCATTTGGCGAATTTCTCCAGACTTATGCCATTTCTCATCCTTGATTGCCATGAATTTCTTCCAACAAACCTTCACCATATGCCTTGATTTTTTGCTGCCTTTTCTCTTTCTGGAGGAAACGTTGACTTCATGACCGGTGGGACCCTGAAATAGATATTTTCTAAAAATAGTAACTTTCTAAAAATAGAAAAGAGCAAAAAAAATCCCTAAAAAATAGGAACTCTGAAATGGTCCAAAAGTGCAAAATATATAAAAAAACAAAAATGGCGAAAAACCAAAATCCCTAAAAAATAGGAAGTGTCAAAATTGACTCAAAGCAATGGTGTTCCTTGTCTATCAGACCTTTTGAGCATTTCCATGACGTCTAGGCACTGATACAGGCTTAAAATCTCAACTTGACTCAGGTGATTCTCAGAAACTCTAACTCTGGACTCTCAAACAAACGGACCCATGAAATTGCAACGCAGAGAACAAAACTAAAAAAAACCGGGGGTCCTGTTGTGACCTTTTCACACATTGCCCCATTGCAAATGGGGACCCTAGTGGTTTTCCTTTTGAGCTTTGCCTTTGCGTTTCAGTTTCATTTGGTTGGGTACTTAGAGTTTGAGTTTTCAAAGGGTCACTCGGGTCAAGAAATGATTTTGAATCACTGCACAGACGTCATCAAAGTGTTAAGAAGGCCTTGAGGACGAAGATCGACTGTCATTTCAGTCAATTCTGACACCTCCTAAATTTTAGGGTTTTCACCTTGACCCCCTATTTTTTAGGGACTTTATTTTTGGCATTTTTGACCTATTCTAGACTTCCTATTTTTAGAAAGTTGCTATTTTTGGAAAAGTTTCTATTTTTGGTGGGGTTTCCATCTTTGGAAAGTGTATAGGTCATGGTTTCATCAACACCAATTTCAAAAGATCCCAAAATAGAAATAAGTGAAAACTTTGAAAAATCTGAAAATTTACTTGAGTGTTGATCATGGCAGGAGTTAATGGCAAATTCACCCAAGCATGAAGAATTTGATGGCATAAACAATGATGAAGTCTGCAATGGAAGCAAGGAAAATGGCATGTCACAAGGCCAAGTCCGCCTCAAGTTGAATGGCATGGAAGCAAGCAAAGTCCACCCCATGAAGAGTTTGATGACTTGAGGAGAAGGCAAGTCCGCCCCAAGGTGATAGCTTAATCACTATCCAAGTCCACCCAACCTAAGTGAAAATGGCATAAAGTATAGGCAAGTCCGCCCAAGGAGAAAGTTAAATGGCACAAGCCATAGGCAAGTTCCGCCCAAGTTTTATGGCTTGGGAATGAAGAAAGTCCGCTCCAAGAAGATGGGAGATGGCATGAGACATGACAAAGTCTGCTCCAAGAAGATGGGAAATGGCATGAGGCTAGAGGAAGTCCACCCAACTCAAGTAAAAATGGCAAAGGCCATAATGAAGTCCGCCTTATGAAGAAGTGAATGGCATAAACACAAGCCAAGTTCGCCCAAGGCTTCAAATACATGGAAAATTTTTGGCAAGTCCGCCTAAGCCTTGAATGGCATACCTAACACTTGGTGAAATTCGCCACACTTGGATAAATGTAATAATTTAAAATTTTGCCTAAGTCTAGACATTGAAAAAATTAAAATATTAAATTGGCATGTCTAGATAATGGAGAAATTCCCCAAAAAAATGAGGAATCATGGAAAAAATCATGGCAAAGTTGGTAGAAGAAAAATTCGCGTTAGACAAAGGCATGGAATAATTTGGAAAAATAAAATTCAAATTTGCCTTTGGATGAAAAATAATTAAAATGCCATGATTTAAACGAATGGGTTGGAAAATGACACAAAATATTATTTTTTATATTTTATTTTCCAAAACCATTAAATGAGAAAATTCAAATTTTCTCTAGGCAAAATTTGAAAAGGAGAAAGAAGAGAAAAGACTTCATTGAACTGGCGAAAAATTTAGAAAGAGAAGTGCAAGCCAAGTTCAAACTGGATTAATTGGAAACAAGTAAAATTTGCTAAATGGGTCGAATTTTCAACTTTAAATTGGCTTTGCATTTCATTTCTTAAATCATTCTTTCGAAAACAAAGTTGTGAGAAAGTTTTGTCTAAGGCAAGAGAATTTTGTGAAGAAAGTGAATTTTCTTTTGAAGTAAAGGTTGAAAAGGGCGAATTTATTCAGCAGCAATACAATTTTATTGCTAGAGCACCAGGCAGATTTACTTTCTCTTCTTTATTCCGGCGAAGAATTCTCTTTTCGATTGGATAAAATTCTTTCATTTCCAACAATGGTCATTTTCAAGATTTAATTTATGAAGCTGGCTGGAATATGTTTGTTTCAAAATAATGGCATAAATAATTTAAATTTAAATTTCTGATTTTCTTTTTGCAGATTTATGTTGGACAAAGGAGAATCTTCAAAGAAAATACCAATGAAATTCGCCAGTAAGGGTTCGCAGCCGGAGTCTAAGATCGTCTCCAAATGGAAAAATAGTGTAGATACCAACCTTGGCCATGTAGACTTTGATGAATTCAGAGAAAGGATGTATGAAAGTGATGAATGCTTGCCTACACCAATTGCACGAAAAATGATGCAGAATGGCATAGTTCAGCTTGCAGGATTTCCGTTGGCAATTGAATGTCCAAAATTCATTGTGGAATGTGCATTGCATTACAATGCAAAAGAAAGGCAAATTGAAGCGCCTGACAGTAGAGTGCTGGCGTATCTGGGAGAGCTGGCTATACAAGAAGCATTTGGAATCCCAGCTTACCATAGAACATATTACTAGTCAAAGGATGAGGCACGAAAATTGTATGAAGACAAACAAATCCTTTGTGCAACAAATATGAACAAGACATGGTTGGTAAAGCCCAGACCTTAAGCCAAAAAGATGCCTAAGAAGTTGCTCAGACCCAATTTTAAAGAAGAATACAGAGATATGGTTTTGCTGCTGAATAGAATAGTGGGTAACCCTCAAGGTGCACCCTTTGAAACTTGGATGTATTACTTCATTGACGAAGTAACTTCCAGAGCAAAAATGATTAACTGGTCAAGAATGATTAGTGATAGTATTCACGAGCAGTTGGTCAACTTGGAGAAGATCAAAGCCTTCCATATGAGTTCCTATGTTATTTATTTGCTTCCTCAATTGCAGTTGAGCGAAAAATCACACTTCAAGCGGGTGCATGACACCTTTCTCATGTATATCACCCGGATACTCCAAGGTGGAATGCATCAAAGGCTCACCTGTGAGGCAAAAAGTTTAATCAGCAGATACGGATCTTGGTTTATCCAGTTTCCTAGATTCACCTATATTCGAATCCGAGGATTCACAGGTTTTCCTTATAGATTGCCAATTTATCCCACTAATAGAATGATTTTGCTAGAAGTTCTAAGGTAGTTAGAGACATTCCAAAACATCCAAAGGCCAAAACAGAAAGCAACAATCACGTTTCCACTGTTTATTGGAAACATGTTAGAATCTTGTCTGTCAGCGCAGGCAGCATAAAGTGCCCGAGTGGAAATACAATGGTATCCATTCACTTCATACAAGTACAGGAGTGACTTTGATCCACTTAATCATATTGGAGCTGTGGACAGGAGAAAATACAAACACAGGGTCGACCTTGAAGACTTCTAGGCGAATGCTGTTGATGAGTTTGAAATGAGGAAGAGATTTTGGTCAAGATTGCCTTTGGATATGATCCGGACAACGGAACTCTTCCGTGTGCCTAATCAGCTTTGTTGACATGTGTTTTATGACAACACCAACACAGAATAAAATGTCCAATGGTCACTCTATTCTCTCTTGATCAAAGTATCCCGCATGCTAAGATTGCATGAAAGTTCATGTGTTGAACTCCAAGGTTCCTTTTATTGCGAATAGACTCAGTTGGCTGATGTGAATATGCTGGGTATTCCAAGGGGACTTACGTAATTGTTCAATTTAGTGAAGCAGATGAAAGGTTTTGACTATGATGCTTTGATATCTGAACTGACCCGGAAAATGCTGAATTTAAAGGGAATAGGGACAGGAATTCTACAATCTACTTCTAAAGGGTGGAATGTGGGGATCAACCTAAACAATCTTCGAACAAGACTCCGCTTTGCCTCCCTTCGGACAACCTCCACAAAGTTGGTGCAATCTTCAAAGGATGAGAAAAGTGTTCAAATCATGACACAACATGTTCATACCATCACAACAATGCATATGGACATATGAGCCACGATCGAAGTTAAGTGCTATTACTCCAGTTGACCACGCAAGACGGACTTACCGTCAGCAAGCCCGCTAGTGGTATGGACGAAAGAAGACTTGCTCAAATTAAATGCCACACTCCACAGCTAACAACTACTTGCATGAAATGAAAGTCTATTTTACTCTATCTACTTTGAATTGGAAAGATGAAATGGCCTTGCTAGCTACTCATAACAAAGAAGAAATCACGAAGCAATGAAACTCTTTGTATTATGAAAAGTGTTCACAACAACCATTTACAAAACTTCCAAAGGAAGGTTTTCTTCCCTCCTCAATCTAAGCTAACTTCTAAGCTAATCACTATATGCCTTCTACTCTCTAGCTTTGATTCAACTCTTGATCCAATTATAATTCTAATTGATTACAAATGAGGGGGGATACCCCTTTTATAGCTAGCTCATTTCAGTGGACGGCTCAGATTCAATTACAATAAAGGGCTCAGATTGAGCCACCTATGACCTAATTAAGGTTTCTGCCCTAAAAACCGCCATAGAGAGGAGTGGGCAATAAATGCACAGAATATTCTCCACTCCCCTGCAGGAACCATAATGAGCAATTAATGCCCATCACCATCTTCTAGAAGATCCTCGTCTAGCAGAGCATTCCCATTGTCCTTTCGAACAACAAACTCGATCAGACGGGCCAACACTGCTTCAACCTCCTAAATTGAAATCGGCGGGATATGGTTGAGCTGAAATTCCAAGACTGCTACCGTCTGTTCATGTCGGGTGTAAGACTTTCTCCATGCCACCAAAGCGTCCTGGGTATTCTAGATTATACTGGAGAAAGTGGAGATGTTCTCAAAGTCATCCTGGACAAATGATCTTACGATTGAGAAGAAGGGAGTCAACCTATCCCTCAAACCACCTGCAGTGATCTCATTTAGAGCCAACCTCCTAGCAAATATGGCCTCTAAGGTATTTAGGATTCCATCCAAAATATTGTTCATTGCCTTCCTGACCCTAGCTGAATCAGCCCGTGCTGCATCATGGAAAACACAACCCGTGACCACTGAGGAGTACCAGCTGGTGAAATCGTACCTATCACCCTCCTGTATTACACCCCCATCTAGCAGGGTGTGCAAAGGCATGTTCATCAAAGCCCCTAGACGAAGAACAGTCTTCGTTTGATAAATCTGGGTCTCACTCCAGGCTTGATCCACCATGTCCATGCGTGCCAAAACATTTGAGGCTTGCTGGTAAGCATAAGCAAGATCCTCCATGAATTTCTCAGTCTCAGCCCGAACATGGCCAACCCACTTATCCGCTTCCGTTTCCATTTTCTTCAGATCCTCCAAGCCAACAATTGACTCTCTCGGAAGCTCAGACGAGGGTTCAACCACTGGGTTTCCCTGTTCACCTGGACGTGCAAGGTCCTGCACATATCCTATCAAAGTATTATGCTCCTTCTTCAATCTCCTGTACTTTTGTCATGTCCCCAAAATAGCAACACAAACATAAATAAATAAACAAATGACCTCAAACATTTAAATGCAATTTGCATAAGAAAATGCAAATAAATAACAAAATATATAAAAAGAAAGAAATTATTAATTATAATTATCATAAGATAGTATTACAATTGTAATCATCAAATATAATATTGAAATACAAACATTAGCAATTTAAATATTATTATTAGAATATATAAAATAAATAACAATATTAATATTATATATAAAATAAATGTGTAATATATCAATACGAAAATATATAAATATGAAATAACAAATATAATAATAATATATAGGCAAATTATTGTTATTACATTCTAGTATTAAATAACTTAATCTCAAAAATAATAATAATAAATAAATATTATGATCATTACACATCAAAGATTTTTAATACATTAGAATAAAATAATAATAAGATATTAGCAAATTAGTTTTATTATTATACTTTAATATATTCAATAAAACATCAAAATAATATAATAAAATAAGTATATAATCTGAAATATCATAATTAATAATAATAATATATTATTTTCAAAGATAGATATTATTGTGATAATAAGCCTTTAAAGGCAGCAATTAAATCTAACAAAGAGGTATATTTTATGAAAAGTCACCTCTTTCACCAAACAATACATTCCCCCCATGAGTCACCTACCTTGAATGGTATAAATAGAAGGAAGGAAAATAAAGAAGAGGGAAAACATTGAGAAATACAATCTGCAATTTAGAACAACATCAACAATGATTGCTATGCATTGGAATATAGTCATTTAATATATATATATATATAATTTAATAGGCATACAAGTATATATGCATAGATATAAATAAATTTTCTAATGAATAATATTCAATAATAAAGAATATATATGAATAAGGAAGGTATAATTATATATATATATGTGAATACGAATGGATATAAGTAAAAGAATATATATATATATATACATATATATGCAATAATGATACTCATAAGTAATGATGACTCTTTAATATAAACATAAGTAGATTATGTATATTTATGAATTATCCTCATCCTATGATCAATTTAGTAGAAGGTTGAAGGAGGCGAGTAAGGAAACATGGAGAGATATAGCAACTCAGGTGATGTACTCACTTAGCAATAATATTTAACATATTTTGAATATAAGAAATAGATACTGCTAATCTGATTATTGATATAATGCTTTCTTTAATCTTGTTGTACCCAAACCGAAATTTTTGCTTCATTAAGGCATTTTGCTTAAAATGGTCTAAACCTTGTAAAAATGGGGTCAAAACTCAATTTTTGGGCAAATAAAGTATGGGCTTTTAGTCAGTGTGATGCCAGGGAGATACTGACAAAATTTGAAAATTTTGAAAATTAGGGTTTCTGAAATCTATTTTTAGCTCGAAACCCTAAAAAATAGGAACTTGTTAGAATTGGCTGAAATTAATTTTGATTGGCTTATTTCACATCAAATCACAGTGGTGAAGTCAGTTTCAGTTAAAAGTCAGTTTAAGGCTGGTGGGTAGTTTTCACTTTTTCAGGAGAAAAGTTAGGATCTTCGGGGTCATCAATGGCAGTCGGCCAGTACCAGGTATCAATATCTAAGCTTGAAACTCAAAGAGGAACGCTCTATGATAAAAGATGTTGGAAATAATGCTTTTTGATGGAGGGGATTTTCAGATTGGCAAAAAAGTGCTAAAATATTCTAAGTCTGGGAACTTTTCACTATGTAACGTAGTAGACACTTGTGCAATCAACTTGCAAATCAACTTTATAGTGTCCGTACATGTGAAAATGATGAAGTATAGTCATCCACACACCTTAGCAGTCACAACGCTTCGACATGGTCAACCGTAGTGATGGATACAGCGTTTGCAAAGCATAAAATGGTGAAAATCAATGAATTCAAAATAAATCCGCTCCCTTGTAGCCCAGGGGCGCCCTTCCATTTGAAGGTCAAGATTTGAGTGTTTTGGATGAAGGATACATTCATTATGTTCAGTTTTCAGTCAGCTTTCCGATTAGCCATGAAGCAGGATCATCCGAGTTGCAGAACTCTGACAAACGAAGATAGAAGCAGAGATTACAAAGAGTGTTTTCATCAAGGAGGCAGTCTAGAAATGCAAATCCGCTCCCTTCTAGCCCAAGGGCGATTTTCTTTTTGAAGGCCCAGATCTAGATGCATGTGTGTTTTGATGGTTTCAGTTTTTGCAGAATTAGTTTAGCTTTTCAACGAGCTATCAAGCGAAAGCGTATCCAGTACAAAAATCCGGTTATCAGCGTTAGAAGTGGAAATTGCAGGCAGGATACATGTCAGAAGAAGTTTTTCAGAATGCAAATCTGCTCCCCTGTAGCCCAGGGGCGATCTTGAATAAGACCTGTTTGATGGATGAATTTGCAATTGAGGTCTTCCTGAGATCTCTTCCAGCTCAGTTCAGTTTTGCAGTGTATCCGTTCACAAGACGATCCAATGTTTTGAATAACTGTGACAGAGGCCCTACCGAGCACGTAAAACAGAGGATGGTGAAGCGTAGCTACACAAAGCTGCACAGCTGTAGGCTAGGGGCGATTCTCCTTTAGGCCTGCCAGACGGGGTTATTTGCAATTACAGTCTTCACAAGACTTGTGTGCAATTACTCAAGCTATCCAACGAGTCTAGCCGACAACCTCCGGGATTTGGCGAATGCTCGTACGTGCGAGGTCAAGATGATAATGCTGTAAAGAAGAGCTGATTGAAGGCAGTTCAAAAAATGACTAAGTGTAAGAATATTATTTTCTTTGAAAAAGGCGATTTTCTTTTAGAGGCCTTAAAAGCAATTTTCTGGCTTCGTCGTCTCCAAGAACATCTCTTGCAAGTTGACCAAACTGTACAGCAAGACAGACGGCACGCATATCGGAACATTCCAGTTCCCGGTATCAAGGGTCAAAGTATGGTGTTCAGATGAAAATCACACTTTTGTCAAAATGGTGTTTGAGCTATCACAGAATAGGGGCGCTCATTCTTTTGGGGTTCTTAATACAATTTTCAGATCCCTCACATACAGTCATTGGATGCAGAATACTTCTAGTCATGCAATGAATCCATTATTCAGTCAGTGGGGTTCATTATTCACCGTCAGCGGCAGTTTGAAGCATCAGAAGGCAAAACTAAGAAATGGCGAAGTCTGGAGTCAAAACATCAATTTAATCAGAGGCACCTAATTTTCTAAGGTATCAGATGATGATTTTAGCAGTTGTTGCTCCCAGCAGACATTTCATCCTTGTCATGCAAGCTTCGCGGTGGATATCTCAGCACGGTCGCAGGATCATTCAATCATCCGGAGATCAGAGTTGAACAAGGTCAGTTGTAACTTTGCAGTCAGCTACAAAATAGGAGATTCTCAAAAATCTCATAACTCTTGCAAATGGAAGCCTAAAAGATCAAAATTTGACTTTTTAGAATCAGGGAAGTGTGTTGAACACAACAAGATGCTATTTTTGGCAAAAATGAAAAAAAAAATATTTTGCATGCAGAGCATTGAAAAGTGACGAATTTCTTCAAAGATAGATATTGGCGCCATGTTTGGTTTTTTGCATGTTTTAAAATTAAGATATTATTTTTAGTCTAAAGACTCAAAGACAGTGGCAGTTCAACTAGAGAGAAGCCAATCGATTTTTTTTTTCTAAATTAGGGTTGCATTATGCATGCATGATGGTACGAATTGTTTATTTAAACAAGCATGGCGCCTTTCATCATTCACACAGCTTTGAAAGTTCGAATTTCTTCAAAGAGATTGGCGAATTTTCATCAAAGAATCAAGTTCGAAGGTGATAAAATATTCTTTTGCAGGTACAAGTTCAGATTCAGCATCAGATTCAAGGCAGTGTGGCGATTTTGACAGAAGAAGATAATAAATAAATAAAAATTTAAAAAACATCTTTCTTCTCTATATTTCTTCCATCTTCTCGTCTTAAATTCTCTTGCATGTTCGAAGTGTTGGTAGATTTTGGCAAAACAAAATATCTGGGTTGATTCAGAAGAGCTTTCTCAGCAAAACCCATGTGCCAGAATTTTTCAGGAAAATTTGTTCCAGAACATCTGTTCTTGAAGCTTTAATTTTCTCAACCGAAATTCTTTTGCATGGCTGAGTAAAGGGTAAATTTTTGCATTTCTGACATTTTGGGTTGTCTTAGAATCATTTTCTGGACAAAACTCATATCACAGATTTTTTCGTAAAAATTCTCATCCGACAAGCTATTTTTAGCCTCAGCAGGCTATTTTTGGCTTTCCAGAAAAGTTGTCAGAATATAGCCGTGTGCACAGTCAACAGGCAAGTTTTTCAGAATGCAGTTCACTCAGCTCGAATTCAAGACCAAATCGGTCTTAACCCACGACTTCATCGGAACAGTTGATACAGATCTACATAAGGTGTTGCCGGAGGTAGTTTTGGATCCACTCAAAATCAGGGATTCAGTTATCAAGAATATTCAGCAATCCGGGTTACTTGAGGCCGCTTCCATACCTATTTCGGTGCATTGCGTGGAGTTTGTAATATCTTGCATCAAGCATTACAATTCCGCTACACGAGAGATACGGTCAATAGATGGACGTGTCATATGCAGTCTCAAACCCCTTGATATTGAGCGAAGTCTGGATATTCCTCAACATTCGGATGGGATGGTCATTTCCATGAGTCAGAGCGAGCAGGCATTCAATGCTGGACTGGATAAGTGTCAGAACAAGATGATAGAGAGGTGGCTGAAACAAAAGAAGAGCAAGTTGCCAAACAACTTGGGTCGTGGCGAGTGTAAGGATGAATACAATATTTTGATTACATTGCTTAATCGTGTCTCAGGTCATGCAGATGCAAATAAATTTCACCCGTGGATGTATTATATCATTGGTAGAATCATCTTTGGACAAGAACATTATGATTGGGCATCCTTCATCAGTGATGCTATTCACGAGCAAATCACCGGTTTCCTAGCTGCGCATCAATTTCATATGTGTTCTTACCTGGTGTACTTGATTGCTTATCAGAATCAGTTCAACGGTTTGAATATGGTGGGCATACTCAGTGTACAGAAAGTCTATCGTTACTATGACCAGCTTGAGTTCACGAAGGCTGAAAGTAATTTTAAACGTATACAAGAGGATTTCTTGACTTATACAGTGAGAAACTTGGACCGGGAGTTGCATATTCGCATCTCAACAGTTGCTAGAGCAGCAATGAAGAATTGGGCAGATTGGTACATTCAGTTCCCTACATACACCTATATCCATGTCTATGGATACACAGGAAAACCAGCTATGTTACCACGTTATCCTTCGGATAAAACAATATTCATGGAGTTCCTGAGGCAGCTATATGAAGTTCACAAACGTTTGCGCATCAAGCGTAAACCAGCTGCCGAGTTTCCTTTGCAATTCGGGATGTATTGGTGTAAGACGGCAGTTGATGCTAAGACCGCAGGTCAAGAGTTAGAAAATTGCAAACTCAAGTACCTGGTGGATACACGCACATATGATCCTTGGGGTCATTATGCAGCTCGCCTAAGTAATCTCTCTTATCACAAACCTACGATGGAAGATTACTGGGTGAATTGTGATGATGATTTTGAGGTTTGCAGACGTAGCTATAGCAGGTTCTCTCTTCCACAAGTTTCTGTTTTCTTGGCGGAAGATGTGGAAGGATTGACAGAAGATGAGGGAGATACACTTCCTCAATTTTACAGAGAGCAAGTTGATGGAGAACCACTGCCGTTAGTGAACTGGTATGCCAAAGAGTTCATATCAGTAAAGGAAAGATCGAGCAGGGTAATCCAAAATAGTATGCTTTATTTAGAAAGCAGAAGGTTGAGAAAGGCATCCATGCCTAGAGCAGAGCCGCCACCAGAAGGACTTGTATTGCCTTCTTCTTCAAAACCTAAGCAGAAGAAGAGGAGTAATCCTCCTAAAAAGAATCCAGCACCTAGTAATTCGAAGGGAAAAGCATCTGTTGCGATTCCACATGTAGAGCTAGTCAGAGAAGTTATTCAGACTTCTCCACAGCTTGAGGTTCAGCCCCGTATGCCATCACCGACACCATTAGAGCAGCCTCCCATTCCAATTCACATTGATTTGGACATGGATTCACCTCCTCGCAGCGATTCTTTTACACATTCACATTCATCAGATCCTCCTGCGATTAGTACAGATCATTCCAGTGGGATTAGTCGGGATTCATCTTGGCTTGAGAGTCAACTGGGAAGAAAAAGGAGACAACCATCTTACATACTTGATCATTCAGATTCCGATCATGACCATCAAGATGTGCCTGAAAAGAGGATCAAGAAACATATACATATTGGGAGAAGTGCAGATAAGGAATTCATTGTTGAGACTGCTGCACCTCCAGAAGATAAGAGTCTAGACGAGATGGAAGCTCAAGACTTAGAAGTTATCACAGTTCATTTCGGTAAGAGTACTCGTCAGACAGATATTGATCTCCTACAGGTTGCTACAGATAGCGCCAAGGATAGGATGGTGAAAGATGGTGAAGATAAATCAGATCTCAAGGCTGAAATACAACAGCTTTGCCAGTACATTTCTAGCCTTGTACATAGGACAGGGGATGTTGTCACCGCGCTTCCACATATGTTAGAACCACCAGCAGAGCAGGGTCAGATTGATCTCTTGGTTGCATATGGTAAGCGATTGGAGGAATGGGAAGAGGAGTTTGTTGCTAGAGGCCGCCTTGTACTTACAGAATTGTATCAATTGCGGTATAATGCACGTGAGCTTTGTCTATGACTTCAAGATGAGGAACGTGATTTGGCCATTAGTAGACCCAAGGATGAGATTCTGATTGCCAACTTGGGAATGTCATTTGATTCAGTCACAGAGGCAGAAGATAAAGAAGAGGTCTACATTTGGAGGACATAGTTGATCTTCAAGGCAGAGATAGAAGGAAAGATAGCATTTGAGGTGGCTGAGAGCAGAGAGCATGTTACTAGTGCACTCCGCTATATAAGAGACTTTGTGTCTCAATTACCATGTGTATATCAGCGTGTGGGTAGTGACTATGTTGAGCTTGCTGACATCCAGTTAGAGCTCCAAGCACTTATTCACGGTATTTTTAGTGGTGAGACCGTTGGCTGTAAGATGAATCAGCTTACAGCCATGTCAACATTGTTTGATGAGGCAATCAGGAGAAAGGGTGAGTTCCAGTGTCAGATGACTAATGGAGAAGACATGCTGCATAGACATAGGATTCTTCGCCAAAGCTTCAGTTCCCCAGATGGAGATGCAGTCAACGACCTCGTAGATGGGTTAATTTCTCAAGATCAGGGCCAGTAGACTTCAGTTAAAGGCGTCCCACCTTTTCCAAGATGGACATTAGACACAGGAGTTAAACTCGAGGCTTCTTTCCGAGTTAATTGGTTGTTACACATTGCATGCCATGTCTTTCTTGGAAATATCTACATATACTTGGAGATTAGATTAGATTTTTCAGTTGACTGATGATAGCATTCCAGTTGACTTGCTTTCAATAAGGACGTGCATGTTGCACCTTGTCCATTTAGATTAGATGTTTCAGTTAACTGATGATAGTTTTCCAGTTAACTGTATAGTTTCATTCAATTAGGGTTTAGGAATAAGATCTTGCATGCATTGCAAGACTTTAGTTAACTCAAGGTGCTTTTAGGGTTGCTTACACCTTGAAGTCTATAAATAAGAGCTTTAAGCTCATTTGTAATTTAACTTTTGCTGATAGCATACATGCTGCGCCTACCTTGCCTGTAGTATTGCTATTATTGTATCTGTTCAAAGAGTAATTGCTGTTATAATAAATTGTTGCGCTTACCTTGCCTTCATGTTATTGTCATGGTGTTTATTCGACCTTAGTTAAATGGGGTTGCTGGTTTGATCGTTATTGCATGCGTGTTGCGTCTATACAATCTACTGTCCCAGTTGCTTACCTTTTGTTTTGTTTATTATAAGCCTATTCAGAAGAGCAAATAGTTGCGCCTACCTTGCCTTCATGTTGCGAAACTGTACTCAAAGCTTATCATATGATGTGTGTTATAGTAGACTCATTCAACCAAGCAAATAGTTGCGCCTACCTTGCCTTCATGTTGTGAAGCTGTACCAGGTTTACTGTTCATTTGTTTGTTTTAATAAACTTCTTCCCGGATTAACAAATAGTTGCGCCTACCTTGCCTTCATGTTGTGAGCCTGCACCTGGAGTTTATCGTACAATACATTCCTGCTCCATTTCCTCATGCTCTGTTTCTTGAGGAAATTGGATAGATAGTAAAGAAGTTAGCTTAGTTGTAGTTACATGATCTGCGAAACCAGAAAATACTTAGCTACAACGTTCTAGGTTTTCTTAACCTTGTGCCTCTACCAGCTGAGAACAAAAAGATAGGACATTAGTTTAGTTTTCTATTTCATTAATTCCAGCACAACGAGGGAGCTTCCCCTCCTAATTTGAAGAGCACTCATTACGTAGTGTGCATAGCTGTCCGTACAAACTCACACTCCAGAGGTGTTAGTTCTTACGCCAACAAATCTTATCATAATGAGAATCATTCTAGGAGATAATGAACTTAAAGAATCATTGATACATGAAAATATATTATAGGCATGAAATAGATCTTGGATGAATGCAAATATATCTGATTGTGTAAAGATTGTCTTCTACGTGTTGTTACCCTATTAGGAAGTGGTGAAGCAAAGTCCAAGTGGAAAGCCTAAAAACCCCCATCTCATGTTCATATGCCCATGAAACGGGAAAGACATAGGGAGGTGGGGGTCCCACCATAGGAAACTACATTGTTATAGGGGTGGTAGGTCATAGGCCCTTGGATCATAGGGTTTCACCATTCCCTCCTAATAGGGCAAGTGTTTTCCGAGGTTCTGTCGTGTATGGAGAATGCAAGTACTAAGCCGTTGGGAAAGGAGGATTGTGAGGTGCAACCTCCCATGCCCAACACCAAGGCTTCAGGGCGGATCCATACAGGGCACTCCTCTTGCTTGTTAAGTTGCATTTATGATTATGCTTAGAGTTTGGATATCTAGATATTAATGCTAATAGATATATGTGTATGTGGAAATGAGGTTAATATGGTGAATGCAGATTTAAGACCAAGATTACTTCATTAAAAGGAACATTCATTTGGAAGAAACCCTAAACCTAATCAACAAATGGATTTTAGGGCAAGTTCGGGTAAGGGACATTACAACTTTCCCTCCGTACGGAGCAACTTATCTTTCAATGCCTGATAGGAGTTATCGAACTCAATAATTTGGTCTCCCGTAGGACGACCCAACTCTACGGTGGTGATCACATAATTCTCGGGCCTTTCCTCAGCTCGATCGCACTCCTCCCTTGGGACAACAACCTGGAGTGTGCGAGAGCCTGACTCATCAGTCGAAATCTTTGAAAATTTCCTGGCTCTCTTCCTTTCTAGAGGTGCACTGATCCTCCTGAGGAATTCTTCCATCTCTACTGCCGGATCTGTATCATCCTTAGGATCCCTTCTCATTCTGCCCGTAAGCCAATCCGCCATCGTCTGCTGTGGATTGCAAATGATGAGGGGTTGCTCCTCTGTTGCCTCCTCCTCGCGTATTTCTTCTCTTTGAACACTATTCTGCTCTGGCTCATTAGTATCCACGAGCTGAGAATCTCCGGACCCTTGGGTCCCTTGCTCTGTGTTTTCTTCCTCTTCCAGTGTCACGTCCAACATCCGCTGGAAATGAGTATCGACCGCCGTTTCCTCCTCCTCTTCCTATTGGCCTCCTCCTCTGGGTGCACTGACACTCAGGCTATCTGACTCTCTGATGTTGGGCTGATCAACTTCTTCAAGCTCTCGCTCCTCATTCAATCTCGCCCTCTGATCGACAAATAGTGAAACTACTCTCAAACTTGAAGACTGAGTTTGTGAGTGCGCGGGTGATGCTTGCTCCATCCTCAAAGGTATCGGCTGGGCCGACGCTTCCTCTTGTGCCTTTGCAGCTTGGGCAATTTGCTTTCCTCTTCTCCCTGTTAGTGGCCTTTGATCGCCCATCAAGTCATAAGTAAGGGCCACTGATCTGCTCTTGAGTCTGCATACGTGCCTATCGACCCAAGCCCTTGTGAAAGTCATCAACGGTATAGAAAGCGTGTCCAAGTCCATGATTTCGGGCTCGGACCAATCAGGTGGCAGGACCGGAGTATTTCTCACTGACTCATAGTCAGGCTGTATAACATTGACATCCTCCTCAACCTGGTCGGGAATTGTAATGACTTCACACTCCCTGATCAACTTGAGGGGGAGACTAGTAAACATCCTTTTCCTTATTTCAACCTCATCAACAACATTTGCCCAAAAATCCTCAATGTGAGCCTTGTGTCGGTACTCAACGTTCTGCACCATTTGGATGTTTCTGTAAGGATCGAAATCCTGCCGGCCTGTGTGATACGAGAGATGAAAAAATTGCAGCTCATCCTCTGCCTCTCGAGTTGCTTGCAGGGAGGGACACACCTCACTGGAATTCCCTATGGCGATAGGAAAGTCAAGTCCACCCTTCTTCTTCTTCTTTTGAATCCTATCATAGGCAATCAATTGCCTAGATACTTCTAGCATTACTATATGATCGGTGGGGTACCTCGGCAACCGGTATGGATACGAAGTGAACCCCTGCAGCCTAATGTATGTGAATTTTGGAAATTGGATGAGCCAATATCCATATTCTTCTATCAATGCTTTGCCTCCTTTGATATTCTTTGCTGCGTTCTCTGTTGAAGGGTCCTTGTAATGTGCATTGTGAATGCATCATTTGCTCGCTTGTAGCTGGCAGGGTTAGTCAAATGTAACTGTGTGCAGGCTTCATGGATCTTGAATTCGTCAGGTGCATAGCCGATTGGTTCCTTGTATGTGATCCCTCAGTACTTGGTCATCCTAGCCAACATATATACCACATACGAGCTCATATAAAAGGTTTTCGTCCTCCTCAGGCTCCTGAACTGTTCATCAATATTGTCGCTAATCATCCTAGCCCAATCAACACACTCTTTTCCCTCCAAGATGATCTCGATGAAGTAGAATATCCAAGGCTCGAAGATGTAGGCCTGCGCACTCCCATTTATTCAACTAAGCATCATTATCAAGTCGTAGTATTCTTGTTTCACATCCTCGGCAATTATTTGTTTTGGGAGTTTAGTGCGGGGCGGCTTTGGCTTCTGCATCCAGACTCTGTTGATGACTGCAGCAACCCTTTCGAAGGAGGAGGAGTACATTTTGTCCGCCTTTTCCTTTGTTCTGTACAACATCCTCTCGGAAGTAGGAATCCCAAATGCCTCTCCGATAGTGTCCGGCGTGAAGTTGGCGAGCAATTTGCCATCTGGAGAGATAATGGTTCTATGCTCCGGCTTGTAGCAATTTGCGCATTCCATGATTAATTCTGGACACTAGATTGCTGGTGGAAAACTAGCAGCCGCGTAGATCCCACTTTTCATAATATTATGTGCCATGACTGACGGTTGATGGCCCCCTAGCCCGAACATCCTTGATTTGAGTGCATTGAGATTAAATGAACCAAGGTTGGTGTCATTTAATCCCGCCAACTTTGAAGTAATTGCCGACTTCGAAAGAAATGGCTTGGTGAGCCTTTTGATCATTGCCTGTCAAGATGAGCTTGCCTTGCCTGCTTTAGTATTTGCAGCTCTGCCTGTAGCTTTGCTTGTTCTTGCAACATCTTTTGCTCCAGCCATTTGCAAAATAGAATAATAAGTTAGACTGTAGATTTTTAATAAAATAAAACAATTCCCGAGATGGCTGCGATTACGGAGTTAGCTTTGAAAATAAAATTCATCAGCGTAAATTTCTAACTCCAAACCTCAAACTGTAATAAAATCTCCAAGCTTAGAGAAAACTCTTAGCAACTGCACTTCTGACTAGTGAAGAAAAATCGCAGCGAACTAATAACTTTCAGCAATGTGAATAATTTCTTTAGCACAAATAATTCGAACTTTTGACTTCACTTTGTCAACTTCAGCAATTAGAAGAATAAATAGATCACTGCAGCATGGAATTTCGAACCTCTCCTCAACCCCAACAGCAATCAACTTTCAGCAGTTCGAATATAAAATCCCAGCAACTTCAAGAACTCCTCTGCCACTTCAAAAATGACTTCTTCGGCACTCTGAGAATAAGACCTTCAGCAAATAAGACAATCTCTGCAACTTCGAAATCCTGCAGCAACCTCAACTCTCAGCCGCTTGAAAATAAAATCTGCAGCAACTCCAACATACAATTTCGAAATTTGCAGCAACACCCTCTTAGCTCTTCGAAAATATATTCTCAGCAACTTGAGAATTAAATTCTCCAGCAACTTCGTACTTAGAAAATAAAAACTCAAGCTCACTTTCAGCAACTTCGAAAAGATTTCAATCTCTCACAAAATTCCTCACTTCGGCAACTCCAAGCACTTCGAAATGTGTGAAGAAATGAGAGAAATGAGGTTGTTTAAATAACTCTTCATGAAGAATCCTGCCAAGTAGTGTTGGAGTTATTTTTAGCACCTTCATCAATTCACCACTCTCTTCACTTAGAATCTTCTAATTCAGGCGCAGTAGTGGGCTAGTCGTCGGCTAGTCATTATGGCAGTTGCCATTAATGAAGATTCTTTCCTTGCAAAATTCGAATTTTTCCCTCCAGTCTGCTAGTTAACTCTCAGTAATTTAAACAACTCGCGAGAAAATCACTTAACTTGATTGAAAATTCCATTTTAAAATCCTCGCAGTGTTTAATTAAATTCATCTCGAAAAATTCGTGGTAGTTGTAAATTCATTTCCAACTTGTTAAAATGTCCGTCATTTAAATCTTCAATTTCATGAAATTTGCCTAAGACATTTTAAATCTTCTCTTTAAAATATTTAACTCCGTTGATCTGAAATCACTTGCTCGCTCAAAATAATCCACCCTCTAAGATTTAATTTCCGTTAGGAAAATAATCTAGGCAAAACAATTTTCCTCTGGAAATATTAAAATCTCCCTTAGGAAAATAATTTTTTTAACTCTGTCGACTCATGGGTGCATTTTAAAGAGGTTCATTTAATTTTTTATTTGACCCATGGAAAATATTCATCAATTGTTTCCTCCTTGAAAATAAAATTTCATCACTTCGCCCACTTCATTTAAATGCCTCCGGAAAATTCTCACACTCATATCAAGGGCGTATTTTCTCTAGTGGAACATTTATTTCACTTAGAAAATATTTCTAACATTTTCTTCCTTGGCGCATTTCCCTTCAGTGAAATATTTGTCTCCATGCCTTAGGAATAAAATTTAAATCCCTCTCATTTCTTGGGCGTATTTCTTCTTGGTACCTTTTAATTTCCATGTCTTAGAGGATTTTCAAATCACCCACAAGCTAGGTGCACTTGATATGCTAAGCTTTCACCTTGCCTTAGACGTTTTTCACTTAGAAAATTTTCATGCTTCACCTTTACTTGAGGGCGCATTCTAGAGGGTCTACTCTCATTTTGCCACTTAGAAAATTTTCAAGTGATCACCTTACCCTTGGGCACAAATTAGCCTAGAGGCTTTCACTTTATTTTCCATGGACTTTGAAATTCTCTGCTTGCTTGATCTAGGCTTGGGCGCATTTGACATAGCCCGCGTCCATTTCGCAATGCCTTAGCATTTTTTTGTGTTAACTTTTCCATGGTGGGCGCCTTTGATGTTGCTAGCTTTCAATCTATGCCTTGGAAAAATATTCACTTACCTCTACAACAAGCTGGGCACATTTCACCCTTGATGCTTTCATACGCCTTAGAAAAATTCCCTAGACTCCTAGCACAAGGGCGCATTTCCATGGTGGAGGTTTGGTTTGATGGGCGCATTTGGAAGGGGTTACTTTTATTTTTAACATTTAGGCGTTTTCCTCTTTTCAGCAACTTTGGGCGCATTTACATGTGGGAGCTTTCATTTCTCTTGAGGGCACATATGAGGTAGGCCACTTTGACTTTCAAGGGCGCATTTTGTATGTGCTGCTTTTGATTCGTGCCTTAGAAGAATTTCACTTAACCGCTCCTAGCACAAGGGCGCATTTGAAAGGGTCTACTTCTATTTCATGCCTTAGGCATTTTTTCACTTTTTTCTCCTTCTTGAGGGTGCATTTGCTAGGCCAAGCTTTCACTTGAGGGCGCATTTCATAGAGTGGACTTTCACTTTCTCTTGAGGGTGCATTTTACCCTTGATACTTTCATTTGTGTGCCTTAGGCGTTTTACTAAGCATCACCTTCCTTGGGCGCAAATTGGAGGTCTTACTTCGATTTTTGCCTTAGGCGTTTTAACCTATTCCTTGGGCGCAAATAGCATGGTGGGCTTCAAGTTGAGGGCGCAAATAGGGGTGGCTACTTTTGTTTCATGCCTTAGAGTATTTTCAAGGCCTACCTTTATCTCCATCATGGGCGCATTTACATGGGTCCTCTTCTATTTTCACCATGGGCACATTTGAGAGGGTATGCTCTCATTTTCTCATACTCAGTAAAATTTTCATGCCCTTGTCTGCCCTTCACATTCTATTTTTAGTAAGTCCTTGCTTTTCTGACTTCCATAGCTCTGTTTTGTCCGAAAATTTCACCATATGATCCTTGTAGTCTGATGAACCTGTTTTTGCCAGTCCTTTGCTCTGACCTGCTATTTATAGTAAGTTCCAAAGTTGCCTGACTTCTGTAGCTCTGTTTGGCTTGAAACTTGCTATGCCCGATCCTGATAACTTAAGTGCCCTGTTCACACCCACCTCTGGCGCAGACCTGCTATTTATAGCCCTGAGATGACTTACTAAAAATAGTAAGTTCTCCGATTTCGCTCAAATTTCGCCAGTAGGTTGCTTGGATGATGCTGATCCTAATGGGGTATGTCATTTTGACTATTTCTGGATTTTACCCCCTATAAAAGTGGAAACCCTAATGTTAACTTGCATGTATCCTGAATGGTCTCCGTTTGACTTTGTTTCTTCTGCATGTCGCTTTGTATGCTGAATTGAAGTGTCAGGTGGTTGGAGTGAAACTGCTATTTATAGTAAGTGTCTGGAAAGTGATCAATTCATTGCCGGATGATTCTGCATGTCATATTGCTTGTGGGATCTCAAGAAACCCAGAAAAACGCAAAAAACTAGTCTGCATGCGAGCACTGGCTAAAAATAGTAAGTCCTCGAAACTTGATCCTCTCTGCTTGCATGTCATATCGTTGCGAAGCTCTTGAAAAACCCATGAGAAATATTCGGACATGTGTTGAAAAACTCTGCATGCAAACCCTAAAAACAACCTCTGAAGGTTGAACTCTGAAAGTCATTACCTCAGTTTGCATGTTACATCACTGCGAAGGTCTTGAAAAACCCAGAAGTAATCTTTGGACATGCATTGAAAAATCACATGTGTGATCCCTGAAAATGGCTCTTGAAGCCTGAACTGCCAAAAATAGCAAGTTGTCCAAATTTGTTCAGATTTTGCATGTAGGCACTCTGAAGCTGCCTGAATGTGCTGAAGCTAACAGAATTCCAAAATCCTGATGAAATGGTCCTAGATTGAGTACTTACTATAAATAGTAAGTTGTTAGAATTCAATGAAAATTTAGTGGGACTTTGGCGGACGCCTTGTAACTACAGTACTAAGCTCAGATTCCAATTTGATAACTCGGTTTGACCTTTAAAAAGCTTGAATGACGGGAAACCCTAATTCCATAGACTTTAACCAATATTTCAACCTAGGTCAAACGGTGGGACATCCCTCGAAGGTCAAAGGACCAGAGAGAGCGAACCAAAGCCAAAAGACCAGAATGGAGCAAAATTTAGAGGGTCCCCATCTGAATGGGGTGATGTGTGAAAAAGGTCACAACAAGCTTGATGATTATGAAGTGTACGTGCAATCGGGCTTTGATGAAAGACTGCCGCTTCCTCTTGTTAAATGGTCTGAGCCGGAACTTGGTGACCTTACAATTCTTATGAGGCCTGTGTTTAAGTACTCGCAATGGTGGGTAGACCAGCAAGTACAAATTTTGCGGCAGCGGAATATGCCATTCACATATGACTTGATGGGCGAAGCAGAGTCTTGTTCTTCCAATGTCGATGCTTTTCAGGGAGATGACCTAGCTGAGGCTACCAACCCAAAAAAGAGAAAAGGTAAGGAAAAGGTGGTAGGTGAGGAACTAGTCCAGAAGAAATCTAAGCCCCTTCACTTAGCCACATCTAGGAATGTGGAGGAGATATTGATCATGGAAGAAGAATCATGGGGACAATTTAAAATTCCCTCGCCAGTTTTCGAAAGAGACATGGAGCTGATGCAAATAGAAGATGATTATCATCACTCCCCTACAGGCATGGAAATTTATAAGTCAAATAGGGATGTGGATGTCATGGGAGGCGACTTCCAAGAGGGGATGATTTCAGCCCTCAAAGGAATTCAGGAGGATCCATCTGTGTAGGAAATCCGGGATATACAAGACATTCCAGATGATCAGGATGATGGAGTTGAACAACCAACAATCCTAGATTGGTTAAAAGAAAGACTTAAAGTCAAGGTACCAGTTGAGATACTAGAAGAAGATAATATTGCAGATTTCTTGGCAAGGCTGGAACAAGCTGCTACAAAGAAGCCGACCAAGAAATTCTCTACAATACAAAGAGATGAAGCTGGTAATCGAAATGTGCAAATTGCAGTGTCTACCGTTGAGAAGCCGCAAGATGAATTTGCTCCAAGTGAATATGCCATTACAGTCATTGATATTGGTTTGACAACAAAAGGATAGGAGGTTGAGGACTTGGATAACTCTATTTCTACCATTAAATCCAGGCTACACAAAAAAAACCTTGAAGAAAAGAGAGTACAAGATGGAGATTGAGCGCTTAAGAGAATACATCCAGCATTTGACAAAGCCACTCAATCAAGGTGACCAATCAACCCCTCTACTTCCAAATTCATCACAGGAGCCAACAAGAAATTTTGAAAAGGAGTTGACTACCGCCAGGGAAACTAAGGAATGGATGGCAGGGAAAGAGGGGGAAGTAAAAGCATTCGTGGAAAAGTTGGCATATGTTCATGGGCAAACTTCTTCTCTACTCACATGAGTTGCAAACTTGGCAGAAGCATGGGATGGACTCCAAGACATTCAAAGTAGAATCATTCCATGTCTTCGAGATATAAGGGGAATTCCGAAGCAAAGGTTGATTGACAAAGAGGTCATTGCAGCAGGAGTGACATATGACTTCAACAATTGGTATTGTGCATTAGTTTCACGTGGAGAAGTCTTGGAGAAGGTAAAAGCAGAAAGTGCTAAAATTGAAGAACAAATGGAAGGAATCCAAAATAATATTTTCCACATGGCTACGGATGTGTTAGACAAAGACATTGTCCGAGAGAATGACTTGTAGCCGGGCAATATGCAGAATGAAGTTCAAAGGATTTCCGCCACCATGCCAATCTTGAAAGAAAATTTGACTAAGGCATTTGACATCCTGACCGTCCGAAACACCTTTTTGCAACAAGAATCAGAGTGGATGATCATCTTTGCCGAATGTGCAGATAGTCTGGATTTGCTGGAGTACAAAGTCAACACATTGCCAGCCATCACCATGGAGGAAGTTGGCGCCATCATGTCCAGATTCATTGGACGAAGCAATGTGGAAGCGGATAAGGATACAAATCTCAGTGGATGACTCATCTGCTTGTTAACTGATTGATATTTAGGCAACCCTAATTAGGGTTTTTTTGTTTTAAATTTGGGCCATTGATCTTGAATTAATCTTGGCTGTTTATTATATTCAAAAACTCTCTAAGTACCCTTTCTCTTTCATTTGAGAGGCATGAGAAAGAATTAGAAATCAGATTAGAGATTGGAGATTAGAAGATAGAATTGTAGAGCATAGATAGTAGAAATAAGAGAGTTTTTATGAAATTGTTGCTGAAAACTATTATGATGATAAAGTTCATAATGCATGAGGTGCTTTGAATCCTTTCATTGTCAAATGGTTGCATGGTTGTTTATTTTCTCTTTCTCGTAGAATGGTTTTAGATTAGAATTTTATTTGAATATATGTTAGTGGAATGATAGATTGATGGCAAAGATTAGTGAAACTTAGCTCATACTTTCTTCGGATGGACGCATTTCATTCGATGCGTAAAGTTAGACTAAGCTTTTGATGTGGATGCTTCAAAGTTTACTTTGAATAATGTTGTTCTATTGATGGTATTGTTCGTAGTGAAGAAATCTTAAGGACAAATCCCAGAAGATTGCACTTGCTTTGTGTAGTTGTCGTTTTACGTGGCAAAACAAAGATTGGTTTTGTTTAGTTTCACTCGATCCTTGCAGTCTCTTAGTTCCATAGGAGTAGTATTATAGGATTTCTTAACCCTTACTCCTTTCATTTTATTTATCTAAAATCAGAAAGTCGAAAAAATAACACTACATTCGAGTCCTTGCTTTTAAGTAACTTACTAGAGTAAATCCCTTTGGGTTACCGACAAATCACAACGACCACAGAGCTTATCCACACTCCAATTTATGAAACATTGGAATTACCGTGTGACCTTTCTTGCAATCTTAGCACAAGAGGTAGTTTTTCAAGAGAGGATAGAGCGTCTCTGGATACTTTATTCTAGAGTGTTTGGTGTGTCATAAAACACGCATCAACATGTCCCCATTTGCAATGGAGCGATGTGTGAAATACGTCACAATAGGTAGCAAGGCATGCATTTTCCAGACTTAGTCAATTTTCAACATTTTTTCACTTTTTAAAATCCCCTCCATCGCGAAGCATTTTTTCGAGCATCTTTCGCCATGGATTTTTTGTTGAAGCTTTTGAGGCTTAGATTTTGATACCTAGTACTAGCCATTTGCCATTAATGGCTGCAGAGGTCCTAAGTTTCTTCCTGAAAAATGAAAATAGACCCACCAGAGTAAAACAAACTTTTTGGTGATTTTGACTTGATGAGTGTGATCGTGAAGTTAATTTATCTTGTCAAAATCATTTTTAACTAATTTTGGAAAGGTCCTATTTTTAGGGGTTTTCCGAAAAACAGGGGTTTGAAACCCTAGTTTTCAAATTTTCAAAAATTCGCAATTGCAAGTATCTTCCTTGACATAAACCCACAAAAAGCTTATGTTTTGTTTGACCTAAAATGGACTTTTGACAACAATTTTACATGATTTAGCTCATTTTAAGCAAAATGCCTTATTGAAGCAAAAAATTATTTTGGGTACAAGATTAGGCTCCGTCTGGTGACCATGTTGTATACTAGTGACATAGGAGAACCAAGAATCTCTAGTTTTCGCAGACCAATATCTTTATTAGTTAGGCAATGGAGTTAGGACTTATTTCCTAATTCACATAACAATTGGAGTTCACCTAAAAACCTAAACAAGACTTCCTAAGAATTCACCTAAAACATGACATCGTAACAGGGAAATACATTATAACATAACGAAAAGCGAAAATAAAATTATCTACAGAAATTCACTCCACCCTCGAAGAGATGAAGTGCTTTGGATATTGTTTGCTTGATGGCAGTGCGAAGAGCCTCCCATCGATGCTGCTTCTACTTGAAAGGTTTCACTTCTCTTCTGATGGGAATCGTAGGAGACAATCCCTTTGGGATGAAGATTCTCAGGTATTCATATATCCAAGCGAAGGCACTTTGACAAAAGTCAAAATATGATGCAAATGGGAAAGCTGATACCTGTGAGGCATTAGTTTTGTTGTCGTCCATCCCCGAGATGTTGAACTCTTCAAACCAATGAATCAAGTTCCACTATAATGCCGTAGGTGATCTTTGCTGACCTGAAAATATCCTTTGACTAGCTCATGGGTCAGCTCTAGATCGCCCTTAACGAATAGGAGTTTGATTCCCATTTCTTCGGCATCTTTGAGGCCTAACAAAAGCACCTCCTTCTCGGCTTCAGTGAATTCCAATTACACGAATGGGTGCAACTGTCCTTTAGGGGGGATGATCATTTCCCCCACTTCTGAAACTGCTGATGAATAAACTCCACCAAATTGTATTGTCCATGAATTTGTGTCCTCTGTTAGTCTCTTTTCAGAACAAGCAATGTTTTGATTTTCAGTTTCTATTTCTAACAGAGACATAATTACCAGGATCCATTTCAGGATTTTCTTTTGCTGGAACAAATGGCTAGAGCACAACCTGCTTCTTCACAACTTTGAGAATTTGATCTAGTTGTTTTGGATGATCTTGAAGATATTCCAGTTGAGAGATTTGTACCTTGGTCTTGATCATGGAAGTCACGATGTCAAAATTCGATGAAGATGGATCTTGAGCAATTGGCATAGCGTCCTTTTGTGAAGACCTGGGATCGGAAGTGGAAGGCACCTCTTCACCCTTTTCGTTTGATCGCCGTCTTTCTTCCTCTTCTTTCTATGCTTTGAAGTGTTGAACATGTGTAAAAATAGGCGTTGAAATTTTTTCATGATTCACCGCAAGAGAATATTGACAGTATGCTTCTTTTTCTTCTTTAATAACGGATTCAAAGTATCCCGTTGCGGAGTCACCATCGAAGTTGTCCGTGTGTGGTAAGGCAACGTTCAAACTTGTTGGTACAAAACTAGAATTGGGAGCAACTTCAGTGTATCCCATGATGTGTCTCATTCTCAGATTCTCAGGACACATGGATCCGGTTTGTGCATCAGTGTCATGGAAACAACAAAATATTGCACTGTGTACAGCTTCAGTCATTGGTCTTGATGAAGATGTTGGCAACCGTGGCTGAAGATTGTCTCTCTTTGGCTGGTATAGTTGTTGAGCTAGAGATTTGATAGAATTTGTTTTCATCAAGCCGGAAGTGATCATATTATCCTCCAACCTGATGGCGTTTTCTTGTGCACTCTTGAACTTTGTCTCATTTTCCGTCTTGAGGAAGAAGGCTATCTCTAATGGAAGAGCATTTATGAAACAACTCATCAAAATCTTCGATGATGGATCGAATGTAGAAGAAATTCTTGCAACAAGACGATCAAATCTTGCCAGAAACTCCCTTATGTGTTCGTTGTGCTCCTTCTTTGAATTTACAAGTTGGGTGAATAACAAATGACTGTCTTCGGCGGGCTTGAATCTCGCCAAAAGCTTCTCACTCATAGTTGCCCAACTTGTAATAATGCCTAGGTTCAAGTAATTGAACCAGTCGATAGTATTCCCAACAAGAGTCTCCACAAAGAGACACATCGCGATGTCTTCATGTGGCACATGCAAGATTGCGTAGGCCGTTGTGAATGCAGCAAAATGTTCATCTGGGTGTTGACTTCCATCGCCGTGAAATTGGGGAAAGTGCTTCTTTGACCCTTTAGGTAACCCATGATTTACCTGAAAAGCCAAAGGTCCAATGTTATTACCCCAAGGTAATGAAGGTAGACGTCTCTCGCCAGCAATATTGTTGTTACCATCCATTGCTTCTTGTATGGAACATGCAATCGGACGCCAGAGGATCATTCTTGTGAAATAAAGCGTTAGCTTTCTTGAAGTTTTATGCCTCGTTGCCCCACAGTGGGCACCAAAAAATTGTTGGCATTTCAATTAGCACCTCTAGAGTGCTTATTGGTAACAGACAACTATGCACAGTGCATAATGGCTGCTCTTCAAATTATGTAGGGGAAGCTCCATCTTTTTGCTGATGTTTATGTAAAAGTAAAATGGACAAATGTTCCTATCTTTTTAACTCAGCGGCATGACATAAGGGTGCATAAACACAATGCATTGCAGCTAAGGCTTTCTTTGGTTTCTACAGATCTTAACTACAACTAGGCTAACTTTTAATCTATCCTATCTCCTCTAGATAAACAGAGCAAGAGAACATGGGAGTGGGAATGAAATGGTTGGATCACTTGGGCCAACCGTCTCTCAGAACGCGTCCGAAGGCTTTGAACTTTCAAATCTATGTTGGAATAAGGTCTTATGCAAGCAAACACTCTTACGGTAAGCTGAATCTCAAGACTGCCAAGGAGGAGGAACCTCTGTCCGAGGTGTAGGCTGGGATGCAACTTACTAGAAACAACAAAGAACGATGAACTTGATATCAAGATTCTTGAGGAGGTGACGACACTTGTCCAATGTGTAAGCCGAAATCTAGATCATAAGACAACATCAAACGATAACCATTAATCTCCAAATTCCCAAGGAGGAGGAACTCTTGTCCAAGGGGCAGATTGAAACAATAGATTATAAAAACAAACGTTGATAGATCTTGAAACTTTGGATCAAATTGCATATGCCTTTTGATTTATTTCTTCAAACTCACTCAACACTTTACAAAGATTTGGGACAACAAAGGTATGAAATCAAACATAATTGCTTATCAAACCAAATAACTCTCATCCAAGAGTGAACAAATATTGACTTGCAAGCTCGTCGGCACAATGGCGCAGCAATTTTGTGTAGTAATAAAAGTTACAAAATAATGAGCAAAGGCTTTACTTATAGAAGCTCAAAGGAGTAGGCAACCCTAAAATCTCCTTGAGTTGATACTTAGTTCTTGCCAATCTGCAAGATCCTATGTCTAAAAGTAGGTGACCTAGTAGTTAATTGGAAAGTCTACTTCATTCAATTGATTCTAAACTAAAAGAGAACTCCAATATACAAAGTGTCTCCAAAATAGAGATCCACAATTAGTGGGATTAGACATGCATGATTAGTGGGATAGTGAGTTAACTTGGAAAGAGGCATCAAGTTAAATCATGTTGTCATAAATGCTATTTTGGAGGGTAGGACGTCCTAACTAAGTGTTTGCAACACATCACTTCGAGTCAACAATTCCTCCAACCAGTCGTTGACTTCCTCTTCCTACGGACAATTAATACTTCGCAAGATGATGATGTGTCCCCGTAGCATCTCCTCACCACTCACAATCTGCTGCTGGCATTTAATATTCTTTGCAGCCGTGCCATCCAACTTTGTTAACATGACTACAATCTTACTCAACTCGCAACCAGTAGGGTCACTGTTGAAACTGCTACGGATGAGGTCCTGGAACTGTGTTTGCACGTCACCGAGACTCACGCAGTCACCACCTTTATATTTGATACTGGCAAGGAATTGATTGGTAACTTTGGCGGCTCCGTAACTGAAGTGATGTCCTCTGTTTCTCCCACAACTTTGTGCCTCTGGCGCTTTTCTTGATTCTTCTCAATGAAGGAGCGTTGTATGATGAAATTGCAAAGTTTGATTGCGAACATTCTAGTTGTGAGAAATGTACTTGAACTTGCTACACACACAAAATTCCAACGATATCAATCCTCTAAATTGGCCTTGGAAGGCTATTAGATATACAAGGTGAAACCATATGGAACCTTGTGGACTTGAGTGCCTATGCTTGTCAATTTGTCCAAATCAACCTCTAGGTGTGTGTTGGTGTGTGTTTTGAATACGCCACCGAACACAGAATAAAATTCCCAAGGACACTTTGTCCTCTCTCGAAAAGTAATTGCAAATCCCTAGAAGGTAATACAATAACTCCAATGTTTCTTTTGGTCAGGTCATGACATATGGACAAGGTCAGTGGGCGTTGTGATTTGCTGGTAATCACAAGGGGACTTACATAAAATTTATTTTGCGAGTTGAGGACTTAGACAGTTTCATCATTGAAGCTCTTTAGATGGGTGTTTCAGTTTTTCCAAAAAAAGGCAAAAGGATAAGGGTTTAGAGGTCTAAACTACGCCTAAGAACTCAAGAGACGGCAGTGACGAGATAAAATAGGGTAACCACACTTTGTTTCGCCTCCTTCGGACAACTATGCAAAGCGGGTGCAATCTTCAACGGAAGTGATAATAATTTTCATGTTTGAATTGACTAAAACAAACAGAAGTTAAGCATCCACAATTTTAATGGCTCAGACAAACTTTGCACATCGAATGCAAATCATCCATTCGACAAAAGTATGAGCTAAATTTTATCTACCACCACTATCAAATCTATCATCCACTAATAACATGTAAATGAAATACTAATTTAATTCTACTCTAAGTGTTGAAGGAGAAATATTAAAACCTTGCACACCACTTGAAAATAAAAGTGGTTCTTAGCAAATCATGCACAAGAGCTTTTATAAACGGAAATAGTTTTGTCGCAACAATCTTATACCACTCACTTCACAAATTGTAAATGAGAGTAAACAAGTTTATATAGAGTTTACAAAATTGAATAAACGACACAGATTAAAAATGAGCCAACGACCAAGATCAAAACAAATAAACCCTAATTAGGGTTTCCCAAAATGACTTCAGTAAACAGAGAGTTGACAGGGTGATGTGGCGCTTGGAGCTATTTTCAAGGAATTACATCCCAATCCTCTTGCGTTGACGTGTGTTCGATGAATCTGGACACGATCAAGGCAACTTCATCCATGGTGACCTGAGGAAGCATTCCGATCCTGAATTCTAGTCCGTCCACGCTCTCGGCGCATCTGGCAAGGGTATCCTCCCACTTTGGCTTGGTCTTCTCAAAAGACTCTCGGATGCTTAAGAAGTTCGCCAATTTGGCTCAGTCTTGCTTCAAAATGGGTCCAGTGATGGCAAAGATGCCCTCTTGGAGCTTCCCTTTCAAAACCTCTAATTGCAGGTCATTCTCTCGTAGGGCCTCCTTATCCAGGATATCGGCAATCATGTTGAGAATTCTGGCTTGAACTTCTTTGACTTGCTCCTCCAGCTTGAGACTGTCAACTTTTACTCTGTCTAAGACTTCACCTCGTGCGGTTAGTGCCCAATACCAAGTGTGGAAGTCATAGGCTGCTCCTGCTGCAATAACACCTCCGTCTATCAGCTCCTGGTTAGGAACTCCTTTCAGAATCCTAAGGCAAGGGATTATCCTATCTTGCACATCCGGAAGGTTATCCCACACTTCTGCCAAAGCGGCCAGCCTAGAAAGTAGGGCAGTGGCTTGACCATAAACCAGAGTCAACCTCTCTACGAATGCCTCAGCTTCAGTCCCCTTCATGCTATCCATTCTCTGGCTTCCCGAACTGTGACCATGTTTTCTTCTATCTCTTTAACGACCTCCTGTGAAGAGTTCGGGAATAAAGGAGCTGCCGTGTTATCTTGATCAAGTGGCTTGATCAAGTGCTGGATATACTCCTTTAAGCGCTCAATTTCTAACTGGCACTCCTTCCTCTTGGCTACCTCTCTTGCCAACCTTGACTTGATAGTGGACACAAAATTGTCCAAGTCTTCAGTTTCTTGGCCATTCGTGGTTGGACCCAAGTCAATGGTTGTGATGGCATAATCTTGTGGAGCCATGTCTTCCTGTGGCCTGTCCATTGTAGGCACTGTGATCTGCACTGTCCTGTTGCCGGCTCCATCTCTCTGTATGCTCGAGAATTTCTTTGCTGGCTTCTTAAATACAGTCTGCGTAAGTCTGGCCAAGAAGTCAGCAGTGTCATCCTCTTCTGGCTCCTCCACTAGCGCCTGTACTTTCAGCCTCTCCCTTAGCCAATTCGGGATCGTCGGCTGCTCTATGCCTTCATCTTCCGGCCTGTCTTCTCTGTCAAGAACGTCCAAAATTCCCCTAAGGGCTGAAATCATTCCTTCCTGGAAATCCTCATTTTGGGTGTCCACATTTTCATCATCGGACTCCAATATTTCTGTGCCCATGGGAGATGGTGGCACATCTTCGTCCGGCTGAGGCTCCATATTGTTTTCCGGAATCAGGGAAGTATCCCTAATGTTAGCCAGTGAAGCATCTACAGTAGCTAGCATCTCTTCAATATTCCTAGATGCAGCCGAGTGTGAAGGCTTTACCTTAGCCTGCTTCTGAACTGGCTGCTTGCCTGCAGCTATCTCCTTCCTTTTCTTGGAAGTGGTGGCCTCTATCATCTCTACGCCCTGGGATGCGTTTGCATTGGAAGAATAGGATTCCGCCTCACTCAACATATCATAAGTTAAGGTTATCCTTTTTCGCCTGAGCTCCTGAATCTGTTGATCAACCCACCACTGTGTATACTTGATGACAGGTCTCATCAAAGTATTTAAATCGGCGTGCTCGGATTCTGACCACCTGACCACCGGCAAAGGCAAGCTCTCATCAAGGTGCGGCTGTACCTGTTGTCCATCTTCCTCCAACTGATCCGACACTTGACAAAGTTTTGTTGCTCTGATCAAACTGACCGGCAATCTGGACCAAATCTTTTGCCTAACCTCAAACTCGTCCGCAGCATTTGCCCATAAATCTTCCAGTTCAACCCTATGCTTGTACCTCCTTCCATCCACCGTCTTGATGTGATGATGCGGGTCGAAGTGGCTCCTAGATGGATAGGTAGCAAAAGGATAATGCTGAATCTCGAGCCTGGCACTATCTGTTGCTTGCGATGATGGACAAGACTCTAGCATGTTTTCTATAAAGAAGGGAAAGGTTACTGCCGCCTTTTGTTTTGTCCGTTGGAGGCCTTGAAATTCTTCTAGCTGCCTTAGTACTTCCAACAGGACCATCTTTGTTAGTTGGGAAAATGGGCAAACGATATGGGCTCCGAGTGAATCCCTGGATTCTGATGTAAGTATATCGGGGGTATTGGATAAACCAAGATCCATATTTGCCAATCAACTTCTTGGCCTCAGGAGTCAGCCGTTGATGCGTCCCTCCCTGGAGTATCCTGGTGATATACATAAGGAAGGCGTCATGAGCTTGCCGGAAGTGCGCCTTGTCTTTCAATTGCAATTGTGGATAGCAGTCGTATGCCTTCAACTCATTTGATCCACTGCCGGCCGTGCCCTTGCATATCAAGCCTGCATACTTGTAAGTCCTAGCCAACATGTAGATGACATAAGAACTCATATAAAACGTTTTAGTTTTCTCTAAATTGACAAGCTACTCGTGGAGGTTGTTGCCAATCATTCGTGACCAGTTAAACATCTTTACGCCCTCTGTGATGTCTTCAATAAAATAGTACATCCATGGCTCAAATGGTGCCCCCAAAGGATTGCCTGCTATTCTTTTCAGCAAGATAATGATGTCTCCGTAGTCCTCCTTGAAGTCCGTATGCATCAACTTCTTGGGCATTTTCTTGACCGACGTCCTAGGCTTGTCCAGCCATGACTTGTTGATGTTGGCGGCACAAAGGTCAGGCTACTCATACAATCTCTGGGCGTCTTCTTTAGTTTTATAAGTGGTCTTAGGATACGAAGGAATGCCAAAGGCCTCTTGTATGGCCAACTCTCCCAGATGTGCCAATATTCTCCCGTCAGGTGCCACAATTTGTCTCAACTCAGCATTATAATGAAGTGCACACTCCACCATCAATTCAGCACATTCAAGCGTAGGCGGAAATCCGACAGCTTGAAAGATTCCATTTCTTACCATTCTCTTGGCTGCAGGCGTGGGTAAAGGCCCATTGTGCCCATATACTCTTCTCTTGAATTCATCGAGCTCTATATGACCAAGATTGGTGTTTGAGATGTTCTTCCATTTTGATTTTATTTTAGTCTCTGGCTGCGATCCTTTGTTCGCGAACTTCATCTGTGCTTGCCTCGACGTCCCTTCTTGATTGACTGTCAACTTGCAAGTACAAAATACTTAACATTAATACAAGAAATTTTAAAATCAAATTACTGTGGGGTGTAGTTTGGACAAAATCGCACTTTCAACTTATTAAATTAAAATTTCTATCAAAAAGCAAGTTGAAAGTAATCAAATTCGCCCATCCGTAGATGAAACTCATGCCGGAAAGAAAGTAGAAGATAGAAACGAGGTACAAACACATTGTTGATTAATTTCCAAACCTCAAAGATCGTGTTCTGGCTACGAACGAATTTAAAAAGTTCTGAAAATCTGCCAGAGGAAGTGCGCCAAAGCTGGGAAGTACGATTTTCAGCAAAGAAATAACTTATTTCTTTCTAAAAATCACACCTGTCAACAAGAAATTTCTTCCGTGATTCTCATAGCAACGTTACTTGCACTAAATTTTTCTTTCGCAAACGATTCCTAGAAGATTCGAGAAAGATAGCTTCTTCTCAGTCGAAATTGTTAAGAAATGAGTTGCTGAATCTCATTTTATGGCTGAGAAGTGCGATTTTCCTCAAGGAGTTGCTTTCTTCTCTCTGATTTTCTTCCAATTTTAGAAACGTTTTCTTCTCGGATTGGCAAGTTTCTAATTTCACTTTCAGTTGCTGAGGCAAGTTTCCAATTTTCATCTCTATGCCACCTCTGTTTGAGATTTTTGAATTTCTTAAAAAATTGCCTAAGTGTTGGAGAAAATATCAAAAGATATGAAATTAATTGTTTAAAATTAATTTTCCAACATTTTTTAAATCTTCGAATCATGGCAATTTTAAATTTACCTAAGGCAAAATAATTTAATCTTCCAAATAATCTCCAGACTTCGAATTTTTTAATTAAAATTCCCTAAGTGTTGGGAAATAATTAAAAATATTAAAATATTTAATTCCAACCCGTTTAAAATTGATACATGGCTAAGTTTGTTTGTCCACGGCCAAATATCTCTTTTCAAATTGTCTGCCTAGCCAAAATGTGCTCAATAGTTCATCTGCCGAATTTCAACTCTCTAGGCGGAGTTCTGACCCTCTGGACATTTTTATTTAGCCAAACGATTCATCTTCTGGGTTGGGCGAATTTGGAGATCTCTGCCACTTTGCCATTTTTTATTAGTGCCTTAGGAATTTTTCCAAGCTGAGAGGGGCGGACTTCATGGTTGCTCTGCCAAACACTCTTCATTTTATGCCAAAGAATTTCATTCCGTTGTGTTGAGGAGTGATTTTCGTGCCGGCCAAACCTCTTCTTCTCCTAGACATTTCTTCGTTTTTCATGCCTTAGACAAATTTATCTTTCAAAGTTGGACGAATTTCTTATAATTCCTTGCCAATGGCGCATCTTATTCTCCATTTGTCTAAAGCGGACTTCACACTTTCCTTGCCATGGCGAGTTTTATTCTTGCCTTGTCCAACGGCGTGCTTCACTTGTAATTGGCCATTTAATCCATCATAAGGCGACTTTCTTTGCAATTTCACCCCTTTCCAAAGATCTTGGAGCGAACCCCTTCATATTTCCACCCTTGTCCATACTTCTTGGGGCGGACTTTGACCCCTTTGTGCCATGGGCGGACTTGGCTTCACCTTTGCCAAGGGCGGACTTGGCTTGTCATGCGCCATCCACCTCTCTCCTTGGGCAGACTTCATGCTTTCCATGCCAAGGGCGGACTTGGGTTTGCTTGTGCCATGGCGAACTTGGAGACCTCCATGCCATGGGCGGACTTCATGCTTGGCTCGCTAGTGCCTACCTTTGGTATGCCAAAGGTAGGGCGGACTTCATGTTTTTCATGCCATTCTTCTCTTATAGGTGCCCCCTTCAGACTTAGCCATTTTTCAAAACTTTTGGCATTTTTACCTTGATTCTTTCGACATCTGGAGGCGTGTTGATTTCTTACTTGATGGGATCCAAAAATAGAAACTTTCCAAAAATAGAAACTTTCTAAAAATAGAAAAAGCAAAAAGCATCCCTAAAAAATAGGAACTTCAGAATGGCCTAAAAATGCCGAAAATCAAAAAGCAAAAAGCAAAAAAGCAGAATCCTTAAAAAATAGGAAGTGTCAGAATTGACCGAAAGCAATGGCGTTCCTCGTCTACTGGGTTTTTTGAGCATTTCCATGACGTTTAAGCATTCAGATGGGTTCAAAATCTCAACCTGGCCGGACTGACTCTCAAAAAGTTATTCAAATTGAACTCTAAAAGACGTTGCGCGGAGGGTGGAACCAAAACTTGGGGGTCCCTATTTGCGAGGGGGCGATGTGTGAAATAGGTCACAACAGTGTGCCCGATGCAGATCGGTGTCAGCCGTTTTCAGGAAGTCATGGAATAAGATCGTCTTGGTCTTTTATTCAACTTGGGAGAACTTCATTATGAAAACCTTGAAGATTTATTGTACACACGATACTGTTCGGACAACTTTTTCTGCAATTGCTAAAAATAGCCTTGCCTAGAAGCACTTTTTATGAAATTTTTTGAGACGTGGGTTTTCTTGGGAATAGTTTTCTAAATAGACCTAGAACATCAAAAATTCCAAAAAAGTCACTTTTCCTAGTACATGCAAGAACTTCTCGGGGCAAAAGCTTTAGAAGCAGTGGGTGGCAGCAAAGCACTATTTTTCTTGAAAAATTTGACACATGGGTATTGTAGGCGCTTCAAAGCTAAACAAACCCAGTTTGTTTGTTTTTCAAAATTGTGACTTTTTTTAGAAACCCTCAAAAATAGGGGCAGTAGAGCTACTTTTTTTGGAAAAATCTAACACATGGGTTTTGTTGAAAAAGATGTGTTGATCATACCTAGAAGGTCAGATCTGTGAATAACTTCTGTTTTCCTAGACATGCAAGAAGATCTGAGACAATAATAGAGGAAAAAGAGAAGTTTAGAAGTTATAAATTGCCTCTTTGGATCTTTAGGAAAATCATGCCTGAAGATTTAACCTTTGATAAATTGTCCATTTGTGCAATTGATTCATGAAAATATGAAGAATGCAGAAAAACCCTCTATCAGATCTTCAAAAAGACGTCGGAGAGGAAAAATGCTTGTTCTTGAGCTTCGATCTGCAAAGAGAAACAATGAATAATGACGCCTAAGCCTGATACATATTGATTTGGAGTTGCAAGCATCAATTAGGCTCCAACATGCTGTTTGAGGAGTCAATTTGCTTGATTAGGAGTTCATTGGAGCAAATTCCACCAATTTGGGGACGTTTTAGACATGAAAAGGCTTTCAAAATAGACAACTTCAGTCAACTGGGCCTACTTTGACTTTAGGCATCCAAGTTGAGGAGTTGGAACATTTTTCGTTCTTTTTCTGTGATGAAGTGTCTCAGTTCGATCCTTGATTTTGGTTGCTCGGTTGATCCTGAAGTGCTGTTGATAGATCCATTGCTGAGTTGAATCAACTCTGATGAAGTGTGCTTGGGAGTTGCAAAGCTCACAACTTGAATCTGATGTCTCAAAATCTTGGGCACTTTTCCCAAAAGGGTGCATTCTTCATCAGACAGTCATTTTCTTGGAAGTTTTTCATTTCTTCCATTTTGACCTTCAGTGCCTTGATCTAAGATCTCTGATGACTGATGATTTCGGTGAACGTGCCGAGACATGGAATGGAGAACCAGTTCAGTACTGGAAATAATGATTGGCATTGCAAGTTCTGGAATTTTTTTAGAGGTCTCAAAAGTTTGGGCGCTCTTGGCCTGTAGGGGTGCCTTTGACCTTTTGTGTTTGTAATTTTGACTTGCAACCTTTCACGAACAGCCTCAGTTTCATCCTTTTCATCAGATGTTTTATTTATCTGTTGTACTTGCTGACGGTGTCATTGCTGAGATTGATCAAGACAAATAGTTAATGTTTCTGAAATAAGGGTTTCAATAATTATCGAGAGGCTCTAGAAGGCTTGCTATATTTCAAAGGTTCAAGAGATTCAACATTTTTAGGTCAAATTAGTTGGGTATTGTAGCTTTCAACTAGAAGCTATGGCAATAATTTGGTAGAATGGGTGGACAATTGGGCATTTGGCAAGGACTTAGTGTTGTTGTAACTAGCAGCCGTGGGCCTCTTACTTCCAGGCTTGAATTTTCATGAAGAAAATAAATTAAATATAGCCTAATGGCTATTCAATTTATAAGTGATTGATTTGAGATGTGAAGAGGCACTTCACAAATGAATGATAATAAAATATTATTTATTTCATCTTTGGATGACTTCTCCTTGATAGTGGTGCCACTTCTCAAAGAGATTTTTTCTTGAAGCCGACTTAGCACCATGAACGGGTGCGACTTCTCCCTTCTACTTGTATTTATATGTGATCCTCTCATTCAGATTAATCAATCAAGTTACTCATTCGTATGTAATAAGAAGAAGTTCGCACTTGAGAAGCAGATCATTATCCTGTAGCAGCAGATCGATCTCAACGAAAAATATATTCTATAGCAGCAGATAGATCTCAAGGAGAAACATATCATTTGTATTTTGCATCTAGGAGAGGTGCTATTATTTGTTGTATCAAAATCGGCATTGAGTTGTGCCTGAGTTGTAAGCAGATTTCTGCTCTTATCGATTCAATATATAAGAGACATATTTGCTGGGTTTTTCTCCCTCAAGTTGGAGGGTTTTCCCAGGGTATCTTGTTCTGTTCATTGTCTTAAGTGTTGGATTTTCTGATTGGTTTCAGTTTTAATATCTGATCATTAAAACTAACATGGTATCAAAGCGGGTATAAGAAGATCTTGATCAGATTTTATTTAAGCAGCGATATCCTCCATTCCTATCCTCATCTTTGATTGCATCTATCTTATCATCAAGATGGTGAACGGGCTCAAGATTGAAGATAGACTTGAGGGTGCATTAAACTTCACATCTTGGAAGTTTAGAGTGATACTCGCCTTGGAGGAAAATGAGTTAGCCGAGTTCGTGGAGAGTGAAATTCCCGAACCATCCGATGAGAATGAGAAGCCTTTATGGAAGAGAAATGGTACTAAGGCAAAAAAGATGTTGATTGATTCCGTGAAAGATCACATTGTGCCAATCATCTCTAAGTTGAAAACAACAAGAGATATGTTCAAGACCTTGGAGGACATGTATGAGATCAACAACACAAGTCGGGCTCTTGCATTAAAGCAACAACTTCATCATATCAAGATGGCGAAAGGAGAATTTGTCAACTCATACTTCATGAAGATCACTGAGTTGAGAGATCAACTCTCTACCATTGGGCATATTGTTGATAACAAGGATTTGACTATGTTGGCTCTCAATGGTCTTCCTACATCTTGGGAGTCATACATTCAAGGAATCAGTGCGAGATCAAAACTTCCTAAGTTTGAGCGATTGAGAGCAGATTGTATTCAAGAAGAATCAAGGTTGGCTGCAAGAGGCATTGGTCAAATCTCTTCAAATGAAGACATTCATGTTCTTGCAACTCAATCTTCAAAGAAGAAAGGAAGAGAAGGAAAGAAAGGTTACTTCAAGAGGAATAAAGATAGAAGATATGATGGTGCTCCTCCATTTAAGAAGAAGAAGGATCTCTCCCACCTACAGTGCTTCAGATGTGACAAGTTTGGTCACTATACAAACGATTGCCCTACTAGACCAAAACAACATGCTTCATTTGCTGATGTGGATGAGATCTCTCTTTAAAAGGATTCAAGGGAATTCCTATTATACTTTGCCTTATCAAGCAATGTTCCAACAGATAGCAACACTTGGTTGATTGATAGTGGCGCCTCTCGTCACATCACTGGGTTTAGAGAACATCTCTCAGATTTGGTCATGAGAGATTCAAGTGTTCAAGTCATAATTGGAGATGATGCATGCTATTCCGTGAAAGGCGTTGGGACCTGTTGACGTGTGTTTTATGACAACACCAACACAGAATAAAATGTCCAACGGTCACTCTATTCTCTCTTGATCAAAGTATCCCGCATGCTAAGATTGCGTGAAAGTTCATGCGTACAACTCCAAGGTTCCTTTTATTGCGAATAGACTTAGTTGGTTGATGTGAATATGCTGGGTATTCCAAGGGGACTTACGTAATTGTTTGATTTTGCCAAGCAGATGAAAGGTTTTGACTATGATGCTCTGATATTTGAACTAATCGGGGAATACTGAATTTAAAGGGGTAAAGGGGATAGGAGTTCTATGATCTATTTCTAAGGGGGTGGAATGCGAGGAAAGACTTTGGCAATCTTCAAACCAAACTTTGTTTCGTCTCCCCTTCGGACAACTATGACAAAGTTGGTGCAATCTTCAAAGGATGGATAAGATGTTCAAATTATGGCCTAACATGTACACTTCGTCACAAAGATGCAAGTGAACACGCGAGTCACAACCGAAGTTAGGTGCTGATGTTCCAGTTGACCACGCAAGGCAGACTTACCGTCAGCAAGCCCGCTAGTGGTATGGATAAAGGAAGACTTGCCCAAACCAACGCCACACTCCACAATTAACAACTACTTGCATAAAAACAAAGTCTACTTTTCTCTAACCTCCTTGAATTGGAAAGACGAACAAGCCTTGCTAGCTACTCACAACAGAAGATAGAACCACCAAACAATGATAAATCTTTGTATTATGAGAGTTTTCACAACAACTTCTTACAAAACTTTCAAAGGGAAAGCATCCTCTCCTTTTCAAACTAAGCTATGCTACTTCTATGCTCTACTCTATCTCTGATTTCTGTCTAACTCTCTATTATAATGCCTTGTCTGATAATTTACAAATGAGGGGGAATACCCCTTTTATATCAAGCCCAGTCCAGTGGACGACTTAGATTCAAATACAATGGAAGGCCCAGATTGAGCCACCCAAGCCCTGATTAGGGTTCTAGCCCTAGAAACCGTCCTTGAGAGGAGTGGGGCAATGAATGCGTTGAAGATTCTCCAGTTCTCATTAGGAACCACTATCTGTCATCAATGCACATCATCCCCTTCCAGAAGATCATCATCCAGAAGGGCGTTTCCTTTCTCCCTCTCACTGGCTGCAAACTTGATGAACCTGGCCAATACTGCCTCAACTTCCTGATCCGAAATGGGAGGAATGTGATCCAATTGAAATTCTAAAATTGTAACTGTTTGCCCATGCCGAGCACAAGATTTCTTCCAGGCAACAAGGGCGTCTTGGGTGTTCTGAATAATGTTGGAGAACGTAGAAGTGTTCTCAAAATCATCCTATGTGAAGGTCTTCACCTCAGAAAAGAATGGTATTAATCTATTCTTCAAACCATCTGCAGTCACCTCTTCAGAAGTTAGCCTCCTGGCAAAGATTGCCTCCAACATGTTGAGGACTCCATCCGAAATATTTGTCATGGCCTTTCTGACTCTGAGGGAATCCATCTATGCTGCATCGTAGAATCCTCGGCCTGTGACCACTGAAGAGTACCATCCGGCGAAGTCATATCTATCCCCCTCCTGAATCACACCTCCCTCAACCAAAACCTGTGGAGGTGTGCTCATCAAAGCCCCTAAACGGAGAACAACTCTTGTCTGATAGATACGAGCCTCACCCCAAGCATGGTTGACTGCATCCATCCTTGCCATAATATCGGAGGCTTGCCGATAGTCATGTGCAAGATCCTCCATAAACTTTCCTGTTTCTACATGAACGCTGACAACCCACTTGTCTGCCTGTTGTGCCATCCTTTTCAAATCCTCTAACCCACTGATTGATTCCCTGGAGAATTCAGTTGGACGCTGAATTGCCGGATTCTCTTACCCACAAGGACGAGACAAGTGTTGGACGTAGCCAATTAGTGTCTTGTGCTCTACCTTCAATTTTTTGTACTTTCCCTCAACATAGGACAATCTATCCTTGAGTGCTCGATAGGAATTATTGCACTCAACCACTTGTGCTCCAATGGGGCGGCCAAGTTCCATGGTCGTAATCACATAGTTTTCTGGAACAGCCTCATCCCGATCACATTCCACTCTAGGCACTGCCACATGTAGTGTTCGAGAGCCATCCTCATCTGTTGAGATCTTAGAGAACTTCTTGGCCTTCTTCTTTGTTGGAGGTGCACTGATCCTTTGCAACAACTCCTCCATGTCAGCCACAGGATCAGTCTCATCTACTGGATCACGTCTCATTCTGTCCCTTAGCCACTCTGGCACCTCCTGCCGCACATTTGATATAACAAAAGGCTGCTCAACGTCGGCCTCTATCTCGTGAACTTCTTCCCTACCATCGTTCCGACGAGGCTCATCATCATCGATTGGCTCAGTATCTCCTGAGCTCTGGGCATCCTGATCTAAAGTAGCATCGTCTTCGAGAGCTGCCTCAATCTCCTGTTGAAACTGAGCATCAGTGGCAGTCCCCTCATCCGTCTCTTGCTGATTTTCTCCCCGGGGCATGTTGATGCTCTGGCCCACTGACTCTCTACGAGGTGGCTGACTTGCCACTTGCACTGCTTGTTCTGCATGCAATCTTTCTCTCTGATCAGCAAATAATGATACTTCCTGCAAACTTGGAGAATGTGCCCGTGATGGTGTATGTGCGGATTCCTCAACTCTCAAAGGCTCAGGTTGAGCTGGCTCCTTTCCTCTTGGCTCTGGAGTTTGATCCAACTGCCTTCTCTGTCTAGCTGTTGGCGATCTGTGATCTCCCATCAAGTTATATGTAAGGGGAATTGATCTTCCCTTAAGTCGGTTGACATGCCTCTCTACCCAACTCCGTGGGAATGTTAAGACTGGGAAATAGAGTGTATCCAAGTCGGTAATCTCTGGTTCTGACCAATCTGGGAGCGGTAGAGGCGTATCCCTCACTGTCTCGTAATCAGCCTGTACAACATTTATGTCTTCTTCAATTTGATCTAGCACTGGGACAATCTCGCATTCCCTGATCATCACCAACGGTATCCAAGAAAACATTCTCCTCTTGATCTCGATCTCATCCACTGCACTCGCCCAAAAGTCTTCGATCTGTGCCTTGTGTCTGAACTCTTCTGACAATATCCATCTGATGTTCCTGTGGGGATCGTAGTGATGCCTGCTGGTGTGGTAGGAAAGGTGGAAGAATTGGAGCTCTTTTTTTGCCTCCCTAGCTGCTTGTAGTGATGGGCAAATTTCATTTGAATTCCCCATGGTAATTGGGAATCTATTGTGACCTTTTCACACATCACCCCATGCCAGATGGGGACCCCCTATTTTTGCTCCATTTTGGTCTTTTGGCTTTTGTTTTGCGTCTCTCTCTCTCTATGATCTTGTGTCCTTCCGGGGATGTCCCCGTTCTTTGACCTAATTTGAAATTTTGGCTAAGTCTGAAGTGAATCTGTGAAATTAGGGTTTTGTTCTTCAGGCTGGATTGAGATTAAATCAAGACTGGTAAATTGGCAACAAAGCTTGACATTGCTTTCAGAAGGCTTCCAGCAAGTTCCCACTGAGTTTTCATTGAAATCTGACAACTTACTATTTTTAGTAAGTGCTCAATACGAGGTCTTTTCCTTAGGATTTCGGGATTCTGGGTACTTTAGCACATCCGGGCAACTTCAGGGTGCCTACACATGAAATTTCAACAGATTCAGACAACTGGCTATTTTTAGCAGTTCAACCTTCAGAGGCTATTTTCAGGGTTTAAATGAACAATTCTCCAATGCATGATTGGAGAATGGATTTGGGTTTTCCAAGACCTTCGCGATGATGTAACATGCAAATCAAGATGGTGACTTTCAACGGTACAGCCTTCTGAGGCTATTTTTAGGGTTTGCATGCAGTAATTTTCAATGCATGTCCGGATATTCCATGTGGGTTTTTCGAGAGCTTCGCAACAGTGTGACATGCAAGTAGAGAAGATCAAGTTTCAGGGACTTACTATTTTTAGCCAGTGCCCACATGCCGACTAGTTTTCTGGGTTTTTCTAGGTTTTCTAAGATCCCTCGGACAATGTGTCATGCAAACTCATTTGACATCAGATTGGTCACCTTTCAGGCATTTACTATTTTTAGCAGGTTCGCTCTGGCAGCAACCCGACACTTCAGTTCAACAAGCAGAGCAGTATGCAGTAGAAATCAAGTTAAACAGAGACCATTCGAGGCACATGCAAGTCAGATTAGGGTTTCCAGCTTCGACGCCTAAAAAGAGGGGTAAAAAGCCAGAATTTTTAAAAATGAAGATATCCCACTGCGATCAGCATCCTTCAGGCAATCTACTGGTGAAATTTGGGCATAATTCGGACACTTACTATTTATAGTAAATCGTCTCCAGTACAGGGCTATAAATAGCAGGTCAACACGAGGGGCAAGTGTGAACAGGTTCATCAAGTGATGAGGACCACTTGGCGAAAAATTCAAGTCAGACGAAGCAGTGGAAGTCAGAAAGTCAAGGGCTTACTATAAATAGTAGGTGGCTACAAATAGCAAGTTGGCATGTAGGACAGGCGAAAACAAGTTCACCAAGCAAAGGAGGTCACATGGTGAAAATTTCATGATAGACGAGGCTGTGGAGGTCAAAATAGCAGACTTACTAAAAATAAAATGTGAAGGCAGGCTAAAGAGGTCAAAATATTCTAAGTATAAAACAAAAGCTCCACCTTCAGAAGGCGCCCTCAAGTCAAAATGGAAGTCTGACAGGCAAAAGGCGCCCAAGGAGGAATGAGGCCACCTCAAAAGTTTCTAAGGAAAATTGAAAGTAGCACATGTGAAATGCGCCCAAGGTTGAGGTGATGATATAAAAAAAAAGTTTCTAAGTATGAAATGAAAGCCTACCCCCTTGAATGCGCCCTTGAGGTGAAAGCCACTCAAAAATATTTCTAAGTGTTGAAAATCCAAGCAAGGGGTCCCAAATGCGCCCAAGGCAATGTGGAGGCTTAAAAGTTTCTAAGGCAACAAATAAAAGCACCACCTTCAAAATGCGCCTACCTTGCATAAAGTCACTTCAAAATATTCTAAGGCATGGGAAAAGGAAGCAAGCAGCCCCATATGCGCCCAGCCTAGAAGAGGTGGAGAGGGAATAAAATAAAAATGTCTAAGTGTGAGAAATTCCTCCTCACACTTCTAAATGCGCCCTCAAGAAGGAAGGGACTTAGAATTTTTTTCTAAGTCATAAAAATTGCAGCTGCATACTCTAAATGCGCCCAGCTTGTGTGGTGGATTTAAATAATTGTTCGAGGCAAGAAATGAAAGCATAAGGTCTCAAATGCGCCCTCAAGTGGAAGTTAGATATGTTGAAGGCGCCCAAGATGAATTAAGGGGTTGGCGAAAATGTCTAAGTGCTAAGATGAAAGTAGCACATGTAAAATGCGCCCAAGGAGATAGAGCCTTGAAACTCTTCTAGGACGTGGGAAAGTAAAAGATACAAGAGATGAAAGGCGCCCCACAAACATGAAGCTCTACATCTCATTTGCGCCCTTGGAAGTCTAAGTGTTGAAACTTGAAGCCCATGATGTAAAATGCGCCCCAGATAGAAGCAGCTCACATAGGAATGCACCTATCTCCAGCAAGGAAAGAAATCGCCTAAGTCAAAGTAGATCCCTCACATGAATATGCGCCCAAGGTTGCTGAAAGGATAAATTTATTTCTAAGATTGAAAATGGAGGTTGCTGCATGGATATGCGCCCAGCAAGGAAAGAAGTATTGGAAAAATATTCTGAGTGTTTGAAATATCCTCCTCACTAGCTAAAATGCGCCCAGGCATGAAGGGGTCAAAGAAAGGAGATTGCTAAGTGTTGAAGACAAAGGGGGACCCTGTAAAATGCGCCCTCTAGCAAAGGTAAAGTATAAAAACGCCGAAGGCATTGAAAAATAAAAATGCAAGATGCCAAATGCGCCCAAGGGGTAATGAAGGCTCTAAGGCATGAGAAATTTGCCTAAGTCAAAATGAAAGTGGACCCTCCAAATGCGCCTAGCTCGCAAGTCATAAAGGAAGCAAGGATGTTAAGGAAAAAATATCTAAGGCGTGGAAATGCTTGGAGAGTGAAGGTGAGATGAAGAACGCCCAAGGTGATATGCACCCATATACAAGAAGGAAATTCTTTAGGAAAGCAAGAAAGACGCCAAGACAAGAAATTGAAGACTGCAAGTATGAAGTGCGGCCAAGATTGAAAATGGATAAACCTTAGCAATTTTTATTATTTTTTTTCAAAAATAATAAAAATTAAACTTACCCCTTCGTCCGGATACACATGGAAATTATGATTTCTGAGGGGAATTTTCTTCTGGGTATTGGACATTTCCAATTAGGAGATGGTTTAAAACTCTTCCACGTCTTGCTCGTGTTGTTTCGACAAAGATTTTAGCCTAGCACCCGTTTAACAAGTTTCTTAAGGCTCCGAGGGATAAATTTTCTAAGGCATGGTAAAGCAACAGGGGGTCAAATACACTCATAGGGAAGAAATTTGTCTAAGGCATGGAGGAATTTGAAAATGAACTGAAGCTCGAACATCAAGCGTTCAAATGCATCCTCAAGGTGAAATATTTTCTAAGGCACAAACTCCAGGCAAGGTGGTGGATACGCCCATGATGAAAGTTTGCTAGAAAAGTGATGAATCCTATCAAGATCCGGAGATCAAGCGGTCAGAACATGGAAATAAGGTAAGTAAAGTGAATTTAGATTATAAAGTGTTCTGATACTCTTCTCTTGTTTTGCAGGATGAATGTTGAAGCCAAGGCATGAGGACTTGATGAAGCTTTGGAAAGAAGAAACGAGAGTGAAAATTTGGCTAAGACACTAAGAACGTGATGCAAAAGAAGCAAATGCGCCCAAGGCAATGGGCTAAAGAAATGTGAAAGCTACAGGAAGGAAATGCATCCAGGAATGAAAGCAACAAGAAGAATTAACGCAGAAGAGCTTTTTGCAAGGAGGATTTAAACCAAGTGTTGTTGCCTCCTCCTAACACAACAGAATTGGCAGAGAAGAACAGTGGGAATGCGTTTCTAGACAAGAATCTTCTAGAAGAAGATAATGGGCATTAATTGCAGATAATGGTTCCTGCAGAGGAGTGGAGAATATTCTATGCATTCATTGCCCCACTCCTCTCGGTGGCGGTTTTTAGGGCAAAAAACCCTAATTAGGGCATATGTTGCTCGATCTGAGCCCTTTATTGTAATTCAATCTGAACCGTCCGCTGGATTGGGCCAACTATAAAAGGGGCATCCCCCCTCATTTGTAATCTATTAGAGTAGATATTAGACCGAGAGTAGAGGACAAAAGTTAGAATAGATAGAAAGTTAGCTTAGTTTGAAAAGGAAAGAAAACTTTCCCTTTGAAAGTTTTGTAAGAGGTTGTTGTGGAAAAACTCTCATAATACAAAGGTTTATCATTGCATGGTGGTTCTATCTTTTGTTATGAATAGCTAGCAAGGCCTTTTCGTCTTTCCAATTCAAATTGATAAAGTAGAGTAGACTTTATTTTATGCAAGTAGTTGTTAATTGTGGAGTGTGGCGCTTTGGTTTGAGCATATCTTCTTTCATCCATACCACTAGCGGGCTTGCTGATGGTAAGTCCGCCCTGCGTGGTCAACTAGAATATTAGTACCTAACTTCGGTTGTGATTCGTGTGTTCACTTGCATCGTTGTGACGGAGTGCACATGTTGAATCACAATTTGAATATCTTTTATCATCCTTTGAAGATTGCACCGACTTCGTAGAGGTTGTCTGAAGGGAGACGAAGCAAAGTCTGGTCTGAAGATTGTTTAAGCCGATCCTCGTCCTCCACCCTTTAGGAGTAGATGGTAGCATCTCTAATCCTTATATCTATTTATATTTAGCATTATCCGGTTAGTTTAAGAACCTGAGCGTCATTGACAAATCTCTCGAAATTTGAGAATTATTTTCTTCTGAATGAGCAAATCATGTAAGTCCCCTTGGAATACCCAGCATATTCACATAAACCAACTGAGTCTATTCGCAATAAAAGGAACCTTGGAGTTGAACGCATGAACTTTCACGCAATCTTAGCATGCGGAATACTTTGATCAAGGGGGAATAGAGTGACCGTTGGACATTTTATTTTGTGTTGGTGTTGTCATAAAAAACACGTCAACAAAATCCAAGTCCACCTTTCTTCTTCTTCTTTTGAATCTTATCATAGGCAATAAGTTGCCTAGATATTTCCAACATCACTATTCTGTTCGTGGGATACCGGGGCAATCTATAAGGATAAGAAGAAAATCCTTGCAGCCTTATGTAGGTAAACTTCGGAAATTGGATAAACCAACACCCAAACTTCTCAATCAAGTCTTGTGCTTCCCTAGATATTCTGTGATGGGTCCTTTGCTGCAAGGTCCTCGTTATGTGCATAGTGAAGGCATCATTGACCCTTTTGTAATTGGTGGTGCTTGTCAAATGCAACTGTGGACAAGCTTCATGTATCTTAAATTGATGGGAACCACACCCGATTGGTTCCTTATAGGAAATTCCCCTATACTTCATCATGTGAGCCAACATGTAGACAATGTAAGAGCCCATGTAAAACGTTTCTGTTCTCCTCACGCCACGAAGTTGCTCATGTATGTTGTCACTGATCATTAGTGCCCAATCCATGTGATCTTTGCCTTCTAGCACCAAATTGACATAATAAAACATCCAAGGTTCAAAGATCAACACTTGCGAGCATCCTCCAACTCTGCTTAGCATCATTATCAAATCACCAAACTCTTGCCTCAAATCCTTTGAGATTATCTGTTTGGGTAATTTTGTACAAGTTGGCTTGGGTTTGTTCATCCACCCCATATTTATCAAATCAGCACACCTGTCAAATGTGGATGAGTATATCCTTTCAGCCCTTTCCCTTGTTTTATAAATCATCTTCTCATGAACTAGAATTCCGAATGCCTCTCCGATTGCCTCTGGTTTCAGGTTAGCCAATACCTTGCCATCTGGTGAAATGACAGTCCTCTGCTCTGAGTTGTAGTAATTGGCGCACTCCATGATTAGCTCTGGATATCGGATAGCTGGCGGAAAACTGGCAGCTGTGTAGAGTCCGCTCCTAACAATATTATGGGAAGTGACTGATGGGTGATGGCCTCCAGTCCCCATTATCCTCCTCTTGAATGCCTCCAAGTTGAACGAGCCCAAGTTTGTGTCAGCCAGCTTGCCCAACTTTGAAGAAAATTTTGATTCTGGCAAGAAGGACTTGCTCAATTTCTTAATCACTACTTGTCTTGATGTGTTTGCCTTTGCGGATTCAGCGTGGTTCCCTTTTGCCTGCAGCTCTCCTGCTTGATTCAGCCATTCTGCAAGGAACAAAAGTCATTAGAAAACAAGATAATAAAATAATAAAATAATCACTTTTGAGGGTGCCAATAGATTTTTTAAATAAAAACGCTACAACGCTTTGTCACTTTTAGCTGCAAACCTCAACTATTCCTGTTCACTTCGACGCTGAAATTTCTGTACTTGCAGCAGTATAATGCCAAATGCCTGGGGATATTTGTTTGCAGCAATTTAGAAGTCTCAGCACTTGAAACTCCTCCAGCAACTTCACTTTTGCCTAAATCAAATTGCAACTTTAAGCAATTTGAGAAGTTTCTCCTCAAATCGTACCTTTCAGCAACTCAGCCTGGGACTTAAAAGTTCGCCCTTGTAGCAACTTACTCCTCTTCACAAGCTCGACTTCTTCAGCAACTCAAGCTACTCTCAAATGCGAATTTCTCAGCAACTTGAGAATTTCCTATCTCTACAAACTCGTACTTCAGCCTTAGCAAATATTTTGCACTTAGCAACTGGTGAGAAGAATGAAAAGGACTCAGAATCTTATAGCCAGGTTGAAATCCAGTAGAGGCTATACTTAGCACATTTTTGAATTCCATTTTCCCCCCCTTTTGCCAGTCACAACACTTGTCATTCAGAGCATCGAAATCTTGAGCTTCTAGAATTATGAATTTTCATGATCCCTGCACAAGCCTGCCTCATCATATTTGCTTCCTTAAAATATTAAATCAATCCTCTTCGAACAATTTTAAATTTATCTTGCTAAGTTATTTTGTTTCATACTTGCTTCGGTAAAACTTATCCAGTTTCAATTCTCAAGCAGAAACACTTCGTGAAGTCATATTTCCCTCATTTGCCTTAGAGAAATTTCTTGAATTTGCCTTAGGAATTTATCAAAACAGGCACTGGGCAAAATTCTCTGTCAAAACGACATGAATGAGGTGTGGAGCAAGTTTAGATCACCTATGAATTCCAAACGTTCAATACCCAGAAGAAAATTCCCTTCAGAACTCGTCGTTCTCATGTGTATCCAGATGAAGGGGTACATTTAATTTTTTATTATTTTAAAATAATAAAATGGCTAAGGTTTATTTATTTTCATTCTGGATGCCTTGCACACCTGCAATCTTCAATTTTCTCTGCCTTGGCACCTCTTGTGATTTTCCTGAAAATTTCCTCTTAGCTTTGGGCGTACTTCACACTTGTTCTTGAAAATCTCCGACTTCACCTCTTCCCTAGGCGTATTTCTCACCCTTAGAAAATAATTAAAAAATTTAAATCACCCATGAGGGGCACATTTGAGGGTATGAACTTCCATTTTATCATCTTCTTCCTTCCACACCTTAGCAATTTTGCCTTAGGAAAAATTCCTAGGAAAAAATATTAGTTTTAACTTACCCATGAAGGGCGCATTTGATTTCATGCATCAAATTTCATCTTCATCCCTTAGAAAATTTCCATGCCTAGAAGCTTACATTACCCCTTCTACCTCACAAGCAAGGGCGCATATCACCCATACCACTTCCACTTCAAGGCGCATTTGAAGGGGTGGGGAAGAATTCCCCACGCCTTAGTGACTTTTCATCTCCCTTGGGCGCATTTGGCATAGTGAACTTTCATATGAGGGCGCATTTCATGTGTCATGAAGGAAACTTCCTTGCCTTAGCGCATTTCCTTCCTTTCCTCTCCACGTTTTCACTTCATGTGGCCACCTTGGGCGCATTTGCCATGGGTAGGAGGAATTTATCACGTCCTTGGTGACCTTTCATCTCCCTTGGGCGCAATTGGCCTAGTGGACTTCCATTTCCAAGCGCATTTAGCCTAGCGTGGAGGAATTTCCCATGCCTTAGCATATTTTTGCCATGTTTTTTTACTTGTGGGCGCATTTCACCATGTGGACTTCCACTTTTGGGCGCATTTTGCCTATGTTGCTTCCATCTCAACCCTTGAGGGCGCATTTCTCCTAGTGTGAAGGAAATTTCACACTTAGAGAATTTTGCTAAGTTTCCTCATGCCTTGGGCGTATTTCTCTAATGAAGGGAGAATTTCCAAGTAGCTAGAGATTTTCAACCCCCTTACTCCTTTTGGGCGCACTTTATGTGTCCTCATGCTAGTTATTACTTATAAATTTCCAACGCCCTAGCCATGCCCTGGCTTTCTATTTTTAGCAAATTCAGAGAAATTAGGGTTTCCTTGCATTTCATCCTGTTCTGAGCTGGAGCAGGCGTGGTTGTGCTTCCACTTGGCCCTTGTTTATATCCTCTATCCACATTGGTATGCTATTTTTAGCCATTTGCTATTTTTAGCAAACCCTAGAATTGATCAATCTTTGTATCTCCGTTTGACCCGAAATTCGCTCCAATCGTCTTGATGCTATAAGTGACCTGTTCACACTTGCCTCTGGCACAGTACGTGCTATTTATAGCCATGAGGTGACTTACTAAAAATAGTAAGTATTCAGATCGTGCTCAAATTTTGCCAGTAGGCAACCTGAAATATGCTGATCCCGGTGGCGTGCTTCGTTTTGACATCTCTGCATTTTGTTCCATCTATTTTTAGGTATAGCAGTGGAAACCCTAATCTGACTTGCATGCGCTCTGGACTGCTTCTGCTTCCCTTGATTTCTGCTGCCTGTCACTCTGCTTGCTGGACTGAAGTGTGGGGTAATTGCTGGGGTGAAACTGCTATTTATAGTAAGTGTTCGAAAAGTGGTCAGTCGGATGTTTGATGAGTTTGCATGTTACAGTGCACGTGGGATCTCAAAAAACCTAGAAAAACCCAAAAAACTGGTCGACATGCTGGCATTGGCTAAAAATAGTAAGTCATTGAAAATTGACTCATTCCGTTTGCATGTCACACCATTGCGAAGCTCTTGCAAAACCCATATGGAATATTCAGACGTGCACTGAAAATCACTGCATGCAAACCCTAAAAATAGCCCTTGAAGGTTGTACCGCTGAAAGTCACCATCTCGATTTGCATGTTATACCACTGCGAAGGTCTTGAAAAACCCAGATCCATTCTCCAGTCATGTATTGGAGAATCGTATGTTTAAACCCTAAAAATAGCCTCTGAAGGTTGAACTGCTAAAAATAGCCAGTTGTTTGAATCTGTTCAAATTTCACGTGTAGGTGCCCGGAAGCTGCCTAGATGTGCTGAAGTAGTCAGAATCCCGAAATCTTGAGGAAAAGACCTGAAATTAGGTACTTACTAAAAATAGTAAGTTGTCAGATTTCAATAAGATTTTAGTGGGATCCTGCCTTGGGCCTTTTGACCGCACTGCTGCACTCAAATTTTACCTTGATAACTCTATTTAACCTCAAACAAGCCTAAAGGATAGAAACCCTAATTTCGCAGACTTGGCAATCATTTCAACCTAGGTCAAATGACGGGACATCCCCGAAAGGAGAAAGGATCAGAGACAGAGAGAACCAAAGCCAAAAGACTAGAAGGGAGCAAAAATTAGGGGGTCCCCATCTTGGATGGGGTGATGTGTGAAAAGGTCACAACATGACCTCCACTATTCACTATGTACTATTTGTACCAGGCATCAAGAGGAATCTTGTCTGAATTTCAGCCTTAGAAGATAAGGGATATTGAGTAGCATTCTCTGAAGGAAAAGTTCTTGCATGGCCAAAGAACTCTAACATCAAGTCTGCCAGTGTGATTGGTGTTCGACAAGAATATCTCTACAAGCTCTCCACTCGTCCTCTACAAGCCTTGTTGCATGATGCTTCAAGTTCGTGTGAACTTTGGCATAGAAGACTTGCTCACATTCACTTCCGTGTACTTCCAACCTTGGAGAAGATGGTCACCGACATTCCTAAACTGAGCCAGGAGCATGAAGGTACTTGTCGAGGATACGCATTGGGTAAGAATACTAAAAGACCTTTTCATAGTAGTGAAAGTAGATCTAAATGCATTCTAGATCTTGTTCATTCTGATTTGTGTGGTCCGATGTCTGTTACTTCTTTGAGTGGTTTCTTGTATTATGTAATTTTTATTGATGACTACTCTAGAAAGACCTGGATTTATTTCTTAAAGACTAAAAAATTTGAGGAAGTACTTGAGAGATTCAAGGAATTCAAAGCTCAAGTAGAAAACTTGTCCGGGAAAAGGATCAAAGTTTTGAGATTTGACAATGGAGGATAATACATCTCTCGAAGCTTTCGTAACTTTCGTATTGAAGCAGGAATTAAGAGGGAGTTTTGTGTTCCCTACAATCCTCAGCAAAACGGTGCAGCAAAAAGGAAGAACAAATCTATTGTAGAAGCAGCTAAGGCCATGATTCATGATCAAGATCTACAAATCTTCCTTTGGGCCGAAGCTTCTAAGACAACTGTGTATGTTTTGAATCGAAGCCCTCATCGCATTTTGGAGTACATGACTCTTGAAGAAGCTTTCACAGGTGTAAAGCCCGAAGTCAGTCATTTGAGAATATTTGGCTGTCTCGTGTATATTCATGTCCCTAAAGATAAAAGAACAAAATTGGAACCATCTGGCAAGAAGGAAATATTTGTTGGCTACAGTGAAGACTTCAAAAGCCTACAAGATTTACATTCCAGGTCAAAAACTAATAGAGATCAGCAGAGATGTTACATTTGAAGAAAATATTGCATTCAAGAGATCCAAAGGCCATCACATGGAGATAGACAATGAAGACCAAGAGTCTTCCCAGGATATGGAAGTTGACCATACTCTTGAGATTCAAAGGGAGTCTACTGATCCAAAAGAAGATGATGAACCTGCTGAGCCTTTGGAACCTACTGATGGGCCTACTAACATTGTTATTGGTAGAAAGAAACCACTTTGGGCTAGGCGAACAATGCAAGAGGCATAAAACTTTGCAGCCCCTAGAGGAACATTTAGAGAAAGCAAAAGACCTCAGAAGTATTCAAACTATGTTGCATTGATGAGTCAAATGATTGAGTCTGAGCCTTCCAGTCTTGAGGAAGCTTCAAGTCAGCAAGTATGGAAAGATGCTATGGATGAAGAATACCAATCCATTCTCAAGAACGATGTTTGGGACATTGTACCTAGACCAGAAGGCAAATCTGTGTATCTTCTAAATGGCTATTCAAGATCAAGCATGCAACAGATGGAAGCATTGAGAAGTACAAGGCTAGATTTGTGGCTAGAGGATTCTCTCAAAAAGAGGGAATAGACTATGAGGAAACCTTTGCTCCAATTGCTCGATATACCTTCATCAGGACTATCATTGCCATTGTAGTAACTAAAGGATGGATGTTACACCAGATGGATGTGAAGACAACATTTCTAAATGGTGTAATTGAAGAAGAGGTATACATTGAGCAATCTGATGGATTTGAGGTTCATGGGAAAGAGTCTCACGTTTGTAGATTGAAGAAGGCATTGTATGGCCTTAAGCAGGCTCCTCGTGCTTGTTATGAAAGGATTGATCGATACCTGCTGAGTTTGGGCTTTTCCAAGAATGATGCAGATTCTAATCTGTACTTCAAGGTAGTTAATGGTGAGGCATTAATCTTGGTTCTTTATGTTGAGGATCTATTTCTTACTGGAGAAGAACACCTCATTATCAAATGCAAGAAGGAGCTGGATTTTGAATTTGAGATGAAGGATCTTAAGTACATGCATTACTTCCTTGGTTTAGAAGTATGGAAGAGGCCTGATGACATCATACTAAGTCAAGGGAAGTATACAATAGACATCTTGAAGAGATTTGGTATGATGGATTGCAAATCCAACACCTATGGAAACCAATTTTCAGAAGCTAAAGGAAGTTGCAGCTAATTCAGAGCTAGTGGATCCCACCATGTACAGGCAATTGATTGGATCATTGATGTATCTAGTCAATACTAAACTAGATATTTGCTATGCAATGAGTGCACTTAGTCAGTTCATGTGTGAACCAAGGAAAATACATCTAGTTATAGCAAAGCATATCCTGAGATACTTGCGTGGCACAGTTGGGTATGGCTTGAGATATTCTTCTGATGTGGACTTGAAGTTGCATGGTTATACAAATTCTGATTGGGCAGGTTGTGTTGCCGATCGGAAGAGCACCTCTAGATGTTGTTTCAGTTTGGGGTTTGCTATGATCTCCTGGTGTAGCAAGAAGTAGTCTTCAGTGGCATTGAGCATCGTAGAGGCAGAGTATATTGTAGCATGTGTGGCAACTCGAGAAGCAGTGTGGCTTCAGAAGCTCCTTGCTGGATTGTTTGGACAATCATTGGAGCCTACTATCATTCATTGTGATAATCAGAGTTGTGTGAAGCTTTCTGTCAATCTAGTGTTCCATGATAGAACCAAGCATGTTGAGATCAAATACCACTATATCAGAGATATGGTATTGAGGAAAGCAATTCAGTTGAGATACATTAGCACTGATGAGCAGACGACAGACATTCTCACCAAGCTTGTCTCCAGAGTAAAGTTTGTGTACTTCCGAGACAAACTTGGTATTGTGGAAAATGAAGCCCTAGCTGAGAGGGAGACTCAACTTCAGTGATCTTCTATGATTTGCTTTAATGCATTTCTCTCTATAAGAGAGATTTGAGGTGCAAGCCCTTGCTTCCACCCTTTGGGAGTAGCCAAGGTGGATGACATGTGTGTGACTCCATGACAACATCACGCGAGAGAGTCCGTGATGATTTTCTTGTACTTGTGTTTTTCACCCTCTGGGAGTAGCCATGGTGAATGTCATGATGAGGTGACGACATCACGTTGAGTGATGGACACTTGTACATATATATATATCATTCATGGGAGTAGCCATGATGGTTGATATCACAATGAGGTGATAAGCTCTTTTCCACACATGGGTGTAGCCATGTTGGTTGATATCACAATGAGGTGATATGTCTTGCTCAGCTGGAAGTATTCCTCCCTAGCTAAGAGGGAGTGTTGATGTAACTAGCAACCGCGGGCCTCTTACTTCCAGGGTCAAATTTTCATGAAGAAAATAAATTAAATATAGCCTAATGGCTATTTAATTTATAAGTGATCGATTTGAGATGTGAAGAGGTGCTTCATAAATGAATGATAATAAAATATTATTTATTTTATCTTTGGCCGACTTCTCCTTGATAGTTGTGCCACTTCTCAAAGAGACGTGTTTTCCTTAAGGCCGACTTAGCACCATGAAGGGGTGCGACTTCTCCCTTCTACTTGTATTTATATGTGATCCTCTCATTCAGATTAATCAATCAAGTTATTCATTCGTATGTAATAAGAAGAAGTTCACACCTGAGAAGCAGATCATTATCCTGTAGCAGCAGATCGATCTCAAGGAGAAATATATTCTTTAGCAGCAGATCAATCTCAAGGAGAAACATATCATTTGTATTTTGCATCTAGGAGAGGTGCTATTATTTGTTGTATCAAAATCGGCATTGAGTTGTGCCTGAGTTGTAAGCAGATTTCTGCTCTTATTGACTCAATATATAAGAGACATATTTGCTGGGTTTTTCTCCCTCAAGTTGGAGGGTTTTCGTAGGGTATCTTGTTGTGTTCATTGTCTTAAGTGCTGCATTTTCTGATTGCTTTCAGTTTTAAATATCTGATCATAAAAACTAACACTTAGAATGTAATGAGCCCCTTAATTTTTACTTTGGAATTTCGAGCACCAAACCAGCACAACACTAAAGATTAGCGTTAGCTTCCCAAAGATAATCAAACTAAATGTAACCTTCACCAAGAATGTTCACCAAGATCCTTTTGAAAGGCAAGATGATAGCATATGGCGATGGGATCATTAGTAGAAATCTGAACCGAAATACAAAGATGGAATTGTAATGTAGGCGGTAATCCGACCATGAGCAATCCATGCTATCACTTGTTCAATGGGGGGAAAGATAATTACAATGAAATACAATTCATCTGCTTTAGCAGGCATCCGCATAATAGTGGGGATTCTCCATTTCAACAGTGGGTGAAATATGAGAACTACAATGGTTTATTTCTCCACATTGGCGGTAAACCATCCAGGGGTTATAGTGTTTTGCATTAAAATCAAAAAGTAATTGCAGCAATAATATTGATTGGATTAGTACTACTAATACTCAACCTTACAATGTAAAATATCTACAAATTACCCAGTGTTACAATAGCAAAATCAAGCAAACACTAAAGGATGATTGCTCAAACTTCTAAACTTATCAACTATTGGATTTACAAGCCAAAATCAGAAGTAATATAAATCTGATATAAAAAATAGCAATCTGAAAAAGCATTACCAACAACTATGCTATCACCAAAATGTTCATTACATCTTCAAAACTCCTCCGAATGACCGGAAACAAATTGCAAATGGTTTCTAGGAGGATGTCTCCCAAACCTCAACTTTGAAACTGTGTCGAAAGCTTGAATATCCATTAGCACAAACTCCAAGATGATCTCAGCAAGGTACGGCCTCCCTAGAAAGGCGAACTTCAAGATAAATTCAATGACTTCAAATTAAAATCTGAAATTGTATGGAAAGGGTTGCCCATGCCATAGAAATCCATTGCTTCAATACCGAAAAGCAAATAAAAATCATACAAAATGCTATATATGAAAATCTCCTTCAGCCATGATAAGACCAACAAACACAAAACTGAGAAAAATACCAAAATCTCCAATGTTGATGCTCAATGTGCACTTCTGAATGAAGCACGCTCCCATCTGATCTTCTAGGGAACCATAGTTTCAGGTCTAAAGAATGGTGTAGAAAGCTAAGGTTCCCCTTAGCTGGGTTCTGAATTCAATCCAGCAGCATTTCAATATAATAAACCAAAGATGAGAAATGAGAGAGCAAAGGCCTTCTTTTATAGAATTGAAGGTGACTGCTGGCTTTCCATCTATCCTCCGAAAGGGACACCCAACTCCCTTTTTGCAATTATTTAATTTTAAAATCACTTTTCCTTCCTCCATTTTGGCATCCAAAAGTCATGAGAAGATAATTAACATTAGAAATATTAAAACTACTTCTAAATGAGGCGTCCACCCTCATGGTCCCCTTTTAAAAACAACATTAAGTCATTGTGCTAGGTCAAGGGGTCAAAATCACATTATAATAATTAAATGATTTAAGTAAATCATTTTACCAAATTGAGCCTCAAAATGCTGAAAGCCAAAAAAGCTCCAAACTATGCTGACTGAAATGGAAACTGAGTTGACTGCTGATGCTACTGCCCAAGATGGCATTGCCAAAAATAGAGCTTACTAAAAATAGTAAACTCTGGAAAGTTGCTCAACTCACTTTGCATGTTATATCATTGTGAAGCTTTCTGAAAACCCAAAAAGAATCTGCAATCCAAATCTCGAAACTCCAATGTGCTGGCTAAAAATAGCAAGTTTCGGGGAAGGTTGTCAGATGGAGATGCATGTTACACCATTCCAAAACTCTTTGAAAACCTAGAAAACTCCACCAGACATGCATCAAAAACTCATACATTCAAACCTTTAGAAATGCTTCAGAACCCCAATAAAATAGGAAACCCTAATTTTACCTCTAACGAGCCTACAGGCTTTTGGAAATAGGCTATTAGTCACCGAAAAGCGTATGGCTAAAATGGGGTCATTACATAGAACTTCATAAATAGATATGTAGAGTGGTTCATTTGAAGAAAGAAAAAAGACTTGTGAATTAGAAATTAATGGTTGGTCCTATTTGGCTTACTCATTTTCACTTCAAGATTTACTACTCTTTATAAATGTTGGTTCAAACAAACCTTGAAAGAACTAACTCACATTTTGAAGAATCGTTACAACATTGATTAGGGTTAGAACTCTCATTTAGTTAAGTCGTCATGATTAGGGAATCAAATTCCATTTCATTAAAATCACCCTAATGTTATCAATGAAGGCTCATAGATCAAGTTAGTTACTTACACCAGCTGGCTAATAGTGGCTCCAAACAACTAGTTTTTTAGTCTTGATTTGATTGACTCTTTCCTTACCAAGTTGTATGTGCCAAATTCTCTCAGCACTCAAGGAGGCATTTTATTTGGTTTGTGGGCAAAAGTTCTAAAATGATTGGCTAGCCCCATCTTTGGCAAGGGGAATCTCAAAGGGAGTTCAATCAAATCACCCACTCTTGCAATTGGATGCCACACATGTGCTAACTAGGTTTGATCAAGCCTATTTTCGATTGAACATATGCAATTGTGGGTGTGATTGCTTTTATGTTTTTTCATTTTGGCCTAAAAGTGGGACTCACTTATGTGCTTTCATCACTCACTTTATGTGCAAACAAACTATTCTTAGCATAGAAGTGTTAATTTTTTATTTATTTTTCGTGCAATTTTTTTGTAAAGCCTTATAAATAAATGCTATTTGCACTTAGTTTTCTAAGGAGAATTTGGTATGCCTATTTGCTGCTCAAATTGTTTTCGAAATGTTCTATGTTCTTATGTGTTATTTTTCTTTTATGAGTTGAATATATCCCAACACTTATTGGAAGCTTTGTATTGTAGCAGGTATTAAGTTGGTTGTTGTAGCTTTGAATGCAAGTATTCTGTTTTGCTCATAATGTCTAATGTAGGTGTGTAGATGAGGTTGTTTTTATTGTTAATTGTAGACATTGTATTGCATGTCATAGTGAAGTGGATTGATTAGCTTTGTATGCCATTCCTCTCTTCTCATTTACCTTGTCTTTTGTGTTGTTTAAACCAATCATAGCTTTATGTGCACTTAGATTGCTTAGTATCTTCCTTTATTTAAACATTATACACATGGTAGTTGTTCTAGGGTTTACTTTTAGTCAAAAAGCACAAAAACCTTTTTCCTATTGTAGAAATGTGGGTCAACCTTTTACTCTAGGTGAAAATTCAAAAAGACATATCTTTAGTTTTGTTTGCAGTGTGTGAACCACCTTTGAAAACACACCTATACAATTGTAAATTGCAAGTACATATTGCTCAAATTAGGGCTGAGGTTAGTTTAAATTCTTAAGGGAGCTTCCCTTTCAAATTTTAAGAGTAGTTCTACTACACATCTGTTCCATTTTGTGTTGCAATAAAGGTGCAAATTAAAGAACTAAGGTGGATTAAACATGATTTGACTTAAGATCTTCTACAATTTGACATACTAGAGATTGTCATCTAAATAAAACTATTGCAATATTCAATATTACAATATACAAAAATTCTCTCCTTCAATTTTTGTTGACACTAAATCACACACAACATAAAGCACAATCAAGAGTATTATCCCCAAGGCTTTTAGTATTTGGGTCTATACTTGAACTTGGCTCCTTAAACAATCTCATTGCCACCTCCAGCATGGGTGTAGGAGGTTCATCAAGTAGGCCATGGACTTAGTAGATATAGTCGGACGTGAATCATACTATTGAGATTTGAACCAACATAAGTTTGGGTGAAAATGCTAACGCTTCACACTTTGACCAATTTCTTGGGTGAATCACCAATAGAAGTGGGCCTTGTGCAATGTGCCCTATGTAACAATACAAATGAAAAGCCTTGAATGATATAGAGAGACTAGAGTAGATAAAACTTGATACAATACAATTGTTTCCAGACAGAGGTTTGAGAATGAAAATTCGAGGAAATAATCCCAAAAATCTAAATGCTGGAGTAGTGGTTCAGTTTTAAACACACTTGATGGAGTTATTGATTTTAATACATTTATTTTAGATTGCTAAATCATTATTTTCGTGGAATTGGACAGGTTAGAGAAATTGTATCAATATTGGATTTGGACGTACTGTACTATCCATGCCCTAAGAATGGACCTAATTTTCGTCCCAAAGTTGTTCAAATGGGTGGAAAACAGCAATTTCCATACATGGTGCCTCTCTATCACTGTGCTTTTTGCTTTTTCTTTTTTCGTAAATGATAAAGATCTAAAGTGTGAAGCAGAAAGGCAAACACAATCTATTGGTTCTTTCTCTTTTAATTTACATTTTTGTAAAGCTCCTTGGACTTCTTTGCTTTAATAAATTAAATATCACTCATGGTGCTTGTTCCCTTGTATTTGTCTCATTATTTCTTTCACAAACAATGAATAAGACCAATTTTGTCTATTTAAATGGGGGCTGTATGCGCAAAATATTACATGAAAGATACATCTATCTAATCATGTAGCATTGCTAAATTACTTAAAATGATGTCTACAAGTAGAAAGAAACTTTTGCTTGTCATGACAACATGAAACTTTCCTTTGAATACCATCCAAAGAAGGGTTTGTAGTTACTAGGTCTCTTCTACAAGCTTCAATAAAATTTATGTGAATTCTGATCAGGAGGATGATTTATCCACAGTGTCCAACGCCAACTTCCTATCTAATGAAGATGTAAAGAAGCAGATATAGTTTTCTTGCAGAGACACATACATAATTTTGGAAGGATGTCAACTTTTTTGATGACAAGGAATGTAAAGACAGCTCTAAATTTCCAGTTACTGGTATAATAGAATGAAAGAGGCCTAATAAACTTGTAGAAAGCTAGAAAAAAAGTACTTTCTCACAAGTGAATATTGTGAATGGATGCGAATTTTGTGTTATCTCCCTGGTTTTCCTATGTTTAGCAAAATGGTTCTCAAATTTTTTAATTCAAATTTTTGACAAGGGAAATTGATGTTTTATATCCATCTATGAACTTTGTTTTCTTGACCATGGCATGGCCTTACAGATTTGATCTTAAGTTAGAACAGAGCTTGGATTTCACTAAGCTATAATAGCCTTTGATAGTTGGAAATGTGACTCTCCTTAAAAACCCTTTGGAATTTGTCTTCCAAATAAAATTCAGGAAATTGCAAATTAATAAGGGTATGGAAACTGATGAACTTGCAGTATGATAAAATGACTGGTACAATGTTACATTTATTATTTATACAAGTTGCCAATAGAGGATCATCTTTTACCGAAGTTGGCCCATTTGGTACCTATTTGGTACCAAAGAGGCTCGATGGATCAGCTGTGAGATTTTCCCTGCATGGAAGGATCTCAACCATTACTTTTCAAAAGTCAAGCCACTTTTATTTCATTTTGCAATCAGTTGGGCCTCCTTAATGACTTCTTAACATCTTAATCATCTTTAATGCTTGATGAATGTCGGCTTCTTACCCCACTTTCAATGCCATTATTCAAATGTATATGCAGATATTATTCATCTAATATTTTATTCTATGCACAAACTCTGGATCGTAACACCAATGGTTCTTTGTGTCACTTTTTTAATTGTATAGCATTCTCTCGCACAATTCTACTCACCTACCAACTGTGAATACCATAGGCATTTCAATATATTTGGGGTCTCAATAACCAATCCCAGTTGACAGAGATGTATTCTTTATGATGTTTTGTTTTGGCAACTGATCATATTTATAGTTAAAAATAACAGAACAAACGTTTTTTACTTTGCAGGTGGATCCAAACACGGGTGTATCAATGTATGAATCTGATGATATCATAAAGTACTTGGTTGAAAAATATGGTACTCTTGCTTATCATTTCCCTTTTCCTTCTCAATAGCATAGTTCTTAGTGTTGACAATGTACACTCCCTAGCAATTTACTCATAAATTTTGCATGGCAAATTTGGTTTTATCAAATTTCTTGAGAAATTAGCATGTGTACATACATTTTTTTGGGTATTATTTTGATAAAAAAATAACTTATTGACCTTCCAGCTAGGCATGTGTGGTATTAAAAGGAACACATGATTTTCATGTGTAATATTTAAAGGAACACATGATTTTTTATTTGAAGTCATTTACAACTTCAAGATTCACAGGCTAATTTAAAAACATTTAGTTTGTGTTTCTTGTTAGCTTTCATAAGGAAAATCCTCCTTTTTAACGTCTATGCATGCTCTTCACTTGTATCCTCATTTCATTTTGTAAGCTCATTAGGTCCTTTGTAATTACTTTTTAGATGATTTTTCCTCTAGTTGGAAAACTTATCTAGATGGAAGGATTCAATTTTTCGACTTGACTTTGTCCTTGTTTACTTAAATTTTTTTTTATTTGGTTCATGTCTCCCTTTTTCTGAATTTGCAAGCATATTACTATTTTTTTGTATGTTACTTCAATAAGTTCATTGTTTGATGTAGGGTCTTCTCCTACATTTCCAATTACAATGTGACAGAAATACCTATGATAGATGTTAGAGAGATAATTTGTTAGTGGTGGCTAGGGGATCTCATATTCTCATAATCAATGGAGGCTCTATATATGAACTTAGCATCTCAGATAAATTGGCCAATCTAATAATTCATACCATATTATCATATGGTATTTTAGAGCATCAAGCCTAGATTCGTGCATGCTAGTTGTATGCTCATTTAATGAGTTGTCAGCCTTTCTTTGCTCTTTTTTGTACCATTTTTTTTTCTTGAATGGTTCTCTACATGTAGGTTATCTCCCTTTTTGCATTGACATTGACTTTAAGGGTAAAGAAGTTTATTAAAGCTGATTAATGGTGATTGTCATGGAGATATTAAAAAAAATTGTTTATTGTGTATGTTAGTTTGTGGCCACTATATTCCAAATCTGTGATAAGGAAAGGTAATCAAATTATCAAAGGACATTTCAATGAGAAAAGACAAGATGGATTGAACACCTCATTTGACATCATTGGAACATCACCACTAGGTTTCTCTTCATTTTGGGACAAACTCTAGTGAAGTGTTCCCACACATTAGAGAGTTGACAAAGAATCCTCAGATGACCATTTGCATCCCTTTCAGTCCTTTCAGTGGATATATTTCCTCCTTGTCATTGAGTTTTCCATCAACGTTGTTGATGTTTCAACTTCCAACATCCATTGCTCATTTCTTGCTAAGAGGTTGATGTGTGTGCAACAAAACATATTGTTCTTTAATTTAAAATTTAAGGGACAAGCTTTGAAAAAATCTTTCTTGACTTTGCATTATTTGCAGTGCTGTATACTTGGGTAGTTCATGTTCGAATGAGCTTTTTTGCTACATATCATGGACTATACTTCTTTCTTTTTGTTTTTGGTTTTGCCATTTAGATATTTGGATGCTTGCACCATGTCCCTTTTTAGGGTAGTTCCTGAATGCATCTGTTGGTTCATTGCTGTTGTTGTCAAGGTCATTTAAATGTATTGCTCAGTCGTATGTATCATTGTATGTAATTGGTGGTGCTATTTCCAGCCTCTGTGATACTTTAGAATCAGACCTTCAGTAAATCACCTTTTCGTCAATTTGTTTGCTAGAATATTCTCGAACTTAAAGTTCAAGTCTTTTATCCATTTATTATATGCTTGAATAAAGTCTTTTTTCCTTACCTTTTATGTAAATGTGGCCATTGATCTCATGACAGTTTGAAATAATTTGAATTCTTTTTTGAAAGCTTTCCTTCGCTTGGCACTCTACTACTCAATCCTATCATATCTTGGTTTATATACCATTCACTCGCTACTCTCCTCGAGGTTGTTACAAGTGATCTCTATCAATACCCATTATAATAATGGTTCTCTATATATTTGTTCAAACAATCAGGATGAGACAATTTTATGAGTCTTGAACACAATATTCATGAATCCCCATGGTGGTATTGATCTCTTTCTCCATCTTCTTTCTCTTTCTTTAATTGCTCTTGATTTTGTTGGTTAATATGCTCTTGCTTAATCTCCTCAGTGTATCTTCAAGCACAAATCATGAAAGCTTTCTGTCAGCAAGTGAGTTTGCCTGCTGTTTACATACTCATTTCAATCTAGGTTATCTGCTAACTCTACGACATAGTCTATGCATCCTCACAATCCTTGAGGATGAAGTCATTTATGCCATGTCTTAAACTGATTAAACTGTTCTTAGAACTGCTGCCAACTCTGTTTCATTTCAATATGCTTCTTTCACTTAAAATTGATGACCCATTGATTTTTGATTATGTTCTCCATTTTCCCATTCATTTAAAGTTCTTGCTTGATGACACAAACACAAGAATTTGATGAAACTTACTGCATTGCACTATAGAAAATGGACGAAAAGGTGTATAAACGAACAACTTATCAAATATATGTAGTAAATTTCACAATGGAAGTGATGCTAAGAATGTAGGCCAAGAAACTTTAAGTACTTAACAACATTGACTATTTTGAATGAGCACAAAAAGTACACAAACCTGGAAAATTATTTGTCTGAGAAAGGTTGCATCACAATTTGAGAACACACTATAGAAAATACGAGTGTTTATCTGAGTTTCCAAGATGGTGGGGTGGGATTTTTGGTGGTGGCAAAAATTTTCCGAAATTTTGGGGTAGATGGGTTTTGGAAAATAAAATAATAAAAAAGATAGCTTAAAATAATTGAAAAGAAGAGATCCAATAATACATTTGATAGTATTGGCATACATCATTGATAATATGATTTTTCAATCTATTTATAATGCATATCAATGAAAGTTACAAAGTACAAATGAGCTAAGAATCTGTAATGTTTCCTTTCTAACTAGTGTCAGAGTTTGGTGGATTAGCCTATCATCTGGTCCTCGTAGGCTAATGATGGTGATTAGAGGGCCTTGTGAGGGAGTTATCTGGTTCTCAGATGGTATTTTATAGTGTTTTCTTCTCCAACTCTTGGGCATATTCAAAGGTGATCTTCTTCAGGTGTTTTGGGCTTCGGTTATGCATACTTACTATTTTTAGTAAGTCACTCAGATGTTGGGGTCCATTCTTACTATTTATAGGAAGGCACCCTGGTGAGTGGAGGAATCATTGGGTTACTTGTTGGTGTTGGTGGAATTAGTAATGTGTTGATAGTTATGGAGTTATGGTTAGTTAATTATTATTAAATAAAAAACTTTAATAATAATTTATTATAAGTGTATTTCATTAATGACTCATTTGACTTTATATTATATGGCTTATTATAAGAACATTAAGTCAAATCATTTATGCCATTAAAGGAGGGTGCCCACTTGAGAGTTATTATAAAACAACAAAAGCAAATATATTTCATTATATTTAATGATTAAAAGGTGCTTTGGAAATTGTGCCACTTTGGGAGAAGTATAAAAAGATTTTGAAAAACATTCATTGATTATTCATTATTCAACACTTTGTCAATTTGTTGCTTTTGTTGAGAAGAGGAGAAAAAAGGGTTTCTTGCTGCAATTTGACCTTGGAGAACGTATTTTCTCCCAAATTCAAGCATTCTACAGGTTTGAAATAACACCCAAGGCTTGCTCATACAAGGGGTTTCAACCAGAGGTCATATTTGTGCAGATTGGAGTTGTTTTTACTCAGGTTTTTAGAAGATAATAACTCAGACCAGAAGTTCATATCAGCTTCCATCATTGTTGCTGTTTGTGCACAGTTTTCAAGGCACGTGGGAGACTCATTTATGCTGGCCATACAATTTCTGAACCCAGCCGTACATACTCTATCCAAGACGTGAGCTCTCTAGGGTGAATCACTTGGGGTTTCAGGTAGTTTCCTTCATCACTTTGGACGGCTAGAACTTGACAACCATTGTGCATCAAATTTAGGATGGAGAAATCAATATTTTGTACAAGGCATCCAAGACAAGGGTTTTACCAGCTGCTGTTATAAATATTTCAGATTCAAAATAAATCATGCTTTGGCCTCCCAGGTATGATTGTATGTAATTACTTAAGCATTAAATGAAATCTGAATTCATAGCTTATTGTATTGCTTCAGTGTTACTTTATATTTGCATTAGTATACATTATATTTGCATTTCTTGGCATAAATTCTCAAAAATACAAAATTACACAAAAAACATAAGGCAATCAGACAAGGCAGAAAGTTAGTCAGTAAATATCCAGATCGGGGTGGGATATTTCAGTGGTATAAAAAAAATAGCTTAAAATTATTGAAAAGAAGAGATCCAATAATACATTTGATAGTATTGACATACATCATTGATAATATGATTTTTCAATCTATTTATAATGCATATCAATGAAAGTTACAAAGTACAAATGAGCTAAGAATCACAACAATAGTTTACAAGTGAGAAACATCAAAATAGGAATGCCAAAAGACGATAGGCATAGCTGGTTTCTATTTGAGCAACAATCTCAAAAATCAGAATCATCATCCAATGGATATCTTAAAAACAGCTCCACATAAAAGTCCAGTTTTTTATTTTTATATTATATTTTAAATTATGTTTTCAGAAGTGTGATGGGCTGGGGATGTCTTGACATCTGAAGGACTTCACAAGGATATTAGGGATGGTAGGCTATCCCCAAGTTTATGTGATAGGGGGGACATCTTTCACATTGTGGATCTACCTTGGTGACAACCCTAAAATTTACAGAAAATGTAGTTGAGGACCTTGTAGTGAATATGTCACTATAGGTGGCACATTCTTGTTTTCCCTTGTCTTAGACTCTCAATCACATTCATGATGGTTCACTACCTAGGTGGATCAAGTTTGCCTTTGAAGTTTTGAAATTTGTGGTGTGGGAATGGTTTTGAAGTTTTTCTAAGTCTTAGAGAGTGTGTGCCATTGGATGATGCTACAATGGATTTTATCTAATCTAGTATAGTAGGGAGACCTTTCGGCATCCAACCCTACCATTGGTCCATGTCACCCAGTGGGCTTGCTTCTATTAACACTATGTCATATGCCTACAATGGGGCCCACCTAATTTTCTCCTTTTGTTTTACTCATGAAGCTCCCACTCGGGTGCCATGTAGTAGACTTTTGGGAATCCTCAAGAAAAGGTGAAGCAGTTTCTCCTTTTGTTAGTGTGGTTCATTTGATTTGCCACGATGATCTTCTTTTGATGGTCCACGACATGGGGTTTGAGGCAATCAACACAATCGCACCCATCAAAGGGCATTCATAATTGGGAAAGCATAGAAAAAACTGAAAGACAACACAAAATACCATTCCAACCACAATGAATGCAAATGGATTCTTTCTTTTTTCAAACTTTGCAAGAATTACTTATTATAATCCAATTGTCAAGTGAGTTTTACCAAAAGAAAACATAAAGTCTATTAGGCATCAACATTTGTACTCATAGATATGTTACCAAGTGCTTGGACATTGCTTTGTTGTCAGTTAGGCATCTATAGCTTTGACAAAGATATCTTTTGTCCCACTCAAGGCCTAGCTCTATTGCCAACAAGACGTCCATAGCCTTGGTAGAGTTACCTAAACCACTTGAGAAATTGAGTTTTTATTATGATTGGATTTTCTTTCATGCTTAATTTAATTTTTTTGTTTTGTTTTTGACATTTGTTTGTATAGCTCAATTTGTAGGTAGTGAAGCCATCTTTTTGGCTTGGGGATCCTTAAGGCACATTAGAGGGTAAATGATTATGAAGATTTCTATTTGATATCTAGGCTATAATAAAGTCATTCAAAATAATCTGGAAAACATTTAAGTGTAGACATTGTGAGGTTAGCAATAATTTTCTAGCCAACTCAAAGATCATTCAGCATGTTCCAACCATGAAAATATGTCAGATGTGCATGATCATACCAATCACCAATACTCTTTTCTTAAACAAAACCTTTATTTCAGAATGCTCTAACGCACTAAACCAAACAAAGAAACCAACAGATTGCTTGCAGACATCCCAAGCTTAACCAAACAAACACAAGGAAGATGCAAAATTTTCAAACCATGTAAGGGATGGAAACCAAAGTGGAACAAAACTAGATCAGAAACAGAGGGCCAAGAAAGAATCAAACAAAGAAAACTATTTACAAGCACAAAATCTATCTACAAACTATTTACAAGGACAAACTTGAACACTAAGGCTTTGAAATAATGCCTGAGAATCTACCCATTGATAGGAAATGGGACATACTTGTTGACGTGTGTTTTATGACAACACCAAACACAGAATAAAATGTCCAACGGTCACTCTATTCTCTCTTGATCAAAGTGTTCTGCATGCTAAGATTGCGTGAAAGTTCATGCGTTCGACTCCAAGGTTCCTTTAATGCGAATAGACTCAGTTGGTTGATGTGAATATGCTGGGTATTCCAAGGGGACTTACGTAATTGTTCAACTTTATATGCTCAAGCAAATGAAGGATTTTGACTATGATGCTCTGGTATTTGAATGGATCGGGAAATGCTGAATTTAAAGGAGGTAGGGAAGGAATTCTACAATCTATTTCTACGGGTGGAATGCAAGACAACTTTGACAAAGCTGGTGCAATCTTCAAAGGATGGATGAGATGTTTAGATTGAGATTCACCATGCGCATCCCTTCACAACGAAGCAAGTGGGCACACTAAACACAATCGAAGTTAAGTGCTGAGATTCCAGTTGACCACGCAGGAGCAGACTTACCGTCAGCAAGTCAACCAGTGGTATGGATACAGGAAAATATGCCCAAACTAATGTCACATTCCACAATTAACTCTACTTGCATGAAACAAATCTACTTTACTTTACTCTATTCGAATTGGAAAGACGAAAAGATCTCGTCAACTGCCCACAACACAAAATGAAGTCACCAATCAATGAAATCTTTATATCATGAGAGTCTTACACAACAATCTTTTGCAAAAACTTTCAAAGGGAAAGTCTTTCTTTCCTTTCCAACTAAGCTAACTCCTAGCTCTACTTCTATCAATCTCTATCTCTGTCTAGCTCTGATCTATCTCTGATTCTAATTCTAACTGTTTACAAATGAGGGGGGATGCCCTTTTTATAATGAGTCCAATTAGTGGATGGTTTAGATCTGATTACAATAAAGGGCTCAGATTGAGCCACCCATGCCCTAATTAGGGTTTCTGCCCTAAAAACCGCCACCGAGAGGAGTGGGGCAATGAATGCGCCCTCCACTCCTCATCAATGCACCACTAAACACCATCAATGCCCGTCGTCTCCCTCCAGAAGATCATCGTCCAGAAGGGCGTTTCCTTTCTCCTTCTCGCTGGCTGCAAATCTGATGAATCTGGCCAAGACTACCTCAACTTCCTGATCAGAGACACGAGGAATGTGATCTAACTGAAACTCCAAAACTGCAACTGTTTGCCCATGCCGGGCACATGATTTCTTCCAGGCAACAAGGGCGTCCTGGGTGTTCTGTATGATACTGGAGAACGTGGCTGTGTTCTCGAAATCATCTTGTGTGAAGGTCTTCACCTCAGAGAAGAATGGCACCAATCTGTCTTTCAATCCATCTGCAGTTACCTCTTCAGCAGTCAACCTCTTGGCAAAGATTGCCTCCAACGTGTTGAGAATTCCATCTAAGATGTTCGTCATGGCCTTTCTGACCCTGACAGAATCTACTTGTGATGCATCATAGAATCCCCGGCCTGTGATTACTGAAGAATACCATTTGGCGAAGTCGTATCTATCTCCCTGCTGGATAACACCTCCCTCAACCAAAGAGTGTTGAGGTATGCTCATCAAAGCACCTAAACGGAGAACAACTCTCGTCTGATAGATGCGAGCCTCACCCCAAGCATGGTTAACTGCCTCCACTCTAGCCATAATATCGGAAGCTTGCCTATAGGCATGTGCAAGATCTTCCATGAACTTTCTTGTCTCTGTACGCACACTGACAACCCACTTGTCTGCCTGCTGTGCCATTCTCTTTAAATCTTCTAACCCACTGATTGACTCCTTGGAAATCTCAGCTGGAAGCTCAATTGCCGGATTTTCTTGCCCACAAGGACGGGACAAGTGCTGCACGTAGCCAATCAGTGCCTTGTGCTCTACCTTCAACATTTTGTATTTGCCCTCAACGTAGGACAATCTATCCTTGAGTGCTCGATAGGAATTATCGCACTCCTCTATCACTTGTGCTCCAGTAGGGCGGCCTAGTTCCATGGTTGTCACAACATAGTTCTCAGGAACGGCCTCGTCTCTATCACATTCTTCCCGAGGAACTGCCACATGCAAGGTTCGGGATCCATCCTCATCTGTCGATATTTTGGAGAACTTCCTAGCCCTTTTCTTTGCTGGAGGTGCGCTGATCCTCTGTAATAATTCTTCCATCTTGGTTGCGCGATTGGTCTCATCTACAGGATCACGCCTCATCCTATCCCTTAGCCATTCCGGCACCTCCTGCCGCATGTCAGATATAATAAAAGGCTGTTGTACCTCAGCCTCTACCTCGTAAACCTCTCCTCTGCCATCATTCTGACGAGGCTCACCGTCATCAATAGGCTTCGTGTCTCCCGAGCTCTGTGCATCCTGATTTGAAGTAGCATCACCCTCGAGAGCTGCCTCAATTTCCTGCTGAAATTGAGTATCAGTAGCCGTCCCCTCATCTATCTCTTGCTGATTTTCCTGCTGATGTTCTTCTTGGGGCATGTTGATGCTCTGACCCACTGATTCTCTATGAGGTGGCCGATTCTCTACTTGCACTGTCTGCTCTACGTCCAATCTCTCCCTTTGATCAACAAATAACGACACCTCCTGTAAGCTTGGAGAGTGTGTCCGAGATGGCGTATGCATGGACTCCTCAACTACCACTGGCTCAGGTCGAACTGGCTCCTTTCCTCTAGGCTATGGAGTTGGATTACTTCGTCTCCTCTGATTAGTTGTCTGCAATCGGCTGTCTCCCATCAAATTGTAGGTAAGGGGAATTGACCTTCCCTTGAGTCGGCTGACATGCCTCTCTACCCAACTCTGTGTAAATGTCAAGACTGGGATACAAAGTGTATCCAAGTCAGTGACCTCTGGCTCAGACCAATTTGGGAGTGGCAAAGGTGTATTTCTTACTGTCTCGTAGTCAGCCTGTACTACGTTTATATCCTCCTCAATCTGATCTGGCACTGGGATGACCTCACACTCTCTGACCATCCCCAACGGTATCCGAGAAAACATTCTCTTTCTGACCTCGATCTCATCCACTGCACTAGCCCAAAAGTCTTCGATCTGCACCTTGTGCCTGAACTCCTTTGTCAATATCCACCTGATGTTTTTGTGGGGATCGTAGTAATGCCTACTGGTGTGATAGGAAAGGTGGAAGAATTGGAGCTCCGCTTCTGCCTCTCTTGCTGCTTGTAGCGATGGGCAGATTTCATCTGAATTTCCCATAGTAATCAGGAATCCGAGTCCAGCTTTCTTCTTCTTCTTCTGAATCTTATCATAGGCAATCAGTTGCCTAGATACTTCCAGCATCACTATCCTGTTTGTGGGATACCGAGGCAGTCTGTATGGATAGGAGGAAAATCCTTGCAGCCTTATGTAGGTGAATTTTGGAAATTGGATAAACCAACATCCGAATTTCTCAATCATTTCTTGTGCCTCCCTTGATATTTTGTGGTGGGTTCTCTGCTGCAAGGTCCTCGTGATATGCATTGTAAAGGCGTCATTGACCCTCTTGTAATTAGTTGTGCTTGTGAGATGCAACTGTGGACAAGCTTCATATATTTTAAACTGATGGGATCCGCAACCGATTGATTCCTTGTAAGAGATCCCTCTATATCTCGTCATGCGAGCCATCATATAGACAAGGTAGGAGCCCATGTAAAATGTCTTCGTTCTCCTCACGCCACGAAGCTGCTCATGTATGTTATCACTGATCATCAGTGCCCAATCCATGTAATCCTTTCCCTCTAACACCAAGTTGACAAAATAGAACATCCAAGGTTCAAAGATGAACGCTTGGGGGCATCCTCCAACTCTGCTCAGCATCATAATGAGATCACCAAACTCCTGTCTCAAGTCCTCCGAGACTATCTGCTTGGGCAATTTGGTGCTAGTTGGCTTGGGTTTAATCATCCACCTAGTGTTTATCAAATCAGCACACCGGTCTGTGGTGGATGAGTACATCTTTCCAGCTCTCTCTTTCGTCTTGTAGATCATCTTCTCATGAATTGGAATCCCGAATGCCTCCCCGATCGCTTCAGGTGTTAGGTTAGCCAGCACCTTGCCATCCGGTGAAGTGACTGTTCTTTGTTTTGCATTGTAGTGGTAAGCGCACTCCATGATGAGCTCTGGACATCGGATAGCTGGCGGAAAGTTGGCAGCTGCATACAATCCACTTCTGACAATACTATGCGAAGTCATTGACGGGTGATGGCCTCTAGTCCCCAATATCCTTCTTCTGAATGCTTGCATGTTGAATGAGCCTAAGTTCGTGTCAGCTAGCCTGTCGAGCTTGGATGAAAATTTGGATTTTGGCAAGAATGACTTGCCCAATTTCTTGATCACAGCCTGTCTGGACTTGGTGTGGTTGTTTCTGCCTGCAGCTCTTCTGCTTGATTCAGCCATTCTGCAAAAAAAGGCAAGAGAGTCATTAGAAAACAAGATTTTATAAAACAATATATCGCTTTTGAGGGTGCCAGCAGATTTTTAAATAAAAAGGCTGCAACACTTTGTCACTTTCAGCTGCAAACCTCAACTACGCCTGTTTACTTCAACGTTCTTAGAAGTTTCTTCTTTGGTTGCAGCAACACAATGCCAAACACTTGGAAATGTTTGCTTGCAACAATTTACTTTCAACAAATTTGAAACCTCCTCTTTGAAGTTCGTACTTTTCCTTCTAACTTAGCAACTTTCAGCAACTTCAAACTGTTTTTCTCAAGTTGTACTTTAGCATTCGGCAACTTCACTTTTGGAAAATTCGTACCTTCTCAGCAAATGCAGCAACTGGCAACTTGGGAATCCGTGCCTCTCAGCATCTGCAGCCTCAGCAAGTTAAGTCGCACTTCCTCCAGCAACTTCAACTTTTACAAACTTGCACTTCTCCTTCAGCTCTCTCACAATTTCGAACTTCTCAGCAATTGCAATCTCTTCAAAAAAATCATACTTTTACTAGCCAATATCTTGCATTCAGCAACTGGTGAGAGGAATGAAGAGGATTTGAAAATCTTATAGCCTGGTCGAATTCCTGCAAAGGCTATACTTGGCAAATTTTTTTTTGAATTCATTTTCCCTCTCTTTTCTTCGTTGTAACACTTGTCATCTGAGGCATCTTCTAGAATTATGAATTCATCATCTCTGCACAGGCCTGCCTCGCCGCGTTTGATTTTTAAAATATTAAATTGCTCACTCCATTGAACAATTTCGAAATGTTTGGCTAAGTCATTTGATCTTGTCTTCGCTTTGGCAAAATTGTCTAGCTCAAAACTTCTGGCGAAGTGCCTCTCATTTATTTTGCTCGTTTGCCTTAGAGAAATCTCTCAATTTTGCCTTAGGAATTTTATTTAAAATAGGCACTGGGCACAATACCCATCGAAACAATGTGGACATGGCGTGGAGTAAGCTTGAATCACCTCTGAATTGCGAATGTTTAATACCCAGAAGAAAAATTCTTCCCGAATCCATCGTTTTCATGTGTATCCGGACGAAGGGGTTCTTTTAATTTTTATTATTTAAAAATAATAAAAATGGCTAATGTTTTTAATCTTATCCTCCGGATGTCTTCCACTCCTGTAATTTCCCATTTCTTGGCCTTGTTGATGCGTGTTTTGTGACACACACGAACACACTAGAATAAAGTGTCCGGAGATGCTCTATCCTCTCTTGATAAAAATCACCTTTCGTGCTAAGATTGCTAGATAGATCACAAGGTAATTCCAATGTTCCTAAGTTGGGGTGCGGATAGGCTCTGTGGTATTATGAGGTTTGCTGGTAACCAAGGGGGCATAGTATTGTAGTAATTTACTTTGAAAGCAAGAGTTTGAATGCAGTGTTGTATCTTTTGGATTTTCTGATTTTGGATAAAATAAAAAAAGAAAAAAAAGGAAAGGGGTGAGAAATCTTATGCTAATCCTAAGGAACTAGGAGATGGTAATGATCAAATGCAACTTAAAGGAAACCATGCTTTGCTTCGTCTCGAAAAATGACAACTACACGAAAGCATGTGCAATCTTCTGGGATTTATGCTTGAGATTTTTCACTATAAATAACACCATCAATTCGAACAATATTATTCAAGTAAACGTTTTAAAAGCATTTATATCAAGAGCTCAGTCTAACTTTGCACATCAAATGAAAAGATGAAAAGCATCCATTTGAAAAAAGTATGAGCTAAGTTACTTTCAATCCGCACCATCAATCTCTCGCTCCACTAACAAATAAATTTTAATCTATAACAATCCTACGAGAAAGAGCAAATATGCAACCATGCACCCATTTGACAATAAAGGTTTCAAAGCAACTCATGCAATTATGAATTTTATTATCTCAATGGTTTTCACAACAATTTCATACAACTCTTCTCTTACTTCTAAAAGAAACTAATTCTAACTCAAAATCTAATCTCTAATCCTCTGATAACAGTTTTTCTGATTTCTTCCGATTGTTTGAAATGAAAAAGAAAGGGTACTTATAGAATTCCCTGATACAATGAATGGCTGAGATTGAAACATAATCAAGGGCCCAGATTTAAACACGAAAACCCTAATTAGGGTTGCCCAAAACATCAATCAGTTAACTGACAGATGAGTCACCCACTGGCGGTTGTATCCCTATCCACTCATGCAATGCCTCGTTCGACAAACCTAGACACAATGGCACCAATCTCCTCGATGGTAATGTCTGACAAGGTGCTGACATTGTATTCCAGCAGGTCCAAACTGTCCGCACAATTAGCAAAAACAACTACCCATTCTGGTTCGTGCTGCAAGAAAGTACTACGGATAGTCAACAGGTCAAATGCCTTAGTCAAATTTTCGCCCAAAATTGGCATCATGGAGAAAATCTTTTGCACTTCCCTTTGCATATTATCCAGCCACAAGTCATTTTCTCGAACAATGTCTTTGTTCAGTATATCTACAGCCATATGAAAAATGCCATTTTGGATGCTCCTTACTTGCTCATCGACCTTGATACTTTCTGCCTTAACCTTTTCAAGCATTTCCCTACGGGAGACCAATGCGCAATACCAGTTGCTGAAGTCGTAAGCCGCCCTAGCTGCAATAATCTTCTCGTCAATCAGCCTTTGCTTAGGAATTTTCCTTATATCACGGAGGCAGGGAATGATTCTGTCTTGCAAGTCTTGCAATCCGTCCCATGCCTCAGTCAAATTTGCAATCCTTGTGAGCAAGGAAGAAGTTTGCCCATGAGCATGTACTAACTTCTCCACAAATGCCATTACTTCTCCCTCTTTTCTTGCCATCCATTCTTGTGTTTCCCTGGCAGTAGTTAGTTCTTTCTCAAGACTTTCTACCGGCTCTTGTGATGCATTTGAGAGCAGAAGGTTTGATTGGTTGCCTTGGTTGAGTGGCCTTGTCAAATGCCGGATATACTCCTTTAGGCGCTCAACCTCCATCTTATATTCCCTTTTTTTCTGAGTCTCCTTTTCTAATCTGGACTTAATGGTGGAAACGGAATTGTCCAGATCTTCCACTTCTTGCCCTTTGGTAGATGGACCAATATCAATCACAGTAATGGCATAACCGGCAGGAGTAATTTCATCCTGCAGTTTCTCAACTGTCGGGACTGCAATTTGCACTGTGCGGTTACCAGTCTCATCTCTTTGAATAGTAGAGAATCTCTTGGCCGGTTTTTTCGTATTTACTTGCTCTAACCTTGCCAAGAAATCATCAATATCATCTGCTTCTGGTGCTGCAACTGGTACCTTAACCTTAATTCTTTCCTTAAGCCAGTTTGGTATTGTAGGCTGCTCGACTCCATTGTCTTCGCAGTCCGGAATATCCTGAATCTCTTGGATTTCTTGTGCCGGCGGGTCCTCATGAATCCCCCTTAGGGCTGAAATCATCCCTTCTTGGAAGTCGCCTTCCCTGTCATTCAGGTCCTCATCTGATTCACAAATCTCCGTGCCGGTTGGAGAATGCTGAAAGTCCTGCTCAATCTGCATGGGCTTCGTGTTTCCTTCAAGCACTGGTGAAGGAATTCTTATATTTCCCCATGATTCTTCTTCCATAATCAGTAGCTACTTGATATTCCCAGATGCGGCTTAGTGAAGGGCCTTAGACTTCTTCAGGATCGGCTTCTCGCTTGTTGCCACTTCTTTGCCTTTCCTCTTCTTCGGGTTGATAGGCTCAATCTGTTCATTTTCTTGAGAAGTGCCAATATTTGAAGAACAAGATTCAGCTTCGCCCATTAAATCATAGGTGAATGGCACACCTCGTTGCTTCAATGTTTGTACCCGCTGATCTACCCACCATTGTGAGTATTTGACCACTGGTCTCATAAGAGTTGTCAAATCACTTAACTCAGGCTCTGACCATTTGACAAGAGGGAGCGGCAATCCTTCATCATATCCTGGCTGTATGTACACTTCATCGTCACCTAGCTGGTCAGGGACACGGAAAAGTTCTGTTGTCCTGATCATGCTCAAGGATAACCTTGACCAAAGTCTTCTCCTTACTTCATACTCGTCGGCAGCATTTGCCCAAAAATCTTCAAGGTCAACTCTGTGCTTGTATTTCCTTCCGTTTACCATTCCCATGTGATTGAGTGGATCAAAATCCCCTCTGAACTTGTACGAGGTGAACGGATATAATTGTATTTCTATCCTGGCATTGTTTGCTGCCTGCGATGACGGACAGGATTCTACCATGTCTCCTATGAACAAGGGAAACGTGACAGCTGCTTTATGCTTCGGTCTCTGGATATTCTGGAATGTTTCCAGTTGCCTGATTACTTCTAGTAAAATCATCTTGTCAGTAGGATAGATTGGCAACCTGTAAGGAGATTCCGTGAATCCCTGTATTCGGATGTACGTAAATCTTGGAAACTGGATGAACCAGGATCCGTATTTACTGATTAAACTTTTTGCTTCGGGTGTAAGTCTTTGATGCGTTCCACCCTGCAGCACCCGAGTGATGTACATGAGGAAAGCGTTATGTGCCCTGCGCCAATGTGACTTCTCACTCAACTGCAATTGGGGATAGCAGTTATAAACTTTGAGCTCTCCTTCGTTGTTGCCGACTACACCTTTGCATATCAGACCGGTATATTGGTACGTACAAGCGAGTGAATACACAATATAAGAACCCATATGAAAGGATTCAGTTTTCTCTAGGTTGACCAATTGTTCATGAATACTATCACTGATCATCCTTGACCAGTTGATCATTTTTGTCCCAGCAGATACTTCATCAATGAAGTAATACATCTAGCTTTCAAAAGGTGCTCCTTGAGGACTGCCTACTAGTCTGTTCAGCAACAAGACTATGTCTCCCTATTCTTCCTTAAAAAATGGCCTGAGTAATTTCTTGGGCAATCTCTTGGATGAGCATCTAGGTTTTTCGAGCCAGTTCTTGTTCATATTGGCCATGCAAAGAGTTTGTTTATCTTTGTACAATTTCTACGCATCCTCCTTCGACCGGTAGTACGTTCGGTGGTAAGCCGGAATGCCAAATGTTCCCTGTATAGCCAACTCGCCTAAGTATGCCAATACTCTGCCATCAGGCGCCTCAATTTGTCTTTCTTCAACGTTATAGTGCAAGGCGCATTCTACCATCAACTCCGGACACTCGACTTCTGGCGGAAATCCTGCAGCTTGAACTATACCATTTCGCATCATCCTTTGCGCAATTGGAGTCGGCATGTGTGTGTCACTTCCGTACATTCTTTTTCGAAATTCCTCCAAGTCAACATGGCCGAGATCAGTGTCCGCAACATTCTTCCATTTGGAGATAATTTTAGACTCCAGCTGCGCACCTTTGCTTGCAAACTTCATTTTCTTCTTCGATGATTCTCCGGCGTTCAGCATAAATCTGTAAAAGAAAAATTTAATAATCAGAAATTATTTATAAATAAATTCCAGCAAACTTGATGAGTTAATTCGTGAAAACAACCGTTGCTGGAAATGAAAGAATTAAATCGTTTGCAAAGAGAAAACTTTGTTGAAAACAGAGGAAGGAAAGTCTGCCTGTCAATGAAAACTGTGTTGCTGCTGAAGTAAATTCACACTTTTAGCCTTTTACTTCGCAAAAAAAATATAAAACTTCACAAACTTTTCTGCATTAGCAAATTTTCTCAACTTTGCTTTCGAAAGAATCAATAAAAATGAAATGCAAAGCCAATTTAAGGCTGAGAAAATCGACCTAATTAATTGTTTCCAGTTAATTCAGTTTGAACTCGGCTGGCACTTGTCTTTCGAATGGCAATTTCTGTCTCCAGCATAAGTCTTTAAAGAAAGTTTCTAATTTCGTCGCCAGTCGAGTGAAGTTTATTTTTCTTCTTTCTTTTCTCAGCAATTTGCCTAGAGAAATTTGAATTTTCTCATTAAATGGGTTTTGGAAAATAAAATATTAAAATAATATTTTATGTGTTGTTTCCAACCCGTTCGTTAAAATAATTAAATAATAATATTTAATTATTATTATTATTTTTTTTCCAAAGGCAATTTCGAATTTCCAAATCTCTCTGTGCCTTTGCGAATTTTAATCTTGCCAAGAGATTTTTTACTTAGGCGAATTTCAATTTTGCCAGACATATCGTTTGATTTTTCAATTAAATTTCCAATCGTCTGGACTTAGGCAAATTTTCAAATCCTTTGATTTTCTAGGCAAATAATTAAATCTTTGTTCATCCAAGTGATTTTCAATGCGATACACGACTCCAGCGTATTTGCCTTGTGCAATTTTTCACTTTATCAATGCTAGGGCAAATTTTTACTTAGTAATTGTCATTTAATTTCACAAAATGGCGAATTTTCCTTGTATTTTCACCATCTCCAATCATTTTGGAGCGCACCCCTTAGCATTTTACCCCTTTCCAGCCTTCTTGGAGCGGACCTTTCATGTAATTTGCAATTTCTTTTAGGCTGGGCGGACTTCATTTGCATTTTGCAAGTGCGCGAACTTCATTCACCTTTTGCATATTTCACTTTTACCTTTGGGCGGACTTCAGCTCCACTTTGCATTTTTCATTTGCCATACCCTTGGAGCGGACTTTGCTTAGCATTTGCAATTTTCATTTGCACTTCGCCATTTTTATCTTCTTTACGCATGTCCATGCCTTAGGCGTATTTTCTGGTTTTTCAAACATTTTTCACCCATTTTCTCCTGTAACCCTTTGAAGTTGATGTTTTATGAAGCCATGAACTGTGCATACTCTCCCGAAATAGAAACTTTCTAAAAATAGAAATTTTCCAAAAATAGAAACTTTCTAAAAATAATCCCTAAAAAATAGGGATCCCAGAATGTGCTAAAAATGCCAAAAAAAAAGTCCCTAAAAAATAGGAGCCCGGGGTCAAAACCCTAAAATTTAGGAAGTGTCAGAATTGACTGAATAGACAGTCGATCTTCGTCCACAAGGCCTTCTAAGCGTTTTGGCAACGTTCTATCATTGATTCGGGTTCACAATCATTTCTGGACTCAGATGACCTTCAAAATTTCAAATTCTAAGTACCTCATCAGATAGACCGAAACTCAGAAGCAAAACTACCAGAGGATAAAACCACTAGGGTCCCCATTTGCAGTGGGGCGATGTGTGAAAAGGTCACAACAGGCCTTGGCAAATTCCCTTGATTTTCCTGAAAAAATTCCCTTCTGAAGATTTTTCTAACTCCGGAAATTCCTAGCATCGTCCTCGTTCATACTCTCCTTTTCTCCTCTAGAAAATACCTTAGGAATTATTTAAAAATATAAATTTCATCTCCAAAGGGCGCATATAGCATGTCATTTTCTATTTCCTTCCTTGGGCAATTCCACGCCTAGACATTCTCTTTCTTACTTAGCCATTTTCACTCTTCAAGTCCCCACATCTAGGGGCATTTCATAGTGCGAAGAGGAAAAATATAAATGAATAACCCTTGGTCCCTTTTCACGCCCCCTTGGCATTATTTCCCTCTAGGCGTGTATGGTGACTTCTCACCTTCCTTGAGCACATATGCCATGGGTAGCTTCCACCTTCAACGTTTTACCTTTCATCCTTACCTTGGGCGTATATGCCATGGAGAAGAGAAATTCCCACGCCTAAGACATGACTCTTCACCTCCCTCTGGCGCATATGGGCTAGGCTATTTCCATTCTACACTGAGCGCATTTCACCTAATAGACATTCACTTTATCCTTGAGCGCATTTCACCCTCATCAAAGAAAAACAACGCCATCATCTTGTGACCCTTCAGCTTCCTATGGCGCATATGGGCTTGCATACTTCCATGTTGGGCGCATTCACTAGTGTTAGGGGGAAAACATTACGTCCATGGTGACTCTTCACCTTCCCTAGGCGCATATGAAGGTGTTGACTTCCTTTTCCAAGCGCATTCATCACATGTGAAAAACCTTCCACGCCTAGGTGTCTCTTCACCTTCCTCAAGCGCATTTGCTACTGTGAGAGGGAAATCTCTTGCCTTAGGCGCATATTGGCTTTGCAAAGGAAGGCGCGTCCATCTTGTGACCCTTCAGCTTCCTTGGGCGCATTTCATTATGTGAGATGGAAAATTCATGCCCAAGCTTGACCTTTCACCTTCCTCAAGTGCATTTGGGGGTATGAGGAGGAAAATCTCTTGCCTTAGAGTAATTTTCATGCCTCTTGAAGGCGCATTTCACTTTTCACCTAAGGAAATTTCATACTTAGAACTTTTGAATCTTCCCTTTCTCCTGGGCGTGTATGAAGGTGTTTAATGCCAGTTATCATTTATGAATTTCCAACGCCCTAACCCTGTTCTGGCTTTCTATTTTTAGTAAAATTAGGGTTTCATCGCGTTTCACCCTGCTTTGCACTGGAACTGGCGTGGTTGTGCCTCCATCTGGTGTCGTCATCCTGTTCACGTCTTATCCGGCACAATACATGCTATTTTTAGCCATTTGCTATTTTTAGCAAACCCTAGAATTGATCAATTTCTGTATCTCTGTTTGCTTTGAAATTTGCTCCATTTGCCTCTGACGTTGTGAGAGACCTGTTCATGCTTGCTTCTGGTGACGACGTGCCATTTTTAGCCACCTGCTATTTATAGTAAGTTTCAAAGTTGCCTGCTTTAGTAGCTCCGTTCGACCTGAAACTTGCTATGTCTGATCCTGATGACTTGAGTGCTCTGTTCATACCAACTTTCGGCGCAGACCTGCTATTTATAGCCGTGTCTTGACTTACTAAAAATAGTGAGTCCTCCGATTTTGCTCAAAATTTGCCAGTAGGTGGCCCGAAGGATGTTGATCATGGTGGTGTGCTTCGTTCTGACATCTCTGCACTTCGCTTCATCTATTTTTAGACATGGCAGGGAAACCCTAATCTGACTTGCACGTGGTCCCGACTGTTCCTGATTTATACTGCCTGTCGTTCTGTTCGCTGGAATGAAGTGCTAGGTAGCTGTTGGATTGAAGCTGCTATTTATAGTAAGTGTCCAGAAAGTGGCCAATCCGATGTCGGACGAGTTTGCATGTCACAGTGCCTGTGGGATCTCAAAAAACCCAGAGAAACCCAGAAAATTGGTCAAAGTTCCGGCACCGGCTAAAAATAGTAAGTCCTTGAAAACTGATCCGATCCACTTGCATGTCATATCACTGCGAAGCTCTCGTGAAACCCAGATGGAATATCCGGACGTGCATTGAAAATTCTTGCATGCAAACCCTAAAAATAGCCTCGGAAGGCTGACCTCTGAAAGTCCCCGACTTGATTTGCATGTTACACCATCGTGAAGGTCGTGGAAAACCCAGATCAATTCTCCTGTCATTCACCGAGGAATTGCTTGTCTAAACCCTGAAAATAGCCTCCGAAGGCTGAACTGCTAAAAATAGCCAGTTGTCTGAGTCCGTTCAAATTTCGCGTGTAGGCACTCTGAAGCTGCCTGATTGTGCTGAAGTCATTAGAATCCCGAAATCCTGAGGAACAAGCCTCGAATTAGGCACTTACTAAAAATAGTAAGTGGTCGGATTTCAGTGAGATTTCAGGGGGATTCTACCTTGAGCTTTCTGAATGTGTTGCTGCACTTAGATTTCACCTGAGTAACCCAATCTTGACCTCAGATGGGTCTAAAGGATAGAAACCCTAAATTTGCCAATTACTTCAATTGAGGTCAAACGGGACATCCTCGGAAGGACAAAAGAGCAGAGACAGAGAGAACCAAAGCCAAAAGACCAGAATGGAGCAAAAATTAGGGGGTCCCCATCTTGGATGGGGTGATGTGTGAAAAGCTCACAACAATACTCTTTGGCATAGTTATAGGACTTGCTCTAACTTACCTAGACTTGGAAAGTTTTGAGGCAAGTAGGCTTGATCAAGTCATGGTGACTTGGACTTGACAATGACAATCTTTTGATTGTGACTACAAAAGCCCTTAAAAAACATCCCTTTGTAAAACATAACCAATATGATTGCTTTTTGTGTGCCTTATTTTGACTATTTTAGTGCAAATTAAGTGCTCAATCTGGTGTGTTAGTGCCCTGTTTTGATTGTATTAGTTCAAATCATGCATGCCTTTATTTTGATTGGTTTCCCTAATTTGGTTTTCTTGTGTTTACTATTTGGGATTGTATCTAATAGTCTACCTTTCATTAGTGTATGACACGAGTAAATACTATAGATTAGGTTTTAGCTATAGCATTACAATGTTGAGTTTAGAGGACATATTAAGCAATAACAGTTTGCTCACATATCAGACACAAAATGTAAAGTAGTGTTGATGGAGCAAATAAAATCTTAAATCCATTAAATCCTTAAAAAACCTCACTTCTCATGGTTTTTTTATTTTTTAATTTACCGAGTCTAGTGTTGAGTTCAAGATTGAATTGAAAATCAACCAAGCGAGTTTGAGTTTTGTAACTATGCTCCTTGGATAAAATTTGTAAGATAAAAGTGTTCTCATCGAAAATTCTAGATATTTGAATGGGACCGATTCGTATATGTGCAATTTTCTGTGGTCAGCTTCATTCTCATGTCTTTTATCCCATAGTAGGGCCAAATAGCAGATTCTAAAGGCCTTTACTCTAGCTCTCTTATCAAATTGATGCTTGACTATCCCTTGATGTTTGCTGAACCATTGTAGAGTGTGCTTTTTTCTCCTCAAATTGCAATAGGTTAAGCAACCTAGCTTTAACCTTGTCATTGGTCTCTATGTAATTTCTCATCAACTGTAGGGTTAGAATTTTGAGGTTAATGGGAAAGATAGGATCTTGGCCATGAATTACATGGTAAAGCAATGTCCTTGAAGAGTCCTTACTGATCGTCCCATCAACCCATAGTGCATATTTTAGCACACTATGCTGTTCCCCAAAAGTCTTATTTGAAATTTTCTTATTAGATTCCACTACTCTATTGCCTTGTGGGTAATAATTTGAAGAAAATTTAAGAACTCTACTTTGATAAGTGCATCAAGAAAAAGGACAAAGAGGAAAAGGTAGGTTCTGTTGACGGGTGTTTTATGACTGCACCAACACAGAATAAAGTTTCCCAACAGATACTCTATCCTCTCTTGAACAAAGTATTCTGCATGCTAAGATTGCCAAAAATATCATGCATTCAACTCCAAGGTTCCTTCATGCAATGGATAGTCTCAGTTGGCTTGATGTGATTTGTTGGTTATTTCAAGGGGACTTAAACAATTGTTCGATCAAAAGAGAAGAACTTGCAGGACACGATTGATTTATCGATGATGCACGGGTTTCCTAAGCTAACCGGGAAAGTATTGAAATTAAAAGGATAGGGATAGAGATTCTACTGTCTACTCCTAAATGCAGGATGCGGAGATCAATTCTTGCAAGCTGAAACCAAATTCTGTTTCGCCTCACTTCGGACAACCTCTACAGAGCCGATGCAATCTTCAAAGGGATAACGAGGGATGTTCAAACCACGAATCAACATGCAAATACCATCACAACGATGCATACCAACATATGAACCATAATTGAAGTTAAGTTCAAAGTGCTCCAGTCGACCACACAAGGCGAACCCACCGTCAGTGAGCCCACTAGTGGTATGGATAACAAAGCTTGCTCAAATCAAATATCACATTCCACAACTACCAACTACTTGCATGAAATGATATCTACCTTACTTTAAACTACTTTAAGACTCTAAATGAATTGGAAAGACGAAGAAGCCTTGCTAGCTACTCACAACAAAAGATGGAATCACCAAGCAATGAGAACTCTTTATATTATGATAGTGTTCAAAACAACTCCTTACAAAGCCTTCAAATGGAAAAATTTCTTTCCTCCTCAATCTAAGCTATGCTAACTTCTATGCTCTACTCTCTATCTATTGTCTTCTCTGCTCTAATCTCTGGTGTCTAGTTCTAATGAATTACAAATGAGGGGGGATGCCCCTTTTATAGTTAGCTTAGTCCAACAGACGACTTAGATTCAATTACAATGAAGGGCTCAGATTGAGCCACATATGCCCTAATCAAGGCTTTGCCCTAAAAACCGCCACAGAGAGGAGTGGGATAATAAATGAACAAAAGATTCTCCACTCCTCTACAGGAATCATAATGAGCAATTAATGCCCATCACCATCTTCTAGAAGATCATCATCCAGCAAGGCGTTTTCGTTGCCCTTCTCCTTGACTGCAAACTCGATCAATCGGGCCAACACTGCCTCAACCTCTTGAACTGAAATAGGTGGGATGTGGTTGAGCTGAAACTCAAGTATTGTGACTATTTTCCCATGCCGAGTATAAGACTTTCTCCAAGTGACTAAGGCATCCTGGGTGTTCTGAATGATGTTGGAGAAAGTTGAAATATTTTCAAAATCATCCTGAATAAATGATCTTACAGTCGAGAAGAAGGGGTCCAACTTGCTCTTTAAGCCGTCCGCAGTCATCTCCTGTGGAGTCAGCCTCCTAGGAAATATAGCCTCCAGTGTGTTTAGGACTCCCTCCAGAATATTGCCCATAGCCTTCCTGACTCTTGCCGAATTTTCCTGTGCTAGGAAACCACGACCTGTGACTACTAAAGAATACCAACTGGTGAAGTCATATTTGTCACCTTCTTGTATCACGCCTCCATCCTCCAGCGTTCGTAAGGGCACATTCATCAAAGCCTCCAGACGAAGATCAGTCTTGGTCTGATAGATATGGGTCTCGCCCCAGGCCTGATCAACAATATCCATGCGTGCCAGAACGTCAAAGGCCTGCCGATAAGAATGAACGTGGTCCTCCATGAACTTTTTTGTTTCCTTGCGAACATGGCAACCCATTTGTCTACTTCCAACGCCATCTTCTTCAAATCCTCCAAGCCACTAACTGACTCCCTTGGGAGTTCTTCTGGGAGTTCAACTGCCGGATTCTCCTGCTCACCCAGATGTGCAAGGTTCCTTACATATTCGATCAATGTTTTATGGTCCTTCAATTTCTTGTAGTTTCCTTCCGTATGGAGCAATTTTTTCTTCAAAGCTTGGTAGGAGTTATCACACTCCTCAATTATCTGGGTTCCCATGAGGCGACCCAACTCAACAGTGGTGATCACATAATTCTCTGGTCTTTCCTTGTCTCGACCACATTCCTCCCTCAGAACAACAACCTGAAGTGTGCGCGAGCCGAACTCATCCATTGAAATCTTTGAAAATTTCCTAGCCCTCTTCTTTTCTGGTGGCACACTGATTCTACTGAGGAATTCCTCCATCTCCATTGTTGGGTCTGTATCATCCTCAGGATCCTTCCTCATTCTCTCCGCGAGCCAATCAAGCACAACTTGCCGTGGATTGCAAATAATAAGGGGCTGCTCCTCGGTTGCCTCCTCCTCGCGTACCTCCTCCCTAACAATACTTTGTTGAGGCTCGTCCACCTCCATTTGATGAATACCTTCTCCTGAACCTTGAGCCTCTTGCCCCGTGGTATTTTCTTCTGCTAGTGCCGTGTTGATCATCTGTTGGAAACGATTATTAGTTTCCGTTTCCTCTTCTTCTTCCTGCTGGCTCTCCCCTCTGGGTGCGTTGAGACTTAAGTTGTCTGATTCCCTGAGTGGTGGCTGATTTACCTCCTCAAACTCTTGCTCTTCGTTGGATTTACTTTTCTGGCTTCCAAACAGTGGAAGCTCCCTCAAACTCGAAGACTGAGTTTGTGATTGTGCGGGCGATGCCTGCTCTACCTATTGATGAGTGTTTTATGACCGCACCAACACAGAATAAAGTTTCCAACGGATACTCTATCCTCTTTTGATCAAAGTGTTCCGCATGCTAAGATTGCATGAAAGATCATGCGTTCAACTCCAAGGTTCCTTATGCAAGGGGATAGCCTCAGTTGGTTTGATGTGAATATGCTGGGTATTCCAAGGGGACTTACGCAATTGCTCAACTTGTGAAGCAGTTAAGACGCTAATGATTTGACGATGATGCTCTGATTCCTAGATTAATCGGGAAAATGCTGAATTTAAAAGGAATAAGGGTAGGGATTCTATAGTTTATTCCTAAAGGTGGAACACGAGGATCAACTTTAACAAGCTTCGAACCAGACTTTGCTTCACCTCCCTTTGGACAACTACAAAATTGGTGCAATCTTCAAAGGATGAGAAAGGTATTCAAAAAATGACGCAACATGCACACACCATCACAACGATGCATATGGACATATGAATCACAATCGAAGTTAAGTGCCAATACTCTAGTTGACCATGTAGGGCGAACTCACCGTCAGCGAGCCCGCTAGTGGTATGGATGAAAAAACACTTGTTCAAATCAAACGCTGCATTCCACAACTAACAACTATTTGCATAAAAAAAAAATAACTACTTTACTCTACCTACTTTGAATTGGAAAGGTGAAAAGGCCTCGCTAGCTGCTCATAACAAAAGAAGTAATCACCAAGCAATGAAACTCTTTATATTATGAAAAGTGTTCACAACAACCGTTCATAAAACTTTCAAAGGGAAAGTTTTCCTTCCTCTCCAATCTAAGCTAACTTCTTACTCACTAAATGCCTTCTCTATTCGCTAGCTCAACTCTATCTCTGATTTTGTCTAACTCTAATCTATTACAAATGAGGGGGGATGCCCCTTTTATATCAAGCCTAGTCCAGTGGACGACTTAGATTCAAATACAATAGAAGGCTCAGATTGAGCCACATATGCCCTGATTAGAGTTTTAGCCCTAAAAACCACCACTAAAAGGAGTGGGGCAATGAATGCACCGAAGATTCTCCACTCCCTTGCAGGAACCACTATCCATAATCAATGCACATCATCCCCTTCCAAAAGATCATCATCCAAAAGGGCGTTTCCTTTCTCCTTTTCCCTGACTGCAAAGTCAATGAACCTGGTCAACACAACCTCAACTTCCTGATCTGAAATGGGAGGGATATGATCCAATTGAAATTCCAACACTGTAACTGTTTGCCCATCCCGGGCACAAGATTTCTTCCAGGCAACTAGAGCATCCTGGGTATTCTGAATAATGCTGGAGAAGGTGGAGGTGTTCTCGAAATCATCCTGGACAAAGGCCTTCACCTCCGAAAAGAATGGTGCCAATCTACTCTTCAAATCATCTATAGTTACCTCCTCAGAAGTCAGCCTCCTGGCAAAGATAGCCTCTAGCTTATTGAGAACTCCATCAAAAATATTTGTCATGGCCTTTTTTACCCTGACCGAATCTGCCTGTGATGCATCATAAAATCCTCGGCCCATGACCACTGAAGAGTACTAGCCAATGAAGTCATATCTATCACCTTCCTGAATCACACCTCCCTCAACCAAAGCTTGTAGAGGTGTGTGCATCAAAGCTCCTAGGCAAAGAACAACTCTCGTTTGATAGATACGAGCCTCACCCCAAGCATGGTTAACTGCCTCCATTCTTACCATAATGTCGGAGGCTTGCCAATAGGCATGTGCAAGATCCTCCATAAACTTTTATGTCTCAACACGAACATTGGCAACCCACTTATCTGCCTCCTGTGTCATTCTTTTCAAATTTTCTAAGCCACTGATTGACTCTTTGGGAAACTCGGCTGGGAGCTCAATTGCTAGATTTTCTTGCCCACAAGAAGGGGACAAGTGTTGTACATAGCCAATCAATGTTTTGTGCTCTACCTTCAATCTTTTGTATTTGCCCTCGATATAGAACAGTCTGTCCTTGAGTGCCTGATATGAATTGTCGCACTCCTCAACCACCTGTGCTCTAGTAGGGCGGCCAAGTTCCATAGTAGTGATCACATAATTCTTCGGAACAACCTCATCTCGATCACATTCTATCCTAGGCACAACCACTTGCAACGTCCGAGAGGCATCCTCATCTATTGAAATTTTAGAGAACTTTGTGGCCTTCTTCGTTGGAGGTGCACTGATCCTACTCAACAATTCTTCCATCTCAGCAGTTGGATCAGTCTCATCAATGGGATCATGTCTTATCTTGTCCCTTAGCCATTCTGGTACCTCCTACTATAAGTCTGAAATAACGAAGGGCTGCTCAATTCCGGCCTCTACCTCATGAACTTCTTCTATGCCCTTGTGCTAATGAGGCTCATCATCCTCTATAGGCTCGGTATCTCCAGAGCTTTGGGCCTCTTGATCTGAAGTAGCATCATCCTCAAGAGCCGCCTCAATTTCATGCTGAAATTGAGTATCAGTGGTTGTTCCTTCCTCTGTCTCCTGCTGATTTTCCTCTCTAGGCATGTTGATGCTTTGGCCCACTGACTCTCTACGGGGTGGCTGACTTGCCTCTCGCAATACCTGTTCTTCATTCAATTTTTCTCTTTGATCAACAAATAATGAAACTTTCTGCATACTCGGAGAATGTGCTTGTGATGGTGTATGTGTGGAATCTTCAATTCTTTGAGGTTTAGGCCGAACACGTTCTTTTCCTCATGGCTCTGGAGCTTGAGCAACCTGCCTTCCTTGCCTTGCAGCCGGTGATCTGTGATCTCTCATCAAATTGTAAGTAAGGGGGATTGATCTGCCTTTAAGTCGGTTTACACGCCTCTCCACCCAACTCCGTGTGAATGTCAAGACTGGGATGCAAAGTGTATCCAAGTCTGTGATCTCTGGCTTTGACCAATCTGGGAGTGGGAGTGGCGTATCCCTCACTGTTTCATAATCGGCCGGTATCACATTTATATCCTCCTTAATCTGGTCTGGCATTGGGTCAATCTCGCATTCCCTAATCATCTCCAATGGTGTCCGCGAAAACATCCTCTTCCTGACTTCGGCCTCATGCACTGCACTCGCCTAGAAGTCCTCAATTTGTCCCTTATGCCTGAACTCCTCAGACAATATCCATCTGATATTCCTGTAGGGATCATAGTGCTGTCTGTTGGTATGGTAGGAGAGGTGGAAGACTCGAGTTTATTCTCCGCCTCCCTAGCTGCCTGTAGTGATGGAGAAATTTCATCTGAATTTCCCATGGTGATAGGGAATCCAAGTCCACCCTTCTTCTTTTGAATCTTATCATAGGCAATAAGTTGCCAAGATATTTCTAGCATCACAATCCTGTTTGTGGGATATCGGGGCAATCTGTACGGATAAGAGGAAAACCGTTGTAGCCTGATGTAAGTAAACTTCAAAAACTGGATAAACCAACACTTGAACTTTTCGATCAGCTCTTGTGCCTCTTTGGATATTTTGTGATGAGTCCTTTGCTGTAAGGTCCTCGTTATATGCATTGTGAAGGCGTCATTGACCCTCTTGTAATTGGAGGTACTTGTCAAATGTAACTGCGGACAAGCCTCATGAATTTTGAACTGCTGAGAGCCACACCCAATCGGCTCCTTGTATGATATCCCTCTATACTTTGTCATCCGAGCCAACATGTAGACAATATAGGAGCTCATGTAAAATGTTTTCGTCCCCCTTAGACTCCAGAGTTGCTCATGTAGATTATCACTAATCATTAATGCCCAGTCCACGTGCTCTTTGCCTTCGAACACAAGGTTGAAATAGTAGAACATCCAAGGTTCAAAGATGAATGCTTGGGGGCACCCTCCAAGTCTACTCAACATCATGATTAAGTCACAGAACTCCTGCCTCAAGTCTTCTGAAATTATTTGCTTCGGCAACTTTGTGCGAGTTGGCTTGGGCTTGTTCATCCACCTGAAATTTATCAAGTCAGCACATCGATCAAATATGGATGAGTACATTCTTTCAGCCCTCTCCCTTGTTTTGTAAATCATCTTCTCATGGACTGGAATTCCAAATGCCTCTCCAATTGCTTCAGGTGTAAGGTTGGCCAACAACTTGCCATCCGGTGAAATGATAGTCCTCTGCTCCGTGTTGTAGCAATTTGCACACTCCATAATCAGCTCTGGGCACCAGATTGTTGGTGGAAAGCCAACAGCTGCATAAAGTCCACTTCTGACAATGTTGTGCGAAGTGACTGATGGATGATGACCTCTAGTTCCTATTATTCGCCTTTTGAATGTCTCCAAGTTGAATGAGCCCAAGTTTGTGTCACTTAACTTGCCCAATTTCGAAGAAAACTTTGACTTTGGCAGGAAGGATTTGCTCAACTTTTTTATTACAGCCTGCTTTGATGTGCTTGCTTTGCTGGGCTCAGCACGATTTCCTCTTCCTGCAGCTCTTCTGCTTGTTTCAACCATTTTGCAAAAATGAAAGGCTATCATTAGAAAATAAGATTTTATAAAACAATAACATTTTGAGAGCGCTAGCAGATTTTCGAAAATAAAAAGGCTGCAACACATCAACGCTTCCAACTGCAAACCTCAACGCCTTTATCACTTCAATACTTAGAAGTTTCTACTTGCAGCAACACAACGCCCAGTACTTGGAATTATTTGTTTGCAACAACTCACTTTCAGCAACTTAAAATTTCCTCTCTCAAGTTCGCACTTCACTCTTCTTAAATTCGCACTTCCAACACTTGAGAAGTTTCTCCTTTGCAAACTCGTACTTCAACAATTTAAATCCTCTCTTCATTCACACACTTCAGCAACTTAGAACTTCTCTTCTCAAATTCGTACTTTTCAGCAACTTGAGAAGTTTCTCAACATTCAGCAACCGGTGAGGATTATGAAAAGAATTTGAATTCTTATATAGCCAGGTCGAATTCTGGAAGAGGCTAATCTTAGCAAACATTTGAATTTCTGTTTTCCCCCCTCCACCAATTGCAACACTTGTCACTCGGAGCATCGAAATATTTGACTTCTAGAACTTTGAAAATTTATCACTCCTGCACAGGCCTGCTTCATCATGTTTGTATTTTGAAATATTAAATCAATCACTTCTTCACAAACAATTTCATTTCATCTGGCTAAGGAATTTGACTTCACTCTGCAAAATTATTCCAGTCATCCAACTCAATTCTCAAGCTAAGGCATTTTATAAAAAACATTCATCTCATTTGCCCTAGAAAATTTTAATTTCGCTTAGGAAATTCATTAAATGGGTGCCAGGCAAAAATCTCTGTCAGAACAACGTGAGCAAGGTGTGGAACAAGTTTAAATCATCTCCCAGTGGGAAATGTCCAATACGCAGAAGAAATTTCCCTTCATAACTCACCATTTTCATGGGTATCCGGACGAAGGGGTACGTTTAATTTTTATTATTTTGAGAAAAATAATAAATCTTGCTAAGGTCTGTTCATTTTTTATTCTGGACGCATCCCTCACCTTGTAACGACCCCAAAACCGGGTAAACAAAAATTTTCTACTTTCACTAATAAGATACAAGGAAATACATTTATAATGACAAAGTAAACAACTTTTCTTTTCATTCTAATTGAACATTTCATCATAAAGAAATAAATGACACAATACATCATTGTTCTATTTTCCGAGTAAATAACAAAGTACGCTTTCATGATTACTTTTCTTCAAAATAAAAAGCAAGGTAAGAATCTTACAAGTTCATACATAGCTCAGAAGCTTTTGAGCAAATAGGAATAAGACTGTCCAGGATCTTCCCTTTCAAACCTTGGTTCATCAGAAGTCTAATGGTGGAGGAGAAACATCACTCAGGTGCTTTTCCACCAACCACGGACTTATTTTGCGGTCCCCCGCACGTTTACTGTTAAGTAGACGGCCCTCCCTTCTACGAGGAGATTGGTTGGGTAACCGGTTCTGTATGACCAACTGAGCATAGTGTGTAATCCTACATAACTAAATCCTTGTGTCCTCACAATCTCAATCTAGCATGTAACCTGGATTACTGTGAACTGACAGTGTAATTCGTCTCACAGTCTAAGTGGACGTTAGGTATACTACACTACTTTGGCCAAAGCATTTCGGCAGTACTTATACTGACGGTCATCTATCACTTGCACTAAGTCAGGTTCAGTTTGACTTAAGGCTGCCTTATCCTACGCGTAGGTTGAGTCCTTTCCGTGGGTAGTCAATCACCCTAGACTTCCTACTTCAACTACTTAAATAGGAAATGGAGTACAGTCAACAAGGGGTCCCTCTGGTACTTCCTAACATGGAAATCTTTATCCATGGAGTACATAGCTTTCTCTAGTTAACCTATTTAACTCTAAAGCTTTAGACTACCTTGGTACTGAATCCACCCTCGTCCTAGTATTAATAACTAGTCCCTTTCCTTTATTTAAGGAATTCAAGCAGTATTCAAGCAATACAAAACATAAGGTACTTTTACTAAAAAGTAATCAAACATTTCCCTTTTTATGTTATTCCTTTTCAAATTCTCCTATGAATTCAAACTAATTCATTTCAACAAGCTTTTAAGCTATTTCCAATTCAACAAGCTCTTTAAGCTATTTCTTAATTCAATAAGCCTTTTCTAAGGAAATTAAGCTAATCCCAATTCAACAAGCTCTTAAGCTATTTCTTAATTCAATAAACCTTTTCTTAAGGAAATTTAAGCTATTCCCAATTCAGCAATTCCATAGAAAAATAGAGGCTTCCTAATTCTTTTCCTTTCATGCTACAACATAATGCAAGCATAATCAAGCAAACTATTAACTCATTTTTAAATCAATGACATATATTCTGCAAAGATACTTCTCATGCCTGATTTCCTTTTGCAAAATGGGCTTGATCTGTAGCTTCAGTTCTTGCTCCACCGTCCTTTTCAGCCTTTGCCAGCTACTTCTCTCAGCTTGAACAAATTCTACTCTTAGGTAAATGCTATTTGGTATGAGGAAATGTTGCTCTCAGCAATACAGTCTCAAATTGTAAATGGTTTTCACAAAATGGGAAATGGCTCTCACAATCTAATTGGTAATGTTGGATTGCAGCTTACTGTAAATGCAACAGCAGTGATGGTGGATAAACTCTTACAGAATTCAACAGCAAAATGGAAATTTAACACACAGAAAATACCACAGTATGAAATTCGAAATTTCCAATGCAAAGGAGAGTGAGTGAATGAGTGAATGAGTGATTTCTAACAATGAGAGTGAACCTATATATAGGTTTCGAATTCTCATGTTTACTACTTTGTAGGCATGAGAATTCGACACCTCTTCCTTTGATGATGTCAAAATATGCAATGGCAACCGAATAACCAGACACACAGCAAAAATGAGTGATGATTCAACATATTTTCAAAGAATGTTTCAACTTATCACTTGTGAATTTCGTGAAGCAACCACGTACAGGTTTAATCATTAACCATGCCCTCAGAAATGGCGGACTGAAAGAACAAATGGCGTTTTAAGTTGCTGTTGAAAACGTCAAGGGTTACACACAGTCGTTTTTAGCTTCCTTTCGCCCACGTGTCGACAATGGTGGCGTTTTAAACATCTGCGACCAAGTCCTTAATGTGCGAATTGGGCGCGAGACTTCAAATGCTGCCATTTTCCATTATTCTCAGCTCAAACAGTCGCGCAATTTCTTCACGGGAAGAAATCCACGATTTTCAAACATTTTTTTTAAGTCTTTTAAAAGTCTATAGTTCAAACATTACCTTTCCTTAATATTTTTCATGAATTTTTCAATGGTCTTAGTAAATTTTGAAATTCCTTTCCTTTCAATACTTTCAACGTATTTTCCAAAGTTTGAATATTTCGAAATTCCTTTGTATGGTAATGCAAAATAATTACCAAAGACTATAAGTCTATTTCAAATCTTTCCAAAGGTTTAGTCATTTTAATATTTACATTAAAATGTTATTAATATATATTGTATTATATTCAATATAACATTATTATAGTTTTTAATTTACCTTTATTTAAATATATAAATATATCTATATAATATTTGAATATTACATTAGATATATTAATATATTATATTATCGGTAAAACTATAATAATATCGATATTAAATATATTAATAATCTTACCCAGTTTACACTTAAATATATCTATACATGTTTATTTTCAAATCTCCAATTACATTATTATAGGCCAATCAGAGCACCTTTAATAGACGTAATTGTACAAACACGTATATATACATTTAACTGTAAATTCCAGGCATCAGTAACTTATCAGTTCACATTTCACATTCAAGGTTCACAGAACAGTAAGTCAGTCAATCAAGGAGCACCACTCATAAAGCATAAAGAAGTAATCAGAAACTCCTAAGCCTAAGGATGACTTATCATGACAACTTAATCTGACTCAGTTCCTAAAACCCTCAGTGAAGTGTGTGTATGCTCATACGATCAACTTTACCGGTTAGCCGACCAAGTTCCTCTTCCCAAGTGATGTTTCCCCTCCACCTGGAGGAATAGTTCCTGTTCCTGCATCCATGGCACAAAACCACGGCAGTCAATTGCTCACAATATTTGCAGTATATATAAATCAAAAATATAAAACAAGACTAATTACTTTCCTCTATTCATTGTTTATCCAAGAATAACATCAATCAAGAATACATAATGAGCCAATCATAACATGTAAACAGATTTTCATATTGATAACAAGGTTCAATCACATTTTATTCATTCAAAACCTTCCTTACAATCAGAATGCTCTAAGCATTAATAGAATAGTAACTATACAAATTCCGGGGTGTAACACACCTGCAGTCTTCATTTTCATGCCTTGGCATTTTTCCCTGACTTTCTGAAGAATTTCCCTTCTGTCTCTGGGCACATTTCAGCTTGCCTTAAGAAATTTTTATCATTGCCTCTTCTAGGCGTATTTCTCACCTTTGCTCTAGAAAATGCCTTAGAAAATAATCAAATTTTAATTCACCCATGAAGGGTGCATTTCACCTATCATGCTTTCACTTTAATCCCCTTAGGCATTTCAACGCCTAGACTTCTTTTACTTCCCTCACAAACAAGGGCGCATATAAGGGGGTGAGGAGGAAGTATCTTATACTTAATTTTTTTTTCAAAATCACGCCTTCCTTGTCTTTACCTTAGGCGCATATAGCATGTAGTGGAGGAACTCTTGGGCGCATTTAGAGGGGTGGGAAGGAATTCCCACGCCTTAATCATTTTTCCCCCTTGCCTTCATTCCTTGTGGGCGCATTTCATGTGTGCTAGAGGAACTTTAGGGCACATTTCACCCTATGAGAGGGAATTTCTCACACTTGAGGGCGTATTTCCCCTAGTCAACTTCCATTTTCAACCTTGTGGGCGCATTTCACCCATGCCACTTCCATATGAGGGCGCATTTGAGGGTGTGAGGGAAAACTTACGCCTTAGAATATTTTCTCTTGCCTTGGCATTTATGGGTGCAGTTCACATATGCTCAAGGAACTTGCATCTAGCTAGGGCGCATATAAAGGGGTGGGAAGGAATTTTATGCCTTAGCATATTTCTTCTCACCACATTTTTCTTGTAGCCACCTTGGGTGCATTTGCTATAGGGAGGAGGAACTTGAGGGCGCATTTGAAGGGGTGGGAAGGAATTTTCTCAAGCTTGAGGGCACATTTCACCCCATGAGGAGGAATTCCTTATACTTAGTAGTTTTTATCAACTTCCTCTCATACCTTGGGCGCATTTGGCACATGCTACTTCCATTTTTCTTACTTAGAATTTCTTTCATGCCACCACTTCACCTTGGGCGCATTTCATGCTTTCTCTTGTCAGCTTCAACTTGGAAATCTTCAACGCCCCAGCTACCCCTTGCCATTCTATTTTTAGTAAATTTAGAGATGTATGGATCCCCAAGGCTTTTCCTTTGTTTCGAATTTGGAACTGGTGTGATACGTTCCTTGTGGCCTTGCTAACTTGTTTATACTTGCTGTCCACGCTGGTATGCTATTTTTAGCCACCCTGCTATTTTTAGCAAACCCTAAGATTGATGGACCTTTACAGCTCCATCTAACCTGAAATTTGTTCCACATGATCTTGATGCTTTACGTGACCCGTTCACACCTACCCTCGGCATAAACATGTTATTTTAGCCATGAAGTGACTTACTAAAAATAGTAAGTACTCAGATTGTGCTCGAATTTTGCTAGTAGGCTGCTTGAAAGATGCTGATCGCGATGGGATATTTCGTTTTGACAACTTTTGTGTTTCACCCCTTATTTTTAGGCATAACAGTGGAAACCCTAATTTGACTTGCATGTGCCTTGAACCGTTTCCGTTTGACTTGATTTTTGTTGTATGTTGTTCTGCTTGTTGAGCTGAAGTGTTGGGGAGCTGCTGGAGTGAACCTGCTATTTATAGTAAGCACCCAAAAAGTGATCAATTTGATGCCAGATGAATTGGCATGTCAAATTGCTTGTGGGATCTCAAAAAACCTAGAAAAACCCAGAAAACTGGTCCACATGTGGGCACTGGCTAAAAATACTAAGTCTCTGAAAAATGATCCATCTTGTTTGCATGTCATATCACTGCAAAGCTCTCGTAAAACCCATGAGGAATATCCAGACATGCACTGAAAAACTCTGCATGCAAACCCTAAAAATAGCCTTTGAAGGATGAACTGTTGAAAGTTATCGTCTCGGCTTGCATGTTACATTATCGCGAAGGTCTTGAAAACCTAGAAACATTCTCTAGTCATGCATTGAAGAATCGTACCTGTGCACCCTGAAAATGGCTCTTGAAGCCTGAACTGCTAAAAATAGCAAGTTGTCAGAATCTGTTTAAATTTTACGCGCAAGTACCTAAAAGTACCTTGAATGTGCTAATGCAGTCAGAATCCCGAAATTCTGATAAAATAGGTCCCAGATTGAGTACTTACTAAAAATAGTAAGTTGTCAAAACTTAGTGAAAATTCAGTGGGATCCTGCCTTGAGCCTTCTGATTGTACTGCTACGCTCAAATTTCACTTCGATAACCTTATTTGACCTCAAATAAGCCTGAAGAATGAAAACCCTAATTTCACAGGCTTAGTTAACATTTCAACCTAGGTCAAATGATGGGACATCTCCGGAAGGACCAAAAGACCAAAGAGAGAAAGAGAGAGAACCCCAAGCCAAAAGACCAGAATGGAGCAAAAATTAGGGGGTCCCCATCTTGGATGGGGTGATGTGTGAAAAGGTCACAACACTACCCTCTGAGGCATTGGCTGGGTCGGTACTTCTCTTCGTGGTTTAGCAGCTTAGGCAATCTGTTTTCCTTTCCTTGTTGACGATGGTCTTTGATCGCCCATGAGATTATAAGTAAGAGCAATCAACTTACTTTTAAGCTGGCTCATATGCCTCTCAACCCAGCTCCTCGTGAAAATCAACATCGGTATGGAAAGTGTATCCAAGTCTGTGATTTCAAGCTTAGACCAATCTGGTGGTGGGATCGGTGTGTTCCTCACTGACTCATAGTCAGGCTGTATGACATTGACATCATCGTCCACTTGATTCGGAACTGGAATGGCCTCACATTCTCTAATTAACTTCAAGGGTAGCCTGGTGAACAGTCTCCTCCTGACTTCAGCATCATCAACTGCATTAGCCCAGAAGTCCTCGATATGAGCCCTGTGCCTGTATTCCACACTTTGTATCATCCAGATATTGTTGTAAGGATCAAAATCTTGTCTGCCAGTGTGGTATGTAAGGTGAAAGAATTGTAGCTCATCCTCAGCCATTCTAGCTGCCTGCAAGGAAGGACAAACTTCACTTGAATTTCCCGTAATGATTGGGAAGTCCAATCCTCCTTTCTTATTCTTCTTTTGAATTTTATCATAGGCAATGAGCTTCCTAGATACTTCTAACATTACCATTTGATCAGTGGGGTACCTCGGCAGTCTGTATGGATATGAGGTGAACCCTTGCAGGCTACAGCCTAATATATGTAAACTTCGGAAATTGGATGAGCCAATATCCGTATTCTTCAATCAATGCCTGTGCCTCCTTTGATATTCTTTGTTGATTCCTCCGCTGAAGAGTCCTCGCAATATGCATGGTGAAGGCATCATTCACCCGTTTGTAATTGGAGGTGCTGGTCAAGTGCAGTTGTGGACAAGCCTCGTAAATCTTGAACTATTCGAGGCCACACCCAATTGGCTCCTTGTTGGTTATTCCTCTGTACTTGATCATTCGAGCCAACATGTACACCACGTACGAGCTCATGTAGAATGTCTTCGTTCTCCTCAAGCTCCTGAACTGCTCATCTATGTTGTCACTTATCATTCTAGCCTAATCAACACACTCTTTCCCTTCCATTATAATTCCGATGTAATAAAACATCCAAGGCTCGAAGATGAATGCTTGTGGACTTCCGTTCACCCGACTGAGCATCATTATAAGATCACAGTATTCCTGCTTCACATCATCAACAATAACTTGTTTTGGAAGCTTGGTGCGAGGAGGTCTAGGCTTCTGCATCCAAACTGTATTAATAATGCCGGTGCAACTCTCGAAAGTGGAGGTATACATTCTATCAGCTCTATCTTTCGCTTTGTATTTCATCCTTTCAGAAGTGGGGATCCCAAACGCTTCTCCAATAGCATCAGGCGTGAAGTTGGTAAACAACTTGCCATCTGGAGAAACAATAGTCCTTCGTTCAGGCTTGTAACAATTCGCGCACTCCATGATCAACTCTGGACATTGAATTGCTAGTGGAAAACTTGTAGCTGCATAAATCCCACTCTTCATTATTTGGTGTGCCATGACTGATGGTGGATGGCCTCCTAGCCCGTACATTCTTCCTCTGAGTGCATCGAGATTAGTTGAACCAAGGTTAGTGTCACTCGACCCTGCTAGCTTTGAAGTGAATTTCAATTCAGAAAGGAATGGCTTGGCAAGCTTCTTTATCACTGCCTGTTGGGACACCCTTGCCTTGCTTGCTTTAGCATTTGCAACCTTATTTGCAACCTTGCTTGTTCCTGCAGCATCTCCTTTTGTCACTTCAGCCATCTGCAAAATAAAATATAGACGTTAGACTTCAGATTTAGAAAATAAAATCTCCTTGAGATGGCTGCAATATGGAGTTAGATTCGGAAGTAATATCCTTCAACATCAAATTTTCTAACTCCAAACCTCAAACTTTTAAATCCCTTGAGCTTGAAACTTTCAACAATGTAACTTCTGGCACTTGAAAGAAATTAGCACCAGTTGGATACTTTCAACACTTAAAAAAATATTACTCTAGCACCTCGATTCTCAACACTTAGAAAAATATTACTTCAGCTGGATACTTTCAGCACTCAACTCTTAGCACTTATAAAATAATCACTATCTTGATACCTTTAACAATTTCAAGAATTTTCTCTCTCTTATTAACCTTCTCAACTTCTCAAGAAAATTCTTCTCACTTCAGCAACTTTTCAACTTCTCAAGAAAATTCTTCACACAACAGAAATTCGCACGTGCAAATGGTGAGAAGAAGTGAGAAACTTCGTTGCTTAAATAATTGTGCTAGAGAATCTTGCCAATTTGTGCAGGAGTCAATTTTAGCAATTTCATTAATTCTCCACTCCCACTACTTAGAAATCTTCCAATTCTGGCGAACTGGTGGGCGAGTTGTCAGCCAGCCATCATAGCATTTTCTTTAATTGGAGATTCTTTCCCCTGCAAAATTTGAATTTTGCCCTCAACACTGCTAGTTAATTAAATCAGTCGTAAGAGAATCATTTTGATTTACTTCAAAATTTTCACTTTGACTTCAGTTAATTCCAACTTTAAAATTTCATGGGGAAATTAAAATAATTTCCAACCCATTAAAATCTCCAACATTTAAAATTTCATTTCCATGACATTTCCCTGAGACAATTTTAATCCTCTTTAAACATTTCACCGCGTCGATTTAAAATCACTCGCCAGATCATACTTTGAAATTTATTTCCTCTTAGAAAATAATCAAGGCCATCTTAGAAAATATTTCACCCTTCAGAAAGATATTAAAATCCTCCTAGAAAAATAATTCCTTACTTCATTTAATCATGGGCGCACTTTGAAGGGGGGTGATTTAATCTTTCACTAGACCCATTGGAAATATTCACTAACGCTTAATCCACGTCTTGAAAATATTTCAACACCTTGAGCTTTGTTTCCATGCCTTAAGAATTTTTCACAAGTCCTTTCCACTTTGGCGCATTCTAGGGGTAGAGCTTTTATTTTTAAAATGCCTTAGGCGTCCTTTTCAAACTCACTTGACTTCATGCTCATGGGCGCATTTGGGAGGTTGCACTTCCACTTTACTTGCCTTAGAAAAATTTCCTATCTTCATTCCAACCAAGGGCGCATTTTAGACCATGTACTTCCATTTCAAATACTTAGAAATCTTCTAGCCACCATCCCTCCTTTGGCGCATATAGGGGTCTTCACTTTTATTTTACCCCTTAGTAAACATTTCATGCTATCACCCAACTTGGGCACATTTAGCTGAGTCTACCCTCATTTCCACACCTTTGCAAGTCATTTACCTTGAGGGCACATTTGACCCCATGAGCTTTTGCTCTCATGATACTTAGAAAAATTTCAAGCCACCCTCTTAGATGGGCGCATTTGAGGGGGTGAAGTTTCGTTTTCTTTGCCTTAGAAAATGTTTTAAGCTTCATTCCTTCTTGGGCGCTTTTCACAAGGTCTACCTTTATTTTCCGCCACTTAAGGCTTCTTTCCTCTAGGGCGCATTTTGACATGGTGAGCTTCTGTTATTAACGCCTTAGCTATCATGCTTTGCCTTGGGTGCATTTCATAGGGCCTACTTTTATTTTCCTTGATTTAGCATTTCCTTACCCTTGACTCCTCTAGGTCGCGTATGAGGGTAGAAATTCTCATTCTTTTGTGCCTTAGAAAGATCTTGAGTTGCTCCTTCATTTTCATGGGTGCATTTTGCCCCTTTAGCTTTTATCTTTTACGCCTTAGAAAAATTCTCAAGACTCCTAGCACAAGGGTGCATTCAAGGGGGTCTACTTTTATTTTCATGCCTTAGTGAAATTTTGATGTGGCTTCATGTTGATGAGCACATATGAGAGGGTGAGCTTCTGCCTGATGGCGCATTTGATAGGTGGAGCTTCATGTTGGTGACTTAAAATTTTTATCAACTCCTCTCTTTCATGGGCGCATTTCACCCCTCTAGCTTCCATTTTTCCAACGTCTAGAAAGTCATCAGGCTTCTCACGTATGCCTTCTATTTTTAGTAAGTTCTGGAGACTTATGATTTTTAAGGGTTTTCACCTGTTTTGAACCGGGAGTTGACATGTTGTGGCCCTCGTGGCTTGATTGCCCTGTTTATACCTGTCGTCCATGCTCACCTGCTATTTTTAGCAAACTCTTAATTACTTGACTTCTGCTGCTCAGTTTGACTGAAAACTTGCTCCACATGATCCTGATGACTTAACTGACCTGTTCACACTTGCCTCTAGCGTAGATTTGCTATTTTTAGCCTTGAAATGACTTACTAAAAATAGAAAGTGCTTGGATTTGCTCAAATTTTACTAGTAGTTTGCTTGAAGGATGCTGATTGTGATGGGATACATCAGCTTAACACTTTCTCAAATTTCGCCCCTTGTTTTAGGCATAAAAGTAGGAAACCCTAATTTGACTTGCATGTGCCTCAAATGACCTCCGTTTGACTTGATTCATGTTGCATGTTACTCTGTTCGTGAAACTGAAGTGCTGGGACGACCTGAAGTGTACCTGCTAAAAATAGTAAGTGTTTGAAAAGTGATTAACCAACTGTCGGATGTACTTGCATGCAACACTGCCCGAGAGATCTCAAAAAACCCAAAAAATTGGTCCGTATGCGAGCACCTGCTAAAAATAGCAAGTCATCATTTTGATTTGCATGTCACATCATCGCGAAGCTCTCAAAAAGCCCATAAAGAATATCCTGACATGCACTGAGAAATCACACATGCAAACCCTGAAAACTGTCTCTGAAGCTAGAACTTGCTAAAAATAGCAAGTTGTCCAAATCTACTCAAATTTTGTGTGTGAGTACTTTGAAGTGTCTTGAATGTGGTGGAGCAGTTGGAATTCCAAAATTCCAAGAAAAGACCCCAAATTATACATGCCTTCATGACTCTTCACCCAAGAGGGATGACTCTCCAAAGGGGGTTGGCCCAACATTATTTAATAGTAATTTAATTTATTTTAATTTCATTTGCCAATGTGGGTGCACCACTCTAGGGGGTCGTCCCACTTTGGGAGGCCCTGAAAATTTTATTTTATTTTAATTACATAACCCCAAGTTTGGGGTGGCACCAAGAGGTGGTCGTCCCAATTTTTGATATTATTTTTATTTTATTTAACACTCCTTCAACAAGACGCTAGATAAGGGCCAGCCGTTGACATCAATGGCAACAATATTTCCTACATTAGGATGCTAGAAAGCTCCACAAAACATGCACACGATCCGCACACACAACTTAGAGCTCATGGTGTTGCAACCTAGGTGTTTTGATATCAAATGAATGCCTTAAGCTTTCACCCAAGAATATAATGGCTAAAAAATGGACAGACAAATTTTTTGCACTACTTTTGGAACACAAATATGTTACAGCGCACACTCACATACTAGAGTTTTGACACAAAGCATTGACACTTAAGAAATGTGAACATTAGTGCACAAAGCACTTCTACACTAGTGGAAGGCTTAACTCTATTGTGTGATGACATCATCACGACTAGCATGTGAGAGAGTACAGTTTCCTTTGACCATGAGGATGATGAAACACACACTTATACTAAGAGGGGGGCGGGAGGTGAATCAATATAGATCAAAACTTTACCTCTTCTCAACTTAATCAAGCATGGCAATATTACTTCAAGCCCAAATTATCCATTGCAATATCATTCATGCAAGATGTAGCAATTAAGAACATGCACAAGATACACAATTTTATGTGGAAACCCTTATAGGAAAAAAACCATGTCAAAATCTTGCTTATATAAATCTTCTTACAACATTCGTAGGCACCAACCCACACCCATTGGAGACTCCAATCCCCACTACTTGTTGACGTGTGTTTTATGACAACACCAACACAGAATAAAATGTCCAACGGTCACTCTATTCTCTCTTGATCAAAGTGTTCCGCATGCTAAGATTGCGTGAAAGTTCATGCGTTTGACTCCAAGGTTCCTTTTATTGCGAATAGACTCAGTTGGTTGATGTGAATATGTTGGGTATTCCAAGGGGACTTACGTAATTGTTCGATTTTTTTACTCAAGTAGATGAAAGGTTTTGGCTATGATGCTCTGGTATTTGAACAGACCGGGAAATACTGAATTTAAAGGAGATAGGGATAGGAATTCTACGATCTATCTCTAAGGGTGGAATGCAAGGTCTAGCTTTAACAATCTTCAAACCAAACTTTGTTTCGTCTCCCCTTCGGACAACTCTGACAAAGCTGGTGCAATCTTCAAAGGATGGATAAGATGTTCAAATTGAGATTCAACATGCGCACCCCTTCACGACGAAGCAAGTGGGCACACAAATCACAACCGAAGTTAGGTGCTGAGATTCCAGTTGACCACGCAGGGGCAGACTTACCGTCAGCAAGCCTGCTAGTGGTATGGATATAGGAAGATATGCTCAAACCAACATCACATTCCACAATTAACACTACTTGCATGAAAACAAAATCTACTTTACTCTACTCTATTCAAATTGGAAAGACGAAAAGATCTCGTCAATTGCCCACAATGCAAAATGAAGTCACCAATCAATGGAATCCTTATATTATGAGAGTCTTACACAACAATCTTTTGCAAAAACTTTCAAAGGGAAAGTCTTTCTTTCCTCTCCAAACTAAGCTAACTCCTAGCTCTACTTTAACTTCTATCTAGCTCAACTCTATCTCTGATTTCTGTCTAACTCTGATCTATATCTAATTCTAATTATTTTACAAATGAGGGGGAATACCCCTTTTATATCTAGCACAGTCCAGTGGACGGCTTAGATTGAAATACAATGGAAGGCTCAGATTGAGCCACCTAAGCCTTGATTAGGGTTTTAGCCCTAAAAACCGCCACTAAGAGGAGTGGGGCAACGAATGCGCCCTCTACTCCTCATCAATGAACCACTATCCGCCATCAATGCACGCCGTCTCTTTCCAAAAGGTCATCGTCCAAAAGGGCGTTTCCCTTCTTCTCGTTGGCTGCAAATCTGATGAACCTGGCCAATACTGCCTCAACTTCCTGATCCAAAATGGGAGGAATGTGATCCAACTGAAATTCTAAAACTGTAACTGTTTGCCCATGCCGGGCACAAGATTTCTTCCAGGCAACAAGGGCGTCTTGGGTGTTTTGTATGATACTGGAGAACGTAGAAGTGTTCTCGAAGTCATCCTGTGTGAAGGTCTTCACCTCAGAAAAGAATGGTGTTAATCTATTCTTCAATCCATCTGCAGTTACCTCTTCAGAAGTCAACCTCCTGGCAAAGATTGCCTCTAATGTGTTGAGAATTCCATCTAAGATGCTCGTCATGGCCTTTCTGACCTTGACAAAATCTGTCTGTGATGGATCATAGAATCTTCGGCCTGTGACTACTGAAGAGTACCATCCGACGAAGTCGTATCTATCCCCTTGCTGAATTACACCTCCCTCAACCAAAACCTGTAGAGGTGTGCTCATCAAAACCCCTAAACGGAGAACAACTCTCGTCTGATAGATACGAGCCTCACCCCAAGCATGGCTAACTGCATCCATCCTTGCCATAATATCTGAGGCTTGCCAATAGGCATGTGCAAGGTCCTCCATAAACTTTCCTATTTCGACACGGACGCCGACAACCCATTTGTCTGCCTGTTGTGCCATTCTCTTCAAATCTTCTAACCCACTGATTGACTCCCTGGAAAATTCAGCTGGAAGCTGAATTGCCGGATCCTCTTGCCCACAAGGATGAGACAAGTGTTGCACGTAGCCAATCAGTGTCTTGTGCTCTACCTTCAACTTTTTGTACTTGCCCTCAACATAGGACAATCTATCCTTGAATGCTTGATAGGAATTATCGCACTCCTCTACTAGTTGTGCTCCAGTAGGGCGGCCAAGTTCCATAGTTGTAACAACATAATTTTTGGGAACGGCCTCGTCCCGATCACACTCCACCTGAGGCACTGCCACATGTAAAGTTCGAGATCCATCCTCATCTATGGATATTTTGGAGAACTTCCTAGCCTTCTTCTTTGTTGAAGGTGCGCTGATCCTCTATAACAACTCCTCCATCTCAACTGCGGGATTAGTCTCATCTACAAGATCATGCCTCATCCTATCCCTTAGCCATTCTAGCACCTCCTGCCGCATGTCTGATATAACAAAAGGCTGCTCAACCTCGGCCTCCACCTCGTGAACTTCATCTCTGCCATCGTTCTGACGAGGCTCATCATCATCAATAGGCTCAGTGTCTCCTGAGCTCTGGGCATCTTGATCTGAAATGGCATCATCCTCGAGAGCTGCCGCAATCTCCTGCTGAAACTGAGTATCTGTGGCAGTCCCCTCATCGGTCTCCCGCTGATTTTCTTGTTGATTATCTTCTCGGGGCATGTTGATGCTCTGGCCCACCGATTCTCTACGGGGTGGCTGATCTGCCACTTGCACTGCCTGTTCCGCCTGCAATCTCTCCCTCTGATCAACAAACAATGATACTTCCTGTAAACTTGGAGAGTTTGCTCGAGATGGTGTATGCAAGGACTCCTCAACTCTCAAAGGCTCAGGCTGAACTGGCTCTTTTCCTCTTGGCTCTGGAGTATGATCCACTTGCCTTCTTTGCCTAGCTGCTGGTGATCTCTGATCTCCCATCAAATTATAGGTAAGGGGAATTGATCGTCCCTTAAGTCGGCTGACATGCCTCTCTACCCAGCTCTGTGTAAATGTTAAGACTGGGATACAGAGTGTATCCAAGTCGGTGATCTCTGGCTTAGACCAATCTGGGAGTGGTAGAGGCGTATCTCTCACTATCTCGTAGTTAGCCTGTACAACATTTATGTCTTCTTCAATCTGATCCGGCACTGGGACAATCTCGCACTCTCTGATCATTACCAACGGTATTCGAGAAAACATTCTTTTCCTAATCTCGATCTCATCCACTGCACTAGCCCAAAAGTCTTCGATCTGTGCCTTATGCTTGAACTCTTCTGACAATATCCATCTGATGTTCCTGTAGGGATCTGTTGTGACCTTTTTCACACATCACCCCATCAAGATGGGGACCCCCTAAATTTTGCTCCATTCTGGTCTTTTGGCTTTGGTTCGCTCTCTCTCTGGTCTCTGGTCCTTCCGGGGATTGTCCCGTCGTTTGACCCGGGTTGAAATATTGGTCAAGTCTGTGTAATTAGGGTTTTCATCCTTCAGGCTTATTTAAGGTCAGACTGAGTTATAAAATTGAAATCTAAGCTTAGCGCAGCAGTCAGAAGACTTCCAGCAGAGTCCCCCTAAATTTTCACTGTATTCTGGCAACTTACTATTTTTAGTAAGTATTCAATTTAGGACTATTTTATTGAGATTTTGGAATTCTGTCAGTTCCACTGCATCCGAGTGACATCAAGCTGTCTACACGTAAATTTTGAGCCAGATCAGACGACTTACTATTTTTGGCATTTTGGGCTTTAAGAGCCATTTTCAGGGTTTCCACATGGGCTTTTCAGATGCATGTCTGGAGAATCCTTCTGGGTTTTCCAAAACCTTCGCAGTGATGTAACATGCAAACCGAGACAACCACTTCCAGAGTTCAGCCTTCGGAGGCTATTTTTAGGGTTCGCATGCAGTGTTTTTCAACGCATGTCGGGTTTTTCTTCATGGGTTTTTCGAGAGCTTCGCAACGGTGTGGCTTGCAAGCAGAGAAGATCGAGTTTTGAGGACTTACTATTTTTAGCCAGTGCATGCATGCAGACCAGTTTTCTGGGTTTTTCTGGGTTTTTTGAGATCCCGCGGGCAATATGACATGCAAAACCATCCGGCAGTGGATGAGTCACTTTTCAGGCAGTTTCTATTTTTAGCAGGTACACTCTGGCAGCCGCCCAACACTCCAGTTCAGCAAGCAGAACGACATGCAGAAGGAACGAAGTCAAACGGAGACCGTTCGGGATACATGCAAGTCAAATTAGGGTTTCCACTTTTATAGGGGGTAAAATCCAAAAATAGCCGAAACAAAGTACCCCACCCATGTCAGCACACTTCAAGGTACCTGCTGGCAAAATTTGAGCAAAGTCGGAGAACTTACTATTTTTAGTAAGTCAGGGCACGGCTATAAATAGCAGGTCTGCACCCGAGGTTGGCATCAGAGTGACCCTCAAGCTATCAAGATCAAGCGTTGCAACTTTCAGGCAAAACGGAGCTACTAAAGTCAGAAAGTCAAACTTACTATAAATAGCAGGTGGCTATAAATAGCAGGTCAGGGCAGAGGACTGACAAAACAGGTTCACAAGGCAGAGAATATCATCTGATGAAATTTTCAGGCAAAACGGAGCCTTAGAGGTTGAAAATCAAGGGATTTGCTAAAAATAGCACAACTTGCTAAAAATAGAATGCAAGAGCAGGGGCAGGCAGAGGCTTGAAAATTGTCTAAGGCAGAAATGAAAGTGGAACCTATGAAATGCGCCCACCTTGATGACTCTCTTAAAACTCCTAAGGCATAAAACAGAAGCTCATACCTCAAAATGCGCCCTCAAGGAAAGAGAGAGGTAAAAAGTTTCTAAGTCATGAAAACGAAAGCTCACCTAGTAAAATGCGCCCACCTCAAGGATTGAAGCCTTGAAAAGTTTCTAAGGCAAAAACAAAAGCTCACCTAGTAAAATGCGCCCACCTCAAGGATTGAAGCCTTGAAAAGTTTCTAAGGCAAAAACAAAAGCTCACCTAGTAAAATGCGCCCAAGGTGTAAAGTGAGCTCGATAAAATATTCTAAGGCACACAAACGAAAGTGTCAAGGGTGAAATGCGCCCTCAAAGGAAAATGGAAGCTTGGCCTAGCATTTGCGCCCATGATGAAGAGGAGATGGCCGAAATTTTCCTAAGGCATGAAGTGAAAGTAGAGAGGTCAAAATGCGCCCTCAAGGAAGGTGAGGATATGAAATATTTCTAAGTCGTGAAATGAAAGTAAGCACATCAAGATGCGCCCTGAAGTGAGAGTTAACCCCTTGAAATGCGCCCAAGCCTAGATGATGCTAAGAGGAAAAACGCCTAAGGTAGAAGGAAATAGAACTTGCAAGGGTGAAATGCGCCCTCAAGGTGAGGAGATTGCCGAAATTCTTCTAAGGCATGAAATGAAAGTAGAGAGGTCAAAATGCGCCCAAGGCAAGATAAAGTGGCTAGGACTTGGAGAAATTTCTAAGTCAAGAAAATGAAAGTTCAAGACCCCATATGCGCCCAAGGTTGCTGGAGAAAATTTCCTAAGGCAACAAAATAAAAGTAGACACATGAAAGTGCGCCAGAGGTGTAAAGTGAAGGAATTTTTTTTTATGAAATAAATATTTCATCAAAATGTATACGCCTGTTGTAGAGAAAGTGCTAGAAAATTTTTTCTAAGTGATATAACACTTCACTAGGGAAAAATACGCCCTTGGCATGGAAGGATGATTTGGTGAGTTTTAAAATTTTCCAAAGGCAGTTGAAAGTCGACGAATATTTTTCAAGGGGGAAGATTTGATATCGATGAATATTTTCCATGGGTCAAGTGAAAATCAAATGAACCCGTTTAAAAGGTACCCGATCAGACGGGGAAGTTCCCTCAAGTGAAGAAATTTTATCAAACGAAGAAGCTCAATCAAGTGAAGAAGCAGTAAGCGGTGAAGAGGTCTCGAGCTTATTCAGAACTCCGCCTAGCATTTCAAGGTTTGCCCAGCAAGGACCCGCCCGAGATACCACACCAATAGCAATTCAGCGGCAGCAACGAACGACTCCAACAGCTGTATATCGGCGAAGGCAAGCAATGGCTCAGCCAGTTGCAAATGGTGCTACCTGGTTGGTTACCAACCCATCTCCGCTGGAGTTTGCCGACTATCATGACATGCCAAAGAATCCAGAGAGTTTTTGCTCCAAGTTCCACGTCCACGACGTAAACCGCACTGCTGAGGATCACATCAAAATGTTTGAAGACCACCTACGCAATAGGCAGATTGCATACGCAGATGTAGCTTGCAGGTTGTTCCCCTATTCTTTGGGGGAAGAGGCCCATTATTGGTTCATACATTTGCCAGTCGGTTCAATCAGAACATGGGAACAGATGAAGACGGCCTTCATCGGAAAGTTTGGTATTCCCATCACTCCCGCAGAATTGTTCAGACAGTTTGTAGAAGTAAGGAGGCAGGAAAAAGAGCCCATTCATGTGTTTAACAATAGATTCCAGAAGGCTCTCACAAGATTACGAACTCCTTACACTATCACGGATGCTAGAGAAAGCTACTACGCCGCTTTGGACCCCTTAACTGCAATGTTTGTGAGAGAAGCTCACCCCGCTCCCGCCGATATGAACTTAGCTTATGCTAAAGCAGTTGAAGTGAGCCAGAACATGGGACAAAATACAACTGGCCCCTCACTATACACTGGCTTAAGTTCTACGAGCGGTCAGATACAAACCTGGAATCAGCAAATTCCAGCATTAAATCCAGTTCCACAACCATCTTACCAGGCAACCGCGCCATCAAATCAGTTGGTTCTCCACCCTGGAGTGCCCTCATCTCAAGCGTCAGTCGCACAGCCGGTCTATCTGCAAAACACCGTACCATCGACACAGACTCAAGAGGAAAGAGATGAAATAAAAGGTCTGGTGGAACAAGTAAAGAAGCTGTCAACTGAGGTGACATACCTCAGAAATCAAAATAATCAGATTCAAGCCATGCAAAGGAACAATCAAGCACACCAAGGTGCTAACCGAGGATATCAGAGTAATCCTCCGAATCATCACCATGATGCTCATCAAGGATACAATCAGGAGAACAATCATGGTTATAGAAATAACAATCAAGGATTCCAGAAGAGATCCTGGAATACGGGACCCAACAATGGAGGGGTTCCTACACCCCTGGATAACCCACCGCCTCCTGAGAACCGTCCGGCAGACAGAGTATACCTGGCGGAGGCCGCATTGTCAGGATGGTGTAGATTGCACAACACTAGTCAGCACTCTGAGTTGCAATGCCACGAGTTCCAAGTCGCTGCTGACATCTTCAGAGGAGAAGTGAAAAATACAGAACCAGTGGAGAATCCTCCAATCACGGGGTATGAAATAGTTCCAACACCTCGGTATGATCAAGCCCTGATCTTGGAAGACTTCAAGTTTCCACCTGAATTCCAAAGTTATACACCTCCGTCGGTTAATCAGAGGTTTCCACCAGCTTCGGCAAATGGTCCCGTGGGGACGCCAGAGGCTCAAACGCCTTTAGAGGCTCATGTCACGTACGCATCACCAGATGAGCCCCTAAGCAGAGACGGCTATAGTTTCCCGCCTCTTAACAACAGTGTCTTGGTAGAAGGAATCAGGGAAGTGCAAGCTCTCCAGACTACTGATGGTGGGCCCCCTAAAGTGTATCAAAGAGGTTATCCTCAAAGGGAACCATTGACTTCGTCAACGCCACCAAACAACTTTACCACACCGCCGCATCCTAATGCGAGCAACGTGCCAATGGCACCCAAAGACTCTCCGGAATATAGACAGCAGGGTCCCACACAAACGAGATCAAATGGACCGCAGATGCCTCAACAGCCAGTTTACCAGTTAATCCGAGGACAAAAGGAGAATTCTCCTAGAGAAGATATAAGAAAGCTGAGCTCCTTTGTACTGGAAGAATTTAAGAAAATAAAGGTCAGTTTACCACTCTATGAGTTGATGAAGGTCCAAGAAATAAGAGAGACTCTCTTAGGGACATGGACTGAAATCCCCACCACAAGAAGCACTTCGCAAGAGGCACCTAACATGCCAAGACACCCCCAGGTTGTCACGCAGCCTCGTCCTGCACAGAACACAAATGTGGTGCAAAATGTGCCACAAACCTCCTACGATTCTTGGGAGGAACCACAACAATATCAGAACTTTGAGGGTATGGTATTAAATTCTACAGGCACTCCTGGAAAGGCCGAGGTTGAGAAAAGCTCTCAAGCTGATGATGCCGTGAAGCAAAAACAGAATTGGCGCTAGAAGGAGGGCTACTTTTATAGTGAAGCAAAGAAATTATAAAAGTGTAATGTACCAAGATGGTGCTACCTCATAGAGGGATATCTCCGCGGCTACAGCCAAATTTGGGATTCAACGACGACCAAGAAGATATTCTTTCAGGATTGAACAACCTCACGTGGAGAACAAAGAGAAGTGCAGCTGAGTACATGCGGACGAGCTTTGTGTTGCAAGAAGAAGAAGAAAAGGCTATCGAGATCCAAGTTGCTATTGAGAGAGACTTATTGAATCAAAGACAGCCACTTGCTCCCGTGCCTCGCCAGTGAAAGAAGCAGCTTCATCCTGGATCGCATCAGTTCTTTCTCGCCGGATAAGTTGAAGAGGATTTTGAGGTCTGTACCCAGTTCAACCAAGGAACTTGTAGAGCTAGAGCTACCTACTAGAACAAGGAAGAAGAAAGGCACCCATGGGTTGGGAAATTTTAAAATTAATTTCCTAAGGGAAATTTTAATATTCTCAGAGGAAACTCGTTTTGACTAGATTATTTTCCTGACGGAAGTTAAATCTCAAAGGACGAATTATTTCGAGCACGCGAATAATTTTTAATCACTCGGAGTTGAACATTTTAATGAGAAAATTTAAAATGTCTAAGGCAAATTTTATGAAATCAAGGATTTAAATGACAGACATTTTAAAAGTTGGAAATATATTTACAACTCCCACGAATTTTTTCGAGTTGAATTTATTTAAACACTGCGAGATTTTAAAATGGAATTTTAAATCAAGTCAAGTGATTGTTTTTCTCGCGAGTTGTTTAAATCGCCAAGAGTTAACTGGCAGACTAAGAGGAAAATTCGAAATTTGAAGAAGAAGGAATCATTATTAATGGCAACTGCCATAATGACCGGCTGACGACTAGCCCACTACTGCGCTTGAATTAGAAGATTCCGAACGAAGATAGTGGAAAATTGATGAAGGTGCTAAAAATAGCCCCAGCACTACTTAGCAGGATTCTCCGGGAAAAGTTATTTAAACAATCTCTTCTCTCATTTCTCCTCACATTGTTTCGAAGTTGAAGTTGCTGAAGAAGTTCTTGAGAGATTGAAATATTTTCCAAGTGGTTGAGGAGAGAAATTCTGTGAGAGTTTATTTTATTTCGGAGTGTTGAGTTGCTGAAAGTGCGAAGTGCTGGAGAATTTTTCATTTGCCGAGACTCTTTCTTTCGAAGAGCTGAAAGTGTGTTGCTGCAACTTCGAAGTTCAAGGTTGAAGTTATTTTCCGGAGTTGCTGGAGAATTTAATTCTCAAAGAGCTGAAAGTGGAGTTGCTGCGAAGTTCGAAGTTGTATACTGGAGAGCTAAGATTTTATTTCCAGATTGTTGAAGTCGCTGCAGACTTGCAAAATTGTAGAAGATTTCTTTTCTCTGGAGATCTTTATTTTCAAGCTACTGAAAGTCGAAGTGTTGAAGAAGTTTAAACATTGAGAAGTTGAGGAAGTTGAAATTTCATATTGCTGGCAACTCTTTATTCCTCTAATTGCTGAAGTTGACAAAGTGAAGTCAAGGTTCGAACTATTTGTGCTGGAGAAATTAGCTACATTACTGAAAGTTATTAGCTTGCTGCGTTTTTTCTTCACCAGTCAGAAGTGCAGTTGCTGAAAGTTGTCTCTAAACTCAGAGATTTTTATACAGTACGAGGTTTGGAGTTAGAAATTTATGCTGAGAAATTTTATTTTCAAAGCTAACTCCGTATTCGCAGCCATCTCGGGGATTGTTTTATTTTATTAAAAATCGGCAGTCTAGCTTATTCTTCTATTTTATTTTGCAGATGGCTGGCGCAAAGGATGTTACAGGAACAAGCAGAGCCGCAGGCAGAGCTGCAAACACTGAAGCAGGCAAGGCTGGCTCATCTCGGCAGGCAATGATTAAGAGGCTCGCTAAGCCATTTCTCCCAAAGTCAGCAATAATTTCAAAGTTGGCAGGATTAAATGACACCAACCTTGGTTCATTTAATCTAAATGCACTCAAATCGAGGGATGTTCGGGCTAGGGGGCCATCAACCATCCGTCACGGCACATAATATAATGAAGAGTGGAATCTACGCAGCTGCTAGTTTTCCGCCAGCAATTCAGTGTCCGGAACTAATTATGGAGTGCGCCAATCACTACAAGCCAGAACGTAGGACGATTGTCTCTCTAGATGGTAAACTGCTCGCCAACTTCACACCGGATGCCATCGGAGAGGCATTTGGGATTCCAACTACTGAGGAGATGTTATACAGAACAAATAAGAGGGCAGACAAAATGTACTCTTCCTCTTTTGAAAGAGTCACTGCAGTCATCAACAGAGTTTGGAGGCAAAAGCCGAGGCCACCCCGCACTAAGCTCCCAAAGCAGATAATTGCCGAGGACGTGAAACAAGAATACTTTGATTTGATAATGATGCTGAGCCGGGTGAATGGGAGTGCACAGGCTTACATTTTCGAGCCTTGGATGTTCTACTTCATCGAGATCATCGTGGAAGGAAAAGAGTGTGTCGATTGGGCTAGGATGATAAGCAACCACATCGATGAGCAATTCAGGAGCTTGAAGGTGACGAAGAGTTTCTACATGAGCTCATATGTGATTTACATGTTGGCCAGAATGACTAAGTACAGAGGGATTTCATACAAAGAGCCAATCGGCTGTGCCCCTGGTCAATTCAAAATTCATGAAGCCTGCACACAGCTACATTTGGCTAACATTGCCAACTATAAACGGGCAAATGATGCATTCACAATGCACATCGCGAGGACGCTTCAGCAAAGGACGCAGCAGAGAATATCTAAAGAAGCACAGACATTGATTGAGGAATATGGGTATTGGCTCATCCAATTCCCGAAATTCACATATATTAGGCTGCAAGGGTTCACTTCGTATCCGTATCGGTTACCACGATACCCCACTGATCACATAGTAATGCTTGAGATATCTAGGCAATTGATTGCCTACGATAAGATTCAGAAAAGGAAAAAGAAGGGTGGGCTTGATTTCCCTATCACCATGGGAAATTCCATTGAGGTGTGTCCCTCTTTGCAGGCAGCCCGAGAGGCAGAGGACGAGCTGCAATCTTATCATTTGTCATATCACACAGGCAGGCAGGATTTCGATCCTTACGGGAACATCCGGATGGTACAGAACGTTGAATACCGGCACAGAGCTCATCTGGAGGACTTCTGGGCAAATGCAGTGGATGAGGCTGAGATAAGAAGAAGGATGTTTTCCAGACTTCCTCTCAAGTTGATTAGAGAATGTGAGATTATTCCAGTTCCCGACCAGGTGGAGGAGGATGTCAACGCCATGCAACCCGACTATGGGTCAGTTAGGGATACTCCTGTCCCACCACCTGATTGGTCCGAGCCAGAGATCATGGACTTGGACACTCTTTCTATCCCGGTGATGACTTTTACCAGGACTTGGGTCGACAGACATGTATGCAGACTTAAGAGCAAGTCGATCGCCCTTACTTATAGCTTGATGGGTGACCCAAGGCCGTTATCGGTAAAAAGAGGGAAACAAATTGCTCAGACATCGAGGGCACAAGTGGAAGTGCCAACCCAACCGATACCGTTGAGGATAGAACAAGCATCACCCGTGCACTCACAAACTCAATCTTCGAGTTTAAGAGTGGTTTCATTATTTGCCGATCAGAGGGCAGGATTAGAGGAAGAGCGGGGACTTGAGGAGGTAGATCAGCCCAACGCCCGGGAATCAGCTAGTGTCAGTCTATCCAGGGGCGGCCAACAGGAGGAGGAAGAGGAAACAATGGCCGACACCCATTTTCAGCAGATGTTGGACACGGCTTTGGAAGAAGAGGAAAACACAGAACAAGGGACCCAAGGGTCGGGAGATACCCAGATTATAGAGGAGGATGAGCCTGAGCAGACCAGTGCAAGAAGAGAGGAAGTGCACGAGATGGAGGCAACAGAAGAACAGCCCCTTGTCATTTGTAATCCACAGCAGACAGTGCCTGATTGGCTTTCCGACAGAATGAGGAGAGAACCCGAGGATGATACGGATCCAGCCATTGAGATGGAAGAGTTCCTCAGGAGGATCAGTGCGCCACCAGAGAAGAAAAGGGCCCGAAAGTTTTCAAAGATCTCGACTGACGAGTCAGGCTCTCGCACGCTTCAGGTGGCTATTCCGAGGGAAGATTGTGATCGAACCGAGGAGAGGCCTGAAAATTATGTGATCACCACAGTAGAGTTGGGTCGTCCTACGGGAGCCCAAGTTATCGAGGAGTTCGATAACTCCTATCAGGCATTGAAGGATCAGTTGCTCCGCACGGAGGGGAAGTATAAGAAATTGAAGAAGGAGCACAAAACCTTGATAGGATATATGCAGAATCTAGCACGTCCAGGTGAACCAACAGACCCGGCAGTAGAACGTCCATCGGAGCTTCCGAATGAGTCAGTTGTTGCCTTAGAGGATTTGAAGAAAATGGAAACGGAGGCAGACAAGTGGGTTAGCCGTGTTCATACTGAGACAGGGAAATTCATGGAGGACCTTGCCGATGCTTATCGACAGGCCTCAAATATTTTGGCACGGATGGATATAGTAGATCAGGCCTGGGGTGATACTCGCATCTATCAAACGAAGACTGTACTTCGTTTGGGGGCTTTGATGCATGTACCTCTAGAAACCTTAGTGGATGGAGGTGTAATTCAGAGAGGTGATAGGTACGATTTCACCAGTTGGTACTCCTCGGTGGTCACAGGCCGTGGATTTCACGACGCAGCAAGGGCAGATTCAGCTAAAGTGAAGAAGGCAATGGGCAACATCTTGGGGGGAGTCCTCAATACATTAGAAGCCATATTTGCTAGAAAGTTGGTCCCAGAGGAGATAACTGCTGATGGTTTGAAGGGTAGACTGCCTCCATTCTTCTCAGCTGCGAAGTCACTTGTCCTGGATGACTTTGAGAATGTCTCCACGTTCTCTAGTATAATTCAGCATACCCAGGACGCCTTAGTGACATGGAAGAAATCTTGCATCAGATACGGACAGACGGTAGCAGTCTTGGAGTTCCAGCTCAACCATATTCCACCGATCTCTACACAGGAGGTTGAAGCAGTATTGGCCCGGTTGATCGAGTTTGCTATCCGGGAGAAGGCCAGTGGGAACGCGCTGCTTGATGAGGATCTTCTTGATGATGGTAGTGGGCATTAATTGCTCATTATGATTCCTGCAGGGGAGTGGAGAATATTCTGTGCATTCATTGCCCACTCCTCTCTGTGGCGGTTTTTAGGGCAGAAACCCTAATCAGGGCATAGGTGGCTCGATCTGAGCCCTTCATTGTAATTTGATCTGAACCGTCCACTGAATTGGACTTATTATAAAAGGGGCATCCCCCCTCATTTGTAATCTATTAGACATTAGATCAAGAATTGAATCAGAGCGAGAGTAGAAGGCATATAGCATTTAGCTTAGAAGTTAGCTTAGATTGAGGAGGAAAGGAAGTTTTCCCATTGAGGACTTTGTAAGAAGTTGTTGTGAACACTCTCATAATATAAAGATTTATCATTGTTTGGTGGTTCTATCTTCTATTGTGAGCAGCTAGCAAGGCTTGTTCGTCTTTCCAATTCAAGTGGATAGAGTAGAATAGACTTTGTTTATGCAAGTAGTTGTTAATTGTGGAGTGTGGCGTTGTGATTTGAGCATATCTTCTTTCATCCATACCACTAGCGGGCTTACTGATGGTAAGTTCGCCTTGCGTGGTCAACTGGAGTATTAGAACTTAACTTCGATTGTGGCTCATATGTTTGTATGCGTCGTAGTGATGGTATGAACATGTTGTGTCATAGTTTGAACACCTTTCTCATCCTTTGAAGATTGCACCAACTTTGTCGGAGTTGTTCGAAAGGAGACAAAGCAAAGTTTGGTTTGAAGATTGTTTAAGTCGATCCTCGTCCTCCATCCTTTAGAAGTAGATTTGTAGAATCCCTATCCCTATCCCCTTTTAATTCTGCATTTCCGAGTCAGTTTAGATACCAGAACAATATCGCCAAATCATTCATGTCCTAATTGCTTCACGGAGTTGAACAACTACGTAAGTCCCCTTGAAATAACCAGCAAAACACATCAACCAACTGAGTCTATTCGCGATAAAAGGAACCTTGGAGTCGAACACATGAACTTTCAAGCAATCTTAGCATGTGGGACACTTTGTTCAAGAGAGAATAGAGTGACCGTTGGGCAACTTTATTCTGTGCTGGCGCTGTCATAAAAGGCACGTCAACAGGATCGTAGTGGTGTCTGCTGGTATGGTAGGAAAGATGGAAGAATTGGAGCTCGTTTTTTGCCTCCCTAGTTGCTTGCAGCGATGGGCAGATTTCATTTGAATTCCCCATGGTAATTGGGAATCCGAGTCCACCTTTCTTCTTCTTCTTTTGAATCTTATCGTAGGCAATAAGTTGCCTAGATACTTCTAGCATCACTATTCTGTTGGTGGGATACCGGGGCAATCTATAAGGATAGGAAGAGAATCCTTGCAGCCTTATGTAGGTAAACTTCGGGAATTGGATAAACCAACATCCGAATTTCTCAATCATCTCTTGTTCTTCCCTGGATATTCTGTGATGGGTTCTTTGCTGCAAGGTCCTCGTAATATGCATAGTGAAGGCGTTATTGACCCTTTTGTAGTTAGTTGTGCTTGTCAAATGCAATTGTGGACAAGCCTCATGTATCTTAAATTGATGGGAACCGCACCCGATTGGTTCCTTATAAGAGATCCCCCTATACTTTGTCATGCGAGCCAGCATATAGACAATATAAGAGCCCATGTAAAACGTTTTTGTTCTCCTCACACCATGGAGCTGCTTGTGAATGTTGTCACTGATCAACAGTGCCCAATCCATGTAATCTTTGCCCTCTAGTACCAAGTTGACATAGTAGAACATCCAAGGTTCAAAGATGAACGCTTGGGGGCCTCCTCCAACTCTACTCAACATCATAATCAAATCACCAAACTCCTGTCTCAGATCCTCCAAGATTATCTGTTTGGGTAGTTTTGTACGAGTTGGCTTGGGCTTGATCATCCACCTGGTGTTTATCAAATCAGCACATCGGTCTGTTGTCGATGAATACATTCTTTCAGCCCTTTCTTTTGTTTTATAGATCATCTTCTCATGAACTGGAATCCCGAACGCTTCCCCGATTGCTTCAGGTGTCAGGTTGGCCAATATCTTGCCATCTGGCGAAGTGATCGTTGTCTGCTCTGTGTTGTCGTGGTGGGCGCATTCCATGATGAGCTTTGGACACTGGATAGTTGGTGGAAAACTGGCAGCTGCATACAATCCGCTCCTAACAATATTGTGTGAAGTTATTGATGGGTGATGGCCTCCAGTCTCCATTATCCTTCTTTTGAATGCCTCTAGGTTGAACGAGCCTAAGTTTGTGTTAGCCAGCTTGCCCAACTTTGATGAAAACTTTGATTCCGGCAAGAAGGACTTGCTCAATTTCTTGATCACTGCTTGTCTGGATGTGTTTGCTTTTGCGGATTCGGTGTGGTTGTTTTTGCCTGCAGCTCTTCTACTTGATTCAGCCATTCTCAACACTCTTGTTCACTTCAACTATGAAATTTCTATATTTGCAGCAGCTCTTGAGACTTCTCTCAAATTCGTATTTCTCCTCTAAAATGTACTTTCAGCAACTTGCTTGCTTCTCCTAAATGCGATTTTCAGCAAGCTTGCGAACTTGAACTGCAACACTTCACAAATGTCTAGACTTAATCTCGTACCTCAGCAGTCGAATGAGACCTCCTCACAAATTTGTGCCTTCAACAATTGCAGCCTTAGCACATCAAATCGTACCTTTCACAGCAACTCGGGACTTCTCAGCAACTTCGTACTTTAGCAGTCTCAGCCAGTTCAAACTTGCTACTCAGCTTCCTTCACAAATTCAAACTCTTCCAACAACTTGAGAATATTTTGCATTCAACAAACTGTGAGAAGAATGAAAAGGACTTGAAACCTTATAGTTAGGTCAAATTCCAGCAGAGGCTATACTTAGCACATTTTTGAATTCATTTTCCCTCTCTTTTCCAGTCGTAACACTTGTCATCCGAAGCATCAAAATCTCAAGCTTCTAGAATTATGAATTTCATCATCTCTGCACAGGCCTGCTTCATCACATTTGATCCTTTAAAATATTAAATCACTCACTTTGTTGAACAATTTCGAATTCATTTGGCTAAGTCATTTAATCTCATCTTGGCCTTGGCAAAATTATCCAGTTCAATCTTCCAGCGAAACATCTCATCCATTTTATTTGTTTGCCCTAGAGAAATTCTTCAAATTTGCCTTAGGAATTTTATCAAAATAGACACCGGGCAAAAATATCCACCGAAACGATATGAGCAAGGCATGGAACAAGTTCAAACCATCTTGCAATCGACAGCGTTCAATACCCAGAAGAAAATTCTTTTCAGAACTCATCGTTGTCATGTATATCCGGATGAAGGGGTACTTTTAATTTTTATTATTTTAAAATAATAAAATGGCTAAGGTTTATTTCTTTTCACTCCGGACGTCTTCCACACCTGCAATCTCAAGTTTCTCTGTCTTGGCATTTTTCCTTGATTTCCCCTTTGAAGAATTTTCTCTCTGAAGAATTTTCTCTCTAGAAATTTTAGCATCACCTGTAGGCGTATTTCCCATTTTCTCTTTAGAAAATGCCTTAGAACATTTAAATTTAATTATTTCACCCTTGAAGGGCGCATTTTAGCATGTGAGCTTCCATTTTATCCTCTACGCCTTAGCAAATATTTGCCTTAGGAAATATTTCCAAGAAATTCATTTCAGATTACCCATGAGGGCGTACTTCACCTTGTGCATCAACTTTCACTTTAGGCGCATATCATATGTGGAGGGGGAAAATTATCTAGCCTTAGCCTTTTTTAAAAATCACGCCACCCCTAGCCTTGCCTTGACCCTTGGCGCATATAGCACGTGGAGGAAGAAAATACCTTGGGCGCATATCACACATGACACTTCCACTCTAGGGCGCATTTGGCCTAGGCAACTTCCATTATTGGGCGCAAATAGGGGTGTGAAGAGGAATTTCTCACGCCCATGGTGACCCTTCACCTTCCTTGGGCACATATTGCATGGTGGGCTTCCACTTCCAAGCGCACTTAATGTGTCAAGAGGGAAACTTTCTTTACCTTGGCGCCTTTCTTTTACCTTTCAATGTTTTACCTCCTGTGGTCCCCCTGGGCGCATTTGCTATAGGGAGGAGGAACTTGAGGGCGCATTTGAGGGGTGGTGAAGGAATTCCCACGCCTTTGGTGACCCTTTACCTTCCTTGGGCGCATATGGCAAGGTGAGCTTCCATCCTTGGGCGCATTTGAGGGGTCCTCAAGGAATTTCAATGCCTTAGAGAATTTTGCCATGCCTTGGCCCCATGTGGGCACATTTGACCCCTGCTCAGGGAAATCTTGGGCGCATTTAGCATATGCCACTTCCATTTCAACCTCTTGAGGGCGTATTTCACCCATGCTCAAGGAAAATTCCTTCACTTAGAGATTTTCACACCTTTTCATTCCTTTTGGGTGCATATGAGGTGTCTTCATGCCGGTTACCTCTTATAAATTTCCAACGCCCTAGCCATGCCTTGGCTTTCTATTTTTAGTAAATTCAAAGAAATTAGGGTTCCCTTGCATTTCATCTGCTTTGAGCTGGAGCAGGCGTGGTTGTGCCTCCACTTGGCCTTGCTAACTTGTTTATATCTTCTCTGGCATAGTACATGCTGTTTTTAGCCATTTGCTATTTTTAGCAACCCTAAAATTGATCAGTTTCTGTATCTCCGTTTGCTCTGAAATTCGTTCCACTTGTTCTTGATGTTGTGAGTAACTTGTTTGCACTTGCCTCTGGCACAGACCTGCTATTTTTAGCCATGAGATGACTTACTAAAAATAGTAAGTATTCAGATCGTGCTCAAATTTTGCCAGTAGGCAGCCTGAAAGATGCTGGTCCCGGTGGCGTGCTTCGTTTTGACATCTTTGCATTTTGTTCCATCTATTTTTAGACATAGCAAGGGAAACCCTAATCTGACTTGCATGCGCTCCAGACTGCTCCCAATCCCCTTGATTTCTACTGTTTGTCACTCTGCTTGCTGGACTGAAGTGTTGGGTAACCGTTGGGCTGAAGCCGCTATTTATAGTAAGTGTCCGGAAAGTGGTTAGTCTGATGTCGGATGAGTTTGCATGTCACAGTGCCCGTGGGATCTCAAAAAACCCAGAAAAACCTAGAAAACTGGTCAACGTGCTAGCATTGGCGAAAAATAGTAAGTCCCTGAAAACTAACTCATTTCGTTTGCATGTCATACCACTGCGAAGCTCTTGCAAAACCCATATGGAACATTTGGACATGCACTGAAAATCACTGCATGCAAACCCTAAAAATAGCCTCTGAAGGTTGAACCGTTGAAAGTCACCATCTCGGTTTGCATGTTATATCACCGCGAAGGTCTTGAAAAACCCATATCCATTCTCCAGTCATGCATTGGAGAATCGTACGTTTAAATCCTGAAAATGGCCTCCGAAGGTTGAACTGCTAAAAATAGCCAGCTGTCTGAATCCGTTCAAATTTCATGTGTAGGCACCGTGAAGTTACCTGAATGTGCTGAAGTAGTTAGAATCCCGGAATCCTGAGGAAAAGACTTCAAATTAGGTACTTACTAAAAATAGTAAGTTGTCGGATTTCAGTAAGATTTCAGTGGGATCCTGCGTTGAGCCTCCCGACTGCATTGTTGCACTTAGATTTTACCTTGATAACTCAATTTGACCTCAAACAAGCCTGAAGGATAGAAACCCTAATTTCGTAGACTTGGCAATCATTTCAATCTAGGTCAAAAGACAGGACATCCCCAGAAGGACAAAAGATCAGAGACAGAGAGAACCAAAGCCAAAAGACCAGAATGGAGCAAAAATTAGGGGGTCCCCATCTTGGATGGGGTGATGTGTGAAAAGGTCACAACACTACTGAGCACCAACTCAGCAAGAGACTCCAATCTCTTTGATAAGAGGCTCCAACCTCATGATCTTCTCAAGTAGGAGGCTTCAACCTCCACAAGAACAATATGATAATTTAATTTGCAACTGCCCTAACACCTTCTCATAGATATGCCAAATTACCTCTCATAAATCTGCAATATAGTCTTCACAAAATCTGCAATAATGTCTTCATAAAATCTGCTCATAAACTGCCATGATCTTGCTTTTGTTTCTTCTTTTTCTCCTCACAAACTGCCATGATCTTGCTCTTGTTTCTTCTTTTTCTCCTCACCAAATCCCTTCTATAAATCTGCTCACATGTCTCATAAATCTGCTCAAAATAGCTCTCTATTTCTGCTCTTCATATGAAAAATGTTCCTTGAATTGATTGATTTTGAAACCCTCTCACAACCTCTTTTTATATCTCCCAAAATGCCTCTTCACCTAGGGGAGGTGACTCCTCAAAACAGGTCAACCCTCTTTTCAAATTTTTTTTTTTTCTTTTATTTCCCAAATTTGGGCGCGCCATCCAAGGGGGGTTGCCCCTCTAAAAATATAAAAATAATTTATTTTTATTTTTAAACTCACTAGAAATGGGCACCACACTTAGGGGAGGTCGGCTTGCATAGCATAGCATTTAATTTCAATTTTTCCTTCATAAGGTGCATGCTAAACATAGATCTATGGGTCGAGCATCTTTGACATCAATGATAGTAATAATTTTTCGAACAATCTCCCCCTTTGTCATTGATGGAAACCCTGCAAAGAAATAATCTTGAAATGCAACAAAACATACTTCTCCCTATACTTCTCCCCTTGATTGACATGCTTCTCCTTAGTCTACTCCTCCCCCTTTGACACCAATGGCAAAGGTCTTCTAGGGTTGAAAGATTAGACAATGAATAGCTCCTCCTGAGCACATGCTTCTTTTGAAGCATTTAATGACTAGATGAGAGTGATATTACTCCCAATTTCTTCCCCAGCTACTCAAAAGTCTCTTTTGGTAGTGGCTTCGTGAAAATGTTCACAATTTGTTCCTTTGTAGCAACATGCTCCAACTTCACTCACTGATCAACCACTTGCTCTCTTAGGAAATGATATTTGATTGGAATAAGCTTTGTTTTGGAATGCATTATTGGGTTCTTCGATATGTTAATTGCATTTGTATTATCAAAAAAAATGGAAATGGGGTGATCATACTCAACCATGATGTCCTTCAAGGTTTGCTTCATCCAAAGGACTTGAGCGCAACAAGAAGCTGCCACAACGTATTCTACCTATGTTGTGGACAAAGAGACCGACTCCTGTTTCTTAACCATGATACAAAATTGTGGCCAAGAAAGAATGCACCTCCACTTGTCCTTTTTCTATCACCAATACTGTCAGCCCAATCTGCATCCGTGTATGTTGTGAGGGTGAAATCTTCACCTCTTGGGTACCATAACCCAAAATCCGTAGTGTCGTTTAGGTACTTGAATATTCTCTTCACTGGTTGCATATGTGTTTCCTTTGGTGCTTCTTGAAACTGTGTCACTAAGCCAATTGCTTGCATAATGTCAGGTCGTGTTGTTGTCACATATAACAAACTTCAATCATGGACCTGTATAGAGTTTGTTTCACCTCACAAGATTCATCATCCTTGCTTAGTTTGCATCTTGTAACCATGTGAGTACTCATTGGATTCTAATCATCCATCCTGAACGTCTTCAACATTTCTTTAATATACTTGGTTTGTGAAAGGAATATCCCCTTATCTGATTGGGAAATTCGCAACTTGAGAAAGAAAGATAACTCACCAAGTAAAGAAAATTTCGAGCTCCTTTTGCATTTTCATTGCAAATTCCTGATACATCTTATCATTGCTACCTTTGAAAATAATGTCATCCACATACACTACAAGAATCAACTTCTGATCACCTTCAGTTTTAATGTATAGATTGTTGTCAGTAATACCATTTTTGAAACCCTGCTGTTGTAGATACTTGTCCAATCTTGAGCACCAAGCCTTGGGGGCTTGTTTTAGCCCATAAAGTGCCTTCTTTACCCTACATACATAGTTCTGGTTCTCTGATAGGATAAATCCTTCAAGCTGTTCAATATACACTTCTTCCTCTAAGTTTCCATTAAGAAAAGTTGGCTTGACATCCATTTGATAAACTTTGAAATTCTTGAAACAAGCGAATGCTAAGAACATCCTTATAGCCTCCATCGAGCAACAGTGGCAAAAGTTTTTCTTTGAAACCAATTTGTTCAAATTGAGCATATCCTTTGCATACTAATATTGCCTTGTTCCTCACAACTTGGCCATCCTCATTCAAGTTGTTCATGAATACCCACTTAGTGCCAATCACATTTTTATCCTTAGGTCTCGGGACAAGTTCCCAAGTTTCATTCTTCTTGATTTGATCCAACTCTTCTTCCATAGCATTTATCCAATGCTTATCTTCACTTGCTTCTATACAAATTTTCAGTTCCATTTTACAAAGCAAGCACAAGTTTGCATGTTCAGATGAACTCACTACTCTCCTTGTTTGAATTTCTTTATCTTTGTCACCAATGATCAGATTTTTTGGATGGTTCTTTTGAACAAATCTGGATGGGGTCTTGGCGGGTGCTCTTGATGGAGTTTTTGAATTTCCTTTTTCAACCTCTCCATATTTTTTCATCAACTCTCACATTTGCACTTTCAACAATTTTTTTGCGATCTCTTGTTATAGCATCTATAGGTTTTGCTTCTTGTGGAGTATCCAAGGAAGGTGCCTTCATCACACCTGGAATCAAACTTTCCCAAGTCTTTGTCATCTCACCAAATTTAACATTTGCTTCCGAACACTTTCAAATACTTCACTGATGTAGGCCTTCCCTTCCAAAGCTCGTAGGGTGTTTTGTTATTGTTTACCCTAATTTGTGCTTGGTTTATAACATACACTGCCACGTGCATCATTTCTCTCTAGAAGGTATCAATAAGATTAGACTCATTCAACATTGCTGTTTCCATTCCTTGGATTGTCCTATTTTTCCTCTTTATAACTCCATTTTTTTGTGGAGTCCTTGCGGTTGAATATTGTCTTCTAATTCTGTGCTATTCACAAAAATCTTCAAACTCATTTGAGATGAATTCTCCTCTTCTATCTGATCTCAGGCATTTGATTCTCAAACCAGTTTCATTCTCTACTAGAGCTTTAAATGTCTTAAACTTCTCAAGAGTTTCCGATTTTTCTTCTAGGAAGGTAATCTAAGTCATCTTGGAATAATCATCTATTAATAACATGTAGTAGCTCTCACCTTGTAAGATTTTGGTCCTTGTTGGACCACATAAGTCAGTATGAACGAGTTCCAAAGGATTTGATGTAGAATACTCCTTTGATTTGAAACTCGATCTTGTTTGCTTTCCACATTGGCACTATTTGCAAATCGTATTAAATGACTTTGTTATCCTTGGTATGTCCCTTACAGCTTGCTTATGGTTAATCTTCACAATGTTATGGAAGTTTAAATGTCCCATCCTTTTGTGCCACAAGCAACTCTCATCTTCTTGTGCCATGCAACACTTTTCTCCTTTGACTTCACTAAGAGTGTAGAGATTGTTTACAATTCTATTTGCATCTGCAACAATTTTTTTTGTTTTCTGTTTTTTGTTTTCCTGATTTCACAGCCACTTGGATGAAATGTGAGAGTGTGCCCTTGATCACACAATTGACTCACACTTAGGAGATTGTGCTTCAACCCTTGGACATATAATACATTTTTCAGTCTTTATCTTTCTATTGTCCAAACTAAAAGTACCTTTTCCTGTGATCCTTGTTGTAGCATTGTCTCCAGACTTTACAATGCTGCAATTATTCCCTTCAAAGTGAGAAATTTTCTTTTATCCCCTATCGCATGTCTTGAGCAACCACATCAATGTACCATTGATTTTCTTCATTTTGCACATAGAGGGCTGCTTGCACTAGCATGGATTTTTCTTTCATTTCAAGCTCCTTCCAAAGTTTTGTAGATTCATCTTTTGATTTGTCAAGAACATCCTCCTTGTTTTGTTTTGGAGGTTCAACAAAGTCACTTCTACAAGAACGCATTGTATGACCGAAATTCTTGCATTTGTAGTACATGATGTTATAGTCCATTAGAGGAGCAAATGGATTATAGTTTTTCTATAGGAATCACAAATCCCTCTTTGTACTAGCTCTACAATCTACTACCTTATGACCAAACTTATTGCAAAAGAAGCAATAACCATAAAAAGAATGTTGGAACTTGTTTATTTGCACTTGCCTTTGAGGGAATGGTCCCTTGAACCCTTCATTATTTATTGCCTTTATGAAAAATGTTACTCTCTCTCTTCTTTGAAATATCACCATTAATGGAGCCTTTGAGCACATTTGCATAGCTTTTAGATTTTTCCTCATTTGTCTTCTTTGGTGACTCTGTAGCCTTAGAGCTTGAACCTTCCTCGATTATATTCTATTTTTCTTCAAAACCAAGACTGGTCTTAATAAGAGGCGATCTTTGGGAGTTTATAATATCTTCCAAAATTTCGGAGCTCTTTTCGAACTTAGTGCTTTGATTCGATTTTTCCAATTCCTTCCTTAGGGAAACAACTTCAAGCTCCAATTTCTCACACTCCAATTCCTTTGCCTTTATGATGGTCTAGTGTTTAGATTATATTCTTTTTCTCCTTCTATACTTATATTCCCTAATCTGCTTCTCCTCCTAATATTCTATGGCTTGAATAATAAATATATTTTTTTGAAGGTGATGGATGATTTAATATTCAGATGCTATTCTTTTCTGTTGATGATTCCTTGTTTTCAATCTGCTCTTCAAATCATATTACATTCCTCATTGATCATCCTTTGCAAATGATTTGATTTTCCTTATATATCTCCATGTCTAAGTGAAATGATGCATCCCTTAGAAAGGAGGCACTATTTGAATGGGTGTATCTTTACTTAACAAATCTGTTTTAGCATTAACCGTTGCCTTCTTTAATAATTGCCTCTCTTAACAAATTATATTTGCTGCCTTTATTATGTTCTTTTTGTACGATTAATATATGGTCTATTTGTTTTATGTTATTATTATATTCTAATAATAATATCAGATTTTATATATATGTGTTATATTTATTTATTATAGATCATAATCATAATAATAATTAAATTGCTAGCATTTATATTAATATTTATAATGTTGTATTTGATAGTCATAATTATAATATTTATATTATATGCTTCTTATTTTAGTGTTATATATAAATTGATTTTATTGTTTTTATCTTAATCTTATATATTTTAATATTTGTAATATAATAATTATAATTATGATATTATCTTTGATTATCATAAATATTTGTGTTTTATATTAATTCTATATTTCATATTTGACTATTATAATTATAATGTTATCGATGATAATTATAATTATAATGATATTTTAAATTGCATTTCTTATTGTCGCTATTGATATATTTTTATAGTCTTATTAATAAATATTTAAATTATTAATATTTATATTTTGATATCGACCATCATAATTATAATGTTATTAGTGATAATTATAATTATGATGATATTTTAAATTGTAATTTATACTTTGGTATTGATTCAATATCTCAATACTTTGTTTATGTAGTGTCATGATCTTAGGGACATGACAAAAACTTCCACACACACTACGTTCTTCGGATAAGTTACTTGTTTCTTGAATGTAGAGACTTTTTTTATGCCTTCGAAAGTTCTTCCTTCTTGCTTCGCTTGTGCGTCCCTTCTCTTGTTATGATAATATTTCCTTCCTTTACTTTTGTTGTATTCTTCTTCCTCTTCACTACTTTCACTTTCAACTTGTGGACACTTAGAAATAAAATGACCTATTCTGCCACAATTGAAACATTTTAGAATTAGACTTATCTTTATGTTTGTTGGATCCTTTCTTGTGCTTTCTTACAAAGTGTGCTTCTTATTCACTTGAACTTTCACTCTATATATGTCCTTTATTCTTCATCTTCTTGGATGCTTTGAAGGTGGCTTCTTGTTTTGTTGGCTTCTCCTTCTTCATCCTCATTTCGTATGACATGAGGATCCCATGCAACTCATCCATCCTCAAAGTGTTTGGATCCTTCATTTCCTTGATGGCGGAAACTTTCACATGAAATCTCATGGGGGTGAGATCTTAAAACCTTTTGCACAATTATTGCTTCCTTAACATTTTCTCCAAGTCCATAGATAGTGTTGATGTTTTCTTCCACATGAAGCAAGTAGGCGGTGATATGTTCTTCGTCCTTCATTTGCAAACTCTCAAAATGTCTCTCGTGGGTTTGAAGCTTGGCCTTCTTCACCTCGTCATCTCCTTCATATATATTTTTCAACTTGTCCCACATATCCTTAGCCGATTTGCAATGCATAACCTTCACAAACTCTGTTTTGGATAATCCACACAAGATTGCATTTTTGGCTTTGGCATTGTTCTCACTTGCCTTCTTTTTGGCTTGATCCGTTAATGGGGTTGTAGGAGTATAACCATCTTCAATGAATCTCCAAATATCATACCCAAGAGCATTCAAGTAAGCCTCCATCCTTATGCTCCAAAAAGCATAATTTGATCCATCAAATAGTGGTGCCCTATTTGAGGAGAATCCATATCCTTCAGCCATGTGTGCTACCAAGATCTACCTTTAAGAGGTTAGGCTAATTCCGAAGGAACCTGCTTTGATACCAATTGATGAAGCACACAACTATATTGAGAGGGGGGGTGAATCAATATAGATCAAAACTTACTTCTTCTCAGCTTAATCAAGCATAGCAATGCTCTTCAAGCTAATTATCCATAGCAATATCATTCATGCAAGATGTAGCAATTAAGAACATGCACAAGAGACACAATTTTATGTGGAAACCCTTAAGGGAATAAAACCACGGAAAAATCTTGCTTATATAAATCTTCTTACAACATTCATAGGCACCAACCCACTGGAGACTCCAATCCCCACCATTGACCACCAACTCAGCAAGAGACTCTAATATCTTCGATAAGAGGCTCCAACCTCACGATCTTCTCAAGTAGGAGGCTCTAACCTTTGCAAGAACAATATGATAATTTAACTTGCAACTGCCCTAACACCTTCTCACAGATTTGCCAAATTACCTCTCATAAATCTGCAATATAGTCTTCACAAAATCTGCAATAATGTCTTCACAAGATCTGCAATAATGTCTTCATAAAATCTGCTCATAAATTGCCATGATCTTGCTTTTGTTTCTTCTTTTTCTCCTCACCAAATTACTTCTATAAATCTGCTCACATATGTCTCATAAATCAGCTCAAATAGCTTTTTATTTCTGCTCTTGATATGAAAAATGTTTTTTGAATTGATTGATTTTGAAACCCTCTCACCACCTCTTTTTATATCTCCCAAAATGCCTCTTCACCAAGGGAGTTGACTCCTCAAAAGGGGTCAGCCCTCTTTTAAAAAAATTAAATATTTTTCTTTTATTGTCCAAATTTGGGTGCACCATCCAAGGGGGGTCGTCCCTCTAAAAGAAATAAAATTTATTTTATTTTATTTTTAAACTCACTAGAAATGGGCACCAAACTTAGGGGACGTCAGCCCACATAACATAGCATTTAATTTCAATTTTTCCTTCATAAGGTGGGTGCTAAACATAGATCTATGGGTCGACCACCTTTGACAGCAATGACTGTAATAATTTTTCCAACAAAGGATAGTGTACTAGACCACTAACCTCATCCCTGATGAATAGGTAAGGATAGAATGAGAATGGATCTCTATTTCCTAGTCCGAGGAAACCCAAGCATTGTATCACCCTCCCAAACAAACCAAGACAATGACACATCCAAAAAAATGTGAAAATGACATCCATATCATAAGGAATTTGTAAGGAAGCTGCATAGTAGCGAGACTCGTAATCTCAACCTAGTCTATCAAGAGATAGCTTGTTTCCTCACAAGGCATGTGTTAGGACACAAAACGGTCAATAAGCATAAAAAAGACTCAACACATCAAGAAACTAAGATGATAAGAATTCAAGGCAGACCTTAAGGGTTAATTTTCCTCAAGGATTTTTTTTTTTTAAAGCTCAACAACTATCCACTATTGCCAATTGACCCTTTTGCCAATGATGTGTTTTCCCTAGGGTAGACAACAAGTTGCCTCTTTTTGGGAAAACATGCAAACTAAGCAAGGGAAAAGCCGAAACGAATCCAATAGTTTCTTGTTTGACGCCAAAGTTGACATTGATGATGGAAAAGGGTTTCTCAACATGACTAACAATAGATTTAACCCCAAGAATGATGTTTCAATTATCAATAGTATAAAGAAAGCTCACAAGTCAAAAACTTGTGCATGGCCAAGTGAGTGCAAGCCTGAAAAGGTCTAACACTAAACATGTCATAGCTTTTATATTTTTAGTGATTTTTAATATAGATTGAATGATTGAGTTTTAACATTAATAAGCCTCATTATAACATGTTTAAAATGCACAGATTCCATAAATTCATATTTAGCCAATTCTACTACTTATACAATAAATGTTCCTTTCTTAACAATGCGACAAGAACATGTATGTATGAATATTCGTAACTCCTAATCCATAGAGTTGAATAAGTACCATGCCACTCATGAATTCCAGATAACTAAACACTAAAGACATCACAAAAGATAATCCATAAGTTTCATTTCAAATTAGATGCAATTTAGATATACACATCCTAAAATCAAGACTTAACACATCATAGAATTCCACTGCAAAAGAATAAAACATGTCAATCCATAAGACAATCCATGTGAGATTACTATGTGGCACTGTCATCCTATATGTGGATAGTTTACATAAGATTTCAAAGATAGTGCATGACACTTTTACAACCTGAACTATCGGATTACAAATGTGCTCAATTTTACATTTCTCAACAATGAGAACAATGCTACGACAGAAGAACCAAAACTTTGCACTTTCTCCAAAGCATCACTGATGATCTGGCTGGCCCCAATAGTTATCAATGCCAAGCAACTATGTGGAACCTTGATGCCCACCCCACTAAACTAGGAGGCAGCTGATTAGGCAATCATACAAACACATGCAAAACAAGGTAGGTATTATACAAGACCAAATCATACACAATACATGCAATAAGCATGCACATTGCAATCTCGATAGCAACCAATGACAGACAATGGGAATGGCAATAACCACCAATTTCATACAATGAGAATGGCACTAACAACCAATTACAATGAGAATGGCACGAACAACCAATACAGAAAATGCAAACACACACTCATCTCATACTCAAACCAGATACAACATGATCCAACAATAATAGGAAGAGGGTATATGTCATCAGACCAAGGATTGTCATCACTAGGATTCTCCAAAATAAGTGGGAGTCCAAGGCACACACCTATCCATATAGCTAGTACTCAAGCTAAGCAACAATTAGGACAAGGCCTAGACCTTGACCTATTCCTTGGGATATACCAAATCCAAGTAGCTCTGCCTACATATCCCATACAGGAAATTAGAGGCATCATAATTCGTTCCATAAACATCAACTAGAATAGAATCCAACACGCTAAATAATGAGAATATCCAAGAATGGTCCTTAGGAATCTGAATCGAGGCTTAAGCAATAACACACATTGTCAAATCTTGAACCATCTCAATTCAATGGTTAAATCCATCAATCCACAAAATAAAGATAAAGTCAAAATTATAAAAAATATCAATACATAAGAAAGCGTTGGTATGGAAAATGAGGTCTAAATTGACACTCATTGCCAAATGACAATCAAACTTGAAGGGACTTCTCATTTTGCAAAATAAAAAGGTTTAGCATGGTCAAAGTTTCAAAATTATTGTTTCTTGGAAAACACATCAAGAATATGCAATTCAATTTCACCAGTAACACACCTTAGATTTTTTTCAATTATTAAATTACAAAATTTAACTATACCCTTTAAAGCACAAGGGTTAAATCACATTTTTCCAATGACATAGAATTTTGGGAAAATTTTGACATAGTCCCATTACAAATTTGCAATTTAAAAAAAACTGAAAACTTACTATAGAATTTGCACAACAAAACTTTATTTAATTCTAATCTCCATAATCAATCTACTCAATGAAGGCATATGCAAATCCACATAAGGTGGAGCATGGCCAACGATAATTCATTCAAACAAATATATATTTACAAAGAAAGAAAATACCATTTCTCCAAGCAAACTCCAACAATAGAAGTTGTTCTTTTGTGAATAGCTACACAATGTTTTCCAGGAATCCACAAGCAAGAATGAAGAAGTGATCTCCAAAATGTATTCCCTTTTCCCCTTTTGCTAAAATTCTGTAAATCACTAAAACAGCCCTCCCTTCAATGCCCACTTAAACTAGTTATTTGCATAATAGATATTTTCATTTCCAAAATGACTAATATCTTCAAATAACTATTTCCTTTTATTTGAAGGACATGCATTTCATTTTTAAATAAAACTACATAATGTTTTCCAATTTACTTATCATATCACAATTTATTAAATCGCACAACACTTTATTCAGTAAAGCATTTCATAATTAAAATCTTGTTTCAAACTCGTAAGGCATAACTGGTTACTTCGAAAGCACTTAATATCCATATCAAAAACCAAGAAAATGCGACTAATGAAAACTAGGAAAATGTATGTGAAGCACCCACACACATACTTTATGAGTTTATGCATAACATAGGAATCTAGAATTGACATCAACTTGGATCACAGTTCACAAGGTGGAATAAGGCACATCTCACAACTTACAATTGAGTGAGATGGGAAAATATAACATAAACACAATTATCCAAATCGGCCATCTTTGAGTCAATCACCATTGGGAATTTGTGCTTGCACATTCGTTTAAAACATCAAGTGTATCTGCACAAAAGAAGATAGCTGAAGCACAACATGTAATACCCAACAAGAACATGTAATCAAACAAGGAATATGATCTCCATCTTGCTGTTACATCGTAATATGAAAATGCAACACTAGTTAAATCACTTTTAATTGTATAACCACATCTTATTGAAGATCATTTACAATAATTATAAACATGACCTAAATATGAAAAGATGCATACTTAATTGATTGACATACAATCATTAAATTGACTCATAAAGTTGAAGTAGTGAAATAATTTAGTTCAACATTAACTTATGAAAACAATGAAGCTGAATAAGTCGTGTAGTTTCAATCACGAAATAACAACATAAGCTAACAATATACATATAATCACAAGCATGACAATGCTCAAATATTAGACACAAATTTTCCTTCAAATGCTTGTCAACTAGTTTAAAAACATGCTTTAACCCAAGCAATACTAGAGAACTAGGACAAGGTGTCATGTCCCAAACGATTTTGATTAATTGTGGAGGGAAATTCTCAAAAAAGTGTTTTAAACACTAATAAAATAATAAAATGATAAAATAATAAAATAAAATTATTACTAAATAATATTTAATTTAATTTTTGGCCGACTTCCTTTTTAGTTGGCGCCCAAATTTATATTTGAATTTCTTATTGTGAGCCGACCTATTGGGAGGTTGTAGTATTTATACCCAATGCATTGCTGATCTTTGTCATCACGAAATTGGGGCATAAGTCTTGATGGACTGCTGAAGAACAGTCGCTTCTGTTGTTCATTGATAGGTTGGGACGGCCCCCTCAACTCGCTCTTTCGTGTTGTATGTTTGATGCAATTGGTTTTGAACTTCCATCCATTGGTTTCCAGGTAGCAATTGACTATACCATTGAGTTGAAGGAGAAGCGGTCCAGTTCTTTGGTTGAGCCATTGGCTCTGGCCAATCATTCATCTCCAACTATCCAGAACAATCCCAAGAACATTGAACACCAATGACAGTATAAGAGGACTCAGGATTAATTCAATAGTATCAAACTTGAGGATTGTTTCTCACAATAGACTAAGAGTTTGATGGTTGTCAACACCTAATATCTTCCGTGGTGTCATTTTTAGCAGTGACGGGATTCTTCAATTAACGAGCGACATCTCTAGACGGGAGTTTACAAATCATCACCCGCCACTACCAAGGGCATCTCATCATTGACCCGGTCGCACCTATATTGGGACATGTCCACATTTTCGACCTTCGATCTCTCATTTGAAGGAGGTGGGGCAATCAACATTCCCAGAAGATTCATCGAGGACTGGTATTCTGCATCAATTCGAATTTGCTGCTGTAACATTTGCTAGGTTTTGTGCATTGTAATTCTAGATCTGTAATTCTCCTGTGTCGATTACTAAGTTTGCTAAAGGAATATGGTTAGTCTTTCTTAATCTATCACTATCTGAAACATTCGAATTTGCATGTAATATGTAATCTAAATGTTTGCCAGTTTAATGGTGTTGCAATGAATGAATTGAGTGTTTACTTTGATCAAAACTGAGAGCAGAGTTTCTTATAAATATATATTTAATTCATTGGTTTTGAGTATGCATGATTGGTGGATATGAATTGTTATATTTTTTAGTGTGAAGCAAGAGAGGCAGTGTCTTACAGTGGTATTAGAGTCGTGATTCTACCAGCTTGTGGACAATCAGAGATTTGAGGGCCATAGATAGAGAGAGAAAGAGGTTAGAGGCATCCACTCAAAGCAACTGCAAGGGAATAGGAGGCAATGGTAAGAAGAAGATGGAGGAGTAAAAAAATGAAATCAAATCCTTCATAGAGAAACATGATCAAGTAAATTAGACATTGTTGCAGATGATGTAGACCCTCATTGCTGCGATAACCAACAAAAAATTAGGGCCTAACAATGCTGATGAGGGCAACTTTGAGCGATCTGGAGGAGGGAATAGTAGTAGAGTGTCAAGAGGATCCACTTTTAGACCCTCCTTGCCCATCTTTTTGCCTAGAGAAGAGACACCACATGAAGGAGAAGATCATAACCAACTTAGGTTTAGTAGCGTTGTGCAAGATTACATGAATTTGGATGCCGATGCTCAAGCAACGATCCCCTTTGCGGAGTTCAATAATGCTAGGAGAGGATTTGGAAATGATGGGAGACAACATCCGCAACGAGGGAATAAAGAATTTAAATACGAAGTTAGCAAGCTCACACTCCCTACATTCGACGGCTCAGAGAAGGTTACTGCACGTGCATGGGTGCAAAAGTTGAATGCATATTTCTCTCTCAGCCCTATGACTGAAGATGAAGCTATCAAATTCGCTATCTTGCAGTTGGAAGGGATAGTTCATGAATGGTGGCACCATGGTATTGTGACTCAGGGGTTTGATCTTGTGACTACATATGCAGATTTCACACAAAATTTGATGGAAAGGTTCGATAGAAGGGATCCAAAAGTGTACTTCCAAGAGTTGACAAGATTAAGGCAGCTGGGTACAATGGATGAGTATGTTTCAGAATTCCAAAGGATAGCTGCCATGGTTCCAGATGTTTCGGATAATTATGTTCCTTTTTCTTGAAGGTTTATCAAATTCATTTCGGGGTTTGGTGAGGGCTTTGGAGCCAACGTCATTAGAAGAAGCCATTTGAAGGGCCTTGAACCTTGAAGACTCCACCAAGAAGGATAAACCCATGATCAAGGGCTCATCGATAGGGCAGCAAAGAAAACCTTTCCCGAAGGCCACACCTCCACCTAAGATCTTTCCTCCAAAGTGAAGCGAAACAAACATGTTTAGGAATGAGCTTCACCAAAGAGGTTTGTGTTATCATTGCAGGGAATCTTGGACTAAAAGACATAGATGCTTGGGAAAAGGCAAAATCCACTACATTGAGGTAGCCCCCGATGATGATTAAATTGAGATTGAGGAAGCTACTAATGAGGATGAGCCAAAGGTAACCATGGAAGGAGAACATATGGGAGGCACTCTTGCAGCACTTTCAGGAGCACCATGATACCATTCTCTTCGTGTTAGAAGGGCTCTCCAAGGACAGAGAGTGACCGTATTGATAGACAGTGGAGCCACTCATAACTTAATCGACAAGAGGACCATAGCGAAGTTGCGATTGAAGGCAAAGGATTTTGAAGGATTTGTTGTTTCAGCTGTAGGTGGTACATTCTTTCTTGCACTAGTCAGATTCAACAGATGGAGCTGATCCTAGGGGGCCATAGGATGAGAGATGATTTCTATGTTGTTGACATTGGTGAAACAGATGTGGTGTTGGGAGTATAATGGCTACATTCGTTGGGGGAGTACACCAACTACCAAACCATGGAATTGGAATTGAAGTTCAAACATGATGGGAAAGAGGTCGTCCTTCGAGGAATGGCCTGATGCTAGTTTCAGCTAAGAGAATGGAGCGATCTTTCTAGAGAGATGAGGTAGCTTGGGCAGTAGAATGTGTGATCACAGATTTAAGACCCACAAACGAAGGAGGAGCTTACCCCCTCGACAATCATTCCATTCTAGACAAGAAGTGCAAGGTATTCCAAGAGATCCCTGTCGACCTACCGCCTGATTGAGGATTCCAGCATGTGACCGAGCTTGAGGAGGGAGCCAAGCCTATCATCCCCACCCCCTACTAACACCCTAGGATGTACAAGGAGGAAATTGAGAAGGCAATCAAGGAGTTGTTGGACATGGGGCACATTTGTCCAAGCTCTAGCCCGTTTGCTTCGTCCATAGTGTTGGTTAAGAAAAAGGATGGGATATTGAGGATGTGCATTGATTATAGAGCACTCAACAAGAAGACAATCAAGAACCGCTACCCCATTCTCAGGATCGATGAGTTGATAGATGAGCTCCATGGTGCAATATATTTCTCCAAGATTGATTTGTGTTCGGGGTATCATCAAATCCGAGTAAGGGAGGAAGATGCACATAAGACAACTTTCAGGTGTCACTATGGGCACTACGAGTTCTTGGTCATGCCATTTGGGTTGACCAAAGCTCTCGCCACCTTCCAGTCATGTATGAATAAGATATTCACCGTATAGTTGAGGAAATTTGTTTTGGTTTTCTTTGATGACACCCCGATCTATAGTAGGACATGGGAGGATAACTTGAAGCATATATAGGAAGTGCTTGATTTACTTGAGCGTCATTCGTTCTATGCCAAGATGTCAAAGTGTGAGTTTGGGATGATGAAAATTCTATACTTGGGCCATAAGATCAGTGCCCAAGGGGTTAGTGTTGATGAGGAGAAGATCAAGGCAATTCAGGATTGGCCTAGACCTAAGAGCTTGTCACAGTTGAGAGGATTTGTGGGCCTATGCAGTTACTACAGGAGGTTTGTGAGGGGCTTCTCGCAACTTGCAGCTCCATTAACCAGCTTGACTAGGGAGGGGGCATTCTCGTGGAGTCCTACAACACAACAAACTTTTGATAAGCTTAAGGAGGTAATGAGTTCATGCCCAGTTTTGGCTATTCCAGACTTGTCATTTCCTTTTGTACTAGAGTGTGATGCCTCAGGAGAGGGCATTGAGGCAATTTTGATGCAAAATAAGCATCCCATAGCATATGAGAGCAGGAAGCTCACAAATTCTGAGGTCTTCTCCATTTATGACAAAGAAATGTTGGCTATCATGCATGCCCTCACCAAATTTAGACAGTACTTGGTTTGTGAAATTTTTTTGGTAAAGGCAAATCATAACAGCCTCAAGTTCTTTGTCAATTACCGTGATTTGAATGATAGGCAACAAAAATTGGTAAGCAAACTCCAAGCCTATGTTTTTGATATTGAGTATGTAAAAGAAAAGAACAATGTGTTGGCTGATGCTCTATCTAGGAAGCCTCATTTTTGCTTTATGTCTGATATATCTGCTGATTGGAGGATTGCCATAATAGCAGAGTATGCCAAAGATCCCTTTTCTACTAACATTTTAGAAGGGAAGCTACTTGATGATAGGTACAAAGTGATTGAAGACCACATCCTCTACAAGGAGCGAGTGTATCTTGTATCGAACTCCAAGGTCAAGGAAAAGATTATGAGAGCTTGTCAGAACACACCTCTTGCTGGTCATCCAGGTTTCTACAAGACATACAAGCAAGTAAGAGAACGTTTTTCATGGAAAGGATTGAAGAATGATATATTGCAGCATGTTAGGGAGTGCCCAGTGTGCCAACAAAACAAAAGCGAGCATACTTTACCTGTTGGTTTGTTGCAGCCCCTACCCATTCCAAATAAAAAATGGGAAAGCATATCCATTGATTTCGTCACTGGATTGCCTAAGGTGCAAGGTAAGGATTTTATTTACATGGTTGTGGATAGACTCACAAAGTATGCTCATTTCCATGCCATTACTTCCGAATTCAAGGCTCCTCAAGTTGCTGATCTGTTTTTTAGAGAAATATTTAAGCTCCATGGGTTGCCAAAGAACATTGTGAGTGATAGGGACAACAGGTTTATTAGTTTTTTTTGGCAAGAGCTCTTTTGTTTGGCTCACATAGAGCTGACTCTAAGCACTAGCTTTCACCCTCAAATGGATGGGCAAACCAAGATAGTGAATCAATGGATAGAGGGGTATTTAAGGAACTATGTGATAGGACAGCAATCAACTTGGGTGAAGTGGTTACACCTAGGGGAGTTTTGCTACAACACAACACATCATATGTCCATCAATGTCTCCTTTCAAAGCTCTTTACGGATATGACGCTACTTCTTTCATAAATTTGATTCTTGGGGATAGTAGAGTACCGGGTGCTAAAGATATGGTGTAGCAAAATGTGGACATCATGAATGCCCTCAAGGAAAACCTCCAGCATGCTCAAAACCAGCAGAATATATATGTAGACCGGCATAAGATTGAGAGGGTTTTTGAGGTGGGAGACATGGTTTACCTCATGTTGTAGCCCTCTCGACAGTCCACCCTTAAATGGAATGGAGCAAAATAGCTGAAACCTCAGTTTTATGGCCCCTATAAGATCCTAAGAAGGTTGGGTGAGGTCAGCTATGCATTGGAGCTCCCTAAGAACAATAGGATTCACAGCATTTTTCACATCTCAAACCTCAGAGGGCACTCAAACAACAGACTGTACCTTCACTAGAGCTGCCTCCTCTTGATGATGAGGGAAAACTAATTTTGGAACCCGAAACGGTGTTGGACGTGAGGGAGAAAAGGTTGCGAAATAAGGTCATTCCCGAGTACTTGGTGAAATGGAAGAATCTCCCTACTAAGGATATGAAATGGGAAGGCGTGGAAATCTTTGAGCACCCCAACTTGAGGTTGCCTGAGGACAAGCAACAATTTGGCAGAGGTGCCTGTCATCTCCCAAATGATTTTAATTAATTGTGGAGGAAAACTCTCAAAAATGTGTTTTTAAATACTAATAAAATAATGAAATAATAACTAATAATAAAATTAAATTATTAATAAATAGTATTTAATTTTATTTCTGGTCGACTTCCTTTTCAGTTTGCGCCCAAATTTATATTTGAATTTCTTATTGTGAGCCGACCTATTGGGAGGCAGTAGTATTTATACCCGATGCATTGCTGATCTTTATCATCACGAAATTGGGACATAAGTCTTGATGGACTGCTGAAGAACGTAGTCACTTCTGTTGTTCATTGACAGGTTGGGACGAACCGTTCAACCAACTCTTTCGTGGTGTATGTTTGATGCAATCAGTTTTGAACTTCCATCCATTGGTTTCCAAGTAGCAATTGACTATACCACTAAGTTGAAGGAGAAGTGATCTAGTTCTTTGGCCGAGCCATTGGCTATGGCCAAGCATTCATCTCCAACTATCCATAACGATCCCAGGAAGATTGAACGCCAACAACGGTATAAGAGGACTCAAGATTAATTTGACAATATCAAACTTGAGCATTGTTTCTCACGACAGACTAAGAGTTTGATGGTCGTTTGCACCTAATATATTTTGTGGCTTCATTTCTAGCAATGATGGGATTCTTCAATTAATGAGCGGCATTTCTAGATGAGAGTTTACAAGTTGTCACCCGCCACTACCGAGGGCATCTCATCATTGACCCAGTCGCACCTATACTAGGACGTGTCCACGTTTCTGACCTTCAATCTCTCATTTGAAGGAGGTGCGACAATCACCATTCCTAGAAGATTCATCGAGGACTCGTATTTTGCATCAATTTGAATTTGCAGCTGTAACATTAGCCAGGTTTTGTGCTTTGTAATTCTCTTGTGTTGATTACTAAGTTTGTTGAAGGAATACGACTAGTCCTTCTTAATCTATCACTATATGAAACATTCAAATCTGTGTGTAATATGTAATCTGAATGTTTGCCAGTTTAATGGTGCTGCAATGAATGAACTGAGTGTTTACTTTGATCAGAACTGAGAGCAGAGTTTCTTATAAATATATATTTAATTCATTGGTTTTGAGTATGCATGATTGGTGGATATGAATTGTTATATTTTCTAGTGTGAAGCAAGAGAGGTGGTGTCTTACACAAGGCAAGAGTTAATACAAGTATTAATTTGGGTCTATTTCTACTGTTTAGTGCTCCTTAGGGTAATTTTGTTCTTTGTGAATGTTAGTGTTTGTCTCTGTGTTTTGGATGCTGGTTTCTAAGGGTTCTCTTACCCACAACCCTTTTTTTTTATTAGATACTTACATTAATACAAAATGGTGGTACCCCACCAATTGATAGATCAAGAAGAAAAAAGTGTGGAAAATTTGCTAAGTTATTGCTGAGTTTTTTTGCTAGTTTTTGCTGAGTCGTGAGTTTTTAAATTTTAAGTCGGCTGACTTATTGCCGATTCTGAGTTTTTCAACTACGTGTCATGCCCCCACCATGAAGACATGGCTCTCACAAAAACAAATGTAGTGATTACCTTAAATAAGGAAAGGTGCGATTAGTATATCCAAGAGGGGGCAGTGATCACTATTAAATAAAACAGTGATTAAGGAATAAAAAGAAACAATGTTTGGGAATAAGACAAAAAAACATTAAGTTTTAAACAAAAAGTCATGTCCCTTGAAAGGAGATCTCTGTTCCAATGGGTGCAACATTTCATTTGGATTGGAAGATATAGAAGGGAGATCATTTCCTTGGGAGAGGGCATGAAGTGAAAATTGGAAAAAAGAAAAGAAAGAGTCATACAAGCAGAAATAAATATTGTCTTCAGCACTAATAATATCGTGAGATAAGTTTAAGAATAATATTAGATTACAAATAAATAGATGTATAGATATACCTTGCAGAAATTAAGTGATTGCTAATTGTAAGTAATTTAATTGCATTTCCTTTTAAGAGTATTTAGTAGCAAATTCATATAGCCAATTTCTATAAGTAATCGGTTTTTGAATTTATTAGAAATGATTTGCAAATAGGAAGGACAACCAGCTTTTGAGTTCACGAGAGGTGAAGTACTGGCGTATGAGTGCTCTTGGGTCGGGAGGCGTATGAGTGCTCTTGGGCTTGTTGAGGAAGACAGTCTTCATGCATCTTATCAAGCACACACAGCCTAAGATGGATGGATTGGAGATCCTTCCATGCTTGTGGGTTGGGAGGCGAATGAGTGCTTCTGGGCTTGATCAAGGAGGATGGTGAACCTTCAAGGTGGATTGAGGGATGGGCTGGACCTAAGATTCTACCATGTTCATGGGCCGGGAGGCAGATGAGTGCACTTGGGCTTGAAGGTCTCCTCAAGTATGCCACCTCGAGGTGGATGGACGGGGATCCACCTATGCTCTCGCTGTACAAAGACAACCATCCTTGAGATTGCATTTTGCGAATATTTCCAACAAATTCCTAATGCAGTTACTATAGGAATATGCCTTAGAATAATTATAAATGCTATTGATGTATTTTGGTTTATGTGGATCTATATGTTATCATGAAATCTTAATATTTAATGTTAATGCTTGTAAATTTAGATGTTATCATATATTCTTACTTCTTAGTGATTATTAATATTATTGTAGGACCTAAACCAGGAGTATCTTAAATTGTGTATTACATTTGATAATACTTTTATAAAGTTAGGATTGAAAATGAATTACCTCCTTAAACTTAAGTTGGAATTGTTATTCTAGGGCAGAAATTGGGAAGATCCCAAGAAGGGACATTACATATGAGTAGTAGTATACAAAGAGTATGAAATATGTATGTAGGCAAAGCAAGCCTTTATGTGAGCATGTACACAATTTTATAATGGATCTATCATGTAGATGGCAGCCATAGAGATGAAGTAACATCATTTGGGAGCCTTAGATTGTTGTTTTCAGTATCATAACACATTGGAAGTAGTTTATCAATGTTGTTGAATTATTTATTGGCCCATCTTAGTTGATTATGGATCACATCTGTATCTCACTTTTGATCTTTGATATTTTATTGATTTATAGTCTAGTCTGTTTCATCAAAAATCTATTACTAACACATGTTAGATATACTACTATGTACTTTGTAACATACAGTTAAGTTTATATGACGATTCATGATGATTCAACTGCATAGTTTTGAGTCAATCTTCATCAACCCTAGTAGTTTGCAATAACCTATCTCTCATGAACCTGAATGGTCCACTTAGCACACATTGTATTTAGGTGATGCTCATAGGGGTGAAGCACTGGAACTTCTTGGGAGATCACCCATCTCAGAACTACTCTTGATAAAACACACTTAACCATGTAGTTTTTCCCACAATCAAGTCCACTTAGCACTATATAATTAAATTTCTTAATATATTAAAATTATTTAGTATCCAATTGTTTATTAAGTATTAAGAGATGCATTTCTGTCTAAAATTTGAAACTATTCTCTTTTTTACCTATCATAAATAGATTTGTCTCGCTTCAGTTGCCAAGCATAACAGTTTTTAGTATAATAAAGAAAGTCATTCTTTTATTGAGGGACTGTTTATTTATGGTCATATATGGTTGCCAAGCATAACAGTTTTTTTGTATAATAAGGAAAGTCATTCTTTTATTGAGGGACTGTTTATGCTTCGGTTGCCAAGCATAACAGTTTTTTGTATAATTAAGAGAGTCAATTCTTTTATTGAGGGACTGTTTATATATGGTCGAATATGGTTTTTGGCTCATTTTTGAACATATTTCAAGCTTTTTACTTTAATATTTTAACTTGTACATGCTTTCTCTCTTTAGTTTTTTGCGTCTCTTATTCATGGATAATGATTTCCTGATAACTGTTTTTGGTTGTCTAGGAGACGGAAAGGTCCCATTGATGCTCTCCCTTGGGTTTTTCACAGTAAGTTCACCTACTGATTTTGTTAGGTTGATACTGGTTTGACTGAAAAAAGTAAATGTTTGTCCTCTCATATTATTTGCTTCATGCTTTCATTTATCATTTAGTCATGGACTTTTAATATACTCTTGTTGGATTGCAGACATTAACTGCAGGTCTGGCAATGATTGGTCGTCCAGGAAAGGAAGGCTCCCATGTTCTATATTCTACATGTTCCTCTTATTGTTTTTTTCTTCTTTATATGTGCTTTCTTTGTGAATAATACTTTACAAGAAAAAGAACATGGGTGTAAGGAGACATTTATTAAGACAAATTGGGGTTTTTCCGTATCATTCTAAATCCCATGCCCATGGTTTCTGAAGGACACACTTAATTAATCTATAATCTCTTTACAGAACATTTAGATATTGGAACACTATAAGTTTGGAGGTATTTAACAAAATCATAGTATATGATCAGAGAGTGAAAACAAGTAAAATGACCAAGCAAGTAAAATGAACTTCAAGAATTATTTTCAAGTTGCTGAAATAGGAATTATTTTTCTCAATTGTCCATGAATGTGCCTTTGACAGGACTTGTTTTGATCCATACATGTCTTTGTCGAGTCTCTTAGGCATTGTATTATCTTAAAATCTTCACTAAGCTCTTTGTGATTGTTTTTGTTGTGGAGAGATTTCTGTCCTTTTAGACTACATTTATGGAATCCAAAGTTTTTGTTTTATGGGCCACTTCCTGGATACTTGCTTACACCACCTGAAATTAGTGACTTCTGCCAGACTGTTGTGTGCTGTGAAGATCAATACTTCCATATACCTGTAGAAGCAAGATACTTTGGTCATATCCTTAGTTGCAGTGAAATCCAACTCAAGCACTATGTGAAAATGACGAAACAAATGTGAGGTCAACTTGCAATGGCATTACTAGTTCAAGGGGGTGGTCTCATAGAAAAGTATTTCAGTGCATTATTCTCATGTCTGTATTTAGTATTCCAAAGGCCATCGATAATACTGTATACAAGACATTTATAATGGCACTACAAAATTAATGTTTGCTTGGAATTAAACATACAAACATAAAGGGAGGTTTTCAAGTAATCATATAAGGAATGAATGATCAAGATAGCCTAATAGAAGTAGTTAGATGAAAGTTTAAACAGGCTACCATAGAGGTTGAATGCTTATCCTAAATTGAGAATATATAAATGTCTAGAATGGCTTATCTATTTATTTTTTTAGTCAATGATCGAGGGGAGAATTTGTTTGTTGATGCTCATTCTCAATAATCACCAGTTTCCAAACATTCTGACTCCTACACATTGTCCACAACAATAGGCAAAGGATCATTCATATGTATTAGGAAATCCCAAACTGAAATAGAGAATGCTTCATCGTGTACATACTATTCAAAAAGTAATAAATGAAACTATATATGGACATGGAAACCATTCCTACACGTGGGGAGATCGAAACTTATGCATATTTATTATTAACTGGTAATACTGTAATAGTGAACACTAGTATGTCTTTGTGAAGGGATACCATCTGTTGGAAAATAATGTATCCTCATGGAGCCAATTCTATTTGTTCTAAAGTATATCTGGTCAATGATGCCAGTCAACAAGGGAGTATCAAGTTTTATACTGTATACATGGACATAAGCCTGTGAAATCTTTTCAATGCTCTCTTGCTTATGCTAAATTATCAGTGTCAAATCCATTGCATCATATTTACCAACTAACTTGCATCCATTGTTTGTCTCACCTGTTTGTCCACTCATTGAATTTGGGTAGGACTCGCCTTGTACAATGTCAACATGAATAGAAATGATTTTTCGGCTGTGTGAGCTTTTATCTTAGTTCTAGGTTCTTAACTTTTGAGTGTTCAATTTCAAGAATGATACGTGAAACCTTACATAGAGATACAGGTAACTGAATGGATGGTTAATATGCTGAATAGTGTGATAGTTAAATTTATCTGTCAGTTTATCACTATTCAAAGACTTAGTAGTAAGTCATTTTATAATTACTTCCAACAATTTCTTTTTTCTTGACATGCTCATCATATTAATCATATAATCACATAAACTTCTGTTTATTTTGCATGGATTTTTTTCTTTCTATTTTTAATTTCTAACCATTTGTTACATTACTAAGGTAAACTTGCTTCAATTTTAGTCAAAATGGTCTTATTGCTCAATATTAATCTGTTAACATAGAGGAAGTAATTTGATCAATTGTTCTCCTAAATGGTAATTTAGGAAGGCTTTGTTTCATGGAAAGGAATCTAATTATACAATAATTATGATCCCTTTCTTCTCTTTTTCTCCTTTTCAACTCATCTTAAAAGTTTGATTTTGATCTTTGAATTTATGTTCTACAGGGATCTGTATATACTCCTTCAAGGGTTCCTGAAAAGCCTCTTGAATTGTGGGCTTATGAGGTTAGATATTTTTGCCTTATTTATATTTTTGAATTATTTTTTAGTATCTTAATTGCAGTTCATCAATTTTATCAGTTGGAAGGACTTTGTTATTACAAATTGTAAGAGCCTAGGGCAGTAACTTCACAGTAAACTGATAACACACCACCTTTTTTTAAAATTAAACCAGATACTCGGTCAGATCATATTCATTAAAGATTCAATCATAGCACAGTGATGTAATTGAAACTTAGCAAGTAACCAGCAGACCGTGATAGCACAATGATCTGTAATTCTTTATTTTATTCATCATCGGATCAATGAATACAGTATATATATATATATATATCGGAGCTGTCTTCACATACAAAATTAAGCCGGAGCAATACCAAGTGAATGGGCCCGGACATAAATATCGATCGCTTGCCTCAGAACTTCGCCTGTTCCATGGCGTCGTTCTTGTGCTTTGTCTCCAATGATTGCGGAGGGTATGTATGATTTCAAACAGAAATACGGACGCGTTCAAAGATGATCCGCTTCCTATACCGGCTTATTCGCTTGAGTTCACTAACGGGAAGGTGAGTAATCGGTTCGGCTAGAGCCGAAAGGCTCGGCCTAGACGATGTGATGTACGTGCTTCCTCAGAATTGTCGATGCCTTGCACAATGGTTTCTGAGATGAAGAATGCCTTTACCTTGGTGTCCTGGAATCGGGCCTATCTGCAAATCACGCAAGATGTAATGTCCCCTTCTAGTTGACATCAATGGTCAGAGGAGATTAGCCTACAATTTTGACCCTCGTAGGCTAATGAGGATGGTTAGAGGGTCTCCTGAGGTTTGTATCATCTCCAGTGTTCAATGGCATTCAGCGTTGGCTTTTGTTTGGCATCCACAGGGCTTCGTATGCATTACTTACTATTTATAGTAAGTCAAAATTACTTTGAGGGGGACCTGTTGCTGTGTGTTTTATGACAACACCAACACAAAATAAGATGTCCAACGGTCACTCTATTCTCTCTTGATCAAAATATTCCGCATGCTAAGATTGCGTGTAAGTTCATGCGTTCAACTCCAAGGTTTCTTTTATTGCGAATAGACTCAGTTGGTTGATGTGAATATGCTGGGTATTCCAAGGGGACTTACGTAATTGTTCAATTTTTATTTTTTTTTACCAAGCAGATGAAGGGTTTTGACTATGATGCTCTTTGTTGATGTTATAGCAGCTTAGGGCTGCACTTCATTGCACACGCCCCAAGAAGGAAGCATAAATTAAATGAGTAGCCATTCGGCTATTTAATTTATGTCAATAATAAATATCAATCATAAAGGGCCGACCCTAATGATTCGCATATATCACTTGTTGCTTGGGCTGACCTTATTTGTATTTAACATTTATTATGTTTTTCTAAGAGGGCCGACCTAAGTGAAGAGGTGCCTGATTTTGTATAAGTACAAGGTCTTTCCTTGTCATTTGTAATCAAGTTCAATTCACATTTTCTTCAAGCAAGTTCGCACTTAGGCAGCAGATTATTATCTTGTAGCATCAGACCTATTTCAAGGTGTTTCATATTCGCACTTAGGAGAAGTGCTATTGTATCAAATTCGCCTATGTGCTAGGGCTGAGTTGTAAGCAGATTTCTGCTCTTGTTCCATATAATATAAAAGGATTATTTGTTGGGTTTTTCTCCCTCAAGTAGAGGGATTTCCCAGGGTATCTTGCCGTGTTCATTGTCTTATGTGTTGCAATATAATAAGTACTTTCTGTTTATGATCTGATCTAAGAAACACTAACACTCTTGATGTCTAAACTAATCGGGAAAATACTGAATTTAAAGGGAATAGGGATAGGGAATCTACAATCTATTTCTAAGGGTGGAATGCGAGGATCGACTTAAGCAATCTTCAAACCAAACTTTGTTTCGTCTCCCCTTCAGACAACTCTAACAAAGTTGGTGCAATCTTCAAAGGATGGATAAGATGTTCAAATTGTGATTCAACATGCGCACCTCGTCACAACGATGCAAGTGAACACACAAATCACAATCGAAGTTAGGTAATGGATATTCCAGTTGACCATGCAGGGGTAGACTTACCATCAGCAAGCCCGCTAGTGGTATGGATAAAGGAAGATTTGCCCAAACCAACGCCACATTCCACAGTTAACAGCTACTTGCATAAAACAAAGTCTACTTTACTCTACTCTACTTGAATTGGAAAGACGAAAAGATCTCGTCAACTACCCACAATGCAAGATAGAATCACCAATCAATGAAAATCCTTATATTATGAGAGTCTTACACAACAATCTTTTACAAAAAACCTTCAAAGGGAAAGTCTTTCTTTCGTTTCCAAACTAAGCTAACTCCTAGCTCTACTCTTTAACTTCTATCTAGCTCAACTCTATCTCTGGTTTCTGTCTAACTCTGATATGTTACAAATGAGGGGGGATACCCCTTTTATATCTAGCCCAGTCCAGTGGACGGCTTAGATTCAAATACAATAGAAGGCCCAGATTGAGCCACCTAAGCCCTGATTAGGGTTCTAGCCCTAAAAATCGCCACTGAGAGGAGTAGGGCAATAAATGCGTTGAAGATTCTCCACTATCCGCCATCAATGCACATCATCCCCTTCCAGAAGATCATCATCCAGAAGGGCGTTTCCTTTCTCCTTCTCGCTGGCTGCAAACCTGATGAACCTAGCCAGTATTGCCTCAACCTCCTGATCCGAAATGGGAGGAATGTGATCCAACTGAAATTCTAAACCTGTAACTGTTTGCCCATGCCGAGCACAAGATTTCTTCTAGGCAACAAGGGTGTCCTTGGTGTTTTGTATAATGCTGGAGAACGTAGAAGTGTTCTCGAATTCATCCTGTGTGAAGGTCTTCACCTCAGAAAAGAATGGTGTTAATCTGTTCTTTAAACCATCTGCAGTCACCTCTTCAGAAGTCAACCTCCTGGCAAAGATTGCCTCTAATGTATTGAGAACTCCATCTAAGATATTCGTCATGGCCTTTCTGACCCTGACAGAATCCGTCTGTGATGCATCGTAAAATCCTCGACCTGTGACCACTAAAGAGTACCATCCGACGAAGTCATATCTATCCTCTTGCTGAATCTATCCTCCCTCAACCAAAACCTGTAGAGGTATGCTCATCAAAGCCCCTAAACGGAGAACAACTCTCATTTGATAGATACGAGCCTCACCCCAAGCATGGTTAACTGCATCCATCCTTGGCATAATATCGGAGGCTTGCCTATAGGCATGTGCAAGATCCTCCATAAACTTTCTTGTTTTGGCCCAGACGCTGGCAACCCACTTGTCTGCCTGTTGTGCCATCCTTTTCAAATCCTCTAACCCACTGATTGATTCCCTAGAAAATTCAGCTAGAAGCTGAATTGTTGGATTCTCTTGCCCACAATGGCAGGGCAAGTGTTGCACGTAGCCAATCAGTGTCTTGTGCTCTACCTTCAATTTCTTGTACTTACCCTCAACATAGGACAATCTATCCTTGAGTGCTCGATAGGAATTATCGCACTCCTCAACCACTTGTCCTCCAGTAGGGCGGCCTAGTTCCATAGTCTTAATCACGTAATTTTCTGGAATGGCCTCGTCCCGATCACACTCTATCCGAGGCATTGCCATATGCAAAGTTCGAGAGCCATCCTCATCTGTTGATATTTTGGAGAACTTCCTGACCTTCTTCTTCGTTGGAGGTGCACTGATCCTCTGGAACAACTCCTCCATCTCAGCTGCAGGATCAGTCTCATCCTATCCCTTAGCCATTTTGGCACCTCCTGCCGCATATCTGATATCACAAAAGGCTGCTCAACCTTGGCCTCTATCTCATGAACTTCTCCGCTGCCATCGTTCTAACGAGGCTCATTATCATCAATAGGCTCAGTATCTCCTGAGCTCTGGGCATCCTGATCTGAAGTAGTATCATCCTCAAAAGCTGCCTCAATCTCCTACTGAAACTGAGTATCAGTGGCCATCCCCTCATCCATCTCGTGCTGATTTTCTTCTCGGGGCATGTTGATGCTCTGGCCCACTGACTCTCTACGAGGTGGCTGACTTGCTACTTGCACTGGTTGTTCTGCCTGCAATCTTTCCCTCTGATCAGCAAACAATGATACTTCCTGTAAACTTGGAGAATGCGCCCGAGATGGTGTATGCAAGGACGACTCAACTCTCAAAGGCTCTAGTTGAATTGGTTCCTTCCCTCTTGGCTCTGGAGTATGATCCACCTACCTTCTCTATCTAGTTGCTGGCGACCTGTGGACTCCCATCAAATTATGTGCAAGGGGAATTGATCTTCCCTTAAGTCGGCTGACATGCCTCTCTACCCAACTCCGTGTGAATGCTAAAACTGGGATACAGAGTGTATCCAAGTCGGTAATTTCCGGCTTTGACCAATCTAGGAGTGGCAGAAGCGTATCCCTCACTGTTTCGTAATCAACTTGTACAACATTTATGTCTTCTTCAATTTGATCTGGCACTGGGACAATCTCGCATTCCCTGATCATTACCAACGGTATCCGAGAAAACATTCCCTTCCTGATCTCGATCTCATCCACTGCACTCGCCCAAAAGTCTTCGATCTGTGCCATGTGCCTAAACTCTTCTGATAGTATCCATCTGATGTTCCTGTGGGGATCGTAGTGGTGCCTGCTGGTGTGGTAGGAAAGGTGGAAGAACTAGAGCTCATTTTCTGCCTCCCTAGCTGCTTGCAGTTGTTAATGGATAATAGCTTCAGTCAGATTGTATGATATTTCTAAAGGAAACATTTAAATCGAAATTATGAGCATTCATATAAATTCGATCATTCCCGTGATTTTATATTCTGCATTTGTTTGAAATTGGAATCCTCTTAATGTCACCCTCCAGCATGTTGAAGGATGCGTATGTGTTAATACATACATAACAATAAGCATTAGACTGTAGTCTGCCCGCGAGCAAAGAGACATGTCCTCTCAAGGGACGCATCCCTTGGAGGCGGGTCTCTCCTCTTACATATAGGAGTTCATTCATTGATATGCAAACATAGAAATCAGATAATGTTCTGCAATCAGCACATTCACATTTAATCTAAAATCTGGAAATCGCAGTTAGAAGAAATTCTGGAAATTTCATTTTAAACTTATAATTTTATTACTCATAAATTCAAACTTAGTTTTTGCCCTTAGGTATTAGGATCCCAATTTTAGGAAAGATTTGATTACATTTTCAGCAGTGATGGGCAGATTTCATTTGAAGTCCCCATGGTAATTGGGAATCCAAGTCCACCTTTCTTCTTCTTCTTTTGGATCTTATCATAGGCAATAAGTTGCCTAGACATTTCCAACATCACTATTCTGTTTGTGGGATACCGGGGCAATCTATAAGGATAAGAGGAAAATCCTTGCAGCCTTATGTAGGTGAACTTCGGAAATTGGATAAACCAACACCCGAACTTCTCTGTTAACTCTTGCGCTTCCCTAGATATTCTGTGATGGGGCCTTTGCTGCAAGGTCCTCGTTATGTGCATAGTGAAGGCGTCATTGACCCTTTTGTAATTGGTGGTGCTTGTCAGATGCAACTATGGACAAGCCTCATGTATCTTAAATTGATGGGAACCACACCCGATTGGTTCTTTATAGGAAATTCCCCTATACTTCGTCATGCGAGCCAGCATGTAGACAATGTAAGAGCCCATGTAAAACGTTTTTGTTCTCCTCATGCCACGGAGCTGCTCATGTATGTTATCATTGATCATCAGTGCCCAATCCACATAATCCTTGCCCTCTAGCACCAAGTTGACATAATAAAACATCCAAGGTTCAAAGATGAACGCTTGGGGGCATCCTCCAACTCTGCTCAACATCATTATCAGATCCCCAAACTCTTGTCTCAAATCCTCTGAGATTATCTATTTGGGTAATTTTGTACACGTTGGCTTGGGTTTGATCATCCACCTGGTATTTATCAAATCAGCACACCTGTCAAATGTGGACGAGTACATCCTTTCAGCCCTTTCCCTTGTTTTATAGATCATCTTCTCGTGAACTAGAATCCCGAACGCTTCTCCGATTGCTTCAGGCGTAAGGTTGGCCAATATCTTGCCATCTAGCAAAGTGATCGTCCTCTGCTCTGTGTTGTAGTGGTTGGCGCATTCTATGATGAGCTTTGGACACCGGATAGTTGGCGGAAAACTGACAGCTGCATAAAGTCCACTCCTAACAATATTGTGTTAGGTAACTGATGGTTGATGGCCTCCAATCCCCATTATCCTTCTCCTGAACGCCTCTAGGTTGAACGAGCCGAAGTTTGTGTCAGCCAACTTGCCCAACTTTGAAGAAAATTTTGATTCTGGCAAGAAGGACTTGCTCAATTTCTTGATCACTGCTTGTCTTGATGTGTTTGCCTTTGCGGATTCAACATGGTTCCCTCTACCTGCAACTCTTCTGCTTGATTCAGCCATTCTGCAAGGAACAGAAGTCATTAGAAAACAAGATAATAAAATAATCACCATTGAGGGTGCCAGCAGATTTTAAAATAAAAAAGCTGCAACGCTTTGTCACTTTCAGCTGCAAACCTCAACACTCTTGTTCACTTCAACGTTTTATTTCAACTGTGAAATTTTTGTACTTGCAGCAGTATGATATCAAATGCTTGGAAATGTTTGTTTGCAAAAATTCGCCCTCAGCAATTACGAAACTTCTCTTCAAATTCACACTTCTCCTTTAAAAATGTACTTTCAGCAACTTGTTTGCTCCTCTTAAATTCGTATTTCAGCAAGCTTGGAAATTTGTACTGCAGCAATTTCCAAATGTCTAGACTCAATTTCGTACTTCAGCAGGTAAATGAAACCTCCTCACAAAGTCGTGCCTTCAGCAACTCCAGCCTTAGCAAATCAAATCGTGCCTTTCATCAACTTGAGAACTCAAATTGTCCCTTTTCCACCTTCAGCAATTGGAGATTTAGAAGTTCGCACTTGCAGCAACTTCACTCCTCTTTCTCCACCAGTTCGACTTTCAGCCTTTAGCAATTTCAAACTCTCAAGTCGTACTTCTTAGCAACTCAAGCTTCTTCACAAATTCGAATTTCCCAGCAACTTAAGAATTTTCTATCTCTGCAAACTTGTACTTCAGCCTTAGCAAATATTTTGCACTTAGCAACCAGTGACAAGAATGAAGAGGACTCAAAATCTTATAGCTAGGTCGAAATCTAGAAGAGGTTATACTTAGCACATTTTTGAATTCCATTTTCCCTCCCTTTTCCAGTCGTCACACTTGTCATTCAGAGCATCGAAATCTTGAGCTTCTAGAATTAAGAATTTCATCACCCCTGCATAGGCCTGCTTCATCATATTTGCTTCTTTTAAAATATTGGATTAATCACTTCTTCGAACAATTTTAATTCATCTGGCTAAGTCATTTTTATCTCATTCTTGCCTTGGCAAAATTATCCAGTTCAATCTTCCAGTGAAACATTTTAGTAAACTCATTCATTTTATTTGCCTCAGGAAATTTATCAAAATAGACATTGGGCAAAAAAATCCACTGAAATGATGTGAGCAAGGCGTGGAACAAGTCCAAACAACCTTGCAATCGAAAACGTTCAATACCCAAAAGAAAATTCTTTTCAGAACTCTCGTTTTCATGTGCATCCAGACGAAGGGGTACTTTTGATTTTTATATTATTTTAAAATAATAAAATGGCTAAGGTTTATTCCATTTTTATTCTGGACTCGTTTCTTGCCTGCAATTCTCCATTTCCCTGCCTTGGCACTTCTCCTTGATTTCTTGAAGAATTTTCCCTCTGTCTGGCTCTGGGCGCACTCCACATTTGCCTGAAGAAAGTTTATCATCACCCCTAGGCATATTTCTCACCCTTAGAAAATAATTAAAATTTTAAATTGCCCATGTGGGGCGCATTTGGGGGTGTGAGCTTCCATTTTATCTCCCTATGCCTTTAGCAAATATTTGCCTTAGGAAAAATTCCTAGAGAACTCGTTTTAGATTACCCATGAGGGGTGCACTTCATCTTATGCATCAATCTTTGCCTTTACCCCCTAGGCATTTTCACGCCTAGAGGCTAACACTTTACCCTTTTCCTCATAAGGGCACATATCACATGTGGAGGGGGAAAATCTTTTATCCTTAGCATATTTCAAAATCACGCCACCCTTACCTTTACCTTTACCTTAGGCGCATATAACATGTGGAGGAGGAAAACATCTTGGGCGCAAATCACACATGCCACTTCCATTCTAGGGCGCATTTGGCCTAGTCAACTCCCACTCTTGGGCGCAAATAGGGATGTGAAGAGGAATTTTCCTAGCCTTTGTGACTTCTCACCTCCCTTGGGTGCGTTTTGCATGGTGGGCTTCCATTTCCAAGCGCATTTCATGTGTCAAGAGGGAAACTCCCTTTACCTTAGCGCATTTTCCTTTATCTTCCAACGTTTTACCTCATTTGGCCCCCTTGGGCGCATTTGCCATGGGTAGGAGTAACTTGTGGGCGCATATGAGGGGTGGTGAAGGAATTTCCACGCCCTTGGTGACCCTTCACCTTCCTTGGGCGCATTTAGGGGTATGAGGAGGAATTTTCATGCCTTAGAAGCATTTTCTTGCTAGTCTTCACTTGTGTGGGCGCATTTCTCCTATGCTGGAGGAATTTCAACACTTAGAGATTTTTTTGACACCCCCCTTACTCCTTCTGGGCGTACTTCAGGTGTCTTCATGCCAGTTATCACTTATAAGTTTCCATTGCCCTAGCCATACCTTGGCTTTCTATTTCTGGCAAATTCGGAGAAATTAGGGTTTCCTTGCATTTCACCCTGTTCCGAGTTGGAGCAGGCGTGGTTGTGCTTCCACTTGGCCTTGCCACCTTGTTTATACCCTCTATCCACACTGGTATGCTTTTTTTGGCCATTTGCTATTTTTAGCAACCCTAAAATTGATTAATCTTTGTATCTCTGTTTGACCTGAAATTCGTTCTAGTTGTTCTTGATGCTGTAAGTGGCCTGTTCACACTTGCCTCTGGCACAATACGTGATATTTATAGCCATGAGATGACTTACTAAAAATAGTAAGTATTCAGATCGTGCTCAAATTTTGCCAGTAGATAGCCTGCAAGATGTTGATCATGGTGGCGTGCTTTGCTTTGACATCTTTGCATCTCTTTCCATCTATTTTTAGACATAGCAGGGGAAACCCTAACCTGGCTTGCATGCGCTCCGGACTGCTCCCGCTTCCCTGGAATTCTACTGTTTGTCACTCTGCTTGCTGGACTGAAGTGTTGGGTAACTGTTGGGGTGAAACTGCTATTTATAGTAAGTGCCCGGAAAGTGGTTAATCTGATGTCGGATGAGTTTGCATGTTATAGTGCCCATAGGATCTCAAAAAACCTAGAAAACTGGTCAACGTGCTGGCATTGGCTAAAAATAGTAAGTCGTTGAAAACTGACTCATTTTGTTTGCATGTCACACCATTGCGAAGCTCTCGCAAAACCCATATGGAATATTCGAACAAGCACTGAAAATCTCTACATGCAAACCTTGAAAATAGCCCTTGAAGGCTGTACCGCTAAAAGTCACCATCTTGGTTTGCATGTTATACCATTGCGAAGGTCTTGAAAAACCCAGATCCATTCTCCAGTCATGCATTGGAGAATCGTATGCTTAAATCCTGAAAATGGCCTCTGAAGGCTGAACTGCTAAAAATAGCTAGTTGTCCAAATTTGCTCAAATTTCTCATGTAGGCACTCTGAAGCTGCTTGAATGTGTTGAAGTAGTTAGAATCCCGAAATCCTGAGGAAAAGACCTCAAATTAGGTACTTACTAAAAATAGTAAGTTGTCAGATTTCAGTTGGATCCTGCCTTGAGCCTTCTGACTGTACTGCCGCGCTCAGACTTCACCTTGATAACTCCATTTGACCTCAAACAAGCTTGAAGGATAGAAACCCTAATTTCACAGACTCAACGAACATTTCCACCTAGGTCAAATGATGGGACATCACCGGAAGGGCAAAAGATCAGAGACAGAGAAAACCAAAGCCAAAAGACCAGAATGGAGCAAAAATTAGGGGGTCCCTATCTTGGATGGGGTGATGTGTGAGAAGGTCAGAACAAGACCCTTACTATTTTTAGTAAGGTGTGTGGTCGTATGCAGCTCCATCAACTTAGCTCCCAGTTCAGACGACACTTAGAGATAATGAGTATTCATGGAGATATTAATGTTTATTTGGCTTAAATAAACATTAATTAGTTAAAAGGATTATAATATTATGTTATAACTTGAGGGTCAAAACATCATTAAAAGGGGGCCAAATTAATGAATTAATTATTAATGGCCAATTCCTAAGTTTTGAGTGAAATATTAAAAGAATGCAAATAAATAACATTTTAATGTTATTAAATGCCTTTTGAAGAAGTTCGAACTTTTCAAGAGAGATTATATGTTTCACTTAGGGGTTATTTGGGCATTCATTCGATTGAGCATTGGTTTTGGTGAAGTTTGTCTGTGAAGGAGAAGCCTAGGGTTTTTGTCTTTCAAGCCATTGGAGAACGCTAAACTCTTCAGTGTTGCAGCCATTTGAAGCAGTGAAATATCTGTTGAATTTGGTATTCTGAGGGCATCATTCAGATGTTCTATTGTGCTGACTTGGAAGACACAAGGGTTTGATTTGATTGTTCAGAGATTGCAAGAATCAGAGTAGGTGATTGTAGATTTATTATCAGCCAGAATAAATCAGATTTAAAAGGTACAAATCGAGGGTTTCAACAGTCATCTTGCAGCAGGGTCGGCCTTTCTAGAAGAGGGGCGATTTCAATAATGAAGGGCTCTTAAAAATCAGAAAAAATACACAAAAGGGGCACCCAAGCTTAAGGAACCCAGCCACACTTTCAGTGATAAAAAAGGCAGCAGATTTGAGGAGATTTGAACATGTTTATGAAGTTGCTTTTGGGCTGAAAGTAATGAACAGCAGCTGCATGTTATCAGATCTTTTCGGGTATGGCTGTAATAGTTTGTTCTTTGAATATTGAGGAATAAAACTTATAATGGAGGATCTATTATCATAGTTGTTTATATTTCTTTATGTCATGCATTTCATTTTTTATATAAGCATTACAAAACACAAAAAAAAGCAGAAAACCTTTATAAAACAGTAAACACACAAAACAAAAAAATCAGCATTGGAAACAAGGGCACAAAGTGTTCTTACACAAGATCTGAGAGTTAGCAACGAATAATAGTTTTTTATTAGAAGGAGCACGAATCCTTCCATGTTGAAGCTACACCCACCTGGATACCTCTGCATGAGAAACTACGTCCTCTGCGCAGCCTGGGTAAGAACCAAATCCAGAATTTGTGATGATTACATGCTAGAATGCCACACCTATTAATACTACTCAAAACACACCAACTCAAGGAAGTCGGCCACAAAGAAACTTTTAAATTCAAATTAGAATAATTCACTTGGCGCCAACACCAAATGGGTCAGCCAGCAGCAAAATTTAATATTTTATTTATTTATTATTTTAGTGTTAATAATCACTATTTCAATACAAGTCGGCCATGCTCACTTCAAATTTGGGACATTACACAAATTTTATCGAGAAAGAGATGTTTATCTGTGCAAAGTTTTTAGAAAATTAAAGCTTAAAAATTTATCTAATTTGGTTTAGTAAAATCATAGCTAACATTTTTGTTTGTTTAGCTCATGTGATTTTGTTTAGTGGATGATACTTCAATTCAAGAAACAAATATTTAATGATGTTTTTTTATGAGATGCTGAGTAGAATATATATGCACCTTTTCTGAATCATTTTTTAGTTCCTAACCAAAAGGTCTATAACATTTCTACCATGAGTTGATCATATTTAGACAGTAACAAATTAGATAAGAAACATGACCTAAAAGATGCAACTTAAGAAGTAGTACAATCCTCTCACCAAGCAGTAATGCCAATGGTTTCTTGCATGTGTTGATTATGTATTATGAGAGTGAACCATGTTATAACTGGTTCTTATAATATGCTAAAAACCCCTAAAAACTTATAAGAGGAAGGATTGTCATTGCAATTGTAGCCGATTGTATGTACTTTTTAAAATTTTAACTACCTTTTGTTTGTGCAAGCTATTTTAATAGCTACGCACCGCCATTCCCTTCATTTCCCCAAAACTTTAGGAATTTTTTTTCCATCCCTATGTCCCTACATCCACCTGCATCAAAAACTCAAAGAAATGATGATTTTACATTAATCAATCCCCTAAATGTATACTATTATCTTTGATAGCTAAAAAATTATACAGATTCTTTTCCTTGGGATCTTATTGTGGGAAGGGTACATTTTTGTAACTGCAATGATGTATGAGCATCAAATATTCTTTCCAAGATCTTGATATCCAGACTTTCAATTGTTATTAGTACCTTAAACATTAAAAGATGCAAGGAGTATGCTAATTTTGTAAAATTTACATTGTAGTTGTAGAAATTGTGTATCTTTGTTGTTGGTTCTTTAGAACAAACAAATTTCTTGGGATTGGGGCATTTTTCTATATGTAAAAGGTGGAATCATTCTGAATTCAGAACAAGAAAATTTTGAATGTTTCATCCGTCTAGTTTTTCAGGTATTAGATAAATTATAACAATAGAAACATCAAAACCTATTTGACACATCTCGATTAAGATGATTGAAAACTTTTCATTTGATGCCTTTCTTTTGTGTTTGCTTTGGGGAATAGGAGATACCTTGATTCACAAGATTGCCTTTTGATGATGATATTATTTCAATTATCATTAATTTGTGTTAATGGATGATAGCTTCGGTCAGATATGAATGACAGTGATGCAAGTATCATTGTCATTCATAAGTGATCGAAATTATCATTCATGTTATGATATTTCTAAAGGAAACATTTAAAATCGAAATTATGAGCATTCATATAAATTCGATCATTCCCGTGATATTATATTCTGCATTCACGTGAAATCGGAATTCTCTTATGTCATCCGCCATCATATAGAAGGTTATATACGTGTGAGTATATACATAACAAATGAGTTGTTAAACAAACCACACCCTAAAGGATGCGTCCCATGAGTGGACGTGCCTCCACTCGTGGAGACACGTCCTCTCATGAGGCGTGCCTCTTAGGGGCGGACTTCTCCCTTACTTATGGTGGTTCCTCATTCGATATGCAAACATAGAAATCAGACAATGTTCTGCAATCAGCACATTTAATAAAAGCAATTCACATCTGGAAATCGAAATCTGAAGAATCGGAAATCTGAACATAGAGGATAAATATTATTTGTCTTAGAAAGTTTCTCATACAGTTTTTCTCAACTTTAGTTCAATCCTAGTATTGTATTAGGATCCCTTTAGTAAACAGATTTGATTACATTTACAATTTGCAACAGGCCACACAAAAATTGTTTTGTTAAAAGAGTTTCTTTGTCATCAAGGTGATTTTTGTGGTATTTTTTTGCTAATTTTTATCATTTATTTTATTCCTTTGAAACGACTTGCTAAAAAAGAACTCATGTTTGCAGGCATCTCCTTTTTGTAAGATCGTTAAGGAAACTTTGGTGGAGTTGGAAGTGCCCCACATATATCACAGGTATATATTGTACTCTAAACAATTTAAAAAACAAGTCCATAAGGTAGCTTAAGATATATAAATTTCTTTTTGACTTTTGATTGTCAATTGGAGAGTTAGTCCCCATAATTCACACAACAGTCATTCCTCAAGTATAGAGCCAATATGCATGTCACTTATATGTTTATAACCTCCCATTTAGCATCTCTAGGCTATGTATTATAATTTTCTAAAAACAAGAAATTGCTATTAGTACAAATATCATGAAGTTCTTAACACTTCAATTTGCATAACTATCAAGTAGCTTACTTATGATTACATCCTGTTAACTTATGACCATAAATACTAATGACCAACTAATTTTTATTTTTTTTGTTTTATAATCTTTTGCCTTGCATTTATGTGATTGAAGAAACAATAAAAATCACAGTGGATAAGAATCCCAAAATACAATGCCTTTCTTTCAAATATATCTTGATGGTTACCCTTTAAATTTGGTGCTCCAATCAGTTTCTTATGTTTCTATAGGATACTCTCTATGTCATAGGTTCTCCGCATTTCTACCATAAAGTTCAAAATTTTGACGAACTTTAAAAAAAGGTCAAAAGAATTGTTTTAGTTTTCCCTAAAATTCATATGGAAAAAGGCCTAGGGATTTTTTTGGAGAAATATTTAGAAAACACATTTTATACGAAGGTTTTTAATATATTGTTTTGTAACTATTTTCCCACACATTATGTGTTGGAGTAATATAATAATGCATAAATAGTCTAATACATCATTGTATAAATATATTGCAAATCTTCCATCAAAAATATAATTGTCTATTGCTTAGCTGACTTTTTTATAGGATTAGAGAAAACCATGGTCCTGCACCTGTGATAAAAGTAGAGACTGAAGGAAAGTTGTAAAGGTGACATAGGAGCATTCAACAAAGATTGTACATTGTAGATAAGGTTTCTGCCAATCGTCATAGATAAAACCAGTGCGGAAGATATGGCTGCTAGCCTAAAGAAATATGCTATTGGAGGGAATTGCTCATTGCCAAGGGTTTGCTCACCATTGAAGAAGCTTCAAAAAATGCCATGGAAGAAGAGAATAGAAGGTTGCTAGTGTGAGACAAAAAGCCACCTAATTTCTCTATGCTGCCCTATTTGCTTTATCTCAGACAAGGAGAAACAAAAGCTGCGAAGAAAAGTGAAGTAAGAGAATGTGAATGCCTGAAAAACAAATTAACATTGACAAATTAAAAAAGGATGCCAATCTAAGGACAAAATCAATGTAGAATCCCACGCCGCTCAAACCTTGTCATGGGATAAGGGGAACGTGTTTGTTGAAGCATTGTTTGCAAGATGAAAGCACCGAATTTCCTTGCTGGGCATGTGGAAGAATAGTGCCACCCATGGAAAAAAGAAAAATCTATGAAATTCTTGTGAAAAAAGTGAGTAAGTATAAGGTGCGATTTTCTTTTTAAATCTATTCCTCTATTATAAGGTTTGCAAAATATAAAACTTACGGGGATATACTTTTGGGTAAATGAAAGTTCATTGGAAATATTTTTAAATTCTTTATATCATAAATTGAAAAAATAACATAGTTTAAAAATAAAAAGGGCATGAATTATATTAAATTGATTTATTGCAGTTAGACAATTATTTTTTGAGAAAAATAAATATTAAAAAAATTTGATTCAAAATATAACCCATTGATTTGTTATGTTTCACAAAAAAACAAGCAATGTTTAGTATAAATGGTGTTTGTAATTCACATTTATAGGTAATGTCATAATGCTGAATTACTACATCAAATGCTTAATAAAGCTGCAACAATGATGCTTGTGGCATTGATCCTATAAATCGTCAAAGAGAACTAAGGGTGTAAAATTGGTTTCAAAAATTTATTTCCATTCTCTACCCATTCATCTCTATTGTTGGACATAAATCTTGATAGTTACAAATTCAGAGTATATAGGGAAGTTATGCCCACATACAAGGGTTCCATTTTGAGTAGGTGTCATCAATAGGGTGAATCTCTTTATATATTGCCTTGGTAGCATGCAGTCTTCCCTTTAATATACCTTAAGGTCTCTCATGCATGAATGCGTATATCAAGGATAGCATCTTCTATGCACCTACGAGTGTATTAGAAGAGTGGGTATACAACAAGGTTCAGTATATCAGGTTTACAGTATATAAAAAGGGGAGCCCTCTTGGAGAGGTTTACAATCAAAAGAATGGCTTCAGATGTCTTGAAAATTATTCTCTTAGACTCTGAGGTCTTGAAGGTGACAACTAGTTAGCTTGGTAAACCAAGGTCCAAACTCAACTTGAGTTTGAAGATTTATGGGATGTTATTGGAACAATCACCATAACAACACACATTAGAGATGAGTAGAGACGAGTTGATAAGGCCAACTGAAAGGCCAAATTGATCATCTTGTTTGACATTTCAGATGAGGTTCAACCTTACAATAGAACAATGATTCCTCAAGAGGCTTGGGATTGTCTCAAAACAATCTATGAATAAAAAAATCAGAATTAGATCCTTCATTTGTAGATTTAGTTACATTGCTTGAAAACACACTATTGTGAGAAATTGGAGAATTTCTTTAAAAGGGTTGCATATTTGAGGACACCATTGGGAGTGTTAGGAGACATCGTGTTAGATGACTCTCTTGTACCCATTGACTTGAGAGCATTCCCTCCTACCTTTCAAGTGTTAGTTGCTTGTTTGAGTGTTTCTAATAGAAATCCATCATTTGAGGAGTTGATGAGTTTACTTCAACAAGAAGAAGCAATTCATAATGAAACCTCATCCTCCCAAGACAATCAGACCCTTGCATCTTAGTAGAAGGGAAAGAAACCTAAATAGTAGAGTGGTTCATCATGTTTATAAAAAATGAAACAAGACAATCTATCGACACATAAAAAGAAGTCCTATTTGTGGGAAGAAGGGAAGCAATCTCTACGGATGTTGTCACAATTTATTTGCCAATGGTGGATCTAGTTAGTAAATTCCATAACAAAATTCTCAAGAGGACAAGATGAGGAATCCTTATTGGCAATAAATGCACAATAAGCAAATATTGGAAAGTTGCTTCAACAAATGATACTATTGAAGAAGATTTTTTGTATGTTGCCTAAAGTGATACTATTGAAGAAGATTTTTTGTATGTTGCTGAAGCTTAAGTCTCCACTTTTGAAAGTCCCATTTGGTATGCTGATTTTGGTGCATCTAGACACATTATAGGAGAACAAGGGTGGTTCTACAACTTCATCCCTTCAACTTTATATGGGCAAGTCTCATTTGATGATGAGACATCCTATGAAGTGTAGGGTATTGGGGATATTTCTTTACCACCCAAGACTTACAAATGTCAATAGAAAAAAGTTCTTTACATTCTAGGGTTCACAAAGAACCTCCTATTGTAAGTTAGTTGCTAGAGAACAATTTGAAGGTTGAGTTTAATATATATAAGGGGAGAAGCTATCTCTCATACAAGGAAAGATTCACAATGGTGAAGTTGTCGCTCATGCCTCAAGGGTTATAAAATGTTTCATTTGGTTAATGTCACCCATCAAGACAAGACCCATGTAGTTAAGACACATTCATCAACCACCCTTTGACACAAAACATTTGTTCATCTTGAGTGAACAAGACATGGTACTAGGACATGCTTCCATGAAGAAAACAAAAATTATTTTCTCCAATTGTATTGTTGGGAAGTAGCATTGGGCATCTTTTCTTGCTACAAAAACACAAGCCTTTGGTCCCTTGGGTTTGGTACATACCAATTTGTGCAGACGCATAACACATAATCATAATCATGCCTAGTACTTTTAGCTTTTTGTGGATGATTATACCCAAAAATGTGGTCTATTGTTTGACTAGCAAAGATCAAGCATTTGAAAAATTCAAAGAATTTTGAGTCCTTGTTGGTCATCTGGCCACTCTCTTAAGACCATATGCTTAGATCAAGGGGGTAATTTACCAATAAGGAGTTCACAATCCATCTTCAACAACATGGAATAAAAAGATTGTTGACTATAGCATATATGTTTCAACAAAATGGTGTTGCAAATACGCATAATCATGCAATCATGGAAATGGTGCGATGTACGCTAAAGGATATAGCTTTGGTTTCTACATTTTGAGTAGAAGTGATTCATACCACTATGTATTTGTTGAATCAAGCACCCACCAATGTGCTTGAAAGCATCACTCTTGAAGAAGCATGGAGTAGGATAAAGCCCTTCATTTCATGTTTGAGAGTGTTTGGGTTTATAGCCTTCATGCACATTCCCAAGGCATAGAGGGAAAAGTTGGATGAAAAATATTGGAAACATTTTTCTTGGATACAATTTAGAATCAAAGAGATATCGACTATTGAATCTGACTACAAAGAAGTTGTACATTAGGAGGGATATTGTTTTTGTTGAGGAAAAATGTTACAACACATCACCCTTACCATCACCTATAAGCCACCAAACACTCAAAATTACTAATATTGAAGGTGAGGAACTTGAGGACACTCACCATGCAACCAAATCAAGTGAAGAAGCATTAGTAGATTTTGTTTCATTAGTACCAAAAATAGTACCCCTAAGAAAATGTTCCTACAAACAAGATTGTAGTTAGTAACCATGTTACCAATATTAGCTTAGTTGTACTTATCAAATTGCCAAGTTATCGTGTTGGTCTGTTTTTGTCAAGCTAAGGATGTTTATAGATTGCTCATAGATGAGGAATAGCAAATGAAAGAGATTGAGTGTTCAACGGCTCTAGAGCTCCGCCACAAAAAGGGAAAGGATGAAACATTTAGGGCTTAGAACAAAAGGAAGAATGGCAGCAATTGACAAGGTCAAAGGATGGTAGAAAGAAGCCGAGACCTTGACATAGGAAGAAATAAAGACTAAGTGTCAATGAAGTCATACATTTTTAGGGAATCAATCAACAAGAAAGCCATGACAAGATGGTGAAGTGAGAGAAATAAAGGGACCAACTTAAAGACAAGTTGAAGTAGACATTAAGTAGCACCTTTTGAATGGCATAACTAGTCCAAAGCGTTGACTTAAGTTCCTGAGTGTTTGGAAATCCACAATCAATGAAGGAGAACTCAAAAGAGGAGAAAATCACACTTTTATATTGGCAATTCCTTAGACAAATTGCAATTTAAGTGATTGAGTGGATATAAAGTTGTGATTACTAGATGTGGGAGTAAGTTTAAGTTTAAAAGGTGTGCTTTTAGCATCATAATGTCACTTTAAAAGAGCAATACAATTGGCAATAAGATTGTAAAAGTGTGACCAGCTAGGGAGTTTAAGTTTTAAAAGAAAATTGCACTTTACAGTGGCATGAGCATCAAAAAGATTGCACAATAAGTGGTAGGAAGTTTATAAAAGCACATGAAGAGAAAAAAAGGAGTAGCTTAAGTGATAAGTCCCCCATTATCAATGACAATGCTACCATGAAATGACGACTCAAGTTGTTGAGAAAGAAAATAGATGTGACCAAGGGTGGCAATGTAAAAATAAAATTGCTCTCAACTATTAAGACAAGATAATAACATAAAATCTTGCTCTTTTTGTGCTCCTATTCACTTAACATTGGAAAATCGTGTTTTGTGAGGGTACAACCAAGGTAACTCAGTGCCTAAGCTTGAGAAACCACACAAACCATCATGGTGCATGCCATTTTTCATAATGTTATCATTTTTAACCATCCTCCAAAAGTTCTCCGATCTCTTCAAAAAACCCTTGATTTTCATGCTTTTTTTCCTCTAGTTTTCTTGACTTGGCCGAGTCTACTTGTTGAGACTCATTGAGTTTGGGAAGTATGGCGGGCTCAGTGAGTCTGATCAGACTTGTTGGGCACCTAGGCCACGAGTCCCAAGGCGTCATTTGACTTGCTCACTTTAGGACTTGTCGAGTTTGGGTGAGTCCTACGAGTTTTGTAACATTGAATATTATATATAAATAGGAAATATTTTTAAAATAAATAAATAATTAATTAGGCCCTCTTGGGCACTTTTGTAATTACTCTCTCTTGAGCACTTTTGTAACTATTTATTATTATTATTAATATATTATATAGGTTATTAGCCTTTTGCCAATATATATATAATAAATATATGATTTTACAAATGTTTTTATTTATTAAATTAATTAAAATTTAAAAAATATTAATAAGCATAACAAACATTAAAATAAGATTATTAATATTTTAATATTGTTATGTATTTACCTTTATAGCTGTATTTTAAATTTATGTTTATATAATATTGATCGTTGGAGAATACTTACATTTTGGGTGATATAGTTCAGGTTCATAGGGTAAATTTAGAGGATATGTTTTGATATCAAACCTTCGCTTCTCCACAATTGTTTCCCACTTGTCATTTCCAAACAACTTTATGTATAACACAGATTGTGTGGACATTTACACATCGAAGAGATTGGGTCTCTATGGAGAAAACTAGGGATGAAGAAGAAAAGGTGGTCTAATTTAAGCCCAAGTTTGCAAGGAATTCACTCGAGGATGAACAAAAGGTTCAATTTAATTACCCCTCTACTTGGCCATTAGGAAAATCAAATATTTTGATAACCCCTCACAGGCTTAAATGATGACATTTGACCCTTTTTTTTTTTTATCACATACTTAATAATCGACAATTGCATTTGATCTTCAAATGAAAAGACGCAACCCTACAAAAAAATATAATATATTTATTATGAAATTTTTGGCATTTAAAAAAAATCCTATTGGTACCATTGATGGGATTGCTAGGGAACAACCTTACCACCTTGGGTACCTTGTGGGTACATCCCTATCCACAGGGTACTTGTGGTGGTAGGGCCATGCCCTGGCCGCATCTTGTTTGCAAACTAGACCTTGCTTTGGAACACAGACTTGTTAGATCTTGCAATGGTACCCAAACCCTAAGGACCCAAGAACATAGTATTTTCTTTAGAAGCTTCTTTTAGAGAGTTTATAAATGAGTGCTTTGAGGACGTGGAATGTTAGGAGAGTTTTGGTATAATTATTGTTTGAAGTTTATTTCCCAAATTGGACAAGTGGAAATTTAAAAAAAATAGATGTGAGCAAATATTTGACGAAATATATGGTTATTGAAACTGTAAAAAAAAATTTTAAAAAAGAAAATTTCAATTCATAGGGTATATCATAGGATTAGCTGCTTAGGATAGAGTAATATTTAATTCTGCTTAATTTATTTTTATGTCGAAGGCATTCCCTCTATGAACAATGCCCAACAGATCTTGGAGACGGTGTGTAATGTTCGAGGGGCGTGCAAGACGATTAAACGAATCTCAGTCTTTCATCATTTTTTGCCATCATTTTTTTTGGCATTCCCGACTGCTCCTCCAAACTCTTCCTAGCTGGTATTGACCTTTCACTTCTCCAATTTGGCTAGTTGCAACTTGAAAATAAGGTTTTGAGGAGGGTTTTAGAGTATGTATATTAAAATGAAAAGTACCGCTTAGATCCTAATAATGAACACATTTAGGTTTTAACATTAGAGCATCCTTTATCCTACGCAGTTGAGTATATATTAGCATAATTAATATATAATATATATTTTATTTAATAAAAAATAAATTATAAATAATATAATATATTTATTACTGTTATATATTATATTTTTTAATAAAACTATTAAATACATATATAAAATGATTATAATTAATAATTAATAATTACTATAGTTTTATATAGCACAAAAATTTAACATATAAATATAATACAAATTATAATTAATATATAATACAAATTGAAGTATATTTAATATAATTATATTTATTATTATATATCTCTCCCTATCTTTCTATCTCTCTCTATCTCTATCTCTTTCTTTTTGTTCCCATATATCTATCTCTCCTCTCTTTATCTCCCTTCATTTCTCTCTCCCTCTCTCCATCTTTATGTATCTATCTCTAATTCTCTCTTTATCTATCTCGTTGTCTCTTTCCCTCTTCTCTCTATATCTCCTTATATATCTATATCTCTATCTCTCCCTCTCCCTCTATATCTCTCCTTCTGTATCTCTTTGAGCTCTTTCCCTCTCCCCCATATTCTCTCTCTCTCTCTAAGTACTTCTCTCCCTCTCTCCCCCCTCTTCTTTCTCTCCCTCTTCTACCTCTCTCCCTCCCCCTTTTCTCTCTCTTCCTCCTCAACCTATCTCTTTCCCTCTCTCCCCCTTTTCTCTATCTCCCCCTTCTCTACCTATCTCTCTCCCTTTCTCTCCCTCTCTCTATCTCCCCTATTTCTCTCCCTCTCTATTTATCTATCTTCGGTTCTCTCTGTTTGTCTATCTCTTTGTCTCTCTCTCTCCCTCTCTTGCTCTTTGTATGTCTCCTTATATCTCTATCTTTGTATCACTCTATCTCATCATCTATATCTCTATATATCTCCCTCTCCCTCTTCCTCTATATATATCTCTATCTCTCCCTCTCCCCCATCTTCTCTCTCCCTCTCCACCCCCTCTTCTTTTTCTCCCTCTTCTACCTATGTCTCTCCCTCTCTCCTCTTCTTTCTTCCTCAACCTATCTCTCTCCCTCTCTCCCCCTCTTCTCTATCTATCCCTCCCCTACCTATCTCTCCCCATCTCTCCCTTACTCCCTCCCTATCCCCCTTGTCTATCTCTCTATCTCCACCTCTCTCTCCCTTTCTCTTCACATATATCTTTATCTCTCTTTCTCTTCCCATATATCTCTATCTCTCCCTACTTCTCTCTCCTTCCCTCCATCTCTATTTATCTATCTCTAATTCTCTTTGTTTCTCTCTGTCTCTGTCTCTATCTCCCTCTCCCCTCTCTATATCTCCTTATATCTCTATCTCTCTATCACTCTATCTCACCATCTATATCTCTCTATCTCTCCCTCTCTATCTATTTGTTTCCCTCTTCCTCTCTCGCTCTATCCCCATCTCTACCTCTATTTTCCTCTCTCCCCCTTTATCTCTAGACATGTCTCCCTCTCTCTATCCATCCATCTCTCTCTCTCTCTCCCTCTTCCTAGACCTGTATATCTATCTCTATCTCTCCATATTTCTTCTTCCATCTCTCTCTCTATCTCTCTCTCTATACCTCCATCTCTCTATATATTACCTCCCATTTCTATCTCTATCTCTCCCTCTTCTCATTCTCTCCCTCTCTATATAATTATCTCTTCCATATCTATCTTTCTCTCTCTCCTCTCTTTATCTCTCCTCCTCCTCTCCTCTCCATATCCCTCTCCTCCATCTCCATCTCTATCTCTATCTCTATCTTTGTCTTCCTTTCTCTCTATCTCCTTACCCTCTCTCTCTCTTTATCCCCCCCCTCTCTCCCTCTTTCTATCCCTATCTCTCCCTCTTTGTCCCTCCCTCATTATTGCAAGCATAACATGAGTTTGTTGGTAATGGAGCTTGATTATATTTCTGATTGACAGGTTTTATTTCAATCATGTTTGGATCCTTGTAAGTGGATGCATAGTTGATTTGAAGCTATAACAGCTCCATTGAGACCTTTGTTGCATAAACATCATTTGCTGAATGGCCTACAAATTGACCAAAATTAGTAATTAGTAAATGTATACAAAAAATAGACCAAAATTTATCCTAATTGACATTCCACACTTCTTCGGCATACCCATTGCACACTAAGGTGCGATTGCTAGTAATTATTTTTATCTTATGTAAAAATCCAAAAATTACCTCTTAGTGGTTTCTAATTTGGCTAGTTATTAATTTATAATATACATGATATTCCCAGAGTCCATATTTTTGAAATCAAGAATTTTTTTGAATGCAATTCTGTAAAATTTTCTTACATGAATATTTCAGATCATACTCCATGATTAATTTTCAAGGTGTATTGGAGGCCCATTTGGTTTTCTAAATAGAAAGGGGCAAAAAGTTGGATTGAAAAATGTGACTTAAAAGGGAAAAAAAAGTCAAATGAATGACCAAAAAGAAGTGACAAGAAATATAAATACATGATATTCTAAAATCTGAAGGTTATTTTAATTTATTAGTATTAATATAAAAAAAATCGCCCCATAAGAAAATAATTTTAAAGTAGAGACAAGATAACTTACTATAACAACTGTCTTAACAAATTATAATGCAAACTATAAAAATAAACTCAAACCTTAATATTTATAAGAAATATTAATAGATAAAGAAATAAGGGTTCCAATCATGCAAACATAATAGTATGCTTGATAAAACTAAAATCGTCAACACATTACTAGAATACATATTAGAGATTGAAGTCAAATCCAAGAAAATAACATGATTCATGAGGCATACGGCAAATTCACCCTAGATCAAAGTCAAATCCAAGAAAATAACATGATTCAGGAGGCATATGGCAAATTCACCCCAGATCGAAGTCAAATCCAAGAAAATAACATAATTCATGAGGCATACGACAAATTCGCCGTGGGAAAATTCATCACCATGATAAATTCACCGCCAAGTAAAATTCACTGTCAGCAATTCATCGGGGGGGAGGGGGTGCAGGGATACTTGATGGTGAATTTGTCATGGCGGTGAATTGCTGGCGGTGAATTTTCCATTGGTGAATTGCTGACGGTGAATTTTCTTAGAGCCGATTTATGATACTCGTTGAAATAGTAAATAACTATTATAAGTGTACATAATTATAATTATATAAAGAGTATTAGTTAATTTGTTTATTCCTTGCGTTGCCTTTCATTCAACAAATTTGAAAAATTGGAATATTCCTTGAATCTTCATGTTTCTGTCTATATTTCTGTATTTTCCTTAGTGAAATTTAATCAAGTTTACAGCTTTTTTTCCACAGATTATTGTCATTATTCTGCTGATTTTGATCTCTGACTGCTGTGTTGGTTGGTTCCATATTAGATGTTTTTATCATATACCCAAAAAATATTTTAATATGTATGCTATGCTCTCTGCTTGGTCTCTGACTTACCTAGGGTATATATTCCATTGTTCCAGCATATTATTAGGGATCTTGGATAGGGATAAATAGCGAGAGCTTAGCTTTGCCCGAAGGACTGTGGGTTTCTTGGATGCAGTACTATCCTTTAACCCTTTGGCCTGCAGTTAGCTTCTCTGCATTGTAGCCATGTTTGCGACTCTCAGTACACTAACCATATGTATCTCCTTGACCGCTAAATAGCTTGGAGTTGGAATATGCCATTTCTTTGTGATGTGCAAAGATGAACTCATTAAGTTTAGACTTCTTTCATTCCTTGCCTTTTTCTCTCGATTTGATAAATTGTGATCTTACAGTACCTATGTTTTGTACAGTTTAATTGAACTTTAATTCCCTATCACTGGGAGAAACTGAAGCCAAGCAGTTTTAGATTGTGTTTATTCTATTTGTAAATATTATATTTGCACCTTGTTTATAGAAAATGTTGAGTTGGTTTATAGTCTAGCAAATCACACAAGAATCATTTTATGGATGAAAGAGAATGTCAATTCTATGAAACTCACTCTTGGTTATTGGTACTCAGCTCTGCACGAGGAAGCCCGCATCGGCAGAGCCTTTTTGAGAGAACAGGACATTTTCAGGTTTGTCTAAATTCTAGGATTTCCAATTCGATTCTTGGATACCTTTTTGTTATTATTCAGTTTTTCAGATCTTAAGCTTGGTGATATTTTTGGATTTGATAATGTAATTTTTTTTCTCATTTTTTCTTTTCTGGCTATATCATTCTAATGATGGATATGGGGTATGATCTGAAACATTCTAAAGAAAAAAGTTTGCATATATATCACCAAACTTACGATATGAAGTGTAGAACTTTTGTGTCTTTAATTTTCAAATAGTAATTTTTTTATTGTACTTTTTGTTATCATTCATGGAAATTCAGGTTTCAGCTAGCTTGTGCAGTTTTGCTAGTATTCCATCTATAATTTTCCAATAAGAGATTTTTTATGGTGTTTAATATTTTAAAGTTTAATACTTGCTATTGGAATTAATTTCACTATTCGTTGTCTTGAATTCCTTGGCTGGAAGTATACTTGACGGTTATGAACTGCAGAACTTTGAATTTTCAATGACGATTTCTTAATGATTTTGAATCAAAACTAATGCTAAGTATCTTAAGAGACTGATATGCACCTGTCCTTGGTGCTTGGTGCTTATCTCCATGGCATCTGGCATCTAAAATCTAAACTATACGATTCGACCTTTGGCAGGTACCATACTTAGAAGATCCAAACACTGGAGTAAAGATGTTTGAAAGTGCTGAAATAGTAGATTACTTGCGGGCAACGTATGTCATTCCTCTTCCCCAAGTTTAATAAATATTCCAAATGTGCTACGACGACCATTGAGTGTAAAATAAGGGCTCAATAATTGGGCTGGTATGCTTATGAAGATCAATGAATGTTTGCCCGTATGTCAAGTCACGGTGATGAGGATTGAGTTGGGAAATGTATTGTTAATTTTTTTTGAAATTTCAGTACTCAGAAATTCATCACATCCTTATAAATTATAGCTTGGAGAGATCAATATATTTAACTTTACAGAAAGCTCCAAAAAGTGAGCTTATAGCCTATATAAAAAATGATCACGTCATTGTTTTCCAAACTGTAACATTGTATGAATAAATTGGCCACAAATTATAAAAAATAATTTGAATAGACATACACCAGACCATACTAAAGATGATACTCTGATTAGTATATTTAATTTGTCAATAGATGAACTGCAGTAATTTAAACAAGTTGATTCGGTATTTCTTTTTCTATTGGATAAAAACAATAGCATTCTATTAAAAGCAAAAGTTTGCTGCATCAACTGGCCGTTTTGACATACCAACAGAGACAAATAACCAAATCCAAAATGGCAAGTGCAAGAATGTCGATTTCTGTGTTTTAAAGAAATAAATCAATGACAAAATATATTTGTAACTTGTTTCTGGCCAACGAGAAAAATCCAGATCATCAACAACACAGAGATGCAGAGACAATTGGAGAACATAAAGAAAATTCCTGGATACAATTCATTGATCACATCTGAATCTAACTAACAAGCAATTAATCACAGCAATTGACTAATCTCCAAAACTGTTTTCTAACAAATCAAAAACTAATAATGTTTATTATTTTACATTCTCCCCCATAATGGAAATTGTAAGAAAACAAGAAAGAAAAAGTTCAGTAGTTATCCCATTTCTCCTCCATAATGAATATTGGGAAGAATATGAAGTACGCTTTGGAGTGTCTGAAAACGGTAATGAGCAAGGGGCTTTGTGAAAATATCAGCAATTTGTGTCGCAATGGGACAATATACAAGTTCAACCAAGCCTTGTTGAACCAACTCTCAAATGTAGTGGTGTTGGATGTCAATGTGTTTAGTCCTACCATGGAATACGAGATTTTTACTCATCTGAATAGTACTCTAATTGTCACAATACAACAGTGTAGTATCGTCTTGAAGGTGTTGTACATCTTGGAACATCCTTAACCAAACAACTTGACAAGCAGCAAAAGTGGCAGCTTTGTATTCAGCTTCACAGTAGAAAGAGATACAGTGGGCTACTTCTTGGATGTCCACTAAATTATTGCAAAACCAAGACTAAATGTATAACCAAAAGTAGACTTCCGATCATCTATAAAGCCTATTCAATTAGAATCAGTATGTCCAAACAACTTACTCTCCTCGGAATGCTGAAAATACATGCCATAATGGATTGTTCCTCTAAAATACTTGTGAATCCTTTTGGCAGCCCCTCAATGTGTCTCCTTAGGTTCATACATGAACCTAGAGACCAAACTTACTACATATATAATATATGGTTTAGTAGTGGTCAAATAAAGCAAACTTCCAATTGTCTATAGAGAGTGGGACTCACACTAGGAGAATAATTAGAATTAGACAATTTAATACCAACCTTCATAGGTGTGGCCATGGGATTGCAATCCTACATATGAAACCTCTGAAGAAGATCTAAAATATATTTCTGTCAAGACAAAAATGTCATTTGTATGTTGCCAAACTTCAAGACCAAGAAAGTAATGCATTTGTCCTAAATCAGTTATTTCAAAGCATAGTTGCTTTTATACCAATTGAAGGTGTCAAATAATTATAAAAAAAATCTATTGATGATTTGCAGACCATCAACACAAAGATGTAGACAATTGGAGAACACAAAAAAACACCAACCTCCATAGGTGTGGCTATGGGATTGCAATCCTACATATGAAACCTTTGAAGAAGATCTAAAACATACTTCTATCAAGACAAAAATAAACCATTTGTATGTTGCCAAACTTCAAGACCAAGAAAGTATTGCATTTGTCCTAAATCGGTTATTTCAAACCATAGTTGCTTTTATACCAATTGAAGGTATCAAATAATTACAAAAAAAATCTAATGATGATTTTTAGACAATTGGAGAACACAGAAAATTCCTTGATACAATTCATTAATCAAATTATACATGTATACAATAAGAATCACAATTGAATCCAACTAACAAGTCTTTGCATTCTATTTTGGGGAGGAAATGAAAAATGCAATGATTATGCATGATGATGATGGGTCTTGGCTAATGGCCATGTTAGGTACCCAAGTACAAATGCAATGCAAACTAAACTAACCGGGGTAAAGGAGAAAACCCAATGGGAACAAAACTCCTCTCCAAAATAGAATGCAAAGAGCAACTAAGTGATGAAGGATGGAGGACTCCATAAGACCTCCCAAGGACACCATCCATCACAAAGATACATGAAATAACCCTCCCAGAAGAGGAAGAAAGAGACCAAAGATCCCCCCTAGAATGAAGTAGCCCCAAAAGAACTGGATAAACTGCATCTCCTGAAAGAAGTGAGAGGGAAGAGGCCGAATGAAAGCAATCTCTGAAGGTGAAGTAGGTGTGTAGCCCGTGATGTCTCCACAGAATCAAGTGTGACCTCAGAAAATGAAGAAGTTAAAGTGGGTGAAGGCTGAATAGAAACCTCTAAAGATGGATGATCAATTGGATCCTGTTGCACTAAAATAGAAGAAACCACATCTGTAGTCATAGAAGTATCAACAACTGCAACAGTAGGTGAAGGAGATGGAATGGATGGCTCAAGAGCAAGATTTGAAGTGAGAACTTCAATGTTCAAGTAGCCAAATGTCTCCTCTGAATGATAATTCACACTAAAAGTGTGATGAACAGCTGTAGGAACAGAAGTACCATTAGCAGCAAAATCTGCAAAGGAATACAACCAAGATGAGTGATCCACCACCCCAGTAGCAATAACTGCTCTACTCTCCAAGTTTCTAATGATAACTGAATCAGGTGTGAACTCCACAGACCTCTCATTGCCTCCATGTGTGATCTGATATATAGAAAGGAGGTTGTTCATCAAATGAGGAACACACAAGACATCCTGAAAAGTGTTGTCCCCAAAACTAATAGACCCCTTCCCTATAACACTCATGTAGGTATTGTTTCCCATCAAAATAGGAGACATAGTGTGAGACTCAAAGGAAGTGAACATAGACTGTGTAGAAGCCATATGATGAGATGCTCTTGAATCTAGAAGCCATCTCCTTGATCCAAGACTCGAAGAAGCACAAAGAGCATGTCCCTTCATATCTAATGAAGTATGTAAACCAGTTGTGCCCCTATCATGTTGTACTGAAAAAGAAGAAGAAGAAGACGAAGAAGAAGAAGAAGGGGAAGGAGATGATGCAAATATCCTAGAAGGCAAATCAATCTGATGTTTTTGAAGAAGATTCTTCAACTCATCAATGTCCTTCTTGTAGCAATTATGTTCTGCATGTCCTCTCTTGCAATATGCACACGGGTCCTTCTCCTTCCTAAATGATTTCCCCTTAGAAGAGGATGATGAATCTGAGGACTCTTTTTGTTGCTCATAAGATTTGGAATCCTTTTGTTTTTGTTTCATTCCTTTTCCTATAGAAGCCTTTTGATCTCTGAGCTCCTGTGATGCAATAAGTGCCTGTGATGAAGAGGGCTTCAACTTGCCCATATTGACCAACTTGGTCTACTCTCGAGTGAGAGAAGATGCAAAATCATCAAAAAAAGGCATAGTAAATCTAGTACCAAGTGCATCCCTAGTAGCATAAAAGGTAGAAACAAAAACTGAATAATTTGGTCCAAGCTTAGAAATAATGGACAATATCAACTGAGAGTCTTCCTTCTGAACACCACATTGTGACAACTGCAATCTAAGAGACTTGAGTTTGGTGAAAAACTCCTGAATGTTGTCAAAATCTCTAGGATCCAATAAGCTCATTCTCTAACTGAAACCCTCTTATAGTACCCTGCTTCCCAAACAAAGACTGCAAAGTAGTCCAAACCGCATGGGGTGTAATGCAAGACTCAATGTGAAAAAGAAGGTTAGAAGAAAGAGATAGACATAATGTACCATAAGCTTCATCACACCTATTAAACCACTTTCTCTTTTCAGCAGCACCTGTAGGTTCAATTTTTGTGCACATGGTTACCCTGTACAACCCTTTATGTTTCAAATGAATCTCTATTTGTTTTTTCCAACCAAAATAGTTGAATGGAGTAAGGGGTGCAATAATATGTGTATCCATGACATAAAACCACAATATATACTCTCAAGTAAAAAAACTAATTTTAGCCTACAGGAAAACGGGTTTTCTAGCAAAAACATTTATTTTTAATTTGATTTTTGGAAAATCTACTCACTGTTTGTAGGCAAAAATAAAAACCCAGAAATATTTTGATGCTAGAAATAAAACCCATAAATCATTTCTTGATCCAACAAGCAGAACATGAAAAATTGATTTTGTTTTAACTTTCAGCCAGGAGAAAAATGGCGTCCGACGCTTTTTAGACTGCGATTTTCTCTAGATTTGTGTAAGATATGCAAAATCTAAAAAGTACCCAGTTCAGATTTCGATGTTGGCTATAAAACCTAGAAATTTTTTTTCCTGCAAATGAGTGAAAACTGGATTTTTGAAGCAAATATGATGATGGTTCCAATAAAAAACGGCTTGCAACAAACCTTTGCTTGCCAAAGAATCTCACTAGCCAAACTTTCTTGATCCTATGATGAACCTTCACTGAAATAGCTTTGATACCATGTTGGAATGATGGATGCACATGTGTCCTTAATAAAGCTGCAATAAAATCTTCAATGGAGGACCTTTGCTACGAAAAAATATTCAACCACAAAAAAAGTATGATAATGGCATTCAAAATAGAGATTATATTATGATCTATCAGATGATTTACAAAGAGTACATATGCCTGATTATATAGGCAAATGCTAAACCTAAAATGCAAAGGATGTTGCCAAGTGTTCAAATCACACTTCATGTGACAACAAAAAACCCTAACCAAACTACCTAGGGAATGATAACAAGATGGAGATAAATTCTAGAAAAGACAACTCATCTTTTAAAAGGGAATCTTATCTCAACAACTTTATTAAATGATTAAATGCAACTTAGGACTAATATGAGTAATTAAAACCTAAGTTAACTTATGCTAGTGTAATAATTAATTAATTACACTAACACAACTAACAACTAATCTTCAAAATTATTTTCTAACAATTGAAAAACTAACAATGTCTTACAAATTTATAATTAAGCACTAGTTTTTAAAGAAATTAAATAAAAGTACCTCTACAAAAAGAAGATGAGAGTACACTAAATACAATGAAATAATTGAAAAACTAACAATGTCTTACAAATTTATAATTAAGCACTAGTTTTTAAAGAAATTAAATAAAAGTACCTCTACAAAAGGAAGATGAGAGTACACTAAATACAATGAAGGGCATATGGTAAAAGCATATTTCAACTATAGTATGTAGTAGTATAGTGTTAAAAACAATGTAGAGGCCCACCCAAATAGGTCATTTATAGATTTGTATTAAAGGACCAAGACTGGATATATCATGAACTTTGCATATCACTTTTGGTTTTAGGATCTTACATGTAGAACAAATTTTCATCTATAAGATCATGTCACCTTTCTTGTATGCCTGAATGCAATACATTGAGACATTCGATTGTATTTCACTTGCCTACATAAGTATCAAATTTTGCTTTTAATTTGAACATTTTTGTGATATTTAGAGCATTTTTGTAGATGCAAGATTGTTATCCAACTCAAAACCTTTTTTTAATATATGCCCAAGAAACATTAGAATTTTTGACATTCCTACAAACTTAAGCTTAAATTTTGATACCTAATCTTGACATGTAAAAGAATACACTTTACCTAATTTTAATCCATGTTGGTTAAATAAATGTAACCATCAAAGCATAAATTAATTAAGAGTTAGAAGAATGATAAATTGAACAATTAATACCATTAGGAAATTAAATATAATGGATAAGGGTATTCAACTTTAGAAATGACTTTGTTAATATATTAAAGAAAAATAGATGTTCTAGATGTGTCCTTTGTCTCAAATTTTGTGCAAATTTTTAGCTTTTTCCTATTTGAATCCATGGTTCTTGGTTATTTCTATAGGGATGGATTTGATTTTTCTAGTTACACAAATTTACTTTCAAGTTCCTTAGATTCATTGATGTCTACTTTGAATAAGGATTGGCAATGTTTATAAGGAATTAGGGGAGACTGCTAGATTACAAGAGTTGTGTTGTCCAAGGTGGACCCCTTGATAGAATGAACTTTACAGTCATAGAAGTGATTGAGGACAACAATCTTCAAATGTGTAGGTGTGCCCTAAAATGATTATGCAAATTTTGTTTTTCTTGAGTGGACTAATCAAAGTGTTCTAATAACCAATAATGCTTGTGGATAGTAAATGAATGCATTTAAATGCCAAATACAAGGACATGACAATAAATCACACAAATGTGTTTAAACGACTCATAACAACTAATAAAATGTGAAAGTGTCAACCAATTTTGAATTTGAATTTTGAAATTTTAAGAGTCAAATTCATGGATTTAGGATCTATCCAACGCTTGCAATATTTACTTGAGCTAAGAGAATGGCAAAGCTTGTAGAAGGAATACATGTTTGAGAATGGAGGGTGCAATGAATGTAGACTATGTGGGAAAGTGTGTAGATATAAATAAATTAAGGTTGAATGTATAGAAATGTGTAAAGGATAGGTGTCATTTGTCAATGTGTAAAGCATTAAGACATTTTTTCAACATGGGCACAAAACTAAATGGACATTCATATGGGTATATGCAAATTTATCCATTATATAACAATTAGAGTAATTTTTAGATATTTTGAAATGATAACTAGTTATTCAATTTTTATATCTTGAAAATAAGAATTATTAATTTATAGTTGTTGGGCAATGCTTATAGGATTATTTCTACTTAGTTGGGATTTCTTTTCATAGGACATCTTCTACATGTTGGTTGATAAAAAGTATATGTCAAACATCTTTCATATAACACCTTAGCTCAACTAATAAAAATTAGAATGAAAATTTTCTTGCTATTTACCAATTAAAGGCTAGATTAATATCTTGCCTAGTTTATTATGTAGATAAATTCACCAATTTAACTTATAACATTTTGAATTCTATGTTATTTTAGTTGGCACACCACTTAAGTTACTAAGTAACTAAACATTGGTTAAAAGGTTCGGATATCAAGATAAAATTCATTTCCTTGACTTGCACACTTGGAGTAGTCTACAAGACCTTTGGTTGGTTGTTTATCTTAAACATGGGTTTATGTGCCAAATGACACTTGCAGGTATCTTCCAATAACTCTTGAGTCTCAATAAATAAATGAGGGCCCTTATTGAATAAAATTGGACCTGACCTGACACTTAATTGTGATAAAATTTGATTTTGAATCCATTTAGGATTTAGAGCTAAAATTTTGATTTCAAATCCAATTTTTTTTTAATCTAGTTTTATGTGTTTGAAATCAATCCATCATGTCTTGTTTGGGGCTTACTAGGATTGTGGGGCCTACCTAATAGGTGGTGTTGCCTCATTCATCAAGCCTCTTGGTCAACTATGTATTACCAAATCTTAACAACATAAGCAATACACTAGGTGTGGTCCATGAGGAAAGAATGGATTAGAATAGGAGATTTTTGATGTTCATGAGGTCAAAGATAACATATAGGACAACAAACCTAGCAATTTTTGCTTTTTGAAGTGTTGATCTTCTACTATTCAAATTTGATAATGAATTCATTTTCTCAACTATCTTCTCATTAAACAAAACTTGTAACAAAGTTTTTGAATTACTTGTGTATTTGACTCAGATATCATTGTAAACTTTACACTCTAAAATAAAGTTCTTTTATGTTTCCACTACACTAGTACATAATAAAAAATCTTTCCAAACTTTTTTTGGCCATTTCTATCTACCCATTTCACACTGAAGATTATGCAGATTAGTCCTTAATTGAGCTATGAGAATATTTGCTCTCTAAGAGATATTGGCCCCTAAGTAGGCTTTTTGTTGATGATTGGAAGGGAGGTGAAATTCCTCAAGGTAATAATTTTTCTTTCTCCCTATCATCTTTTCCCATAAAGACTTGTGAAATTTATCTACAAAATGTGCGTTTATTTCTTTTTTATTATAAGGACATGTGTTCAAGTGAACATGATATTTTCTTATCCACCTACAATTTTGCTTCATCCATGACTTCTTTCTCTTGCTTAGGACATCTTTAAAGACAACCTTGGGCCATCTATTTACCTCCATATGTATGTTTTTTCTAGATAGCAATGGCTTTAGTAGGAATTATATGTGTTTCAACTAGAAGAATATCGTAGGGGACCAATGTTTTTAATTTGAATTTGCTTGTGATCATGCATTTTTGGATTCTCTCTCTGTCTACTCCCATTTGGTGTTTGAAGTGTTGTTAGTCCATATTTGACACCTATATAGCACCACCAAAATTACTAATAGTCCAAATAAAATTTGAGTAGTTTTCCAATCCCATAACTTTATTTCTGTTCATCTATTTTGAAGGGAAAAATGTGCTCTCCAATGTCCCAAAATTATCTTCCTTTTGCAAGTTTCCCAACTAAGCTTGTTGTTGAAGTCAATCCCAAGGTATTTATACTCTATTACTTCTTCTAGAATACTTCCTTAAAAATAGAAGCTGAATTGTTTTTTTTCCTTTTTGTAAGAGAAGATCATGATCTTAGTCTAGCTAGTTTTGACTTGCATATCCACTTCTTTGCAAAAGTGCTCAAAGCCATATAAGTGCTCTTCCAACCTTTGAGTAGACCTAGCAATCAAAATAAGATTGTTAGCATACAAAAGAAGCTTGACACTATATATTACTAGAAGAACACCATCCCCACCTTGCAAATTCAATTGTTCTTCAAGTTTGTCAAAATATAAGGAAAAATTAGTAGGGGATAATGGACATCCTTGCTTAACTCTAACATTATTCCCTTTTTTTTTTGAAATACTTGCTCGAGTTCTAATTTTAATTGGACCCTCTTCATAGAACCTATGGACGACCAATCTAAAATGCATTGGGATACCAAGATCCTTCTTCTACACCATAACTTATTCTTAAAAATGTTTTTTTAGAATAAAATAAAAAATCAATAAATTTCCTTTTGCTCATTCTATATTATAATAATATGTCTCAAAATGATTCCATAAACAATTGTTGAGTACTTTGATTTAAAATTGATTTAACTTTTTACTTTTAAAATCTTCTTCCCACTTACTAATTCTTTGCTCAACCAACTTTCCAACCAACTTGACAAACAAAGGATGGATCATAATTTTGAAATGAAACCTTAAATGTTGCGACACCTAGGGCATTGTCTCTGGCTTAACTCAGGTATATGGGTAAAGAATAATTGTCACAACCTCACATTGCAACATCTCAGTATCTCAGATACATGCATAGGATTCAAACCCAGGTTGAGGGGAAGTGTGGTGCGAGATGACCTAGGCATGAGTCATCGATTCGATTAGCTAATTTCCAACCAATTTTAGATCCACCACTTTTTAGATCAACTTTAGCTTCAAGGTGACTTCTACTTCTCTAGGGTTCCAAGAGAGACACTTATCTCAATACTGTCGACTACTCCAAAAACGTGGCATGGTCACACACAACTCAAGATTAGATTTTGAAGGGATGTCAAGAGTCAGCATAGGCAAGAACATACACTAATGACTCGGTTACAGAGGGGAATCCAGTGATAGTTGAGATCGAGTCAAATTTTGGTTAAGGCAAGAACATCCCCTTTTGACTCGAGTAACACTAGGGAATCTATTAACAATCAACATCGAGCAAAGAAACAAATCAAAAGACTAGGAATAGATTACTTGTATCTTCATCAATCATTTGGTAGTATTTGGACCATAGAAGCAGAAATCTGCAAAAAAAACCCGATTAATCGCGATTTTTAAAAAATCTGCAAGTTGGACGATTTTTTCCTTGATTTTTTAAAAAAATCTTTGACTTTTTGGTCAATGATTTTTTCCCATTTAAAACTGCAAAATTGCCAAAAAAACACATTTAAAACCTACAAAAAAACACAAATAAAATCGTGTTGATTTTCACGTGAAAAAAAACGATGAGACCATAGCTTGTTGCTTACTATTATGCTTTGATAGATTTTTTCCAAACATCCATAGCTTGTTCAAAAGCACCTATTTTAGGCTTTTAGCCGTAGCAGCAAGGCAATGGACAGTTTGATAAAATGCTTTGGTGGACATGTATGAAAAATGTGGTAGCATAGACAAGGCAATGAATTGTTTGAAAAAATGCCTCAAAGAAATGCAGTCTCATGGTGATGGAATGCCATGACAACCATCACCATGAGACTGCATTTCTTTGAGGCATTTTTTCAAACAGTTCACTACCTTGTCTATGGCTTGTCATGGCCTTCCATCACCATGAGATCACATTTCTTTGAGACATTTTTTCAAATAGTTCACTGCCTTGTCTATGCTATTGCTTACTATTATGCTTTGACAAATATTTTCCACGCATCCATAGCTTGTTCGAAAGCACTTGTTTTAGGATTTTAGCCATAGCAGCAAGGCAGTGAACTGTTTGATAAAATACTTTGGTAGACATGTATGAAAAATGTCGTAGCATAGATAAGGAAATGAACTGTTTGAAAAAATGCCTCAAAGAAATGTGGTCTCATGGTGATAGCATTCCATCACCATGAGACCACATTTCTTTGAGGCATTTTTTAAAACAGTTCACTACCTTGTCTATGCTATTGCTTACTATTATGCTTTGATAGATTTTTTGCAAGCATCCATAGCTTGTTCAGAAGCACTTGTTTTAGGCTTTTAGCCATAGCAGCATGGCAGGAAACTGTTTAATAAAATGCTTTGGTAGATATGTATGAAAAATGTCATACCATAGACAAGGCAGTGAATTATTGAAAAAAATACGTCAAAGAAATGTGTTCTCATGGTGATGGAATGCGATGGTCCATCACCATAGGCATTCATCATGGCATTCCATCACCATGAGACCACATTTCTTTGAGGTATTTTTTCAAATAGTTCACTGCCTTCTCTATGCTATTGCTTACTATTATGCTTTGATAGATTTTTTCCAAGCATCCATAGCTTGTTTGAAAGCACCTATTTTAGGCTTTTAGCCATAGCAGCAAGGTAGTGAACTGTTTGATAAAATGCTTTGGTAGATATGTATGAAAAAATTCGTAGCATAGACAAGGCAGTGAACTGTTTGAAAAAATGCCTCAAAGAAATGTGGTCTCATGGAATGCCATGACAAGCTAATGCAATTGGCAACTGCTCCTAGTTATTAGTTATGCAATGTGAAGTAATTGCATAATTGCTGAGGTTGACTTTGTAAAAAACTATATTGTAATTGAAATTTTGTCATCTATCAACATCTAGTTATTAGTTATGCAATGTGAAGCAATGCTTTGCATTTGAAAGATGTGCAGTGCAATGCATGTAATCAACGATATGAATATAAATTACAAAAATCGATTTTCTACAATTCATTAGTTAAACTCTTTATTTTATTTGCTCTCTATATCTCTATGCCATGGAAATGCCTTTCAATAAAAAAAAAAAAAACAGTTTTTATCTCTTGTTCTACAATTTTTTACGTTTTTTTTAAATCCGATTTTTTCATGATTTTTTCAAAAAATTCTTATACTTCTGGTTTGCTGATTTTTTCCCCAGAAGATTTTTGCTGCTATGAAATTTTGGACCATGTTTAGAACACAAACAAGCCTTTCTGGAGACCCCATTGAATAGTTTGGGAGATCCTTGAATTGGCTACACCAATATAGATGATAATTTTAGACAAATGAAAAATGGGTGAAGATGAGGCCTTGCTGGTCAGTGCCCTTTTGCCGGTTAAGGAAACTATCCATGCAAATGGACTTTATAAGTCTACATAGAATGCCCTTGCAGCTTAAATTATGAATTTGACTACACAATTAGGCTCAATGGACGCACAAAATATTCATACAAGCATGCACACAACATGCAAAAAATACATCTAGGCTTTTAGTTTTTAGGACTCTTTTCACTATAATGTTATTATAATCGATTACATTGTTTGACATATACTTTTACAATTCTACATTTACAAATTTTACTTTCAACATGATAATAAAAACAATATATATTAGAATCAATTTGTGATACTACAATAAAGATTCACAATCAGAAACCTTGTTCAATCAAGTATCTCAAATTTATGTAAGGACTATAAAATGTTATTCATGTAAAAATAGGTCAAAATAATAGAATAACAACAACAAAGGTAAAACAAAGTACAAAATAGTGAGAAATGGTTGAAAGAAATTATATTGATCTAGCTTTCATTACATACAATCCAACAAATTACAACAATAGTAGTGTTGTTTGCAATGGACAACCTCATATATATACTTGGAGCCTCAAAAATCTAGAAACTTCTAATATTCTAGAGAACTCTAAAACTGGAAAGTTCTTTTCCTTGGACAATTTGTAGTTGCTTTTAGTTTCTAGAAGGTTTTAGTTCTTCTAGAAAAATATTGTCACTTTCTACACAATCTTATTCCTTAGCATTCCCCCTTAAGATTGGATAGAATATTACAAGGAAGATACAAAGGAGAGGAGAACATTATACCTCTATCCCCCCCTTAATGTTCACCTCTAACTACCAAGCATTTTTTGTACTGTCAAAAATTTGGCTTCAGTCATACTATTTGTTCTTCAACTGGACAATATTTTAGATTGACAATAGTTGCTTAAACAAGATATCATATGTAGTGAACATCAAACTCAATATGTTTTGTTTTAGCATAAAAAAATGGATTATTGGCAACCTATATAATACTTTGATTGTCACAATACAAATTAGTAAATTGTTTGTGGAAAACCAAGCTCAAATAGATGACTTTGGATCCATACTGCTTCATTTTCCACTTCTTTTGCTACTCTATGTTATGCTTCACATGAAGTCAATGTTGTAGTTGTTTTCTTTTTGCTGCTCCATGTAATAGGTCTTGACCCAAGCTAAGAAACATAATCACTAATAGATTTTTTGTCATCTATATCACCTCCCCAATCTGAATCTATAAATCCAAAGAAATTGAGGACTTAATAGCCATAGTGTATTTTTCCATGAACATATCACAATATTCTTTCTGCAACCACTAATGGCTTTTTTTTAGGTTTTTGCATAAATCTAGATACTTGATTAATTGCAAAACAAATGTATGGTCTAGAATGAGTTAGATAAAACAATATTCCTACAAGTTGTTTGTATAAAGTAGCATCTACCTTCTTGGAAGTACATTCTTTAATAAGCTTGATTTCAGACTGAAAGGGAGTAGAAGCTAGCTTGCATTCTAGCATGTTAAACTTTTCTAAAATATCCAAAGAATATTTTGATTGGTAGGTGAACAGTATGTCATGTAGTTTGCAAACTTGTAAACCAAGAAAATGGTTTAATTCTCTCAAATCACTCATATGAAATGCTCTTTTAAGATTTGATTTTAAATAATTGATTATCCCAATATTCAATCGAATAATGATTAAATCATCTACATAAACTGCAATAAGAATAATCTCATCTTGGACTTTCTCCACATAAAGATTTGGATTAAATCTACACCTTTTAAACTCATGAAGTTGAAAGTACCTATCAATTTTTTCATTCCATGCTCTCGGTGCTTGTTTTAGACCATAAATTTGGTTTCTTTAATTTGTAAACAAGGTGAGGATATTTTCCATCTACAAAACCAAGTGATTGATTCATGTATATTTCTTTAGCTAAATCTCCATTTAAGAAACCATTTTTAATATCCATTTGATGAATATGCCATCCAAGACTAGCAGCCAAAGAAAGAATAATTCTAACTATATTCATTTTGATAATAGGAGAAAATGTGAAAAAGAATATGGAGTTATGAATGCTTTTTGAAATTGTTGGGTTGGCGTCCTTCTTCTAGGCTATGCATGGTTACAATGAAACTTTGACCTCAAAATTCATTAATTCTTGGTGGGGAGGTCAAGTGTCTATAGGTGCTATCAAGTTTGAGGTTATGACACAACTAATTTTAGAGACTACGAGCTCGGCTAATGAGGGCATGAAGATAGTCAAGAAGAGCAATGGAAAATATCAAAGTTTTGTGGATAAGTTCTTTGTTGAAGGGGAGAAGCTTAAAAGATTCCAGAATGGGTATGCCCATCTCAAACTTCTGTTGTTGTATGGTGTGGTAATCTTATATGTTATGCATTACTTCACACTAGAGAGAAGATACATGACTTCACATGCATACCATTTTCCAATTCTTAACCATATTAGGCACAATGGGAAAATTAATATTCCTTTCTATCTTTTATCTTCCCTACAACAGAGCATCGAACAAGGCACATCCCCTCCCTTGCACCAAGGTCTCATTATGGACCTATATAAATATGTGCTTACCAATAACCCACATGGAAACCCTCTTGTGTTACATAGAGAAAACTATCTTAATGCAATAGAGAATCCAGTACAATGTCACCAATACCTTCACAACCTTATTGAAGAATTGTAGACACGCTTTTCTCATTGCATCTAATAATCTAACACATGAAAGCTCACACTGCACTTCTCAGATTCGCACTCTATAACTCTACAATTCACATCATACTTGTCTATCTCTTCTATAACACAATCTATCAACAACTCAACTCATATTTATACTGTATTCAACCTTAACGCTTTGGAAAAGGTTGACTATGCACCTCAACCATGCAAATTCAAATTAGGCCGACACCAAATCATTCCCACGATGGAAAGGAATGAAGGCAAACCACAAAAATCCTTAGCTAGGACCTAAATCCATCCTTACATGGCACACCGCACTTCCACAAACAACTAAGCACCTTCATAAGTAGTGTAAACACCAAGTTCGGTCATTACCCATGTTAACACCATTAAGATTTTAAGTAAACACTTACTTTGATCTATCCATAACTTGCGGATAACAAATGTCACTTGAACACAATTTAGAATATTCCATAAACATCCTAAAATCCAACAATCTCCTTCACAACAACTTTCACCTAAAGAATGCACACACCGAGTACATCTAGATAACTCTGACATACACTATAACTCAAGAAACGCACTTCCTTAGCTCCAAACTTCAAACCTTTTCAATTGAAGAAAGATACCAACACTATCAACACTCCTTCCAACTTGCAAGACCTAAAACATAACCGCAAAGAAATGTGAAGCAAAGACATTTATCCTAGACACATCTGCAATGCACTTTTCACATTGGTGAACACAACTTCTTTTGTACACTGATCCAACACACTAAATTCAGGATACAACACCTCTCAACATCGTTGATCAACATATCCAAAAACAACACTGCAACACATTGTTTCTTCTTTTTATCAATTTTTATCAAAAGCACATGGAAACCAAGCACCAGAGACACATCCTCATCATCTACAGTACTTCCTCAACACAAATGAACCAACTACAATATATCAAGTCAACCATAGACCATAGAATCTTATCTTAGCAACACTAGAGTTTGACACTAGTAGCTTTACTAATGACAACATAGTGCAACTAATCAAAGAATAGATAACATCAACATTCTCACACAAGAATATCCCTCAATGATGATCTTCTTTCTTACATAGTTGACACCAATGACAACACAAACTTGTTGACATGAATGAAAACACCAATCTACTCATACTTGCAACAATCTCCCCCTTTGCCATTAATGATAATACATGATGTGAAAAACCATCAAAGACATAATAGCTCTACTCCATACGTATTTCCTTTTCTCTTTTCTCTTTGCTAATTCTCCCTCTTGCTATATTGTTCACTCCCCCTTTGTCAACTAAATATTTTTCTCTCCCCCCTTAACTTTTTTATTTTTCACATGACTTTCTCTCCCCCTTTGGCATCAATGAAAAAGTGAAATAGAATTGTAGCATTTATTCTCCCCTTTGACATCAATCAACCTTCTCACAACTATTCTACAACAATCTTGATTTTATTACTTTGAATACTCCCCCTTAGGAGCACACACCAAACTGCACCAAATCAACTACCACTACAAAATGACAACACATTCTTCTGACTGCAACAACCAACAATGCTACTACCTACTGCCCCTAAGAGGTAGCCAACAACATTAGTCTAGAACAAAGAATGAATCTTGAGATCCTTTGGATTGATTCATCTCCTTGTGCATCTAGTTCAAAGAGGGAGGGGCAACAACCCCCAATTTCTCTCGGATATACTCAAAAGTATCCATCCTTAGGAAGAGCCTTAGTGAATATATCAACAATAAAATCTTTTGTAGGAACATATTCAATCTTCAATTCATTCTCCATAACCTTCTCTCTTAGAAAGTGATATCGAATTGAGATATATTTTTTCCTTGAATGCATTACCAGATTCTTTGAAATATTGATTGCACTTGTATTATCATAGAATATAGAAAATGGTTCATCATACACTACTATAATATCCTTCAACATTTACCTCATCCATAACACCTATGTGCAGCAAGATGTTGTTGCAATGTACTCAACCTCTATAGTAGATAAAGAAATTGAATCTTGTTTCTTGCTTAACCATGATACTAATCTACATCCAAGAAAGAATGCACCACCATTTGTATTTTTTTTTCATCTACACAACTAGCCCAATCTGGATCTGTGTAAGCACTCAAGGTGAAATTAGTATCCTTTGGATACTATAAGGAATGATCCAGAGTGTCTTTCAAGTATTTGAATATCCTTTTTACTACTGCAATATGTAATTCTCTAAGATCTTCTTGAAATCTAGCCACAAGAGAAACTACATGTATGATACCTGGTTTAGTAGCAGTTAGATATAGCAGTCCACCAATCATTGAGTTGTTCTTGCTCCGATCAGCCTTAAGAGATTCATCATTCTTGCTTAGTTTCCAACCAGTAATCATATGAGTACATGCCTATTTAGAATCTACCATTCCAAACTTCTTCAAAATTTCTTTGACATACTTTGATTGTGAAATGAAAATGCCTTTATCTATTTAATTGATTTGTATCCCAAAGAAGAAATTCATCTTCCCAAACATAGACATCTCAAACTCATTTTCCATCTCTTCTGCAAACTTCTTGCACATAGCTTCATTTCCTCCAAAAAATATGTCATCAACATATCCAACCACAATAAAAATTTGATCCTTTTCAACTTTAAACTAAAGATTACTTTCTACGGTACCTTTATTGAATCCTTGCTATATCAAATACATGTCTAACTTTGCATACTAAACTCTGGGAGCTTGCTTCAGTCCATGTAATGCCTTCTTCAATCTACAAACCATATCCGGTTTGTTTGATAACCGAAATCCTTTTGGTTGTTCCATGTACACTTCTTCCAACTCTCCATTCAAGAAAGAAGACTTCACATCCATTTGATAAAATTTGAAATCCTTATGTGTTGCAAAAGCCAAAAACATCCTGATAGCCTCCATTCTTGCAACTGGAGAAAATGTCTCATCAAAATCTATTCCTTCATCTTGTGAGTAACCTTTACACACAAGTCTTGCCTTGTTTCTTACCACTTATCCATTCTCATTTAGTTTGTTTTTGAACACCCATTTAGTTCCAATTATATTTTTGTTTACAGGTCTTGGGACAAGTTCCCAAGCCCGATTCTCCTCAATCCGTAGTAGTTCTTCTTTCATAGCCTTTATCCATTGTTCATTTTTGCATGCCTCAACTACTATTTTAGGTTAAACTTTAGAGAGTAAAAACAAATTTACCTCTACTTCAACAACTTTCCTTCTTGTCAATACACCTTTGCTTTTTCTCTCCAATGATATGTTCTTTGAAATAATTCTTCTGCACATACTTAGGGGTTCTAGTGGTCTTTTCCAGAGCTTCTTCTTCTTCAATATGCACTTCCTTTTCCTTGAATTTTTATTCTTCTCTACAAGTAGGATCATCTAATTCATATCTTTCTATCACTACCAAATCTTGATAATCTTCATCAACTTTGACACTCGCACTATCAACAATCTTTCTCAATCTCTTGTTGTAGAATTTATAGGATTTTCTTTCAGTAGAGTATCCAAGGAAGATACCTTCATTATACCTTGCATCAAACTTTCCCAAGTTTTCTTCATCTCTTCTGATGTAGCATTTGCTTCCAAACACCTCTAAGTACTTGACTATAAGAATCCTTCCATACCATAGCTCATAGGGAGTCTTTGTGTTGTTTTCTTTTACTTGAACTTTGTTGAGTATGTAAACAACAACATGAATTGCTTCTCTCCAATATACTTCTAGTAGGTTTTCTTCTTTCATCATAGTTCTTATAGCTTCTTGAATAGTCATGTTTTTCCTTTCAACCACTTTATTTTGCTAAGGATTTCTAGAGGCAGACAGGTTCCTTTTTATGCCTTGATTCTCACAAAAAATGTTAAATTCATTGAAGGTGAATTCTTCACCTTTGTCAGACCTCAAACACTTGATTTTCATTTCCATTTTATTCTCAACCATAACTTTAAATGCTTTAAACTTGTCTAGAGCTTCATATTTTTCTTTGAGAAATGTAATCCATGTCATCCTAAAATAATCATGAATCAAAATCATGAAATACTTGTCACCTTGAAGACATCTTACTCTTGTATTACCAAAAAGATTTGTATGCACCAACTCTAACAATCCAGTAGTAGATTTTTCTTTACCTTTAAAACTTCTTGTTTTCTTTCCAATTTGATAATCTTTGTAGACAACATTGATAGGCTTTGTAATCTTTGGCAGATCTCTCACAACTTGAACTGATCTTATTCTTACTAGATTATCAAAATTAATGTGACACATCCTCTTGTACCATAGCCAACTTTCATTAATTTGATTCATAAAGCAATGAGTATCAAAACCCTTAAGCTGGTAAACATTTCCATCTATCCTTCTTCCATCAACAATCATAGTCACAGACCATTTTCTGATATCACATCCATATCCCGAAACATAAGATTATATCCTTTGCTACACATTTTTCTAACACTCAAGAGATTATGCCTTGAACCCTTAACATATTAAACATCATCAGTATTTTGCTTGCCATCAAAACTGATTGAACCTATTCCATATATCTTAGCACCTGAATCATCACTAAATCTAACGTCCATCATATTTTTCAAGTTTAAAAAACCTACTCTTGTCACCGATCATATGGTTAGAGCATCACTATCAGTGATCCAATAGTTCTTATCTTGTCTAGCATGAAAATTAGATACCAAAGTACCTTCAATCTTGTCCCTTGTCTCTAGAGGGATTTCCTTCACACATCTTTCAGAATTAGTAGAATTTCTTTCATCTTTTAAAGCCATGAATAAACATTCACCATCATCATCAAAAATACTTGCATCTTCTCCAACATAATAGCTTTTCTTAATCATCTTACCTTTTTTCTCCTCATTGTTTCCATTCACAACTCTGTTTGGACATCTTGAAGCATAGTGACCTATCTTTCCACAATTGAAACATTTGAAAGGCAACTTACCTTTATACTTACTAGTACCCTTTTTCATCCTTCTCACAAAGTTAGCTTCTACATCATCAATATCCTCCTGATTCGATTCTTCAGTCTTCTTTGATTTTCCAGCCTTAAAAATAATCTCAACTTTTGCACCATTATTTGCACCAAATTCTCTCATTTAAAATGCAATCAGGGAGCCATACAACTGATCTCTATTATACAAATCTATATTTTCAAATTATTCAATAGTAGAAACTTTATGACTATAAGCTTTAGGAATAGTTTTGAGAGTTTTCTTTACCACTTTTGATTCTTTGAATTTCCCACCAAGACCTCTGATAAAACTGACCACTTCATCTACCCTCTGCATGTAGCTTGTGATATTTTCATCTTCAAACATCTACAAGTTCTCAAATGTGATCTTTAGATTTTTCATCTTAGCTTGTTTAACCTTATCATCTCCTTCATAAATGCTTCCCAACTGTGTCCAGATTTCTTTAGCAATTTTTCAGATTCATAACTTTCACTAATTTATAATTTGTAAGACTACACAAGAGAGCATACATTTCTTTACCATTGCATTCATAGGCCTTGATTTCAGATTTGGTGCTTAGATCATTTGTATGCATACTATAATCATTATGTATTTCCTTCCAGATTTCAAATCCAAGATAAACTAGATAACCTTCCATCTTTATCTTCTAGAATGCATAGTCCATGCCATCAAACATGGGGATTTCCTTCTTGTGCGCCACCCCAGATCTACCTCAAGCAGTTAAGCTTTCATCCAAGGAACCTTGCTATGATACCAATTATTAAATTCACAAGATAATTGAGAGGGGGGTGAATTAATTGTACCTTAAAACTTCAAAACCTTTATACACATTCAGATCTACATTCATTCAATAAACCCTTAAATCTATTGCAATGATTTATCATGAAAAGAAAATAACAAAAATTGAGATAACTTAACACCATATAGAAGAAAAACACTAGGTTTACATGGAAAAACCAAGATGATAAAAACCATAGTGAGGATTAGCTCACATTATAAGTAATAACAACACTAATTACAAAGGCTCGCTGCTAGAGGGCTCATTGCCATAATGGAAAAATAAGATAAATAAATGTTAAATAGAGAAAACTATCTCAATGCAATAGATAATCCACCACAATGTCACCAACATCTTTGCATCCTGATTGAAGAATTGTAGACACCCTTTTCTCACTACATCCAATAATCTAACACATGAAAGCTCGCATTGCACTTCTCAAATTTGCACTCTATAACTCTAAAATTTGCATCATACTTGTCTATCCATTCTATTAGATAATACATCAACAACTCAACTCATATTTATACTATCTTCAACCTTAAAACTTTCTCCAAGGTTAGCTATGTACCTCAACTATGAAAATTCAAGTTAGGTCAAAACCAAAAAATTCCCGCAGTGGAAAGGAATGAAGGCATACCAAAAATATCCTTAGATAGGACCTCAATCCATCCTTACATGCCACACCACCCTTCCACAAACAACTAAGCACCTTCACAAGTAGTGTAAACACCAAGGCCGATCATTACCTGTGTAAACACCATTAAGCTTTTAAGCACATGCTTAATTTGATCTATCCATAACTTGTAGACAACAAATTTCACTTGAACACAATAGATGGAATATTCCATAAACATCCTAAAATCTAACAAAATCCTTTGCAACAACTTTCACATGAATAATACACACACCCAATACATCCAAATAACTCTATCATACACTATAACTCAAGAAACATACTTACTTAACTCCAAACCTTGAAAATTTTCAACTAAAGAAAGATACCATCACTATCAACATTCGTTCAGATCTGCAAGACTTGAAACATAACTACAAAGAAACATGGAGTAAATAAATTTCTCCCAAACACCTCTACAATACACTTTTCACACTAGTAAACATAACTTATTTTGTACATTGATCCAACACGCCAAATTTTGTATACAACACCTTTGAACATCGTTGATCAACATATCCAAAGTGAAAAGTAGATATTCAACCTAGAAGAAATGTGGAGCAACATAAGAACACAACTTTGCAACTCAGAACACCACTGCAACACACTTCTTCTTTTTATCAATTTTTCTAAAAAGCACTTGGAAACCAAGCACTAGAGACACATCCTCATCATCTACAATACTTCCTCAACACATATGAACCAAATTCAACATAGCAACTCAACCATAGATTACATAAGCTTATCTCAACAACACTAGAGGTTGACATTAGAAGGTTTACTAATGACAACATAATGTAACTAATCAAAGCATGGATAACATCAACATACTCACACAAAAATCTCCCTCAATAATGATCATCTTGTTTCTTATATGGTTGAAACCAATGACAACAAAAGCTTGTTGACATCAATGCCAACACCTAGATCTGCTCATACTTACAACAACCTTTTCCCCCTATTTTGGCTCCAAATTTTAATATGTTGGGGTCGACACTTTATTATTTGAATTTCAAAATGTTAAATTTTGGCTATCAAGATTTAATTTGCAGGAAATTAGATTAATTGCATATAAATACCTAGTCATTTCATCATTTGAAATCTAAGAAGAAATATTGGAGCACAATTATTATACTCCAAGATCAAATCAAGAGCAATCAAGAGCAAGATTATTGAAACATTTCATTGTGAAAGCATCATGTCAAGTTTTATGTGAGTTTGTTCACGTTTATACATACATTTTGTTTGTGAGGACTAACGCTTGTAGGTATTCAAAGTAAGCCAAGAAAAATTGCAATCAATCCTTCAAGGAAATTAGATGTGAGTGGTGAGTTGCATCCAATTGTTGATTCATATTTTTTTTACCATTTAGCTTCCATCCCTCAAAAGGATAAGCTCTCTTCATCAATTTTTCCATTGTGGAGGTGGAAACACCAACATAGTGTTTGATCGAGGCAAGCCCCTATATGACACAACCCTTCCACTCTCTTTGAATGTGAAAGTTTCATATCTAAAGAAGATTGGAGATCATTTGATCATTGTTGTATTCAAACCCTACAACTTGACAAGATATATAAATTCAATTATCTCGGGAAAAAATGAAGATCCAATAATGAGATCTGGAAGGAAGAAGCCTTTGATAAAGTACCTAAGGATTGTGAAGACAAATTGCAAATACAATAATCTAGACAAGGAAGCTCTAGGTGGGCTTGTCCAATCAACTCAAGCTAAAATTCAAATCACATGTGCACACAAGTCTTCCCAATTTATTTTTGATCCTCAAATTTGTCGATCACTTTCCAAATTGTCTATTTTCACATCAGAGTAGTGCATTGTTATTATTATCTAGTTGCATCATTACATTTCATGATAATTGAATTTAAAATTCATTTCAAAACCACACAAACACATCACTAACCCCCAAAATAATGTAGATCCATGGTTGATTGACTCACCTTTTAGATTGCAATTTAGTCTCATACCCTTGTTGATCTAAATTTTAATGTTATGTATGTGAAAGGTGAATAATCCTAATCAAACCCTAGGGTTTCACTTTTCCAAAATTTTAGGTCTTAAAGATTCTAAATAAAAGGGTTTGTAGTGGGACCATGAATGGTAAGCCCATTTTGGGATACCCGAGATTAGAGGGGTCTCCTCTGCTCTCTTAACCTATACATGTCTCAGTGGAACGAGGGTTGCAAGGATTGGATTAAAATATGTTGGTCATACCTTAGGGTACAAATTTCATTCTCCTCCCTTTATATACCCCGTTGATAAATGTGGTTGAGGTCATCCTTGGGGTGATGAATCCTCAAGCAATCCTCCTACTTTAAAATAAAAAGGAAAAATGTTGCTAGTTTTTTTATCTCCATGATCACTTGAAGTGTGAGGAGAGAGCATATGTAGACAACACCTCCTTGGGTAAAGGAAAATAATGTAGATCCTAGAGAATTTCTAATCCTCAAGTTTGCACTAAGTGCGAGGGGAGAGCATACATACTCTAAAACATACCAGGCATGACAAACAATGTTCAATTACCTTAATGAAATTGAAGCGTTTTCTATTCTATAAAAACTCAGACAAAAGACCCTACAATAGATAGGTTAGTAGTTTAGGTGTTTTGTCTTCTATCCAAAAAATCCACAAGCTACTCAAAAAGAGATTAATAACCCTAAAATTTCATAGATAAATGCACCAAAGTGAAAAATGACTAACTGTTTATAACTTCTAATAGATGTGTAGTTATGAACAATAAATACACCCAATAGAAGAATAATTTCACCAAACTGAAGCAAAACTACACCTATCTAAGCCTCAAATATGCCCCCACCTTCTATAAATGTATCACTCCCTTATGAAATTTTTCCAATCTACATAAAAACATAAAATTTATAGAAAATAAAGAAAAAACCCTAATGTGAGAACTAAATCTACTTGTCTAGGGTTAAAGATCTATAAAATTAGGGTTAATAAAGACCTAGCAAGCACAAGTACCCTAGAAAATGACAAATTATGAGAGATAAACAAGAAATTGATCACAAAATTCCCATGATAAACTATTCAACAAATGTGCCTAACTAAGGCACAAATGTGCTTTTCCCTTGCATAATTGTGCTCAAGTTCAAGACAATTATGCCCAAGTTTCAGGAAATTGCATCCAGGTTTTAGAAAAGTATGCCCATGTTCAAGACGTATGCTCCAAACAAGTTTGCAACTACTAAAAATGTACAAAACTCATGAAAAAAGGTTAAATTCAAGGATTTGAGTGTCCCACCGAGTGTGCAAAAATGTATGACTTGGAAAATGACTGTGAAATCTAATGAATAACAAAAAATAAAAGAAATTCACAATCAAGATCACACTAATAAAGCAATAAAGAAAATCACATAAAAAAATACCATAAACCTTCACTATCTTTATATTAAACTCCATTGTTCTCCTCTATTCACCTTGGAGAAAATTGTTATGATAAATTGCTCTTAGATTCAAACAAAGTACTTTGATAAGTATAGGTTTCCTACAATGGACAAGAGAGAGAGATTAGTAATCAAGATAGGTTTGTTTTATATATTTGGAGATATAGATCAATGGTTTAGATCTAATGAGAGAATGAATAGATGAATGTATCAAAATTGATGAGAGGGATTGATGGATAGTTATCTGACTGCATGATTTTAGTTAATTGAGTGCATGTATCATTTAAGACAATTTGAATGAAGAGTGGACTCGAAGTGAGTGGGAGTTGACTAGATTGATTAATCAAAGGACTATATTGATTAATGATTGAACTTAGAGTGAGTGGGGGTTGACTGGATTGATTGATGAGTGGACTTAATGTCAATCTCAGTTAGCTAGAGAGGTGGAAATGCATGGGTAATTAATAAATAATTAGTAATTTCATGTGCAAGGTGGATACATAAATTAAATAATTGATAATAATTATTTAATTTAGAGAAGTGGGAAATTACCTAAATAATGAAAAAATATTTAATTAATGGAAGGATGATTAGTATATTGATTAAATAACCAAAATTATTTAATTAATAGATGAAAATTGGTGAAATAAGGTAATTTAATTAAATAATAAAATTATTTAATTAAATGCAGAAGATAGATTGATGGTACCTAATGATGGAAAATGATGATGTTTTGGTAGGAATATGTTAGTCAAATTTGAGTGTCTATAGGAACTATGTTAGATTGGTTATGTATGATGGGCCAAACAAGGCCAAAATACACAAGGGGGAATGACTTATAAAGAAATGGCGTAGTCAAATGGGGTGCCAACAACCTTAATTTTACATTCCTTAATGCCCTAAAAGGGATAAAATAATTTGGAAATGTATTATAATGGTATCTACTATGTTTATTTGGGGTTTGATTCTTTAGGGAACTAGTATGAACTTGTAGCATCGTAAATTGTCACCCTTAATAATTTCACACTAGATTTTTCTCCCTCCCAAGTGCATTGACCTAATTGTACATCTAATGTCCTAAATTATGCATTCCATGGCATATTTGAACATTTATCAAGAAAACCCATGCACAAAACCAAGGAAAATACTTAACATTTTACTCTTGACACTTTACACATTGCAAAATAGGGCAAGGACAATGGCGCCCTGGGTGACTTTGTCCACCTATTTTGCCTCCAATTTTTAATATGTTGGAATTGGCATTTTGAGTAAGTGCAAGAAGTTGGGTCCACATTTAGGGGAACTACCATTTTTCAACTTTAAAACAAATACCCATTCATTTTTTAGAATAAGTACCCATTTTGAAGCGGGTACTTGTTCCAAAAGTTTTAGAACTCACAAGACATGTTTTTCATTTGGATTTAGTCTCATAAAAGGAATGGTAACCCAACACTTAGGCTTAGACTTGAAAGTACAAGATCATGGCAATTTCAACAGAAAAAACTAACTTTTGTAATATACCTAATGAGGTTTTTCTAAAAATTGTTTAATGAAATTAAAACCCATGATATATGAAAATGTCCAATTTTCAAATATGTAATTTTTTTATAATTTGATTTTTTTTCTATTTTTTAATTAAGTTATGAGGAAACAGGCCCATAAACTCAAAATATCAAGTTTTTGTATTTTTTAATAAATTTTAATTTGTTAATTTTCTTGTTAAAAAAATTATATGGCATCAATCTATAAACAATTATTTACACAATGAAAAAAATAAAATTAAAAAAATGATAAGTTTAGTTCAAGTTATGGTGTCTGTACACAAGGGTTTAAAAAACTAGAAATTAAGGTCAGTAAAAAAAATGAATATTACAAAAAAATTATTAAAAAAATCCTCATCAATCTTTATTATAATATACATACATCTTTCTCTGAAAGGAATTAGAAAAATAGTTTTATTTATGTCAAATTATGGTGTTCGTACACGTGCATGGTATGTTCCTCAAAAAGTGACTTTTAAAAAGTGGTTTTTATACATGCATATTAAAATTTATTTTTTATCATTTGGGTATTAGAATAAATTACATATTTAAAAACTAGACTCAAAATAATAAATTTTATATATTACTGTGATTTTTCAATATTCAATGTGTAAGTGCTTCAAATTTTAAGTCCAACTGTGACAAAATTTGAAAATCAGGAAAAACACTTCCACTTTTTGAACATTTTGTGGACCCAACTTCTTGCACCTACCCTTTTATTATTTGAATTTCACATTTAAAATGTCAAATTCAACTATCGGGATTTAATTTTTGAGAAATTAGATTAATTGCATATAAATACCTAGTCATTTCACCATTTGAAAACTAAGTGGCAATTATTCAAAATATTGGTGATCAAGCAATTATTATCAAGTCAAGAGTAGTCAAGAGTAGAGTTATTGCAAAATTTTAACATTGAAGCATTATGCCAAGTTCTATGTGAGTTTGTTCATGTTTATGCTATCATTTCATTTGTGAGGACTAATACTTGTAGGTCTTCAAAGAAATCTAAGAAAAAATACAATCAACCCTTGAGGAGATGTGCATGACTTAAATCCTTCAAGGAGATTAGATCTAAGTGGTGAGTTATAGTCCATTGTTGATTCATCATTCATTTATCATTTAGTCTCTTTCTCTCAAAAGGATAAGCTCTCTTTTATCAATTTTTCCATTATGGAGGTGGAAACACCAACATGGGGTTTGACTGATGCAAGCCCCTCTATGACAAAACCCCTCTCTCTTTGAATGTGCAGGTTACAAATCCAAAGGAGATTGGAGGAATATTGGAGACTATTTATCCATTATTGCATTCAAACCCGACAACTTGAAAAGATACAAAAGCTCAGTTATCTCAACATTTGATGAAAATCTGACAGTGGGATCCGAAAAGAAGAAGCCTCTGATCAAACTCCCGAGGACTGTGAAGATAGATTTTAAATTGAGTTACTCAAACAAAGGTGTCCTGGATAACTTAGTCCTACAAATTCAGCACCAAATTTGTATAATAGGCACACACAAGTCTACTCAATCTATTTTTTAACATCAAATTTGTTTAACTTTTTAGATTTTTTATTTTTACATCAGAGTAGTGCATTTTCATCATTAGTTAGTTGCATCATTACATTTCATAAAAAATCCATTTCAAAGCATTCTAGTTTAGATCCATAGAGGTTGATTGGCTCACCTTTCTGGTTGCAATTCAATATCATATCCGCTCAATCCAATTTTAATGATAAGCCCCCATGGAAAAGCCCTTGAACTCCTAGGGTGAAGTCCTAGGGTTTCACTTTTCCAATTTATCATTTTGGTGAAACCAACACATTAACATTATAAACCTTATAAAATATGAAGTATATTATCTTAGATCTAGGATTAGCATTCAATATTTTGCTTTATTCATTTAGTCATTCACTTTTGCATCATAAAAGCATAAAAATTCAAAAAATTGCATATCATATTGCATCATAGGTTGCGGTAGGGTTAATTTCAGTCTGTATAGTTGTAAAATTGCACCCCTTGCAATTTCACATACATTCTTGTATCTGCTTTAGTGTCCACTCTCTCAACATCTTGTGTAGGCTCATTTTAGCCCCTGCATCAGCCCTTTTTCCCTTTCAAGATGCTCAACACCCCTTTTCAGTAGCTACCCTTGCATGTTAGCTTTGTGTTGAACCTTGTGACTTTCGCGCTTCCGTCGTTTTGTAGCGTGATGTGTCTGGATACTAGCGCACCACACAGACATCTACACATCATGCTAGCATCTTGAGATGTTTCAACGTTCAAATGATCATTTCCATGCATGTTTTCCACTTGTCATCTACTTTTTTCAATGGTAACAGCCCGGGACGCCCTGAAACGGCTCAAGAAGCTTATTTTCCTTCCTTAAATGCTATCTTTTCCATCCATTTTGTCTCTCTTATGCTTCTAGCTTCACTCTAACTTATCTCTTTCTCTCTCATTTGCACAACTTTATACAACTTGCTACAACAGAACTTTCAAGCTCTCTTGGTAACTCTCTTTGCAACACTTTTGGCTCTTATGGATAGCTATCTTTCTCTCCCTCTTTGGATTCCTTAAGCCTTGCATGTGATACCTCCCTTGTCTTGTGCTTGCGAGCATCTTAGGATCTCAAACATCCCCTGCTTATTGTATCTTTATTTTGTGATACAGGTTCTCCTCAAGCAGGGATTGCTTTTATCACCTTTTTTGTGATACGAGTTCTCCTCCTCGAACGATGTTTTATTTTATCACTCATTGCACACTTTACTTCTCTCTATCTATTTGGTTGTCCATGGAGGTGGGAACACCAAAACGAGGGTTTGACTGAGGCAAACTCCTATACAACCCCAAAACTTTCTCCAGATCTTATGCATACATGTATAGAATACATTTTCTCACTAGAGGTTTCGTCACTTGCATGGTTGTGAGCATTTTCTTTCTATCTCTTATTCTCTTTATCATTTCTATTTCACTCTATTTTAGTTCCATTACATTTTGTTACTTTATCGCATTTTGTAATTGTTGATGCAAAATTTTGCAGGGAAAGTAGTCTTATGGGAAACTTAGCTACTGGGGGACTTGTGTGCTTAGCTAAGTGACCTCCGAATTTTATCGAAGCCGACTCTCCATTTTTATGGGAGAGGTAAAGGGTTAGAAGGATAACAGGTAATAATAAAATCTAATCTAAGACGATATGCCAAATTATAAGATAGATAACTAAGAATAGTGTTGAAGCAAAGGCTCGACTGGTAACTATTTTTTATCAAATAAATACTTTGGAAACACTTCAAACATAAGAACATCAATTCATTGCATAGCATAACCAATAAAACATAGGCCAACACAGAAGAGTAACAACATGGTCTTCATTTTATTAAGTTGTATCAGATTACAAAAGTTGAAAATAAACATTCATATACTTCAGGAAATAAAAGCACAGTCTTAATATCCTATCAAATGCGTGAAAAATAGAAAGGCCAAATTGATTGGCACAGTCTGCAAACTCAAGTTTAATAGAAAATATTACAAGAGGCTAGTTCCCAATGCTCGAGAAACTTTAATCTATCTAACAACAACCAATACAAAGAGAAAGAGGTTGCTTAAATAAGCCAGCCCACCGCTTGAAAACCCCTACGAGAAAGATGCCTCCACAAAAAATCGATGTTCCAGATTCCCTCGAGCCGAAACCAAACAAAAAGATTGTTCCTCAGCATGCCAGCGAGCGTGTCGTTTGAGAAAACAGGGCCATGTAGTAACAACAGAGAACATGCGGTAGTAGAGAAGAACACGCAGCAACAGAGAAGAACCAACACATAAGTAGCAAATCCCAGATAATGAGTGCACAAAAAAGTGCCACACGTCAAACACACAGAGCCCGACAAAAAGAAAGAGGGATGCCCCAACAAAAAGCTCTAAGAAGAAGCCATGTGGAAGACGCCGAGAAAAAAACAACCATAGACTGGGCCCAACTCAAAAAGTAGCCAGAGAAAGCCACACGTCGAATGCATGGAACTCGACAGAGGGAAAGAAAAATGGTACAACAAGAAGCTCTGATAGGAAGCCACATGGAAAATGCCGAAGAGTTGCGAGTGATAATAGACAAGGAAAAGCCGCGAAGGAAAAGATAACCATGAAGGAATAATGGTTTCGTGAATAAATGTTCACAGTTTGGTGACTCACAGGGACATTTTGCTCGCGGAATGAAGAACCCCAAAAACCTTGGTTCAACATCACCATTATCGCTCAGAGCTGAGAGAGGGTAGCTTGAAGGTCGGTCCAGACCTCATTTGACGGCGCAGAGAGAGCGCACATATTTTTGTGTGCCAACTTAAGATCGATGATCGCCTTAAAAGGAAATCCGCTAGATACCTTCGCCTCCAATTCAAGCTGGAAAAAGAGTTGCACCAACTGATGCACTATACCTTCAATATTTTTAGTGGTTGGAGACTGATCAAAGGATTGAAAAATAGAAAGATCCTACTTCTTCTCCTCAATCCTTTCAATTATGTGCTCGATACCTACCACCGTTTGATCTACGATGAAGGACAACTAGAGGCCTCGCTGAGTTAAGCGGGAGAATTTTCCCACATATCACTAGTAATCTGATTCAATCTGGCTTTGCATTCTCCCACATGTTGAACAGTTTCATGAATGGAGATGAGAATATTTACACCCATAGTCACCGTTGTTCGATCTTCAATCCCTACGCCGCTCAATGCTTCATCGGAAGTTGTATATAACTTGCCCAACAACCGCCTAGCCTCCAAAACTTTATCGGAAGTCATCTCCTGCACCTGCTGCATTGTTTCGCTAATTGTCTTGAACAGGCTAGTTTCTTGCGCCATAAAATTTAGAGTGGGCTGCAAAGTAAGGCATAACGCCTTGACCTTATCCCAGTATGATGCATATAATTCCTTGGCAATCTCCAGCAAGATCATTTGTAGTGCAGGAGGTTGGGCTCTCAAAAGGTCTAATTCCGCAGCTCTGCTGCCCAAGTCTGCCTTCAACTCTGATAAGCTTCCCTCCAATGTGGACAACTGACTCCTCATAGTAGAAATTTCTTTCTCCCTCTCTTCCAAGGCCAATTCGGCCTGCCTCCGCTTCTCAATTTCCTGCTCCAGAGTAGCGTTCATCTCATTGACCTCGTCATTAGTGCTCTACCAGAGTTGCTTCATACCATCATCTGTCTGCTTCAAATCAGCATAGAGGGTTGCTTCAGTCACCCGACATTATTCTATCTCACTTCGCAAGGCCGGAACAATATCCGCGTCCAAAGCCTGAAGCTCATTTACCTTGCCTATCAAGGCATTCTTCTCATTCTGCAGGCGATTAATTTCGACCTCCTGGGCCTTATGTTTGTTTTCCCAAATATCTACCTTACTTCTCAGCTCCTTTAACTGCTCCTCCTTTTTCCTTGCTTGGCGACTGAGCTTGAGGAAGTCGATAGTCACCACCCTCTGGGTCTCTTCCATCAACTCGACTTTATCCTGCGGACGAGCCTGCTGCAAGTCCAACCCTACGATGTTGACATAATAGTCGCTTGGCAACATATCTCTGACCGGTTTGATCACATTGGGGGTGATTTTTCCAAACATCAATGAATTCTGACTCACGTTGAAAATAGTTTGCAAGAGAGGCTTCACCTGCCTACTCGCATCCTTTTCTCTTCTTTTCTAAATCCGACTTGCTCGAGCACTTTTATTTGCATCCACCTGCGAAAAGTATTCCTGGGATGAAATGCCCAGTCTGCCAGCAAAAGGAAACTCTCGAGGGACTGCCAGTGGGAAGGATAGCATGCTTAGAGCATTGATGGACTTGCTAGGCCTGGTAATAATTGCCGGGGAGAAAGGTGGAATAAATTGGCCACCTGGAGATGATGGAAACATGGTATGAGGAATGATCGGGGAAGCACTACCTGACATGTTGGGTCTCAAGGATGCAAATTGTTGACTCAAAAGGTCGAGATGGGCCACCATTTGTGTTTCAGGGGTGAAAGGAAAAGCAGGAGATGGAAAGTGACCCCCAGGAGGAAAAATATTGGTCTGCCCTGGATACCCAGTAATAGGGATAGCTGGTACAAATGAAATGGTAGGGGCAAATGAGGAAGAGACCAAAGACATAGTAGCGAGAGAAGAGGGAGGAAACAATACCTGAGGTTCCGAAAGAACTGTAGCCAATACCACCGCTTCTGCTCGCTGCGACCCCTTCTCTCTAGCGGATTCTCCTGTTCATGGTCGCTTCTCCTCTGGAGAACTATCAAGATCCACAATAACCTTTTGTGGGTGCCTAGAAGACCTTGGCCTCTTTGCACCTGATCTAGATGAGCTAGTAGGCTCAGAAATTTGCGTACTTGAAGAGTCTTCCTGTTGTGACTGGTGTCCACTGACTGTCGCCCCTTGCGTAGGATCTTTTTCAGCAATTAGAGCCCTCTGGGTTACCTCCTCTCTGTGCTCAGAGGCTACATTTCCTCCTTCATAGAACTTCTCAAAATCCAAAGGGTTTGGAGAGTTCTCACTGTCTGAATGTACATGAACCCGGATGTCGTCAAACCGATTGTCTGACTCCACCTCCTGAAAAGGCCCATTTGTCATCTTTATCTCCTACCTGTACATCCAAAAGTCCCTAATTTTGTTAGGCTTCCATCGGAGTTTGTTCAACTACCTGCACATAAATTGACTCATCTTATGGTTTGGATTGGGCTTTGCCACAATGTGGTAAAATTTTAGCCAAGGCAGTTAGTCGGAGTTAGAAGGTAATACTCCAGGACGATGTATGATCTTAAATTCCACTCATCTGGATTTCTTTGAGGGTCCCAGAATGGCCAAGGCTAGTGCAAAATTTTTATGCCAAAATCAGACAAATTATTCTCAGGGTTGTATTGCCACATGTCACAGATGACTACTAGCCCAAGATTACCCAACATAAAGTATAAAACCTCTGATCTTGTCACCTTCGAGCTCTTTTTATTTACTAGCGATACAGAGCCGAACATGGCTGACAACGCCAAATAGGAAGTCAGATGCTTCCCTCCCTAGTAGTCATTCTCAGTATTATAGAGCTGTTGAAATGCCTCCAAGGCCAACACTCTATCGAAAACAAAACGCGAGAGCCAAAAGGGCTCCCGGATAAAACCATGCATACAGAGCATAGTGAAATCAGTATTGAAGAACTAATCGCAAGGTGGCATGAGACCTCTGAGCCATGATTTCTGCCTTGGGGATAAATGTGCAGACATGCTGCCTCCAACATGATCCAGAGCTCACAAAGTTGGATCTAGGAAAGAGTCAAAAAACGCGTAATAATCAAAAGTTTTCGACATGATAGGAGTCCATGTCGAAACTGGATTTCTCGCATCATTTTCATCAAATGCAGCTAGGGCCATGAATTGTTGTAAATAATCAATATTTGGGTGCAAAATCATGTAGACCAGGAAAGAAGAATACCTGAACTTAGAACCAAGTTCGAATTCTCTCAGCTGCTGGCTCATACCACCAATTATGACCTTTGCAAAGTCCATCAACAGAGCCGTGGCATTCCTCTTCAACATGAAGCTGAGACTCATTTGGAAGTCAAATAATTCCTTATCTATATCCAAACCGCAAACCAATGCCAACATAGAGCAGACAAAGGCAGAACCAGACTTTAAAGCACCTAGACCAATTGGGAAGCTAGGAGGTGCAGAAACATCTGACGGCTGCACAGTCTCAATGTCATAAAATTGTTGCACCATCCAGAGCGTCTTCCAATAATCTTGCATTATGAGAATGTCAAAATCCTCAAAATTTTGAAGAGAGAGATAAGGAATGCATAGCATATCCTGCAGGGCCTGGTGACAGATTACTACCCTCAAATTAGGGCCACTTATGATTCCAGTTTGGGGGTCAAAACATGTTGCACATTCTGCCACAATCTCTGGATAATGATGCACCAGAGGAACCATGTACTAGGGAATCCCACAGTTCCATAAATGTCCATGAAAAGGGTCACTCATCTTCTTCATTTTCTTGCATGTAGCTTCCCTTAGGCTCTTGGGGTTCTGAGACAACTCAAGATCCCGAACATTGTCCCAATCTTCTGATATCAAGGCTTAGTTTCTATAGTAATCATGCCTGCTATTTTCTAGTCCGCTAGCATGGTAAAGGGCTAGGATGGCTTTGTTGGAATACTTGGGGTGGCGTAGGACTCATGGGCGTATATATCTATGCAAGGTGCAAGCACTCTTCGCTCATCAATACTCTTCGTGCCCACGATCGGTGCTGAACTCTCTGCAATTTCAACCATTTTCTTGTATTCTGATAGACTTCACAAACTCTGCAAATTAGCTATTGAAAACATTTTCTCTTCTTTGCAAATGATTTGGATAGTTACACACTTTGTTAAATTTTTACAATAAATGCCCTCCGCACACTTAACTTGCTTTTTGATTTTCGCGAAAAACGGCTTAGCAAGTGTATGTGCCAACTTTTCACATTAGTTATTGCATGCACCACCAAACTTTTCCGTGCATGCGAAGAGATCGCCAACCTGCCAAAATACTCTTCATGTTTAAGAGACACGACTTCTCATAAGGTGGCGCCTGATTTTTCTTGGACAATGCACCGAAACAACCTTGCCATATCTTTTGCAAGCCTTTGCATTTACTGATTTCTTGATCGTACTTGGGTGCATCACCCAATGACCTCATCAAAAATATTTTCCTTGATTTAATTAGGAAAACAACACATCATGCTGACAACTGGCTCATTCTCGCTCAATTCAAAAACTTGAATGGAGCAAGTTGCAATTGCACTCAACTACTTACATCACTTCACACGCCGCAATACTGATTATCAAGGCTCTCTAGCACCATTTGCTTTTGATGTAATCATAGCTTGCCTCATCAAGAAAAACCCCGACCATCTATAAATAGGACCCTTGGCAACCTTGCTAATCCACAATTACTTTTAGCATTCATATTGATTAGGCCCTAGTATATCTTAGCAATTTTATCATTTAGCTAGAGTAGCAAGAGACTATGAAAACACCAATTAGATTAGTTTGTAAGAAGACTCAGGCTACCATTTTAGGAAAAGTTAGGTCCAGGCGCTTAAAGTGCATAATAGGTGTGAAAAACTTGTTGTATGTGAAGGAAATCAAATGGGTAATAGGTAAAAACTGTGTTGAATACGAGGACCAGTATCGGGTAAACACCAACATTTTCTCCTACTTTGTCGCTTCCCTCCTAGACATTGGCATTTCCAAGCACAAAATTTTGAAGCTAACCAAGCGAGTCTTTCCTCGATGTTACCTCAGGGGATTGGAGAATGTGGTGCGAGCCGCTGAATTTGATCGTGGGGTTCCATCTGTTCGCAACCTGTGTCGACTACTCGAGCATGGAGGACTCGTGCCAACCAGGCCCTTTCTATGTGGATTTGAGCTCGAAACGCATGAGGAACACCGCCGCAAGGCTCGCATCGGCTTCCACTTCCTCATGAGGATGCATAATGTGAAACCCTTCCAAAGTATACAATGGTATGAGAACTTTAAGAGGATGGTGTTTCCCCACCTTGCGCCACTTGCTGCTGCTGTTGGTCCTTTTATTGCCCAAAAAATGTGAAAAGATATTCCCATTTTGTTTTTTTCTTTACCGACCTCTGTCCTCATCAACAAATATATATATATTTTGAAATATGGCCACATGCCTCATTGTATCTAGAATGTAAATGCTTCTAGAAGTAATATAATATGTTAATTTTCCACATTCTATCTCTCTTCGTTTTATTCAATTTTTGCAATACTATGGTTGTTATTAAAAAAGCATTGAGAAAAACCCAAACTAATAAAGTAGGAAAAATATTTACATATTTACAATTATTGCATAAGTTGAACTAACCGAACTTTTTAAGGTGTATTCCATTATCTAGAATACCCAAAGCATCACCTTCCATGGTCTCTAACTCAAAAGAGTTATATTATTTGCACTGGGTGATCTTGAACGACCCTTCCCAGAGTCTGTCAAACTTGCCATGCTAGTCGAGCTTTTTTCGCCCTTGTTGAACTTGAGCACCAAGTCTCTGAATTGTAGCCCCTGGTCAGATGCCTTTTTGTCAAACCACCTCTTTACCACCTGCTGGCGGTTGTTCATGGCCTCGAGAGCATGCTCTCTTTTCTCCTGAACCTCCAGTAGCTCAGAAAACTGTACTTGCATAGCTCCATTTTGCTCAATTTCAAGAGATTTGAGCAATTGGATAGCAGGGATTTCCATGGAAATGGGTAACAACGCCTCCTTCCCGTACACCATCTCGTAAGGAGATATCTTCAATATCTACTTGGGCATGATACGGTCTGCCCATAGCATTGTTTGGAGGTTTTCATGCGACTCCCTCTGGTGTTCTGAGCCTATTCTTTTAATCAACCTGATGAGGTTTTTGTTCGTGGATTCAGCGAGGCCATTCCCCTGTGGGTAATAATTGGAGGAGATCTTTAAGAAAACCCCATATTTCAATGCAAATTGGCTCATTTTAGAGCCAAGAAAAGCTTTAGCATTGTCAGAAATAATCATCTTTGGTGGGCCGAATCTGGCCAACAGTTCTTCCAGGAAGTTAACAATTTCTACTTTCATTGCATGTTTTAATGGCACAACCTTTGCCCATCTGGTGAAGTAGTTAGTCGTTGTCAAGATCCACCTGTGTCTAGCTGATGAAAAAGGATTAATCATACCAATGAAGTCAAGACCCCATTGAGAAAAAGGTTCCTCCACTACTATGGGTCTTAGTGGCATAGCAACATTTTTCCTTTTTCCAACATAAAATTGACACTCACTGCAAGACTTTACCAATGAAAATATGTCATTGAATAATGTGGGCCAGAAATAACCTGCACATATGATTTTGATTGAAGTGGTTCTTGCTTGCTCCTCATTTACACATCTTAACAGGACACCATTGAAATTTATTTTGAAACGAACTCCCTCCAAGAGAACATAACCATTATTTTGCAATCGATAATAACGTCCCTTAAATGAAGGGAGATAGGTCGGATACCTTTTAGTTTGTATAAAAATTATCTTGTCTTCCAGCCAATCGCTCTCAGAGCTTTCTTCATTCAGCATTATAGGTTCCGATACTTCGAACTCAACAACTGGTTCATTATTTTCAGCTAGGTACTCACACAGTCTCTTTCCTTTGACAGTTTTAACTGGTTTAATCTCAATATCATACTCCAAGATCTTAGTTATCCAGTTAGCCCTTTTCTCGGTGATTTCTCCTTCCATGATGTATTCCCGCACACTAGGATGTGACACACAAACAATTACCTTATTGCATGATATAAGGTGTCGAAACTTCTTCAGTCCCTTTACGATAGCAAAGGCCTTCTTCTCTACAAAGTTATATTTCACCTCATATTCTTTTAGGGTGCGCGAATAGAAAGCAATGGGTGATTCCTTTTTATATTTATAATCCTTTTGCATTAACACAGTGGAAATACTATTGCCACCACCAAAAACATACATAATAAAATCCTTAGACAAATCCAGATTAATCAATACAGGAGCAGAAGAAATAACCTCTTTTATTAACTCGAAATATTTTTTGGCTTCCGCCGTCCACTTGAAATTTTGGTCCTTTTTCAGCATCAGGGTAATAGGCCAAATGATCCCTGCAAAGTCTATAATGAATCGACTGATGAAATTGACCTTACCCAAAAAGATTGCACTCCCTTTTTGTTCACAGGTGGAGGGAGCTCCTTGATTGCATTTACTCTTTCTGGATCAATAGAAATAACTTCTTTTGAGACAACATATCCCAATAGCTTCCCCTGAGGAACCCTAAACACATATTTTTTCGAGTTCAGAGAAATCCTGAACTCTTGGAATTTCTGGAAGATGAGCTCAAGATGATCAAAACGATCATCGACAGATTTAGAAAACACCATCAAATCATCCAAATAGATAAGGATAATCTTATGTATTAAATCTTTGAAGGCAATATCCATAGCTCTTATAAAAGTGGCTTTGGCATTTGAAAGTCTGAAGGGAATTTTAGCATATGCATATGTTCCTCACTTTGTAGTGAACATTGTTTTCTGCTGGTCTTCCTCCTTTACACAAATCTGATTGTAGCCGGAGAAACCATCTAGCATTGAAAACATTTCAGAACCAGCAACCTTTTGTAGAATTACCTCCATGGAAGGCAAGGGGTAATGGTCCTTTAGGGATGCCCTATTCAAGTCTTAGAAGTCCACACACAACCGTATATCACCATTCTTCTTCTGGACCGGCACCAAGTTAGACACCCAAGTGATGTGCTTGATTGGGAATACTATCCAGGATGCAATCAATTTATTTAACTCCTGCGACATGAGTGAATCAATCTTCGGATTCACAAGCCTTTACCTCTGACGAACTGGATTCACTCCTTAAAATAGCTCAAGGGTGTGCTGGATAATCCCAGGATCATATTCCTTAAGATCATCATATGACCAGGCTACCACGCTTGAATACTCCTCACAAAAGTGTTTCAGCTTGTATTTATTCATCTGGGAGATGCCTTTTCCTACCTTGAGCTTTTTATCTTCTTCGATGTGCAAATCGGTATAATCTCCTTTGTCATCTACAAGCTTCCTTTTATCTTTCCTTGCATCATCAGAATTAAAAAGACTCTCCAGAGTAACTAGGCCCCTAGGGAGCTTATTGGATTTCAGCTGGATTACTTGATCTTCGTAGGCTTCGGTGATCTTTGGTTGCAATTGGTGAGAAAATTCTCTAGATAACTAAAGAAATGATGCAATGTGAGCATCACTATCAAACACCTACCAGTCTTGATCATTGTTTGGAACTGGAAGATGCACGATCACTCGTACTGAGTGTTTTTTGCTAATCAACTCAGAAGTTGGCTCAAACTGAGATCCGACAGTTTCCATTATGTCAGCTTCGGATTTTTGCTCTCTAGGAATAGCCTGGATGTTGAATGCCTCAAAAAATTCAATCAAGTCCCCAGACTCTATGCTGGTATGATCGCATCCAAACATTCTTTGCAGCAGAGAGCCCTTGGATCTGGTTCACCACCAATTCAAAATCTCTGAACACCCTTATTTGCTTTGCACCCATTTGTTTTGCCAAGCTCAAACCATGGATGAGGCCTTCATATTCTACTTCATTGTTTGAGCATGCAAACTGGAAGCGGTAAGACCCCAAGGTCTTATCTTTGGATGGAGAGACCAAACATATTCCTGCACTAGCTCCAACTTTGTATCTTGCTCTATCAAAATGCAAGGTCCATAACTCCGAGGATGCTTCACCTCCAGACTCTTTAGTAACTCTGGGCATAATTTGGGCTTCTTCATGTATTACATATGTTTTGAGACTAGTTGCATGATAGTTGCTGAAGGAATCCATTTCTATAAATTCATTCAAAAGAGCCTCCTCTGCCTCTGTCCGAGAGCTGCTTGCTTCTTCTTCCTCAAGGAATTTGACATTGAGCCTCTCACCGGAAGTGATTGAGGTATGTGTTGGCTCGAAATTGAGCATGGCTTCATCAACCATGTGTTCAGAATGCAAGGATTTTGACAATAACTTTATCTTGGCTCCACGCTTCATTCTCAGAATCAAGTGCGACTAGTCCAATGCCATGTAGCCTCCAACATTTGTAGTGAATTCTCGGGACAAACATATTCCGAATAGAGGAGGGACATCGATGAGAACAATGTCTTGATTCACAATAATGCTCGGATAGGCAAACAATGTCATGGGCAATCCTTTAATTACTCCGACGGTGTCAACCTTGTTCCCGTCGAGTTGCATGACTCCTTTGTTAAGAGGCTCGTACTTGATCCCCAAAGCATCAGCTACTTGCTTTGGCATGACGGTGGTGCTAGCACCAGAGTTGATCATACAATTATGCAACAGTTTATCACCAATTATGAGTGTTAGAAAGAAAGGCTTGGGTTTAGGCCCACTCTCTTTCTCAGCTTTCTTTTCTTCTTGTTGATTGGCTAAAACTCTATCCAAGTCTGGCTTGGATGTCTTGTTCTCCAAGGGCTACTCCAACATCTTCATGTCTTCTTCTCCCGATAATGCTTTCTGCAGTAGCAACTTTTGCTCCGGGATTGCCAGGATATCCCACAAGGAAGCATTGGCAAAGGATTTCTTTAGTTGCTCCACCACGTTGAATGGCATTCGCGACTGATGAGTCACGATAGCTTGTTCCTTCTATTTTGCAGCTGGTGCATCTGGTTATTTGGCAACAACTGGGGTGATCATGGGGGCCTTTGCTTTTGGAGGAGGTGGATTCGGGGAACTGGGAGTAGTTGCCTTGGACTGCGGTGGAATTGATGACAGATTTGCCGATGGATTAGGCGTTGAATTAGATGAGCCCTCAGTCGACGAAGATGTGAATTCTCTAGTGAGTCTCCACTTTGAATGCATATTATAGTCTGATTGCACTTGGGGCACTTGGGCTACTGGAATATCATTAGGGAATGCAAACTCTTCTCCTTCCAACCAAGAAAAGAGCACTTGGTCTGGAGCTATTTCTAACTCCTGCTCTATAGACATTCCTTGCATTTGAGCAGTGAGAACTGCATTAGCCATCTACTGCAACCCATACGTATGGCCTCCGAAATTAGGCATGCTGCCTTGGCTACGTTGCTCCACTATCTTCTGTTGCAAATTTCCTCTCGAACAATTTCGGGGCATATGTGCACAATTACAAGGGAAGCACCATGAATTAGTTTCCTCAGCAAGATTGTTTTGTCCCGTTACTAGATCTTTGCTTAAAATAGGATGTACAGTCTGCATTGGCATAGTCATCGAGACTACCTAGTTGTTTTGCTAAGCTTGAGTATTGCCTCGTGATCTATCCTGCCACTGGTTCTGCTGAAACAGAGCCTTCTTGCCTTGATAGTTTTGGTAAGCCAGCTTCTGGTAGCTGTACTGTTGTCGCTTCATATTGGTTAACTCATTAGTCATGGTTCGCATCTACTCCCTCATCTCGTTCATTTCAGTCATCATGGGGTTAGGCACTGGAGCTACACTCGACGTCGCTCTCGGGTACACATACATAGACTGGGGAGGAGTTGCAAGAGCACTAGTTGAAGCTACCTCTCATTCTGCTATGCTGAACTCTAGGAATATTGGCATGATAGGTCTCCATGCTAGTTTTCCGGCAGCAATAAGATTATTCCCCACAGTGATGGCAAGGCTATAGGCATCAGGTAGAGTATTTCCACCAAGAGCCTGTAGCATCATGGAAATATCAGCATTAATGGACTTCAAATAGAACATGAATGCCAAATCTAGAGGTGGCTGACTCCCAACAGGAACTCTCTGCCAAGTAGAATGAAATCGAGCATTGAAATTGGCCAGAGCTTTGTGGGGAGCTCACTTTATATGGGCCAACTGGTGATATAGCAATGACTTATTGCTAGCATTTGAAAAATGCTCGTAGAACGGATCTCCAAGGTCATCCCAAGTAGCAACTGAATTAGCCGAAAGAGTATGATACTAGTTCAACGCCTTGCCTCAAAAAGAGGTGACAAGCAGTCTTAGAGCATGGTGTTTCATTAGAAACACCATGCATCAGACACACGTTTGCCACATCTTGCAAGTGGTTCGTCGGTGTCTTTGATTCATCCCCGAAAAATTTAGGGATAGATTTTAAAGCGGATTTCAAGATTGGAGCCCATACTGTAGGAGGCATAGGTTCTACCAATGGACTACCAACATCCCATGCAACATAATTTCTAGCAGCCATTGGCACAAGAGACAGAGGAGAAGAGGGAGGTGAAGGACTACCTTGCCAACCTCTCAGATGGACTGAAACTAATGGTGGTACAAGCAGGCCAGGGAATCTTGCAGTTTGAGACCTAGTGATGGGCCTATGGCTCATACACTCTTATTTATCAAGCAAACATGCTAGTTCACGTCCCACCGGGTGTGCCAGAAAAAGAACTATTGACACAAAATTTTGTAGGGACAACAGTCTTATGGGAAACTTAGCTATTGGGGGACTTGTGCACTTAGCTAAGTGACCTCCAGATTTTATTGAAGTCGGCTCTTCATTTTTATGGGGGAGGTAAAGGGTTAGAAGGATAATAGGTAATAATCAAATCTAAACTAAGGCGATGCACCAAATTATAAGATAGATAACTGAGCACAGTGTTGAATCAAAGGCTTGACTGGTAACTACTGTTTATCAAATAGATACTTCAAAAAAACTTCAAACATAAGAAAATCAATTCATTGCATAACATAACCAATACAACATAGGCCAACACAAAAGAGTAACAACATGGTCTGCATTTTATTAAGCTGTATGAGATTACAAAAGCTAAAAATAGACATTCATATACTTCAGGAACCAAAAGCATAGTCTTAATATCCTATCAAATGCATGAAAAATAGAGAGGCCGAATTGATTAGCACAGTCTGCAAACTCAAGTTTAATAACAAATATTACAAGAGGCTAATTCCCAGTGCTCGGGAAAATTTAATCCATCTAACAACAACCAATACAAAGAGAAAGAGGTTGCTTAAATAAGCCATCCCACTGCCTGAAAACCCCTGCGAGAAAGATGCCTCCACAAAACATTGATGTTCTAGATTCCCTCGAGCCAACGCCAAACAGAAAGATCGTTCCTCAACGCACCAATGAGCATGTCATTTGAGAAAACAAGGCCATGCAACAACAATAGAGAACATGCGGCAGTAGAGAAGAACCAACGCGCAAGCGACAAATCCAAGATAACGGGTGCATAGAAAGTGCCACGCATTGAACACACGGAGCCCAGCAAAAATAAAGAGGGATGTCCCAACAAAAAGCTTCGAGAAGAAGCCATGTGGAAGACACCAAGAAAAAAGCAACCGTAGAGTGGGCCCGACTCGGAAAGCAACGAGAGAAAGCCACACATCGAACGCACGAAACTCGGTAGAGGGAAAGAAAAATGGTACAACAGGAAGCTCCAATAGGAAGCCATGTGGAAAACGCCGAAGAGCTGTGAGTGATGACAGACAAGGCGAAGCTGCGAAGGAAAAAATAACCACGAAGGAACAATGGTTTCATGAATAAATGTTCACAGTGATTTCTTAGTAATCAACTTGCTGGTAGATATTTATCCATTTTTTGTGATAAACTCACTTTTTGGTCCATATGGACTCTAGCGCACCAAAAGAGACACCAACATGCTAGGTTGTCATCCGAGACCCACACTTCTATCTTTTTGCCGAGAGCTTATCAGTTTATCTAGAGAATCTTCATGACCTACTCTTTCTAGTTCTAGAACTCATGTTCTTCCTTGAGGTAGTTTAGGGTAGTTCACCCTGTGAGGCTCTCTAAATGAAGATAGCTCGTGAGTAGCGAATTCCCCTTCTCTACACAGTCATCAAAGATTAGATCTACATTCTAATTGCATTTACAAATTTGCATTAGGTCTGAAAGAAAATATGAAGTGTTCATTGCATCCATTTAGGAACTTTGCATATAGTTCAAATGGTGAAAATTTGTATTGTTTTGTGTCAAAAAGATATAAAAATCATCATTTTTTTGGATTTTGCATATCAGGATCAATCACTTGTTACATTTTAGATCTAGACATTGAATTTGGAATTACCTTTTATTATTTGAACATTTTGAAAAAAAATGCACACTTGCATTTTGTATTGCATAATCATAGATTGGACAAAGTTTGGAAAAATAGTCATGTCACATCTACATAATCACATAAAAGAAACATAAAACAATATTACAAATTCAAAATTTGAATTAAATAGCAAAAAAAAATCTAAACAAGGGTTCCCTTGGAGACCTTTTCCAAGCTACTGACGCTTAGGTTTATGTGGAAAAACCCTCTCAGGGTCCTCTGTCTAGATCTACTTTCAATTTTTCAGTTCACTGAGATATAAAATTTTGAACCTCATTACTAACATAATATTGCCATAATGGATAATTATTTTGGTAAAATGTTGACTTCCTTAAAATTTTTGGTTGATGTTTCATGCTGTGTGTTTGGAAATGAATCTAATTAAGAAATTCATATTCCTTCATCTCCTAATGTATATCTCATTAATGAGGATATCTTGAGGAAATACAAGGAAATCATGAAGGAATTCATAAACAACACCTTGCCTAACCTTGAGAACAATGTGGTCCTTTATCCTACAATGGAATGGCCTAATCACCCATACCAATAATCAACACCACCCACCATACCACCACTTGAAATTTTTTACACATCACATAGGGAAAGTGATTTACAATTAATCCCTCAACCTAGGCACATGGAGAAGGGTTCTACCACAATACTGTGTCTCACTTTTGGAATGTGCTATTTTTTGCCTGAAATCACTATTTAAAAAAAATAAAATAAAATAAAGTCTTGAGCTTGGCTCTATCTAAAGGGTTTTACTTGAAGAGGGATATATAAGAACCCCTTAGATCAAACCCCCTTGGATAGAACCCTTCTAGTATTAAATCATACCCACAATGGAGTCTCCCTCACAACTATCAAAATGCTGGCAAAAAACCACTTTTTCTTTACCTTTTGAGGGATTAAATAACATCATTTAAAAATTATATTTAGCAAGATTTTAGCCCTTGAAATGAGCTTTCCAACAAGTATAGGTTTGATATATTTTTATTTTATCATGTATTTAATTTTTAATTTTTACTAAACATAGGTTTTTCTTTGAATATCAAGCTCTTTTTTGTACAGAGGTGGAAAAATAGTAAACCATTGTAAAAAAAATTCAAAAAATACCCATTCCCTAGATATTGATTTACTTGTTTTACCCAAAAAATAAAATTAGATTTTGATATATACATAAAAAGTTAGGTTGTACGACACACACGTATGTCCAAATTATAGTTACAGTGACTTCAAAAATTAGTTTTAAAAAAAAATGCAACAAAAAATTATGAAGAAATATCCTTTCCCTAGATATTGATGTTGAGAATGTATATTACAAAATCCTTTATAGAATTTTTTTTATGTTGTACGAAACAAAGATTACTTTCTGAAAATGTTGTTTTTTGTCTAAAACTAGTTATTAAAGGAGATGTTGAAATGTTCATGATTTATTTCAAAAAAATTGAAAAAAAAAATATTTGGAATCTACTCACAAATTTCCACAAATCACTAGTTCACATCATCTTCAAATTCTTTATGGTTTAGCTGCTATAGGTCTTAGAAGATGAATATTCTATTAAAAATATTGATGTAAATGTCCATCTTGGTTAAGAAGTGAGACACAGTATTGTGATTTCACCTAGAAACCTATTGATAACAAACATGATGAGCCCATACCACCCATTGAGTCTTCATCCTATAAAAACAAAGTTATTGATACACCTATTACCTTGCAACAATGTTATGGCCAAGGATTTAAGATCTTGACAAAAAAAGGATGTGATATAAAGAATGAACATGAAATCCATTCCCTTTTGGAACAAATACCATCTGAAGACACAAAATTCATAGGTTACCAAGGTCCTCCACTTTTACATCAAACATTTGCTTCATCTTCCAAATAACACAAGATTGATGGCCCTATTAGAAAACATTTGTTAACTGCCCCATAGCCTTTGTCTAAGACTAAGTGTGTCTTGAAGAAGAAATTGGAAGAATTAGATCCTTACAATGATAAATTTGATAGAATAATAGACTAAGACACATTCATTTTGCTCCTTGCCATGTGGTAGTTGTAGTATCACATAATACTCATTACCATGCATAGAGGTATAAACTAGGCATTATGTAATCATATTTTATTTTGCAAGTAATTCATGCCATCATTCATTTTGACTCATACTTTTCCCTACACTTGGGGAAAAGGGTTTATATAGCCTTTCTTTAGGTACATTCCTTGCTACAAGGTATCCCTTTGTATCTCCTTAAAATATTAGTGTAGAATATACACTAACATTTTAACAGGGGCATATTATCCCTCGCACATTGTTTGCATAACAAATTCTCCCTTTTTATTGATGATAGGATACATATCCTAGAAAGTGTGGCCTCCCCAATCTATGTTAATGTCTCCTTTGTGGTGGTATTAAACTTGATATCCCATAAGAAAGTGACTTTTCATGGCATATGATGTTCCCTTTGGTGGTAATACTAAGGCTAGTATTCCCTAAAGTGCCATCTTCTATTCCACGAATTGTCCTCTCTTAGTGGTGATATCATGTGTGATATTCCCTAAGGCGTGACCTTCCATGTATTGAGAAATTCCCCTTCTGATTTTTTAAGGAACCCTTTGTGATGGTGTTGTTTTTACACCCCCTAAGGTGTGGCTTTATGTTTGTTGTTTATCCCCTTGGATGTTAAAATTTTATGCATCACTTGAGGTGATTGTTGTTCATCCCCTTGTATGTTTGTTGCTTTCCCCCTTGGACATTAAAATTTTACGCAACCCCCTAAGGTGATTGTCGTTTGTCCTCTTGGACATTTTTGTTCATCCTCTTAGTCGTTAAAATTTATGTGCTCCTTGAAGTGATATTTTGCAATATAGCCCATAGATTTGGCATAACACAACTTGTTGATTCATGAACTTGAGCACCATTTTAACATGGCCACCTAGAATAACACAACTTGCTTGGTAGTGGAGCCATGTGTTTTATGAGTGTCTTAGCATAACATAGCTTGCTAGCCTTATGAATCCATCATATTGTATGGAAACCTAGCATAATGTAGCTTGATAGCCACTCGATCCATCTAGCTCATGAGTGATTTGGCATCCTTGTGAGAGAATCATTTTTTTTAGATAGCACATTTGAGATATGATGTTTGGTATTTGAGAAAAATTCAATACTGAGGTCTCTTTTCCTTTTCGACTCAAATCCTTTTAGTACTAACCTTGTGTTTTTGTTTGTATATGTTTCCTTATGAACTCGTATCATGTTATGTTCATATTGTGTTGTGCATTGTGTAGTGTACTATGTTGTTTTATGGTGTCATGTTGCATTACATACATGTGTGCCCCTTGTTCTTATGTTAGTTTTCCATAGGATCTTGAATCCTATGGGATTGCACACTCCCCCTAGATTCATTGACATCCTATCTCTCCAAAATTGGTAAATTCAGACCCCTCTTGACACATTTCTACTTTAGTTTGAGTCTAAGTGTAAGTTCATACTCTCACTAAAGTGGGGGCTAAATGTAGCATCATAAATTATCACCGTGGACAATTTCACACTAGATTTTTCTCCCTCCTAAGTGCATGGACCTAATTGTACATGTAATACCCTAAATTATGCATTCCATGACCCATTTGAACATTTATTAAGAAAGCCCATGTATAAAACCAAGGAAAATATTTAATATTTTTCTCCGGACACTTTACACTTTACAAAATAGGGCTAGGATGATGGTGCCCTAGGTGAAATTTTCCACCTATTTTTCCTCCAATTTTCAATATGTCAGAGTTGGCATTTTAATATTTGAATTTCAAATATCAAATGTCGACTACCGGGATTTAATTTTTGAGAAATTAGATTAATTGCATATAAATACCTAGTCATTTCACCATTTGAAAACTAAGTGGCAATTATTAGAAATATTGGTGATCAAGAAATTATTATCAAGTCAAGAGCAGTCAAGAGCAGAGTTATTGCAACATTTCTAACATTGAAGCATCATGTCAAGTTGTATGTGAGTTTGTTCATGTTTATGCTATCATTTTTTTGTGAGGACTGAAACTTGTAGGTCTTCAAAGAAATCCAAGCCAAATTACAATCAAGACTTTAGGAGATGTGCATGACTTCATTAATTCAAGGAGATCAGATCTGAGTGCTGATGTGTAGTCCATTGCTGATTCATCATTCATTTTTCATTTAGCCTCTATCCCTCAAAAGGATAAGCTCTCTTTTATAAAATTTTCATTGTGGAGGTGGAAACACCAATATGGGATTTGAATGATGAAAGCTCATATATGACAAAACCCCTCCTCTCTCTTTGAATGTGCAGGTTATAGATCTAAAGGAGAATGGAGGAATATTGGAGACATTTACATGTTGCATTCAAACCCTATGACTTGACAAGATACAAAAAAATAGTTATCTCAACATCTGATGAAGATCCGATAGTGGGATCCGAAAAGAAGAATCCTCTGATTAGGATCTCGAGGATTGTGAAGACACATTTTAAATTGAGTTACTTAGACATATGCACCCTAGGCAACTTAGACCTACAAATTCAGCTCCAAATTTATATGATAGGTGCACACAAGTCTACTCGGTCTATTTTTGAACATCAAATTTGTTTGTGACTTTCTAGATTTTTTTTTACATCAAAGTAGTGCATTTTCATCATTAGTTAGTTGCATCATTAAATTTCATATAAAATCCATTCAAATCATTTCAATTCATATCCACAGGGGTTGATTGGATCACCTTTTAGGTTGCAAATTAGTCTCATATCCCCTCAATCCAATTTTAATGATAAGGCCCCATGGAAAAGCTCTTGAAATCCTAGGGTGATGTCCTAGGGTTTCACTTTTATAATTTATCAAAACCTATTCCCTTTTGGGCTAATATATGGATGCCAAATTTGATTCCTAAAATCAATATCTTATTCTGGATTCTGGATCAAAATAAAATTCTTACTCTTGATAATTTAAGAAAAATATGCCTTATTTTTCCAAATATATGCATCCTATGTGAAAATGGAAAAATAATGTGTTATTCATTTGTTGTTGGAATGCAACTTATCTGAAGAGGTTTGGGAGGTACTTTTGACCATCTTCAAATTTAATTGGGTTCTTTTGAATTCTATTCAAGTATTGATAAAACAATGGGTTTTACCCTCTTGAAATCCTTGTTTATTTTATTATGGACCCTTATTCTACCCATGTAGTGTGGGATATATAAATAGCAAGATTTTTTGGGAGAGTAAAATAATGACTGAAAGAGTAAGCAGATGAAAGAATTGTTTCAACTATTAAGGAACATTTATGATAGGGATAAAAGAGAAGTTATTAATGTAAGAGATGGTATAGAATGCTCTAAGCTTCAAATTGCTCTGATACCATGTAAGAGATGAAGATTAGCTCGACACCCAAGAACACCTGCAAATACAATGATAAACCTTCCACAAGAGGATATGCAAGAATATGAGCTTGCTTGATATTAAGATCTCTCAAATGATGAGGTATGAAGTATGATAAAGTATGATACAAATGAGTACAAGAACCTTCCTTAAATAGGCAAGGTTGAGATGTAGTACATGAAATATGAAGATGACATGTGTCTTAATCTAACATGTGACAACTAACTAACTACCTAGTAGAATGTGAAGTCTAGATAAGACTTCTAGAGGTAATCTTATTTCCTAAGAAAACATGAGAAGGGGGATGGACCCATTATAACTAATTACCTAGTGAATGCAACCTAGGAATATGACCTAAGTAAACTTATGCAAGTGTAATTAAATATTAATTACACAAAACCCCCCATAAGTGCAACTTAGGGAGGAAATGATAATGCAAATGATGATGCAATGATGGGTCCTAACTACATGGCCATTTTAGGTACCCATGTACAAATGATAATGCAACCTCTTACAAACGGAGCAAAGGAGAAAACCCAGTGGGAAGAAAACTCCTCTCTAAAAAAGAGGTATAATGCAAATAAAAATAATGTGAGGAAGGATGGATGACTCCATGATACCCCCAAAGTACACCATCTATCACATAGATACATCATAATCAATAGCCCCCCCATAGGATGGAAAGAGAGAGACTATATAGCCCCCCCACAATGTGTAATCACTTGCATAAATGGTAAGTACTTGAAGACAAAACATGATCGACAAATAACTTGTCTCCCTTTTGAAAGAAACAAAACCATGTACAAATGTGGGAATGCTTCCCATGCTGGATAGGAATTGAAGGAAAGAAGGATGAATATGGATGATGATGATGTCTCTGAAAGCTTCTCATAAGTCTCCTTTTCCATTGAAAATGAAGATGCCACTATCAAATCAAGAACATGCCTAATCAAAGAAGAAGGTAACGAATCGAGACTATGCGGAAACTGATGTTGAACAATATCCAAAGAAAATGATGGTTTAACACTAGTTGTGTAATGGTTGTCATCAAATAGGAGAGATATCTCTTCAAATGTTTCCTCTAAATCTACAATGTGAGACTCCACAAAAAAGGATGCAATGTTTGATAGATAGGAATCCCAATTAGGAAGACAATGAGATATTGGGTGTAATGAATCACTAGACGGGCTCAATGAATCATCACCATGAGATGAATGGTCTTGTTGAACAGGAATGATGGAAGCCTCAATCAATGACTCTACACAATGTATCACCGAAGGTGAAGGTACATCAACTATCTTTGATGAAGAAGGAGCATCTGAAGAACCCTTGTCATCCTCATCTAAAGATTCAAAGTATTCCAAATATTCAAATTTCTACATATTATCATGATCATAGGGTATCCTATCTGAAAATTGAAGAGGCACAGGGAAATCTGAAATAGGATCATCTAGGAATGGATGAGTATTAGGATCTCCATGTATCTCCCAAATTTTAGTGCAAAGAGTATGAGGGAAATAATAATGATCAATACCTTTCAAAGAGGCAACATCAATATGCATTGCAATGACTCCTAAGACATGATCCCTTTTGCAATTCCATACAAATTTCTTACTAGCAATACTAGGAGGGGGGACAAGATTATACAAATGTGACAACAAATGAAGCCATCAAAGATGTTTGATGATACTATTTCTCCATTGTTTATAGTTTCCCCTTTTCAACATAATCAAAGCAGGGTGAAATGAAAACCCCATAATGAACTATGATATATCTCCAAGATTACAGAGACAATGACCTTCAATATGAAATAGAAACTCCCAAAAACATGATATATACTGTAAATGAAGTCTTCCCAAATTGATAGAACCTCTCTAGGAGTCAAGATGCCCAAGTAATCAATCAAAATGCCAAATATGCAAAATAATGAATATACAATACTTGGTGTTGAATCTAGAAAAAGTGCATGGGCACAATGAAAGAGCTCTTGAATATCTTCCAAACACAACTTGAATCACCAAAATCGAAGAAACTAGCAAAAAGTTACGAGGCCGAAGGTTGAAATGGGAGTTCTGAATTCAAATGTAAATAAATTGTACCTGTAGAATAATCTAGAAAAAATACCTCCATCACTGCAAAGTACTTAGAACCAGCTTTTCGACAATATACCATTTGTAGAATTTTGATATCGTGGCGAAAAGTTACGGAAAAATTAAAAAAAATAGTTGTATTACGGCAAATCAGGTACTAGGAAGGCTAAGTAGGTGCAAAAATAAGCACTTGGGTGTTGGGGTTTGGTTGCCAATGTGACCGCAGGCTTTGTCAGGAAAAAAACAGGGCCACCCATGTAAGAGCTTTAGGTCAGCAGTACAATAAGCATTTTTAAAACAAATTTGAAATATAAATCAAACTTTATATAGAGAGTTTTGATAAACCGACAATAAAAAAATATAAATATTGCTGATTAAAATGCTTTTATAGCAACAAAACATATGGATGTCTTAAAAAAAGGCCTAGTACAGGCTGACAGGAAGAAGGACGTAGACGACAGAAGAAATGACAGTGGCCTGGTAAAATAATTGTAATCGATGGTGAGGATTGAAGGGTCAACAAGGAGCTTAGGCGGCCGACAAATAGTTCACGCCGATGGAAGTGTTGGATGTGACTAACGACCAAGGTTGATAAGCATCAAACAGTCAATGAAAAAAATTGCTGATAAATTTTTTCAAAACCCTGCAATATTATGATTTGTTGATATGAACGACAGATTGAATGAAGGCTGACAGGGAAGCACATGCGACCGGATGGGGTTGACATGGGTACGAACCTTGCAAAAAATTAAACCCTCCACATAAAATATAAATGCCTTCAAATATAAAGCCCGTAGAATTTTTGATAAAGCTCGAATATTTTAAACAACTCGAATAAAATTAAATGCAAAACATGAAAAAAAAAATATTATTTTTATTCTACAAAAATTGTACCATGTACCTAGCGGGCCGTATGGCCTGCCAAGTAAATTTTTTTTGGCTCCCGAACAAGTGACGTCAAATATGGGCATGTTTTATGTCAATTTTCATCTCTCAAGCTCTCTAGAATCGATGGCGAGGTCTAATCATGCTCAAAGTGCACTAGAAGCTCTGCAACCTCCAGATTTTGATTTTCTTCAAACTCTCATAACTTTGGCATAAAATGTCAGATTTTGGTGAAAAAAAGTTGATCCTGACTTTCTCAATAGCCTTGGACTCATATATGAGCTTAGATTTCCTCCAACACGTGCCAAAAATGATCTTCCATGAAACCCTTGATATAGAGATAACCTTAAAAAATCACCAAGATCTTATAGCCATAGCTCAATCCTCAAATTTGAGAAGGGTCTTGTAGGCAAGGCTCTGATACCATGTAAGAGCTGAAGCTTAGCTCGACACCCAAGAACACCTGCAAATACAATGATAAACCTTCCACATATTAAGACCTCTCAAATGATGAGGTATGAAGTATGATAAAGTATGATACAAATGAGTACAAGAGCCTTCCTTAAATAGGCAGTTGAGATGTAGTATGAAATATGAAGTTGACATGTGTCTTAATCTAACATGTGACAACTAACTAACTACCTAGTAGAATGTGAAGTCTAGATAAGACTTCTAGAAGGAATCTTATTTCCTAAGCAAACATGTGAAGGGGGATGACCCCATTATAACTAATTACCTAGTGAATGCAACCTTGGAATATGACCTAAGTAAAATTATGCAAGTGTAATTAAGTATTAATTACACCAACAACTTAATTATTGGAAGATGGGTATTTCTACTTATGACTTGGATATATCTAGTGCTTGGAGCCTTATCTTTGATATTCCAACTCCTATCAAAGGCTTGAAACCTTGAAGAATTTGTGTGGTTTGGAACTCCCTTCCCTACAATTGGATTTAAGTAAAATTTTATGGGGCCTCAAAGGGACTCAATAATGGCTAGTGGTGATGGTGTCCTTATATATCACAAAGGAAAACTTATATCTATCTATGATATTCATTTGGGTTAATAAACCAACCACTATGCATAGTTTTTTGTAATGCTCAATAAAATTCAAATCTTTTCAAACAATATTTAAATTTTTTATATTTGATAAGGTTTATGTAAATATTATTATTTGTCTTTAGATAAATATAGCTCTTAGTTGTACTATAGATAATCTCATTAAATATGCTATCATCCTAGGTAAGAAATATGAAGAGGTCAACTTTTAATACATTTCTTGCAAAGGTAACAAAAATGTTGGCTTCTTCACTAATTAGGGAGTTTATAACAAAGGGATTGCTAAATGGGGTATAAATGATATCATACCTACTAAAGTTGTCAATTATATTAGTAATATTGGTCATAATAAGGAATAATACCACTTTATAAATGAATGATATTAAATATCATTTGAAGGTTATTCAAAGCACCTTTAACAATGATCAATACTTCACCAATCTAGAGATTTCTATAAATTATTAAAACATAAATCTATTTTGATTTCATAAAACAAAGTAAAATTGAGTACTACAAATAAAATCTTACTCTACTTTTAGATATCAATTATATGTTAGTGTTGGATATGATTGACAGTGACAATATTTTAACTATGGGAGTTAATAGAAACTATGTGGAGCTCTAATCTTGTAGTGGGATCCATAAGAATGAGGAATTTTGAAGGTTTTTGGATAAATGAAAGTTGATGCCCTATCTTGAAATACTTTAGGGGATGATACAATAATGTAAAAACCATTTTTCAAGGGGTGGAAGGATTTGAAAATTTATATGTAGGGCATGAAGTGCTTCATAATAAAGGAGTTGATTATGCATGTTATATGGATTTATATGGAGGGGTGAAAGTGTTTAAATATAAAAGGTTTTGGGATGAAGTCATTGTGACCTTCCCCAATCATAGTGAAAATATCATTAAACTGTATTCTAGGCATGTGAGGAATTCTCTCAAGTCGGTGTGGGGAGAAGTGGTGCACTATATGGTGAGGTATGATACTAGTGAAAGAAGGTATAATATATTTAAGGGTATCATTTTTCCTAATTAATAATTTCAAGCATAGAGTGAGGGTATCCTTCCCATTTTATCTTCTCTTGTCATTAAAATCCTCAATGAAATATTTTCAAAGGATTCTTGGTACAACTCCCCTTCGTGAGGGGATAATTTTCTTGTTAGTTATTTTTTTGAAATATTAGAACCTCGATCCTAAAAGCCCTATTAAATATGTTGTCTTGGGAGGATTATGTTAATATATTTTTCTAATACTCTAATACCTCCTCCCAAAATAATGAATAGCCCTTGTATGAACTTGTTGAGGAAGTGGAGAATAGAAAGCCCACTAGTTTAGACATTGAGGGATCCTCCCTAAGGGAGAGTACCATAGAGTATTTTTTGAAGATATGAGTTGGGATCCAAATGAGTATAGTAAAAATAGAGTGAGTAAAATTAAGAGATGATCTATGGTTCCTAATTCCAAACTATAGGATATTAAGAATTGATTAAGGAAAAAATGTGGATAGAACCAAAAAATTAGAAATTAATGATATTGTTTAAAATGATATGGTTGAGAATAACTAGAAAATTGTTCTATAAGAGAAAAAATGGTAAAGATGAAAGGGAAAGTGAAATTGGTTGAGGGTAGTTAGGAGAATTCCCAAAAAAAGGAACAAAGGGAAGAGATGAAAGGGAATGGTATCTCAAAAACATTGATAGGTGTACATTTCCCTAGTATACTAGACCCTTCTCCCAACATTCCTAAATAATTTTATATCTTGGTAGAGAATTCTTCTTATAGGTAACAACTTTCTAAGGTCTCGAGTTTTATGCAGGATGTATTGGAAACCAAGCATGCCTTGAAAAAATGGTTTTATGTTGAAATCTACAAGATAAATTTGAAACCTTATTTCATTTAGAAAATGATTATTAAACAAATTTAGATTATTAGAGAGGAATATTTAAGGATATTATAGAATTGGGGTGCTATTCCAAATGTATACAATTTGGAATGTAAGAAGTATTTTATATAAGTAAAAAGGATCACCAAGACTTTGTTATGCTCCATGAGAGCTTCTACTAGTAGGAGTTGCAAGTAGCTAAAATCCTAAATCAATTGTAATTTGGGGAGGTTTTCTCTCAGGTTTTTTTTTTCTTACAGTGTTCGGTGTTTGCTTAGGTGGTCAATTCTTTTTTTTAAATTTTTTTTGTGTGAGTTTGTTTTTTTGCAAACATTTTTCTATAGTTTTTTTGCTTCTTTGTTGAGCTTGTGTTGTTTGTATAAATTTTGAGGGCCCCTTCAAAACATGTTTGATCTTTTATGAAAAAAAAAGTTACCAAAGCTGAATAAAACTAAATTTTATTCAATTTTGATAGAGCTTACAATATATGAAAATTTCTATAAAAGAGATGCATGCTCTCAACCCCATCTTATTGATTCAAATTCAACCCACCTATATACATTTTTAAATATATAACTACCAAATAGTTAACTACTAAGCTATGGCTCTGATTTGAAACTAAAGATTCACCACATCCATGCTCTCATTGGAAGTTGAAATGGATAGTCAAATGAGGGAACATTAGCTACACATTTAAAATTAAAATATGAAATTATTTAATTTTGGTACCAAAATTGGTGGGTCTTAATTCCTAGCCTACTAGGTGAAAATTAAATGTATTAGATTTGTTATAAATACCTCAAAGAGACTTAGTTTAGTTTTCTAGGAGGGAAGGCATATGAGACCCCTCCATATGCAAGTTTGGGGGTCAAATCTACTCTAAAGACCTTTAAAAATGCAAAGTATGGATAAGTAGAGAATACCTAAAAGACTTGATTTTTGATATTTCCTAGATTCATCTAAATGCTCTTAAATATTACTTAGATTAATCTTATCACTTAACAAATTACCTTATCACATACAAATGACCATGTATTAAGTTAGGTCCAGATCTAGGTCTTCATAAGACAAAATAATAATCACCAAAATCCCAACTTCCAACAACCAAACTACCTAATGACCTCCCACATCAAAAGTAATATGTATTCATAAACAACATAAATTAGAAATAATGAATATGAAAATAATAATAATAATAGCATATTGGTTAAAAATGTGCAAGATTCAAAAAGAGAGAATATGTTACACAACCATAAAGTAAGATCACAACTAACAAGACACAAATAACATGTGGCAAGAGGAGGTGTCAATCTATCACTTTCCTAATGCTAGGTCATGACAATGTCCATGCACAACTAACTACTTGATGTCACCACCCACTACCCTATCTATCTTTGTCAACTTCAAATTTTCCATACAACCAAATATTGCATCATAACATGTCATCTAAAATATTGACATCATATAGAAATAAATATTAATATAATTAATATTAAGACTATAGATACTAATCATTGTAATAAATAATCACAATAGTAAAAATATCACATTCAGTTTTAGCAAGTATCAATAATAAACAAAATTTGTGAGAGGGACATGACAATATCCATTTTATTTATATATTGACATTTATCACATATTTTATGTTTTATTTTCTCTCTTATGCAAATATTTTCAAAAATCTGTATGTTCCTCTTTTGAAAATGTAGGAGATTATAATGACATCAATAAGACCAACTTCACAAAGTTTTATTCCTTTTATTGACTCTCCTATCATTTTCCTTTCACAAGAAACATAAAAATCATAAAAGTATTTTATTGTTCCTTCTTATTCCTATTATCATGACATTTTAACGCTCTTACTTTCAAGGGGCAACAAGTGATTGTATTGTATTCTACTTTAAGCCTTTTCAAATTATAATAAATACCTTTATAAAACATTAAGCACTATCCTCCACCCACTATAGACTCTCTCTCTCTCTCACACACACACACACACATCCTCCTATGACTTGAGGAATCACATAAGCACACAAATGCATACAATTTACAAAGAGGGAGGGGAAGTATGATCTTTTTGTCATTCTCAATAAAACATAGCATTTATCAAATCTCTTTTAATATAGATTAATTTGGCAAACTAAACTTTGTATGAGCTTACCTAACCAATCTATGTGTTTGATAGGTGCTCAATCACCATTCAATATAATCTAAATGAATCAAATACCATTTATTGTATATTGTTAGTTCCAATCAACATCATGCTTCTATTTTCTAAATAATTAAATAAATAGATGTAATATTACAATCAATAGCAATCATTAACAAATTAATTGATAAATGGACTTATAAAGAATCTCGATTATAATGGCATACCCATTTATTGAATATAATAATATATCTCTAATTATTCATGATGTAACCTATGACTCTTATGACAACTATACAACCATCCACCCCCATCAATAAACCTCACCCTCTTAAGCAAAAAAAATCTATTTTAAAAATAATTCAGTTAGAAGATTTTGTCTCTTAACAATAAGTAGAAATATAAGGAGATTATAGAAAATGGTAATATTCGTTCCTTCCTGTCCTTTGGTTTGTTTAAGAGTTTATGCAACGTTATGCTTTCATTATATGATGCCTGACTTCCCACCACATTTGTCTTCTTCACCTAATAATATGGTTACACTTTAGCATTCCCAACCAAAAGCTTGGTTAGAAATATAATAGTATCTCTATATTCCTTCGCTCAAGTATTCCCCACTTGTTCATTAAAATTTTTTCGCCAGAATTTGTTCTAGAATGTAATTGGATGAGATTATTAAATCATTTCGTTGGGACCACCAAAATGCGATATAAGTCAACTCATACAAACATTTAGAAACATTCCGAATACTTTTTAGTTATAAATAAATAAAGGGTCCAGCACTTTATGTTATTTGTCTTAGTTGTGTTAATTTGAAGTCAAATTATATATATATTGATGTGTTAGTGGTCATATTAATCATATTTATTATATAATATATGGGGGAAATTATTAATCATGTAGGGATATGTAAGAAATAATTTAATTTAAAAAATTGAATCACTCTTTTAGATGGTTTAATAGAGAAAAATGTATTTTTACAAAATTAATATTGCTTCACAATCAGAAGAATTTTACATAGAAGAGGAGAGGAGGGTCTATGCACCAATTAGTTGAGGTTTGGTGTTCCTTTATTTTTAGGATGATAGAAGATGATTGTGTAGGAGAAGAGAGGAGGGGGCTTGCAAAATCACATCCATACCAACAATCATATTTGTGATTTTCTCTTTAGTTTAGAAACATTGTTTTCCTCAAATAGTAGATTTAAAATATTCCTACATTATGGACAATTTTAAACCCATGTCTATGGTTGTCTAGCTCAAATCTTTGTTTACTCATAAAATAGGCATGGCAATGGTGTACAAAAACACCTATTTTTTTCTTTAATCTTAGAAATAGAAGCAATCAATTCAATATTTGGTGGCTAAGGAGCCGGTTTGTGCTATGCTACGTTCAATAAAATTTCACTTATATTCATAATTCTATTTTTGATATATTGTGTTGCAAGTATGAAGGTTTCATTGATGTCAACTATGTGTTAAGGAAGTTGTTGCATAATGAAAATGTCGAGGATATTGAAAAAATGGTGAAAAAGAGGAAAACGGGGTGTTGCAGGCTATGCATGTATAGTTGAGATATTGAGGAAGTGTTGTGAGTACATGGAGTTATCATTTTATTATAGTGTCTGAAGATGAGCTAAGTAATGAGTTGAGAAGATGTCTCTGGTACTTAGTTTCCAAGTGCTTTTAAGAAAATTTGATAAATAGAGAAAATGGGGTTGTGCAAGTGTTTAGAATATGCTCCAGATTGTGCTATGTGTTTCTTCTGTATTGATGCTATGCCTATGCGGATTTGGTATGTTGTTCGAGTTTGTTAGAGGTTTCTATATTCAAAATATTTTGGGTTATGGATTGTTGGTGAGAGGAAGTTATGTTCACCAGTATGTGATCTAGTTTTGTAGTGTTGTACAAAGGTGTCAAACATAAATGTATTTGCCCAACATTTCTCTGTAGTTTATTTTTCAGGATGTGTGACTTTGAAGGGGATTTAACGGTGTTGTTCTCTTGTTTGTGTCAAGAGGATTTGTGGTTAGGTGTATTGGAATCTTCAGAAGTGTGTACTTAATGCTTAATGTGTTTTCATAGGTAACAACCGACCCAGTGTCTACACTACATTAAAAAATGTTCAAGTATTAATGGAAGTGTAGTGTGGCATGTGATTTAATTTTGGGTCTTAGTTAAGTTTTGTTTTGGTCCCCTTTCATTCCTATCCACCGTGGGAATATTTAGGTGTCAACCTGATTTGAATTTGTAAATATAATAGATAGAATGTCGACCTTGACGAAGATGTTTAAGGTTAAGATTGATATAAATAAGAGTGGAGTTGTTGAGAGTTGATGAAGAGAAAAAAGAGAGAAGCAATATATATGCGAGATCAATGCAAGTGATGTAGTGATGTGAATTTGAGCAAAGCAGTGCAAACTTCAAAGTATTAGATCCCTGAATGCAGTGAGCTAAAGGTGTTTTAAATCTTTCAAACATGACTATGAAAGTGTTGGAGCATTGTGGTGGATTCCTTGTTGCATTGAGAAAGTTTCCTCTGTGTAACTCTTCTCTTCTATCTTCTTGTTCTTTCTATGGCAGTGAGCCTTTTTGGACAATGTGTCATATTCTGGCAGTGAGCTCTTTTGCACTAGTTTTTCTATTAAATATATTGTGAGCTAATCCTCACCATTGTTTTCCCCTCAATGGATTTTGCATGTAAATATGGATTTATCTTGTGTATGGTGTTGTCATTTTAGTTTTTGTTATCTGTACTTCATGATTAATCACATTAATAGAATAAGGGTTTATTGAATGCATGTGGATCTGATTGCTATTGAGGTTTTTTGATCTTTTTGATTAGATACAACCGATTCACCCCCCCTCTCAGTTTTCTTGTTCATTCAATAATTAGTATCAAAGCAAGGTTCCTTGGAAAAGAGCTTAACCACTCGAGGTAGATCTAGGATGGCAAACAAGGTTTCTTTGGAATGCCCTAGATTCGATGGCACAAATTATGCATTCTAGAAGACAAAGATGGAAGGATATCTAGAAGCTCAAGGATTTGAGATTGATAAGGCTTATTAGACTGCATGTACTCCATCTCAAAATGGTCCAAGTACAAGTGAAAATATCAAGGTGCATGAGATCAATGCTAAGCCAAGATTTATTATTGTGAATAGTCTTTCAAATATTGAATTAGTAAAAGTCATGAGTTTGAAAACTGCTAAAGGGGTTTGGGACAAGCTAGAAAGAATTTATGAAGGAGATGAAAAAGTCAAACAAGAAAATTTGCAGAATTTGAATGCACAATTTGAAACCCTGCATATGTCTGAAGATGAAACAATCAAAATTTACATGTAGAGAGTTGATGACCTGGTGAGCGCAATGAGAGGTCTTGGTGCACAAGTCAAAGAATCTAAAGTGGTAAAGAAATTTCTCAAATATCTTCCTAATTCTTATAGTGAAAAGGTATTTGCTATTAAGGAAATTGCAAATCTTAATGCTTATTCTAGAGATTAGATGATTGGTACACTCACTTCTTTTTAAATGAAAAAAAAGGGCTTGAAAAATGGTATAAATGTAGAGACTTTTTTTCAAGACTGGCGTATCAAAAAAGGTTGAAGATTCAGATAAGGAAGATCTTGATGATGTGGAAGCTATATTTGTAAGAAGAATGAAGAAGGGAACTGGTAAGTACAAAGGTAAATTACCTTTCAAATGCTTTATCTTTGGTGATATAGGTCATTATGCTTCAATATGTCCAAAAAGAGCTATAAAGAATAAGAGTAAGGAGAACAAAGGAAATATGAGTAAGAAAGATTACTATGTTAGAGAAGATGTTGGTATTTCTGATGATCAATCTGATTATGGAGAATTTGATGATAATGAATGCTTGTTCTTGGATATAAAATACAAATCTAGTTTTGCTAACTCTAAAAGTTGTTTAAAGGAACATATTCCATAGAAGAAGGATAAGGTTGAAGGTACTTTGGTATCAGATTTTCATGTTAAAGAAGATAAGAATTACTGGGTTGTTGATAGTGGCTGCTCTAATCACACGACTGGAGACAAAAGTAAGTTTGTTAAACTTGAAAAATATGATGGAGGACTAGTTAAATTTGGAGATGATTCAGGGGATAAGATTTGTGAAATAGGTTTAATCAATTTTTATGGCAAGCATAAAACCTATAATTTTTACTATGTTAAGGGTTTAAGGCATAACCTTTTGAGTGTTAGAAAAATGTGTAGCAAGGGATATAATCTTGTGTTTAAGGATGAAACATGTGAGATCAGAAAAGGGCCCAAAACTATGATTGTTGCTGGTAATAGAACAAATGGAAACATCTATCAGCTTAAGGGTGTTGATGGTCATTGCTTTATGTTGTAGATTAGTGACAATTGGTTATGGCACTGGAGGATGTGTCATGAATTTTGATAATTTGGTGAGAATCAGTTTAGTTCATGCAATGAGAGACCTGTTAAGAATCACAAAGCCTATCAATGTTGTCTGTAGGGACTATCAATTTGGAAAGCAAGTAAGGAGTGGTTTCAAGGGAAAGGGACAATTTTCTATCAGACTAATGGACTTAATTCATATAGATCTTTGTGGTCCTACAAGGATGCAAATTATGCAAGGTGATAGGTGTTCTATGATTTTGATTGATGATTACTCTAGAGTGACATGCATTACTTTTCTTAGAGAGAAATTTGATGCAATAAAATCAAGGTGTCTAAAGCTATGGCCGAGAATGAAATGGATTTGAAAATGAAATTTTGGAGGATTGACAGAAGTGGTGAGTTCACCTCTAATGAGTTCAACATGTTGTGAAGTTCATGGAATAAAGAGACACTTCTCTACCCCTAAAAATCCTCAGCAAAATGGAGTGGTTGAGAGGAAAAATCAGATAATTCAAGAAGTTGCTAGGACTATGGTGAAAGAGGAAAATCTACTAAACGTCTACTAGAGAGAAATAATTCATACTACTATTTACATATTTAATAGAGTACAAGCCAAATCTAACAAAACAAAGACTCCCTATGAGTTATGATATGGAAGGATTCCTATTGTGAAGTACTTTAGAGTATTTGGAAACAAATGCTATATCAAAAATGATGAAGAAAACTTAGGAAAGTTTGATGCAAGGTATAATGAAGGTATTTTCCTTGAATATTCTACTAAAAGTAAAGCTTACATATGTTACAATAAAAGGATGAGAAAGATAGTTGAAAGTGCAAATGTTAAGGTTGATGAAAACTTGCAGAATTCAATTGCAATGGATGGGTATGTGTTAGATGATCTTGATTGTAGAGAAGTAGAATAAGAAAAATCTGATGAAGAAGAACTGTAGAATGATGAGGAAGAAGCTCCAGAGAGGACCCCTAAAACCCCTAATTATGTGCAAAAGAATCATTTAAAAGATCAAATCATTAGAGACAAGAGGAAAGGTGTATTGAAAAGAAGAAAAAATGCTAAATTTGAGGTAAATATGTGTTTATTTTCTAAATTTGAACCCAAAAATGTGATTGAAGCATGCAAGGATGAACATTAGATGAAGCTAATGAAAGAAGAACTTATGCAAATTGAGAAAAATCATACTTGGGAATTGGTTCCTAGACTCACTACAACATAATAGACAATTAGTGCCTAGAATAGCACCGGATTTTAGTGCATTTGAGTTCATGAATTGGACACTTCTGCCAGTGAAAAACTTGGCGTAAAATGGCATGTTCACTTTGGCGCCAGATTTTAAGCCAGTTGTAGTTCCAAATTTAGCATTATAAAAGTTGCACAAGTGATAGCGCCTAGAATAGCATCGAGAAATAGCGTTAGAAATAGCACCTAGCTTAATTCCCAATTTGGCTTCCAGTTTTTATTCCATGTCTGCTCCTATTTTTGCTTCTAATTTTTCTCCCAATTTTTCTTCCAGTTTTGCTTCCAGTTTTGCTTCCAGTTTTGCTTCCAATTTTGCTTCTAGTTTTTCTCCTAGGTTTGCTTCCAATTTTGCTTCTAGTTTTTCTCCTAGGTTTGCTTCAAGTTTTGCTTCTGGGTTTGCTTCCAATTTTTCTTCCATTTTTGCTTCCAAGTTTGCTTCCAATTTTTCTTCTAGTTTTTCTTCTAGTTTTGCTTCCAGATTTGCTTCCAATTTTGCTTCCAAGTTTGCTTCCAGTTTTGCTTCCAATTTTTCTTCCAGGTTTGCTTCTAGGATTTCTTCTAGTTTCGCTTCCAGTTTTGCTTCCTGGTTTGCTTCCGGTTTTGCTTCCAATTTTTCTTCTAGTTTTGCTTCCATTTTTGCTTCCAATTTTGCTTCCAATTTTGCTTCCAATTTTTCTTCCAATTCTGCTTCTAGTTTTTTTTCGAGGTTTTCTTCCAGTTTTTCTTCTAGGTTTTCTTCCAATTTTTCTTCCAGTTTTTCTTCAATGTTTGCTTCCGGATTTGCTTCCAGGATTGCTTTCGATTTTTCTTCCAATTTTTCTTCCAAGATTTCTTCTGGTTTGCTTCTAGTTTAGATTCTATTGTTGCTTCCTTTTTTGCTTCTAAAAATGCTTCATGTTTTGCTTCCATTTATTAATTTAATATGTTTTATTTTATTTTAATTAGTTAAATATATCATGCCTCTTAAATAACTCATATGATTATAGAGTAGTAAATTAAATAATATGTTTTATTTCAATTTAATTAGTTAAATATATTGTGCCTCTTAAATAACTCATATGATTATAGAGTAAGTAATTTAATTATTTAACTCATATGATTAAATAATAAGATAACTATTATAACATGATCATCATCTATAGTTAAAAAAAGTGAATCAAATATCTATAATTTAATTGAATTTGAAAACATCCATCCTAAGCAATAAATTAAAATCATCATACGTAATAAATATCCATCCAAAAAACATCAACCACTTTTAATATATATAAATTGATAAGTCAATACTGATAAGATCATCATCATATATAACTAAAACAAGTGAAAGTCAAATATGCCAGTAGATCAATAACATGTCAAAATGATACATGTCTAACAATCGATATAAGTCAAAATTATACATGGAAAAATGATATAAGTAAAAATGATAAATTATGTAACTCAAATTGATACAAGTCAAGATGATACATGTCTGAATGATATAAGTGAAAATGATACATTTCAATATGATACAAGTCAATAATATGTTACTATAGGCCATGAAAATGATACATATGATAGTAACCATGAAAAGAGGAATTATAACGATATATCATCAATGATCCATGATGTAGTCTATATCATCATGAATGCCACTGGTTACTACCACCAACTGTTTCATCATCATGATCACCATCGTGATCATCATCATCATGATCATCATCATTGTCATCATCATTGTCACCGGCCTTAGTGTCTTTCATATCTACATCATCATCATCCTCTACCATGTGATTTGTACCTTTAGAACCAATATTTTTTGGATCTATATCATGATGATGATCATATTGATCTTCTGGAAGACCCGTGTTCTACAAAAAAAACATTTAAAATGAAAAGTTATTATTTATTTCATGTAATAATGTATTTTTCTGTTATATATCTAATATTACAATATATGAGACGAAACCATAATCATATTACATCATATCAAAGTGCACATACCATAATAAAATTTCAAAAAATTTACAGCTAATATGTCATTCCAATGATGTAAAATATGCAACAATTCTAATAAACATTAGTAAAGATCATAAAAAAAATTGGTATATAAGTTAACTATCAATTGTAAATTCTATTACATAACCTTAAGTGCCAACCCTCTATATTTTGTGCTATATATGAATATGTTTGACTCGAAGATCCTTTGAGAGTTAACTAGTCTATATATATTCTCCTATATTTCAGAAATGGATATTTTTCTAGGACATCTTGACACTGTAATATGCTTCAAAGGTTCTTTGAGAATTAACTTGTTATATGTCCCCGTATTTGAGAGTTAACATTTATGGTTTTTTTCTTTTTTTTTCTTTTTCTGTTTGTAAGCAAGCTATGACATGCAACAATACTTGAGCATACATAGAATAATTCCGTAGGACATTTTTTACATTGATTATACTATTTTTAAGTGACCTTTTCATGTATATAATCATATCATGTTCATGTATGTTAATATAAGGCAGATATGGAGGTAGTTCAAAGAGATGGCCCTAAAATTTTGCCTCATCTTACAAATTCTACAGGAACATGAATAGGGATCAAATTTTGAGAGTCTGGTTTAAGTTTGAATTCAAGAAATGACAAAATTGTGAAGGCTGGAATGGCTTTTAATGTATCATTTCGGTTTTAGAATTTGCAGTTGCAGACTGGTAACCCCAAAACACAAAATTTTTCATTGCTCCTTGCTGAAATTGTGTTTGTTAAGGATAAGGGCCTAAAAATGCAATTGGGGTTAGCTCCAAAGTATACAATGATGTTGCACACTCATTTAATGACGATGATGAAGATGAGGAAGTAAAAGGAGACAAAAGGCTGAGGTAAATGGAGGAGAATTAGGTATCTCTAAGGCAACCTTATGATATGATAATCAGGAGATGACTAAAGAAGAGTAGTGTAGTCAATACCCAGTAGAACTTGCAAGGAAAAAGAATGAGGATATTGCAAGAAGATTGATTGCAGGGGGCATTGGTACAGGAGATGGACATGGCTCTTCCAAGCCATCCACTAAGATGGTTTCCTACAAAAATGTGGATGATATCCCCATTTCTAGAGAGCTCATGATTTAGGTTGATACGAAAAATGATACTATTTTGGTACCCATATATGACATCATGGTTCCATTTCATGTAGCCAACATCAAGAGTGTTACAAGCTAACAAGATGGAGGGAATTATTATACAAGGATAATTTTCAATGTTCCAGGTTTGGGTTTTAATGCCAACTACATGCCAACATTGAAATTCCCTAGCAATAATTATGTTAATAATTTTTCCTTTAGATCCATGGATTCAAAGCACATCAACCATGTGGTAAAAATGATTAAATCCCATATACGATCTATATAAATGAAAGAGTTTGAAAAGGTATAGATAGCTACACTGGTGACTCAAGAGAAACTTCAACTTTAAAAAACAAAGCCAATTAGGTTGGCAAAGTTGTGGATTAGGCCAACATTTGGTAAAAGAGGAAGAAATATGACTAGAACTTTGGAGGCCCACCATAATGGATCTCGGTATTCAACCATGAGAGTAGAAGAGAGAGCTGATATCATATATCAAAACATTAAGCATGCATTATTCCAGCCAGTAGAGAAGGAGATGATTACTTTGCTTCATTTTCATTTGCATAACCATATCATGGTGGGAACCAAGAAGAACAAGGATGTCCAGTTTTATGTGGAGGTAATGGATGTGGTCCAAAATTTAGGAGGGGAAAGAAGGTAAATGTATGATCTTGATGAAATTGAGGAAGAACAACAAGAGAGAGACATGAAAAATAAAATCAATGCAGAGTTTGAAGGATTTGTCAAGCGAGAAAGAGAGCTATGGGAGCAACCTCATCTAAAATATTTTGAACTAGAGTTTGATATACCATTTAGCGAGCTTGGTTTTAATGGATTTCCTTTGAAAGCCTCTAATTTTATTGTTCCTGGGTGATCCCACAATACTGGTTTACAATTTTTGGAAAAACTAGACACCAAACTAATTTTTTTAAACTAAATCTTCACTTTTAGGCTCCTATAGCGACTGAACCGTGAGGAATTCAAAGATGATGAAAACTAGTGATTTGTGGCATTTTTTCTATAGATTCTAAATATATTTTTTTCAATTTTTTTGGAATCAAATTGCACTTATTTTTCCATCTCCTTTGAAAGCTAGTTTAAAAAGAAAACATTTTTAAGGAGTGACGCTCACCGTATACAACATAATTTTTTTTGTATGAAGGATAAAATTCTATTTTTTTCAAATTTAGATTTGTAACTATGATATCTAACACTTTAATTTGGTTTTATAGTGTTTTATTGAATATTTTTTCCCCAATCAAGTTTCGAAGTCAAACTAATTACAATTTAGGCATAGGCAGAGTGTATACAACATAATTTTTTTTGTATATACTGATTTTTTTTTTTAATGGATCAAGGACATCAATACCCAACTTGAACATATTTTTCAATATTTTATTTTTATAATCTATTATTTTTCCACATGTGCAGAACAAAGAGCTTGATTTTTGGTGAAAAACCTATGTTTAATTAAACTAAAAATACATATACATAATAAAACCAAAACATATTAAAATTATATTTGTTGGATAGCTTGTTCTGAGGACTACCATTTTCCTGTTGGGTCTATGAAGTATCCTCCATTTTCATCCTCAAACTGAGCTTTGAAGGGAAAAAATATGGACATTTTTTGTGTCTGAGGGTGAGAAGGTGGGAAAAGGGGGGTTCGCTCAAACCCTGGTTTTATCGAACCAGGGTTCGAGCGAACCCCCTTCCCACAATGGGAAACATAGGTTCCCACATGCAAAGGGGTTCGCTCAAACCTTGGTTCAAGTGAACCTCTTTGGGGTTCGTTCGAACCCCCCAAAATGATTTTTTTTGAATGGATCAGTATTTGGAAGTTTTCCTTCCTCACTCGAATTGTAAACCACTTTTGTGGGTTCACCCTCCTATGGTAAACTATTTGGTAGAGTTGGTGGAATTAGCTTTCTTAGTAATCACTATTAGTGAGATTGAGATTGTTAACCTTGAGAGAGTAGGACTTGGGAAAAAGGAATTTGATATGGCTATTGCTTTCAAAGACTTCAAGTGGGATGTACTCCACATTGATGCCATTCCTCACTCTTCACTTGATGATATCAAGGAATGGCTGAACTCCATGGATATAAAATATTATGAAAGTAGAATGAAATTGAACTGACAACCAATTTTGGAGACTATTACTGATGATCCAGATAAATTTATTGAAGATGGTGGTTGGGAATTTTTGAATATGGAAGCTAGTGATTCCAATTCAGATAATTCAAAAGAGTCAGATCAAGGATATGAACCATTTGATGTAGAAGAGGAATCAAAATCAGATTTCATGTAGCCACCATCAAGAGTATTACAAGACAATAAGATGGAGGGAATTATTATATAAAGATATTTTTCAATGTTCCAAGTATTGGCTTTAATGCCAGCTACTTGCCAACATTGAAATTCCCTAGCAGTATTTATGTTAAGGAAATTTCCTTTAGATCCAAGGATTCAAAGCACATCAACCATGTGGTACAAATGATTAAATCCAACATACGATATGTAGCAATGAAATAGTCTAAAAAGGAAGAGAGAGCTACACTGGTGACTTAGGAGAAAATTTAGATTTCAAAAACAAAGCCAATTAGGCTGGTAGATTTGTGGATCAGGACAACATTTGGTGGAAGAGGAAGAAATATAATTAGAACTCTAGAGGCCCACCATAATGGATTTTGGTATTCAACCATGAGAGAAGAAGAGAGAGCTGATATCATATATCAAAACATTAAGCATAAATTCTTCCAATCAATGGAGAAGGAGATGATTACTTTGCTTCATTTTCATTTGCATAACAATATCATGGTGGGAACTAGGAAGACCAATGATGTCCAATTTTATGTGGAGGTAATGGATGTGGTCCGAAATTTAGGAGGGGAAAGAAGGTCAATGTATGATCTTAATGAAATTGAGGAAGAACAACAAGAGAGGGGCAGGAATAATAAAATCAATGTAGAGTTTGAAGGATATGTCAAGCGAGTAAGAGAGCTATGGGAGCAGCCCCATCTAAAATATTTTTAACTAGAGTTTGATATACCATTTAGAGAGCTTGGCTTTCATGGAGTTCCTTTCAAATCCTATGCTTTTATTGTTCCTATGGTAAACTGTTTGGTAGAGATGGTGGAATTACCTTTCTTAGTAATCACTATTAGTGAGATTGAGATTGTTAACCTTGAGAGAGTAGGACTTGGGAAAAATAAATTTGATATGGCTATTATTTTCAAAGAATTCAAGCGGCATGTACTCTGCATTGATTCCATTCCTCAATCTTTACTTGATGGCATCAAGGAATGGATGAACTCCATGGATATAAATTATTATGAAAGAAGGATGAACTTGAACTGGCGGAAAATTTTGAAGACTATTATTGATGATCCACATAAATTTATTGGAGATGGTTGTTGGGAATTTTTGAATATGGAAGCTAGTGATTTTGATTCTGATAATTCAAAAGAGTGAGATCAAGGATATGAACCATTTGATGTAGAAGAGGAATCAAAATCAGATTTCATGTAGCCACCATTAAGAGTGTTACAAGCCAACAAGATGGATGGAATTCTTATATAAGGATAATTTTCAAAGTTCTAGGTATTGGTTTTAATGCCAACATTGAAATAACCTAGCAATATCTATGTTAAGGAATTTTCCTTTAGATCCAATGATTCAGAGCACATCAACCATGTGGTACAAATGATTAAATCCCACAGATGATCTGTAGCAATGAAAGAGTTTGAAAAGACAGAGAGAGCTACTTTGGTGACTTTGGAGAAACTTCAACTTTCAAAAACAAAGCCAATTACGTTGGAAAAATTGTGGATCAGACCAACATTTGGTGGAAGAGAAAGAAAGATGAATAGAACTCTAGAGGCCCACCATAATGGATTTTGGTATTCAACCATGAGAGAAGAAGAGAGAGCTGATATCATGTATCAAAAAATTAAGCATGCATTCTTCTAGCTAGCGGAGAAGGAGATGATTACTTTGCTTCATTTTCATTTGCATAACCATATCATGGTGGAAACTAAGAAGACCAAGGATGTCCAGTTTTATGTGGAGGTAATGAATGTGGTCCAAACTTTAGGAGGGTAAAGAAGGTCAATGTATGATCCTGATGAAATTGAGGAAGAACAACAAGAGAGGGACAAGAAAAATAAAATCAATACAAAGTTTCAAGGATTTGTCAAGCAAGTAAGAGAACTATTGGAGAAGCCTCGTCTAAAATATTTTGAACTAGAGTTTGATATACCATTTAGAGAGCTTGGTTTTCATGGAGTTTCTTTCAAAGCCTCTACTTTTATTGTTCCTATGGTAAACTGTTTGGTAGAGCTAGTGGAATTACCTTTCTTAGTAATCACTATTAGTGAGATTGAGATTGTTAACCTTGAGAGAGTAGGACTTGGGCAAAAGGCATTTGATATGGCTATTGTTTTCTAATACTTCAAGTAGGATGTACTCCACATAGACACTATTCCTCAATCTTCACTTGATGGCATCAAGGAATGGTTGAACTCCATGGATATAAAGTATTATGAAAGTAGAATGAACTTGAATTGGAAGCTAATTTTAAAGACTATTACTGATGATCTAGATAAATTTATTGAAGATGGTGGTTGGGAGTTTTTTTAATATGGAAGCTAGTGATTCCGATTCTGATAATTCAGAAGAGTCAGATCAAGGATATGAACCCTTTGATGTAGAAGAGGAATCAAAATCATCTACATCCTTCTAATAGTTATTCATGCACATAAATGGTTCAACTGTTTATGCAATGATGCATAAATGTTAACTTGATCAATGTTGCTACTTCAATAGTTTGAATTCTATGACAACCAGCCGTTAGGCCATTGTGTGTTGGAGCTATAACTATGGGAATTTTCCTAGGATTAGTAAATCAAATGCAAAACATAAAAACCCAAAGTGATAATGAAGCACAAAGGAATAAAATGAAAACAAATGAAACAATCTCACCAAAATGTATTCATCCTCCATGGATGACCTCCATTATACCTTCTCAACTTGCTGAAAATATGATGTTGCCCTTAGATTTATGATGAGCAATCTAATGACAATGACAAGCCCTAAGAAAATGTTAAAAGATTTGAGTAACTACATGCAATACTATGCTATAATGCAACTAGTAAGCCTCTAAATATGTCTAAATTATGCCAAATGAAATGTAAATATGCCTATGAAAAAATGATAAGAGTGCAAGAGTATGAGATTGCAAGATCATGAGGTTGCAATAAATGACAAAATGAGACCACAATTGCCATTTTATAGAAAATACAATTTTGTGTGAATGGCCAAGATTAAAAGTTGACCAGTGCCCTAGAATCAATGGACAAGATTCAATATGACAACCCACAATTAGGGTTAGGGCAACATTAGGTCAACTTTGAAATGAATGGACATGATTGATTTTTAGAAAATCAAATCAAGTGCTGATAATGCATGTGACAAGAAGATATTGGGCACACAAAATGAAATTGCTGGAGAATCAAATAAGAATTTAAAATTATTTGATTCAAGAAGTGATGTTGAACTCTTGAATTAAAAAATAATTTTAATTCAAAAGGTGGGGTCACATGACAGTAAATAATTAATTTAAATTATTTACTAAAAAGAGGGAAATTAGAAAGTGAGACTATTTTGAATAAATGATTTTATTTAAAATGAGCACAAAAAAAGAGGTGGCTGGAAATCAAATAATCTTGATTTTTTGAGGAAAAAGACTATTTTGAATTAAAAATTAATTTTAATTCAAAAGGTGGGGTCACATGATAGTAAATAATTAATTTGAATTATTTACTAAAAAGAGGGAAATTAGAAAGTGGGACTATTTTAAATAAATAATTTTATTTAAAATGAGGGAAATGTGAAGGTGGCAATAATTAAATAAATTAAAGAATTTATTTAATTATAAGAGGACTTTTTAAGAATTAGTGACATATTAAATAAATAAATAAAAATTATTTATTTAATAAGCAGGAAGACATAATGGACAAAAATAATTAAATAAATTAAGAAATTTATTTAATTATAGGAAGACATTAGACAATTAGTGACACATTAAATAAATAAATATTTATTTATTTAATAATCAAGAAGAATAAATAGGACATGAATTAATTAAATAATTATGAATTATTTTATTAATAGCTGAAAGTGAATCAAGGACATAATTAAAATGTCTTAATTATGCTAGGAAGAAAAAATATTAAAAATAGAACTTGTAGGCGTAGGTCATTTTTATGTGTCTATAGGAGCATGTTTGTGGTTTTAGTTAGCTTTTTTGGATAGCTCTACTGGGTCTTAAGGATATTCCATTTATCTTTTGAATGTTAAGAAGTCTAGTATTACATGCTTCTCTATGTTGATCAGATCAAGTTGCAGGTTTTTTACTACTGATTTCTTTATTTATGGAGTTTTTTTTTAACTTGGAAGATAGGAATTTACTTCTTTTTTAAAATTAGATGGACACGTTAAATGGTTGGTTAGCTATTCCAAGTGATGTAGACTACAAGTATGTGTTAAATCTATAGTATTCCTACCAAGATGAATCAAAACATTCTTACATGTTAAAATAATGGAAGCATCATGAGGAAGGATGGAGAAGATGCATGCAAATCATTTAGTAGAATGCCAACATGAATTCAAGGAAGCACTCCTTGAGATACCATGTTTGAGAGAAAAGAAAATAAATCAAATCAACATGGGATTAATTTACTCAAATGATATAAATCATAACTTAAATGAGGACACTTAAGGGATATTAAAAGACCATGGTCATTAATTAAAAGATGCGATGAAAATAAGGCATGAATGTCATCCACTTCCCTTTAAGCAAAACAACATTTTTTTCTTGAACATGAAATAATGGGACAATTGAGTGGGATCTAGGGCCAATAGAGAAGTACTTTAGTGTTGGAGTGAATAGACACTGAGAGGGGGTGGGGGAGGGGGTGAATCATTGTTATTAACTTCTTTACCAAATTTAACTAAAACTGAAATGAGCTAGATATATGCTCTCATTTATCAATGATAAAATCATTCATGTATTGAATGCAATCACATAAACTAAAATGAGAATAGTGAAACATATCATTTTAAAGCAATAAAGCACTGAAACAAATGAATCACATAAACTCAAATAGACACAAGATATGCTGAGTGGAAAACCCTCCTCGGGTAGAAAAACCACTCCTGAACCTGTTACCTTTTTCAGGCTTTCATTTCAATAATTATTTTGACAATGCCTCATTGGCCGATTTCTGAGCACCAACTCAAGGAGCACCAACCCCTCGGTTTAGAGACACCAATCTCAAGGACCACCAACCCCTTTTCTATTTTTCAATAGAAAATACAATGATACAGAGGATCTCTCTATTTCTCTAATTTCTGTCAAGTGCGTCTTGACAGACAATACATAGAATTCTCAAGAGTCAAGAATGACTCTTCAAAATTCCATTCATTATGAAGTCTTGATACAACTTGAAGAAAAATCTAGTTACAGTGTTAATACAACTTCTCATCAAACTGTATTATAGTGATATGATATTTCTTTATTTTTCTCACACTCTCATTTTCAATCTTTCATGATACAAAATACAAAATAGACAACAAACTGTGTTTTCTAAATTTTCAGTTTAATGTGAATTTTCCTGTCACTCCACTTAATAGAAGTGCCCTTTTTAATTTTTAGGTTTGCTAGAGATGATTAAGCCCTAATATCTCTATTTTCAACAATTTAAAGATCACATCAAAATTTACAACTTTCGGTTACAGCTGAAACTATTTGTTTCATGACAAAAGAAGAGGTGACCTTTTCCACTGTTTTTACATCTTTAACAAGTTAGTGTTCAGGTAATACAAAGGTCATTTTTGCAAAATCTTTTCTCCAGGCATGGCAAGAAAACATAGAATGCAAAACTAGAAGTGACATAGCTCTATCCAGTTGAGCAACCTGCAAGGGAATAGCTTAACCAAACAGTATCAAGACATGTATGAGTGCATGCATAACAACCACTAAAAAATAACAATAAGAAGTAATTGTAAGTTTATTTTTAGCAATTGAAACCTAAAAAAGGAATGTTCCCAAATAGAAGTTACCCATGAACCAAGTGAAGTTGAGAAGATATTCAGATAATAATACCCATAATAATAGTTACAAATCTTACGTAGCTGAACCAATAATGCTCAACCAACCAAGATCATTATTATGTGAAACTGAAACAATAAATTGAAGCAATTAAGAACGGTTACCAACAACTTCAAGTAAGGAACTGAAGAATTTTGAAGCTTTCAAGGTGACCCACAACCCAAAAAAGCCATCCCTTAAATCTAATATGGTAAAACTATTTAAAATGAGATTCTAGGCATGGAAAATCCATTATAATTCTGACTAAGAAAAGAATTACCAGATCTGCTTAGAAACCACTTGATTTTTCATTTTTCCATTTTCCAAATAGAAGAAAAAACATATATTTCTAACAACCTTTCCAATAGAGGTAATGCATCTGCACTATAGACATAAGAAGGAGTACTTATGATTAACGATGAAGTTGTAGTCACGAAAGAGATTACCAGATATGTAGACAAAAGAAACGACCAAGAAACCTTCCAAACTCGTGCCTTCACCCAGTGGCTGGAAGATGACACACAAAATGACCATTGTAATGGTTCTCTCATCTCCTCCACATGTTGTCAAAGTTTAGTAGCCCTGTAGATTTATCAAAGAAATGACTGAAAGAAAACTATCATGATGGTGGCTAAAGTAGGGTTCCAAACCCTTCGAGCAACATAAATAATGTTTTCACCTAAACTTCCAAAAGAAACACATCGTAATACTTTGAAAAGAATGATATTCATTTGGAGTCTGAGAGGACAGTCATAAATTAATCAAAAAACTCATAATAGTCTTTGAAATCCATAGGTAGTTCAAAGATAATCATGTTGTCAAGCATGATAACATTTGACTATTTTAGAGAATGTGAAATCATCGACCAAGATACCTTTGAAGAATGTTGATATGACAACATCACTCATCAAATGCCAATTTCTAAATGATTAAGGCTAGGTCACATCCAATGTCACTTTAAAACATTAACCAATGCCTTTACCTGCTATCGGCCTTTAGGCCCAAATAAATATCAAACAATAGACTCAATTCAAATGCTAATGAGAGATCAAACTTTATTCCTTTAGCCAAAGCCGATTTTCCATCACATTGAAATCCAATAGCATATAATGTACCAAAGATACTGACCAATGCCAAGAGATATCAATTAAAAACGAAAATGATAGCCACCTCATTATAAGAAATGCTATATAATGTGTCAAATAGTATCCAAAACCTTATGAAGAGATAAAGGCTGAATTCATGCAAAGATCACAAAGCCATACTCCCATGCCAATTACCATATACAAAATGAGAAGGAATGATCAAAGTGTATCTCAAAGCCATAAATACAATAAAGATCAAACCCCTATAATATGCCAAAAGCTGAATGTTGAGTGCTCAAAACATTAAAAATATTATTCCTCATACCCATGCCACTGATTGAAAATAGAGAAATATACCTTTGATGAGTATCAAGAACATATTTCAATTTCAAGATGCTTGTAACTAATCAAGCCATAATTAATCAACTTGTAGAAGAATTGAACATGCCATACACATGTAATCAAGTGAAACATTGAGGCACAAATTATCAAATCAGAAACATATCACCTGAACAATGGAACATAAAACCTGTAACCAGAATGCCTCAACTAAGATCTGCACATGGAGTTAAATTATCAGTACAACCATATGTAGTAACAACTATGAAGTAAATATGCCAAATAGGAAAGAAGATCAACTGAGTGAGTAACCATCAAAATGCCAGAGTAACATTTATTGTCATCAAGGAAAAATTTGCACAAGAGAGATTCAACAAACTCCCCCTTTGTCCTTGATGGAAAAAACTGAGCCACCAATCCAAGATGAAATACAAGAACCAAATGCTCATAATTCTCCCCCTTTTTGTCACAAGGATAAAGGGAAGTCAACACAGATAAACCAGAATCAACTATGAAATTCCACCAAATTGCAAATGAAACCTTTGAGCAAAAAAGTATGAGCTACAGGAGGAGCTAACCAACTCCCCATATCATCAAGATAGACTATTTAAGATAACAAATATTGAGAGACAACTCCCAATCTAGACCGAAGTCTTTCAAAAATATCTTTAGCCAATGGTTTTGTAAAAATGTCAGCAACCTTTGCTTGTGTAGGAACATATTGCACATATACCTCATTAGCCAACACCTTTTCATGAAGAAAATGAAAATTTATAGCTATATGTTTAGTTCGAGAGTGCATAACAAGATTTTTTAAGATATTGATTGCACTAGTATTATCACATATAATAGTAATAGGTTTTGGAATTTCAATACCCATATCTGATAATGTCTGTGACATCCAAATTACCTGAGTTCAACAAGAAGTGGTAGCTATATATTCTACTTCAACAGTAGAGAGTGAAACAAATTCTTGTTTTTTTTTGTGCCAAGCCACTAAACGATCACCAAGAAAGAAAGCAACACCACTAGTTCTTTTTATATCATCTAGAAAACCTACCTAGTTAGAATCAGTATATGCCACTAAAGAGAAGTCATTGCTTCTAGGATACTAGAGCCCATAATCAATTGTGCCTTGTACATATTTGATAATTCTTCTAATAGCATTGATGTGGGATTCCTTAGGAGATGCCTGAAATAGAGCAACTGTGCAAACAACTTGCATTATATCAGGTCTTGAGGTTGTTAGATATAATAGGATGCCTATCATTGACTTATATTTAGTTGGGTTGACAGTAGGAGAGTCATCAACCTTGCTATGTTTACAACCTATTGCAATTGGTGTGCTAACTAGATGCCATTCATCCATTTAAAACTTTTTTAACATATCTTTTGCATATCTTGTTTGAGATAAAAAGATGCTAGATTCAAGTTGTGAAATTTGAAGACCTAAGAAGAATGACAATTCTCCCAACATAGACATTTCAAATTCAGATTCCATGATTTTTGAGAATTTTTGACTCAAGGCAATATTGTTGCAACAAAAAATGGTGTCATCAACATAAATTTCAATAACAAGAATATTAGATCCTTCAATTTTAACATATAGATTGCTGACTACTCCTCTAATGAAACCTTTTGACAATAAGTGACTGTCCAATCTAGAGTACCAAGCTCTAGGAGCTTGTTTTAGGCCATATAGAGCCTTTTTCAGCCTGTAGACATGACTGGGTTTGTTTTTACAGGTAAACCCTTCAGGTTGTTCTATGTAAACTTCTTCTATGTACCCATTCAGAAAGGCAGTTTTTACATCCATTTCATATATAGTAAAAAATTTAAAAACAAAATATGCCAAGAAAATTCTAATTGATTCAAGCCTAGCAACTGGTGCAAAGGTTTCATCGAAGTCAATACCTTCTTGCTGAGCATATCCTTTGCATACATATCTAGCAAGAGATTTTGAAGGAGTTTTAGTTACACATTTTTTAGAGCTGATTTCAACATCTTCAGATTTTGCTTCAACTAGTTTAGGACTTGCTGATTTTTTTTTAGGCTTCTCTGTTTCACAACCTTTAGAAATTATATCAAGTTCAAATTCTTCCTCTTCATCATCCTGCATAGGTTCAGCATCTAAAAGTAGGTTTTCATCAAATTTGACATTTATAGATTCAAAAAATCTTATTCAGTCTATTGTTAATGCATTTAAAAGCTTTGTTGTGAGTAGAGTATCCTAAGAAGATACCTTCATCTGTCTTATATTGAAAACTGCCTAAGTTTTCATCGTCTCTCTTGATAAAACACTTACAACCAAATATTTTGAAATATTTAATTGAGGCAGATTTACCATACCACAGTTCATATGGAGTGAAATTTGATTTCACTCTGATCTGGACTCTATTCAAAATGTAGTCAACTATATGAAAAACCTCTTTCTAGTACATGTTTGGCAGATTTTCTTCATTCAACATAGTTCTTGCCATCTCTTTTACAGTCTCGTTCTTTCTCTCAACTACCCTGTTCTATTGGGGTGTTCTAGCAACAACATACTATCTTTTTATGCCATGTTTTTCACAGTAGTCTATGAATTCTTGTGAGGTGAATTCGCCAACTTTTTCAGTTATTAAACATTTCAATTTTAAATCTGACTCTCTTTCTACCATTTTTCTATAAACTTTAAAATGTTCAAAAGCTTCTGATTTATTCTTGAGAAAGGTAACCCATACCATACAAGAGTATTCATCAACAAATAACATGAAATATTTCTCACCATTGATAGATCTAGTTCTCGTAGGACCATATAAGTCAGTATGAACATTTTGTAGAAGTTTAGTAGAGGAGTGTTCCTTGGATTTAAAGCTTACCTTAGTTTTCTTTCCTTTGAGACACTCTTTACAAACAACATTGTCAGGTTTTCTAAGAATGGGCAAACCTCTTACATTCTGATTTTTGCTAATTCTAACCATATTATCAAAATTAATGTGGCCTAGTCTCTTGTACCACAACCAAATTGATTCAAAATGACTCATTAAGCATATAACTTGATTATTTTCATGTCCAGAGGTGTCAAGTAAGTTGTAGACATTTCCCTTGGTCCTTCTTCCAACAACAACTTTTCCAAATTGGTTTTTAATTTCACATCCATGTGAAGTGAACAGGACTTGATAGCCACTATCACAAATTCAACTGACACTTAGAAGGTTATGTTTTAATACTTCTACATAGTACACATTGTAAATAGGAGTGTCTTCAATCAGAAAAAGAGAACCTCTACCTTTGATTTGAATTCCAGAGTTGTCACCAAACTTTACATATCCACCAACATAGTCTTCTAGATTAGTAAATTTTTCTTTGTCACTAGTCATGTGGTTGGAACAACCATTGTGCAGGACCCATAAGTCATTTTTCTTGGAGTGGAAAGCAGTTTGAACTAGCATAGTCTGTTTTATGTTGTTGATAGCTTTGGGTTTCCAGAACTTGATAGTTTTCAGCTGTTTATTCTGCCGATCAACATTACATTGCCTAGCAACCCAAAGACTTGCAAGTGAAACATCTAATATATCTTGCAAATCCATGATTCCACCTAAAGCCAAATCTAGGAGTTCTAGAATTCATAAATTTGCAAGAGTTCACTTTGTGACCAAATTTATTGGAGAAGTAACAATACCCATAAAAGAACGAGTAGGAATTATAAGCCATTCTGTTGCTCCTAAAAGAAAGGACATGATCCTTATCAAAATCAGGATGTTTGAGTTCATGACTCTTGTTTCCAGAAACAACATTGTTTTTTTCATTTTCATTTGAGCATTCACCTTTCACAAAACCAATACCAGTTTTGTCCTTGTTTAATTTTTGTTTACTGAGCATGTCATTCAGTTTAAGAGTACTTTCATATTTCTCAATAGTCTTCCTAAGATCTACAATCTCATGTTCAAGTTTTTGAATTTCTTGATCTTTAAAACTTATGCCAATACAAAGACAATCTTCAAATCTCTTGGATTCTTCAAGTTGAGTTTTAATGAGATTATCTGAAGATTTATGAGTTGCTCCTATGAACTATCTTGAGCAGTGTTCTGTTCTTGAGCACGCATCTATTTTTTAAGTTTCCTCAGCTCTTTTAGAGCACATTTCAGTTCCCCTTCATAATCCACTTCACCTTCTTCAACATCATTTTTGTTAGTTTCATATTGCTAAATGATTTCAGCCATGAAGAGATTTTCATCCTCTTCATCTAAAGAATATTCCGATTCAAAGTCTGTTTCATTTTTGCTAAACAAACTTTTCTTCTTTTTGAAATTGAATTTCTGCTTGGGTCTATAAGCCTATTTCTTGGCAAATTTTTCATATTTTTTGTTTTCAAGTCTGTTTGTGTCACCATAGGGGCACTTTGCAGAAAAGTGGCCTATTTTTCCACAGTTAAAGCATTTGAAGGGAAGTTTTCCCTTATACTTTCCCGAACCCTTTTTGAGTTTCCTCACAAAGTGGGATTCTTTAGAATCAAAAAATTATGATTCAGTGAGCTCTTCCTTTTCTTTCCTTTTAGCATTAAATGTTGTTTCTTTTGCAGAGGTGTTGTTTTTAATAATCCTCATTTCATAGGTAGTCAGAGTGCCTTGTAGGTTGTCAAGGGTAAGCTGGGTAAAAATTTTATTCTCTTCTAGAGTAGCTACCTTAGCTTCAAATTTTGTTGGTAAGATTCTGATGACCTTGGTTACAACATCAAATTCCTTGACTTCTTCTCCCAAACCCTTCATGACATTGACTATTTCATCAAATCTCAAAAAGTAGCTAGCTACTTTTTCATCGTCTCTCAAATTTAATTCTTCAAACTGGTGTTTTAAAGTGAGGACTTTAGATTGTTTTACTTTTTCATTTCCTTGATAGATAGTTTTAATTTTAGTCCACATTTCCCTAGTAGAACTATAGTGCATGACTTTGATGAAGACATCTTTAGTTAGAGCACACAAAAGAGCATGTTTTTCTGTTGTGTTGGTTTGATATCCTTTATTTTCATTAGAAGTAGTAGGAAAAGTAGCTGGTAAATTGTACCCAGACAATACTATGCTCTAGACATCAAGATCAATATAAGTTAAATAAGTCTCCATTCTGATTTTCTAGAATACATAATCAGTTCCATCAAATAATGGAGCTCTAGTCATGGAAGTACCTTCACAAGCTTGAGACATTTTGAATAGACTCCAAGTCCAAAATCAATCCTAGGTTAAAAAGACCTATCAGAGGACCCTAGGCTCTGATACCAATTGTTGGAGTGAAACGAAACTGAGAGGGGGGGGTGAATCATTGTTATTAAATTCTTTACCAAATTTAACTGAAACTGAAATGAACTAGATATATGCTCTCATTTAGCAATGATATAATCATTCATGTGATGAATGCAATCACATAAACTAAAATGAGAATAGTGAAACATATCATTTTAAAGAAATAAAAAACTGAAACAAATGAATCACATAAACTCAAATAAACACAATATATGTCGAGTGGAAAACCCTCTTGGGGTAGAAAAACCACTCCTAAACCTACTGCCTTTTTCAGGTTTTCATTTCAATAATTATTTTGACAATGCCTCATTGGCCGATTTATAAGCACCGACTCAAGGAGCACCAACCCCTTTGTTTAGAGACACCAATCTTAAGGAGCACCAACCCCTTTTCTATTTTTCAATAGAACATACAATGATACAAAGGATCTCTCTGTTTCTCTTATTTCTATCAAGTGACTCTTGACAGACAATGCATAGAATTCTCAAGAGTTAAGAATGACTCTTTAGAATTCCATTCATTATCAAGCCTTGATATAACTTGAAGAAAAATCTAATTACAGTGTCAATAAAAATTCTCATAAAACTATATTATAGTGATATGATATTTCTTTATTTTTCTCACACTCTTATTTTCAATCTTTCATGATACAAAATACAAAATAGACAACACACCGTGTTTTCCAAATTTTTAGCTTAATGTAAATTTTCCCGTCACTCCACTTAATAGAACTGCTCTTTTGAATTTTTAGGTTTATTAGAGATGATTAAGCCCCAATCTCTCTATTTTCAACAATTTATAGATTACATCGTAATTTACAACTTTCGGTTACAATTGAAACGATTTGTTTTCTGACAAAAGAAGAGGTGACCTTTTTCACTATTTTTACATCTTTAACAAGTTACTATTCAGGTAATACAAAGGTCATTTTTGCAAAATATTTTCTCTAGGAATGGCAAGAAAAAATAGCATGTAAAACTAGAAGTGACAGAGCCCTATCCAATCGAGCAGACTGCAAGGGTAGAGCTTAACCAAACAATATCAAGACATGCATGAGTGCATGCATAACAACCACTAAAAAATAACAACAAGAAGTAACTATAAGTTTATTTTTAGCAATTGAAACCTCAACAAGGAATTTTCCCAAAGAGTAGTTACCAACAAACTAGGTGAAGCTGAGAATACATTTAGAGAACAATACCCATAATAGTAGCTGCAAATCTTATGTAGATGAACCAATAATTCTCAACAAACTGAGATCATTATTATGTGAAACTAAGACAATAAACTTAAGCAATTAAGAATGGTTACCAACAACTTCAAGTAAGGAACTAAATAATTTTGAAGATTTCAAGATGATCCACAACCCAAAAATGCCATCCCTTAATAATGATATGGTAACACTATTTAAAATGAGATTCTAGGCATGTGAAAACGATTATAATTCTGATTGAGAAAAGAATTACTAGATTTGTTCAGAAACCACTTGATTTTTTATTTTTCCATTTTCCAAATAGAAGAAAAAACATATATCTCTAACAACCTTTCCAGTAGAGGTAATGCATCTGCAGTATAGACATAAGAAGGAGTACCTATGATTAATGATGAAGTTGTAGTCACGAAAGAGATTACCAGATCTGTAGACAAAAGAAATGGCCAAGACACCTTCCAAACTCGTGCCTTCACCCAGCGGATGGAAGCTGACACACAAAATGACCATTGTAATGGTCCTCTCATCTCCTCCACATGCTGTCAAAACTCAGTAACCCTACAGATTTCTCAAAGAAATGTCTGAAAGAAAACTATCATGATGGTGGCTAGAGTAGGATTCCAAACCCTTCGAGCAACATAAATAATTTTTTGACCTAAAATTCCAAAAAAAACACATCATAATCCTTGCAAAGAATGATAGTCATTTGGAGTCTTAGAGGACAATCATAAATTAATCAAAAAAATCATAATAATCTTTGAAATCCGCGGGTATTTCAAAGATAATCATGCCGACAAGCATGATAACATTTGACTATTTTAGACAATGTGAAATCATCGAACAAGATACCTTTGAAGAATGTTGACATGACAACATCACTCATAAAATGTTGATTTCCAAATGATTAAGTCTAGGTCACATCCAATGTGACTTTAAAACATTAACCAATTCCTTTACCTGTTGTCGGCCTTTAGGCCCAAATAAATATCAAACAATAGACCTTATTCAAATGCTAATAAGAGATCAAACTCTATTCCTTTAGACAAAGCCAATTTTCCATCACATTGAAATCCAATAGCATATAGTGTGCCAAAGATAATAGCCAATGCTATATAATGTGTCAAATAGTATCCAAAACCTTGTGAAGAGATAAAGAATGAATTCATGCAAATATCACAAAGCCATACTCCCATGCCAATTACCATATACGAAATGAGAAGGAATAATCAAAGTGTATCTCAAAGCCATAAACACAATAAAGATCAAACCCCTATAATATGCCAAAATTTTAATTTCAAGTGCTCAAAACATTAACAAGATTATTCCTCATACCCATGGCATTGACTGAAAATAGAGAAATATACCTTTGATGAGTATCAAGAACATATTTCAATTTTAAGATTCTTGTAACTGATCAAGCCATAACTAATCAACCTGTGGAAGAACTGAACATGCCATACACATGTAATCAAGTGAAATACTGAAGCACAAATTATCAAATCAAAAACATGTCACCCGAATAATGGAACATAGAACCTATAATTAGAATGCCTCAACTGAGATCTACACATGGAGTTAAATTATCAGTACCACCATATGTAGTAACAAATGTGAAGTAAATATGCCAAACAGGAAAGCAGATCAATTGAGTGAGTAACCATCAAAATACCAGAGTAACATATATTGTCATCAAGGACAAATTTGCACAAGAGAGATTCAACATTTAGAACTCATCCTACGCATCAATAAACAATTCAACAAAAGAAATAAAAATTGACATATTAACACAACAATATCCAACTAAGTTATTAAAAGTCAACTATTGATACCTTGTTCTCCATCTAGATTACAAAATCCACCCACTTTTTTCTTTGTAACTTTTCCTTTTCAATTTTCTCTAGATGTCAGCCATATTTCTCCTCTTGTCAAAACGTGGCACATTGACTAGTTAAACTAATTAATATGTAATCATTTAATTTTAACTAGGAAATAAAAAATATCATTTAAGATATTAAATATACTTACAAATGTACAAACCAAGGCCTGTAAACCTTTCTGGCCACTATGATGTGTGGCACAAATGTTTTCAAGCCTAGCCTTGGAGGCCTTGTCCTGAAACATATGCTAATTTAATTTAACTATGCACAAATAAGATTAAAAAGTCGTTTAATAATTTTGATATAATCTTATGAGAAAATTCAAATACTTGCGTACTCTCCTTACTAGACTTCCTCCATCCAATTATCATATGATTTTACAAGCTCTTTCCATACTTTCACACTTACATTAATTGGCATTTTTTTGAGCCTTAGCTCAAGAGGGAAATTTTTTTATCTTCTTTGTTTGGTTGCACCAAAATTTCTTGCAATTTTGATACATTCATATCTTTATCTTCTTTACAGACGAACCTATGCCAAATTTATTCTCCATGTCATGGATAACTGCTTTTTGTAGGTGCATGGGTATCTTTGAGAATGGAAAATGTAGATGGTCTTTGAATTGTTGAAGGAATGATTCCTTCAACCTATTCAAAAATAGTTTTCTAGCATCTGTCATTCAGACTTCCCCTAAAACCACATCGTATTCTATCTTGGTATCATAGGTACCAATGCAAGATGCAAAAGATGGCATGGTGGAAGAAGTCCGTGTCCCAGGAGTGGTTGGGACATTGGAAGTCTCTAGTACCTATACCACATTCCTAGATTTTACTGTTATTGATTTCCTCCTTGATCTTTTGCTCGATCTAGGACTACTTGGGGAATCAATTGATTCCCTTTGTTACAGTTGATTTCTTTGCAATTTTTGAGGGGCTTCACTAGATCATTTTTCTATGTATTTGACAAGCATTTTCAAGTCCACATCATCCAATTTGTTCACTGCCTCTACCCCCAATATGGAAACCAATGCCTCTTTATCTTTGTCAGTATCATGTCCCTATATATATAATAAATTTATTATTTTAAATTTTAAAATAAAAAACTAAAAAATAAAAATGATAGAAACAATGGAAACATTTACAAATCTATAAATTGACAATGAATTACCTCATTGTGACTAGAGTCTATTCCCTTTGATCTCTTCCCTCTATTTATTGACATTTTGAGGTGACCTAGGGTAATGTATTTTTGTCCAGTATGTGGAGGAAAACAAAGTACACACTGTCAGGTATGATCAAACCCTTTAAAACAAATTTGCAGGGAAAAAATATTTGAAAGGATATAAATATATGCAAAATGAAACAAATGTATTGTAAAAATATCAATGCTTGTGCACCTGTATAGAATGGTAATATTTGAGGGATAAAAAGGGTGCAAAGTGTGGTTTTATTGAGAGTTAACACAGATAGGTCCCATTCTTGAGTCACATCTGCTGATTAGAAATAAAATGAATGTGTGCGCATAATCAACTCAAAACCACGAGCTCATTGTTCTATAAAATAATAAGTGAAAATTAGTAATAGATAATTTAAGCCCAAAGGCCTCACAAATTTGAGAAAATGATCTATTATTAATCTATCGTCTCAAAATCCCTATCTCCTCGTATTGTCTCAAACAACCTCTTTTGTCACGAGACCTGGCTATAGTGGGGTAGATGCAGTTTAATGACTTGTCTCGAAAGCTTGGGATGGGAATGATAAGCGAACCCAAGTAATGGGGTTTCAAAATCATGTTCATTGCTCTCAGATGCGGAGGAAATAATGCAATGTATACAATTTTACCCTCCTCCTTTGCAACCACATGAGACTTGAGTGGTTCGCCTATAAACAAAACAATATTCACAACCCTTTCTTCACAATCCTCTCCATTTAATCCAAAAAAAAAAATTGTGGGAATGAAAAAAACAAATTGTAACCTTACTTATGGTGTTGAAAACTAAATCGAATTTCTCATCTACTTGCTTGTAACCCTCCTTCATGTCATTTAAAAAAAAATTCTCCTCTCTTCCTTTGCGTGGTGTTTTTCTCCAATTATCTCTTCCTTGACGTAGGAAGTTTTTAATTTTTGTTTTTGATTCATTAGTCGATGCTATAGTTGACATACTTAACATTGAATTTAGTGCCAAATTTTAGCCCTAAATGTGATCTATTTGGGGCACCAAAGGCAGCACAAAGTGTGCCTAATTTAGTGCCTAACAACGCAAAATGATGTATTTTTCTTGGAAGTTGATAAATAAATTGATCCTAAATTGACTTCATCTTCATATGTTCCAAGGGAGCAATCATGGTTCCCTATTTTATCTATTCCTTATCCCATGTCAATTTTGTGGGTGCAAAACTAATAGAGGTTAGATTTGTGAAATTAGAAATGATCCCTAAACTTTTAAATTTAAATGGGCCCATGTTCACCCTATACAACTAGACGAGTCATCTAAAGTGTGAATTTTTTTAAATTGCATGTTACAAATTTGTATAAAAGGACAAACCCTAATTCATTACTATCATCTTACATATAGGGCTTATTTGGGAATTGTGAAAAATTATCTATGAGAACTAAATCATTATCATGTGACATTGACATTGCATCAAAATCCTATGTGCATTGCATGCTTCCTAGAGAGATTTGAGCTCTATTTGTCAAGATTCAGCGTGTAAAATTTTTGTGAAGAGCAAAATGTTGCAATGTCCTATTTTGTTTTTCATATTGTGTCTTAATGAAAAGAAAGCATATTAACAAGATAATTTCAACAATATTCTCTTGGTGCATATTTGTTATGTGAATATTGTCATTGTTGTGTATTACAAGATCTAGAGGAGGCCATGGAGAGAGGACGTGGACAACGTAGAACTACTAAATCACAGAGAGGAAAGTGGGTGGAAATAGATATGACAATAGAATTTGTAGATACAATAGAGGTAAGAAGAGAAAGCAACCTCAACCAAAGGAGGAGGGTGTTTATGAATTCACAAATGCTACAACATAGAGGAGATAAAGTCATTTTTTTTGTCCATGAGGCCTCTGAGGTCAAAATTCTTGGTTGAAAATGCATAGGAATGGTGATTAAATTTGATTCTATGATCAAGGGAAAAGTTTGAAAATTGGGATGGCCAAAACATGATATCAATATGTTAAATATATGACTAAAGTGAGATTTTGTGTTGGGTAGCATATTCGTTGAAATGATATAATTGGTGTACTAAACATTATTTACTATGTTGTGTATTATAGGGGTGAGATGAGGCCATGACAATAGATCGTGTCATATCAAATGAGGACACAATGGATGAAGCGGGACATCAAGTTCTCAAATTCTGACTTAACTTAGGAAAAAATGATCTGATGGAATTTTGTGACACGTCTATCTTTTTTCATAGTATTATTGAAATTTATAATGTATTATCCAATCTTGACATAAATTAATGCACGTTGTTTATTATTTTAGATGGAGATTGGAGCAAATATAGAACTTGAACATTCAACTAGCAAAAGAAGAAGATGTATACATGGAAATGGACCTAAAATTGTTAAATCACGTAGACGATAGTGGGTGGAAGAGGATATGACAATGAATCCTACAAAAAAACAAATGATTGCACTGAATAAGAGGTTGGTTAGGACTATAGTACATGGGATGAATACTTTGAGAAAATTGTTGTTTGTGGATGTTCTGTATGTCATGGAAAGAAACAATTAAAACGAGCGATTGTACAAAGACATTACATATATGATGAGATTCTAGTCGGTAGTATGTCTCCTATAATTTATTCAAATCCAATAGTAATTGTGGTAAGAAATTTTCCAATTTGATATAAATAACATTTATACTTCATTTAAACATTGTTTTATATTATTTAAATAAATAATTTTTTTCTTAATGGATACTTGCAGGATAAATTTCTTGGTTTAAAGTTTCTTGGATAATCAACTTCCAGCCTAGAGGGCAATGATAATTTATTAGATGGCACATCTAACAAAAATATATGCCAATATACCAACTCAGAAGATGAGGAATTGATGAAAACAAGTAATAGAACAAGAACTAGTTTAAAGATGCATAATTTGCTTAAAGACAGGGGGAAGGTGGACTACATACCCTATGATAATGAATATGATGGAGATGATGAATTTCCCCTAAGTTTGAGATCAATTTACAAAGAGACATTTGATCATCGACTATATTACGCTTTGCCTAGTGATGAAAAACTACTTAGAGTGTATGAGGTGTTTCAATTTTGGGGATATAGCTACATGATATGACCCTCCAATATTCATGGAGAGAATCTAGGCCTATTTACTATCCAAAATTTACATGTGGGATCTAAACATAGAAACAATTCAGAACAAACCACTAGGATATCAATGCCATATTACGGTTTATCATATTATAGTGGTGAATGGAGAAGGTTAGTAGAATATAAGCCTAGCATGTCAGCATATGGCCTAAATTCGAATATGTATACACATCGTCTCCATTTGGAAAGTGTAAAATAAATGAATAGAGGTCATCTTATGTATATAGATGGATGTGCATATATACACAAAAATATTGCAGGATTTATAAATAGTAGTAAGGGAAGGGACCCTACTGTAAGACTGAATTGTCAATTTGTTGAGGTTATAAATGATAAATATGGAGATATGGAAAGAGATGTTGATAGATTGATAATGGTTGAGGATATTATGGACCTTACCATTGGGGATGAGTTATTGATTGATTACCCCTTCTTAAAACACACTCCTATGTGAAAGAAAAGGGAAGAACAAGGTCTCCCTAAGGATGTTCATAAGGGAAGAAAACCAAAGAATAATAAATGAGTATGGAATGATGTTTTATAAACCATGTCAAAATTGTGTTTAATTTAAATTATTGTATAAAAAGGTAGTCTATAAAATAATGTTCCATTATTCAATTGATGTATATATGTTCATACAATTTTTATTTTTATTTTTTAAGCCATATTTGATTACATTTCTTTGAAATTGATACATTTATGATTTATCCAATTGTTGCCAAACATTAAATAATGCTTGAACTTATTGATAGGTAGAAGATGTTGATAAAACACATACTAATACTCAAGATCCAAGTGTGTTATTAATATTTGGATGGGATGATCCAAACCATCCTTTAAACAATACTAGGGTGAAAAGAGCAAGATTGAAGATAATACTACCACCTGAGAAATTTGAAGAGTTGATGAGATCCACATACAATGATGACATGCCACCTAGCCTTAATGATGACGATCATGGTAGTGAAAATGTAGTACATGAAGAAGGATTGAATGAAATTATTACATATTTATTTGGGGATGGAAACAATGATGAAAATAATGATCATATGGTTGACAATAATGATGATAGCAGGGGTAATTACCACCAACATAATATTGACGATAACAACCTGAAAGAATCCATCAAGAAAGCGTCAAATACACCCATGTTCAAATTGGGTACAAGTAGAACCTCAAAACTGGCATGCATATTAATATTATTATAAATCAAGTCACTATTTGGTTGGTCATACAAAGGATTCACTACCCTATTGAAGTGAGTTGAAATCTATTTCTTACTTTGCATTGTCAATTGGTGCACATAATTCGTAAAAAAACATCAACTTAATTTATATTTATTCAAGGGGATTTTAAAACCGTATATTGTATATAAATAGTCATACTATATATTGACATATCAAACATGTTCATCATAAGTCAAACATTCAATTGATTTAATCTCTAGCAATCTTATAGGGCACTAAAAACTAAAATATTCCTTGAAGAGAATGTGTTGCCATCAACTTGCAGAGAGGTGCATCTATTGTTGGTTGAGTTGGGGTTTGAATATAAGAAAATTCATTCATGTAATAATGATTGAATTTTATACAAAGTGGAATATAAAAATAAGGTAGAATGCCTTGTATGCAAAGAGAAGAGATATCATACAAATGTACAAGGTCCTACAATTCCAAAGAAGGTTTTACGTCACATGCCAATTATACCTAGACTTCAATTAATGTTTCATTGCAAGTCACTTGCACAATTGATAGAATGTCATGCAAAGAACATGAGTAAATATGGATTCATGTGGATTCTGGTTGACTCCAAATTAATGAAACACATAGAGGAAAAATGACCAAGAAAATTCAAAGATGAACCCTGTAGTATTAGGTTTGGGCTTGAAATGGATGGAGTGTGTCCATTCTCTTTCCTGAGCTCAAATTATAGTAGGATTGATAGTATATAATATTCCCATGAATGATTGTTAGAAAGGAGCACCTTATGCTAACTCTCATTGTTCCAGGAAAACATCAAGTTAAAAACATGGATGTTTATCTTGCATCTTTTATTGATGAAATGCAACTGCTATGGAAAGGCATAAGAATGTATGACATATCACATCCTCCATCAAATAGGTCCTTTGTATTTTATTTTATTCTATGTTGGACTATTCATGATTTCCCAAGACTTGGTGTTTGTTCTGGTAAGATAAAATATTTACGTATTTACACTCATAATTTATTTTCATCCCAACTTTCATACTTAGTTTTATACTATTTTTTATGTTATTAACATTACTTGTTGAATTGTAGGGATTCAAACAAAGGGGAAGTTTGCATGTCCAATATGTACATTTTTTTTTCAAGCGCGGTATTCTAGAGATCTACATAAATTTATTTATGCAAACAACAAGGTTTCTCTACCACTAGATCATAGGTTTAGAAATCGCCTGAAGAATCAATTTGATGGAAAATTTGAAAATAGAGGCCCTCCCATGATTATGGATCTAGGTGATTGGCTTAACAAGTATGAAGATTCAGAATTGAATGATTGGGAGGATTTTATGATCGGGGTGATTCAATTAAAGAACCAAAACAAGTTGTACTTAATATGTCAAACGAAATGAAAAGGAAATCCATATTTTATGAGCTCCCTTACTAGAAGGATATATTAATATCTCACCTATTATATCCTATGCACATCTTCAAAAATTTCCCAAATTCTATATTTTGACATATATCAGGCAAAGAGAAGGACACCTTGTCTTCAAGGAGAGATATTGCTCTTTCGCGTACCAAAATTGATAGAAAAAATTTGTGGCCAAATAGGGAAAATGAAACATATGTAGAAGCTCCATGGATTTAAAAAAAAAAGAGCTAGACCAACTAAAAAATTTCATCCGTTCAATAAGGACACCTACTGGCTATGGGTCATCATTAGCTAAAGATTTTATAGTTGATGGACATATCACAAGATTCAAAACATATGATTTTCATAATTTTATGAAGGCATTATATATCATCATTTAACATATACTAGTAACATTGATTAAGTACTAAATATATTTTGATATTTTGTTGTGTGAAAAAAAAATACTAATGACCTTTTCATAAATGTGTTTGATAGCATATCATTCCATTGGAAATTAGGGGGGATTCTTGTCTTACAGTTGACTTAAGGAATACCATAGGTCAATTGTCAACATTTACAAAGTATGTGGTTATATGAAATGTTCATGTGTGAGATACATTGAGATATTATATTGCATTTTAATTTTTGACTAAAGGGTCGTACTAATTTACTATTCTTATATTAGGCGGGTGACCTCCAAGGAGATCCACAAATGTGAAGTGCCAAAATGGAAGAATAAAATTGCAAAAATTGTATGTCTATTTGAGAAGGAGCTCCCTACAAGTTTCTTGGACCTACAAGCTGATTTACTTATACACCTAGTTGATGAAATTGAATTGGAGGGTGTTGTATCAACGAGGTGGATGTTTTTCTTTGAGAGGTATATGAAAAATCTAAAAAGATATCTCCGACAAAAGGCACATCTAGAGGGTTGCATGGTTGAAGGGTATGTATTAAATGAATAATTTTTCTTACTACGTGAATTCCTTGTTAAGGATTTTGAAGAGGGGTCATGCATCTGGGATGAAGAACGAGCATTAGATATTATTGATGGAGAAAAACCACAATCTAATTGTGTTCAAGTAGAAATTAGTAAGTAAATTCATGATCAGTGTGGCTATTTTTCTTGCAATCATTGATTTAATTTGTAATATATTTGTCAAATTTAGAGCATGACATTTGGAGTTTGAAATAAACATGTTGACATGTAATAGGTGTATATGAAAGTGCTTTACTTGACAAGTTCATTCAGTACCACATGGAATTTATGAACAAATGGATTGATCTATATGAGAAAAAGAGAGAAGAAGTGTTAGAAGCAAGGATAAAATTTAAGAGATCAAACCCAAGGAATAATCCACTTCCCACTAATCTTCTTAGGGAATGGGGCAAAGATTGCACTTTTAGAATGGGTTACTAAAAAAATTCAAAATAAAATAAAATATGCAAGTATAGATTCAAACATAATAGAATATGAAATACACGTCTAAAGGATGTGAAAGAAAGGTACAATTGGAATTTTATAAAATTTTGTTTCCTTATAGTTTTGACACCATTAACTATTTTAATATTTGTCATTATATCTATTTTCACTAAAATAAATGGCGTTTCACAAGCAAGGAAATATCCAACAATGTGGGAATATGGTTGACATCATCGTGTAGAAAGTGTAGATGTAAAGAGACGATCCTTCAATTGTGGCATCATGGTTGAATTCAAGAAATCCAGTCGATCAAGCTCAAAAGATAAGAATTTGAAGGGAATCTACAATATGTTGGGAAAATACAAGAAATTATTGAGTTGGATTACCGCTCTTTTAAATGTTGTATTTTTAAGTGTAGATGGTATGAAGCATTTGAGAGGAAATGAAGATATGATACCAATAGTGGATTTTTTTCTATAGATTACTCATGCTTCCTACCAGAGGATAAGGAGCCTTATGTTCTACCAATTCATTGTGAGTAGGTATTTCTTTAACTTAAACAAGAAGCGGTAGTGATCATTTGTTGAAATGCACAAGACAACTAAGAGGGGGGGTGAATCAATTATAACAAATTCTTTTACTTCTAACCTTGATCAATTCCAATTTAACTCAAGTTTTTATTAGGTGTAAACATGAAATGAAAATAATAGAAAGAAAACACTAGATACACCAAATTTACATGGAAAACCCAATGAGGGAAAAACCACGATGAGGATTAGCTCAAAATATAGTAATAATGCTATACTAGATACAAAGGCTCACTACCAGAGGGATCATTTCCAAAATACAAAGGATCATTACCTTCAATAGGACTCACTGTCTAGAAGGAGGCTCACTACCTATAGAAAGAGAAGATAAATAAAGATCCACCAAAAAATTCCCACACATTTTCAGCTTGATCAGAAGATTGTAGACACCATCAAATCACTGCTTTCAAGAATCTAACACATCAAAGTACTACTACCTTGATTCTCTCTTACACACTCTAATTTTAGCACTTGTTCACACAGTTCACTTTCTTTTTCTTCAATTCACAACATCTTGACTTGATTTTATACCATCTTCAACCCTAGAAGCATTCTCCAAGGTCAGCTAAACATCCTTCAATTTACAAAGTCAAATTAGGTCAGCTACTCAACATTCCCGCAGTGGATAAGAATGATAGAGGACAAATTACACATTTAATTAGGACCCAAAAAACATCTTGGATCAATCACACACTTCCTTAATTTGATGTAAAATATTTATGTAACATGTAGATACTAGGTTAGCCAAACCTAATGAAAACACCAATGATATTTGAAGTATGCACATCTACAACAAGATGATCATATGTGGATCACTCAACATGCTTCACTAGAAATTTTACCATCTCTAAGAAAGCTTTAGGTACATCTGCAATAACTGCAATAATCTTCATGCATATAATATTATTCAACAGTCCAACTAGACCAACTATAAACACACAGGAGCTCCGGAGAAAGTCTTCCAGAGCACCCAATCACAAGAATATTTTCCAGAACATATAAAACATTAGTATGAATCATCTCCCAAATTCACAAGATCTGCAACAAACCACCAGAAGACTGTGAAGCCAAAAAATTTCTCCTAGTCCTCAAACAAATAGTTCTATCAAACCAGTCCACATACAGATGAACATATCTTCCACTCTCCATCAATCTAGAAGCTAAAAATTAGGATATATTATCCATTGAAGCTCATGAACAATACCAAAAATCTGCACAGGCATAAGATCAACCTAGAAGAAATACAAAGCACAATACTAGAGCACACTCAAAACACACACTCAACACTACCTTCATTATTTCTTAAATTTTCTCAAAAGCACTTGGAATAAACACAACTACAAATTCATAAATATATTTCCATGTACTCTAAGAACTTCTATAGTATCTAAACTATACAAGTACCATCTGCAATCATACTAGATTGTGTTGACATCAATGACAACATTAATGACAACACCACCAAACACATCCATACTTGCAACAATCTCCCCATTTATCATTGATGGCAACACATGATGTGAAAAACCATCAAAGACAACATACACAATCACCTGCTTTTTCTTCTCTCTTCTCCTTACAAGAATCTCTCTCCCTTTTTATTTTTTTCACATAACTTTCTCTCCCCCTTTGACATTAATGACAAAGGAATTTTTTGCATGAAAAATATTGCCATATAAATCTATGATCACTCCCCCTTAGGAGTGATCCCACATCACATACTGCAACAATGCAAATCTCTACTCCCCCTAAGGTGTAGACCACAATCATTAGTCCAGATCAAAAGAATTTGTGAATTCACTAGACTGATGCACCTTCAAGTGAACCTAGTTCAGGGAAGGAGGGACAAAACCCCCTAACTTCCCCTTGAGATACTAAAAAGTATCCTTCGGAAGGGCCTTAGTGAATATGTCAGCAATTGTTTTCTTGGTAGGTACATATTCATGTCTAACTTCATTTTGCAACACCTTCTCCCTTAATAAGTGATGCCTGATAGGTATGTGCTTTGTCTTGGAATGCATCATCAAATTATTTGAAACATATATAACACTTTTATTGTCACAAAAGATAGAGATAGGCTCATCACACATCACACCTATGTCCTTCAAGGCTCGCTTCATCCAAAGTACCTGTGTACAACAGGATGCTGCTGCAATATACTCAACTTTTGCAGTGGATAAAGAAACTAAGTTTTGTTTCTTATTCAACCATGAAACCAATCTTCCTCCAAGGAAGAATGCACCACCACTTGCACTCTTTCGGTCATCTACACCACCAGACCAATATGTATCAATGTAGGAACTAAATGAGAAATCATTATCCTTCAGATATCGTAACCCATAATCTGGAGTTCCCTCAATATATGTGAATATCCTCTTCATAGATGTAACTTGTGATTCCTTAGGTTCTGCTTGAAATATTGCAACTAAGCATACTGCATGCATTATATCCGGTCTAGTAGTAGTAAGATACATCAGTCCACCAATCATAGATCTGTACATACTTTGATTAACTTTAGAAGATCCATCATCCTTGCTCAGCTTACATCCGATTACCATAGGGGTACAAACTGGTTTGGAGTCATCAATTCCAAACTTCTTAAAAAATTCCTTAACATACTTAGATTGTGAAATAAATATCCCCTTATCAGTTTGATTTACTTGAATTCTAAGGAATAAATTCAACTCACTAATCATAGAAATTTCAAAATATTTTTGCATCTCCTCTGCAAATTTATTACACACACCTTCATTTCCACCAAAGATAATGTCATCAACATATACCACAACTATCAACATTTTGTTTTTCTCAACTGACAACTTCTGCTAATTGAATTTGAAGGCTTTATGATTCTAGGAAAGTCTCTGACAACTTCCTTAGAATTGATCCTGATCAGATTGTCAAAATTTACATGTCCCATCCTTTGGTGCCACAACCAAATTTTATTAATCTGTGAAACAAAACACTGAACATCACCACTCTTAAGTTGATAGATGCTTCCATGAGTTCTTCTCCCTACTGATACCATAGTTTTAGATCCTTTTTTGATCTCACAGGTGTTTTATTGAAACACAAGCTTAAATCCTTTGCTACACATTTTTCCAACACTTAAAATATTATGCCTTAAACCCTTAACATAATAAACATTGTCAACACTTTGTTTTCCATCAAAACTAATTTTTCCTTTACCAACAATCTTAACACCAGAATCATCTCCAAACATAACTATTCCTCCATCATAATTTTCAAGTTTAGTGAGATTACTCTTATCTCCAGTCATATGATTTGAACACCCATTTCCAATTACCCAAAAATTTTCATCTTGTCTAGCATGAAAAGATGTTAACGGAGTACCTTCCATATCATCCTTCTTGCTCTTCGGACTAGATTCCTTTGCACTTCTTCCATGGTTAGCAGATACAACTTTAATTTCCAAGGCTGAAAATAAACATTCATCTTTATCCTTCTCAAAATCAGACTCATCATTAGAAATTCTTGCATCTTCCTTGACATAATATAATTTCTTGAACTTCCTATCCTTCTTGTCTCTATGATTATTATTATTATTTTTGTTCTTCTTGTGTGTAGCTCTATTAGGACATCTTGAGGCATAATGACCAATATTTCCACAACTAAAACACTTAAAAGGAAACATACCTTTGTATTTACCAATACCTTTCTTCAATTTCCTTGTGAATTTTGCTTCCAACTCTTCTGAACCATCATCATCCGAGTCATATCCTATCCTCATTTCTTTAAAGGTTGTTTCTATTTTCTTCTTATTATTGTTAATTTTCTCATCTCGAATGTAGTCAAGATACCAAATATGTTCTCCTTAGTGAATATATTTGGATCATACGACTCTTCAATAGCAAATACCTTTTCACTATAATTCTTTGGTAGAGTCATCAATATATTCTCAATTATATCTTCATTTGACATGGTACCACCTTGATTCTTGCTCTCATTTGCTACAAGTTCAACTCTCTGATAATAGCTTGCAATATCTTCACCCTCTTCCATTATCAAGTTCTCAATTTTTTTCTTAACTGTTAGCTTTCTTGAAAATTTTACTCTATCATTTCCTTCATAAAATGTCTTTGAGTTTTTCCCATACTTCATATGCAGTGCCTAAAGAAATAACTTTTGTCCTTTTAGTTTTAGATAGAGCACTAAAGATGGCATACCTTGCCTTTTAATTCTCCTCATAAGCCACAATCTCATCTGCAGAGGAAGGACCAAAGGATGGTGCAACATACTTTGTCTCCATGGCTTACCAACTCTTGAAACCAAGAGAAACCAGATAACCTCTCATCTGTTCTTTCCAATAACTATAATCAACTCCATCAAAAATAGGGATTTGCAACTTGTGTGCCATTTGATCTACCTCAAGCGGTTAATATTTTCACCGAGGAACCAAATCTCTGATACCAATTTTTGAAATGCACAAGACAACTGAGAGGGGGGGGGGTGATTTAGTTGTACCAAATTCCTTTACTTCCAACCTTGATCAATTCCACTTTAACTCAATCTGTTATTAGGTGTAAACATGAAATGAAAATAATAGAAAGCAAACACTAGAGATGCCATATTTATGTGGAAAAACTAATGAGGGAAAAACCACGTTGAGGATTAGCTCACGATATAGTAATAATGCAATATCAGATATAAAGGCTCATTACCAGAGGGCTCACTGCCTAGATACAAAGGCTCACTACCTACAATAGGAATCACTATCCAAAAGGAGGCTCACTACCTATAGAAAGAGAAAAGATAAATAAAGATCCCCCACAAAAGGTTTCACACATTCACATCTTGATCAGAAGATTGCAGACACCATTAGCTCACTGCTTTCAGGAATCTAACAAATCAAAGTATCACTGCCTTGATTCACTCTTACACACTCTAATTTTCACACTTGTTCACACACTTCACTTGCATGTTCTTCAATTCACAACATATTGACTTGCTTTTATACCATCTTCAACCCTAGAAGCATTCTCCAAGGTCGGATAAATATCCTTCAATTTACAAATTCAAATTAGGTTAGATATTAAATTCCCATGGTGGATAAGAATGAGAGAGGACCAATTAAACATTTAATTAGGACCCAAAAAACATCTTGGATCAATCACACACTTCCTTAATTCGATGAAAAATCTTTATGTTATGTGTAGACACCATGTTAGCCAAACCTAATGAAAACACCAATGATATTTGAAGTACACACATCTCCAAAAATTTGATCAAACATGGATCACTCAACATGCTTCACCATACATTCTACCATCTCTAAGAAAGCTTCAGGTACATCTGCAACAACTGCAACAATCTTCATGCACAAAATTCTCTTCAACAGTCCAACTAGACCAACCAACAAGACACAAGAGCTCTAGAGCGAGTCTTTTGGAGAACCCGATCACAAGCACGCTTGTCAGAACACAAAAAACATCAATATGAATAATCTCCCAGATCCACAAGATCTGAAACAAACCACTAGAAGATTGCAGAGCCAAAAAATTTCTCCCAGTCCTCAAACAAATAGTTCTGTCAAACCAATGATGGGTGGGAATGGAGGTTTTCTTGGCTAGCTCACTGCTTCATGCACACTATATTGGAACTCTCATTTGTGCTCATCAATGTCTATGGACCAACAAAAGTAAAATATAAGAGGAAGGTATGGCTAGATATCTCTGATTTAATTTATAGTCTCAATAGTAATGAAATTATAATACTAGTTGGAGATTTCAATTAAATCTTATCATCAAATGAAAACAAGGGGGTATCATCCATATTGACTAGTAGTAGGACTTTAGATAATTTTTGTGCAAAAAAAAATTGAGTGAAATTCAACATAAAAAATGGGGTATTCACATGGACCAATAGATGGAAATGTTTCACTTATATTGTTGAATTACTAGACAGATTCCTAATTTTGGAAAATTGCGATAAGTCTCCCATTATGTTTGACTTTGTGATCTTTCCAATCTCAATATTTGATCACTTTCTAATCACCCTCAATATATAAAATGACCCAACATCAAAAAATTTCCCATTCAAATTCAAAAAATGTGGTTGCAAGATGAATCTTTGAAAAGATTAATGGAAAATTAATGGGTTATAGAAGTAGTCCCCAAAGGATCCAAAATATTTAAGATTTTTAAAAAATGATAATCATCAAGCATGAGCTCAAGGAATGGAATACGATTTGTTTCAAAAAAATATTTAAGGTAAAAGAAACAATTGAATCAAAACTACATGATTTGAATTAAAAAATCACTCATGACATGACAGTGGTAGAATATGAAAAGGAAAAGGAGCTAACACCATCACACTTTGAAACCCTAGTGACATAGGAGATATAATAGAGATAAGATTAAGGGAAACATGGCTCAAAGAGGGTGACACCAACATAAGATTGTTATACAAATCTAGAAAGATGAGAAGATCCTTGAACAAGATCACTGTGACCCAAATTAAATATGGATAATAGTTAAACAATTTGAATAATATCTAGTCCAAATTAGTTAAATATTTCCATAACATCTTTGTAAATGTAGATTCTTCCAAATTTAATGATGCTAACTTATTTTTAAATGACATCCCAACCTTGGTTGCTAAGGAGGACAACTAGTGATTTATGGTACCAATAACAAAGGATGAAATGGCACAAGCAATTTTTTCATGGTTCTTGACAAAGCTCCTATCCTCGACAAGATCTTTTCAACTTTCTAAGATATAATTGGGGATGATCTATGGAGGGCCATTTTTGACCAATGGAATTTTGAAAAGATACTATAAGATATAAATACTATGTTGATCACCTTGATCTTGAAGAAAGTTGCTCCAACCTCATTCAAGGATTTTTGGCCAATATTGCTTTGTAACACTATGTATAAGGCCATCTCCAAGGTAACAGAAAACATAATAGATTAATTCTTCCCAAAATTGTCTTAGAAGAGAAGAGTGGGTTCACACCTAGCAAGAATATGATTGATATCATTATTACTACATAAGAGTTTGTACACTCCATCACCATGATGAACCAAACTATTATGGTGGTGAGATTGGACATCAAAAAATCCTATAATAGAGTCAGATTAAGATTTTTAATGAAAATATTATGAAAATTTGGGTTCAAGGGAGAATAGTTCTCATGGATATTTAACATTTCTTGTCAATTGTGAAGTGCTCTATTCTAGTTAATTATTTTTCTTGTGGCTTCTTTGAATCGATGATTGGGTTTAGATAGGAAGATCCAATGCCCCCCTTTTTTTTACCATGGTAGAATATTTAGGGAGGGCTATCAAATATTGTACCAACTAGGGAAATTGGGTGGGGGTGAAGGCTGCATTAATGCTCCAAAACATTACTCACCAATAATTTGTAGAGATACAATACTGCATGGTTAATCTAAGGTCCACGAGGCTTTCACTATCCCAACCCTTTTGAAAAATTGTGTTGCAGCTTTTGGATAAATAATTAATAAATAAAATTCAAGTATTTTCTTCTTCAATACCAAGAGGTCAACATAAAGGTGCACTAACACAATCCTAAATTTTAATATTGAAGAGTTTCCATGTAAATATTTGGGGTACCTTTGTTTAAAGACACAATAAAGTCTAGTATATGGGATGATACAACTAAAAAAAAAAGAAATGAGGCTACTTGCTAGAAGTAGAAGTGGCTCGAACTTGTAGGGAAAATCCAAATGATCAAGGTAGTATTATCCACCATTCATATTTATCAAATTTCAAGTACACAAATTCTAAAGAAAGCTAAGGACTAGCTCAAGAGTATAATGAATATTTTTATGGGAAGGATAAAACAAGGAGAAGAGAATCCCATAATTGGTTGGTATATTGTGTGCAAGGGAAAGGAACATGGTGGGGTGGGAATCTAAGAAATTTAAAAACAAAATATATCTCTAGGATCAAAACTGGTCTGGAAGATATATAAGGACCAATCTGCATAATGGTGCCAGATATTGAGGAAAAAGTATATGGAAAATGATGCCCAAGAAATAATCCTTACTATCACTAACCCCCTACATGTATCAAATATATATAATTTCATATTAAAGTGTAGAACCCTCATTACCAATCATATTTCTTGGGTAATCAATGATAGGGACAAGATAATTTTTTGGTGGACTCATGGAATTATCATCCACCATTTTTGATCTACCATTTATAAATATGATCAAGGACAAAATATTAGAGTTATTAAATTAAAGGGTTAAGGAATTATTAAATCCCTATTTAGTTTGGGGACTATAGAATCTACATAAACTTGAAGTACTAAGTATCTTGATTGAGGGAAGAACTAGGCAAGCATAGTGTGGTGCCAAACACAAAGGAGGGCATTATAATTTGGACTAGTTTAAAGAGAGGGAGTTTCTCACTGAAGATGAGCTACAAAATCCAAACTATACTGGAACAAGCAGTGCATTGGCCAGTTGAGCTATATTGGAGAAAGTGGTCACTCCCAAGGTTGGGTCATTTATGTGATCTACCAGCCATAAACATATACTAACTATGGATCACCTCAAAACATTGAGAATTTCTAGACCTTTTGGATGTTTTATGTACAAATAAAGTAAATAGTCTACATATCATCTACTTGTGAACAACTCCTTTTCTATTATTTGCTAGATTTGGCTTCAAAATTTACTTAATCAGTCTAGACTTATCTAAAATGAAATCCACCAAATTTTTATGGGATGGTAAAAAATGAGACAATTTTTCTGGGAAGACATATGGGTAACAAGCCCTTCATTTTTGATATGGGATATTTGGAAGGAGAGAAATAATAGAATCTTCAATGAGAAATGATTATTGGTGGCAAAAGTATTAAGAATATGGAGGTAAGTATATGTGAGGTATTCAATTCAAAAATATTATATTTGGGGCCTAGACCATTCACTGCATGGGATGAATAGATCATGAAGTGTTGGAAGTCCCTTTGAATACCATAGTGCTTTGAAACCAAAACTCCAAATGAAGCCAAATGAGATATGACCAAGTTGTTCCATCCACTTAGGGGACTCTTAAATATGATTTTTTATGGGGATGCAAAAGGCAACCTTGACATTCCTGGTGCTAGAATTATAATTTACAATGATAGTGGTGAAATTATTTGATCAATTACAAATAAACTACCATCAAAAACTAATAATGAGGCTAAATTTAGAGCAATCCTAAAGGGTAGGAATTATTCCAAGAAAAACAATTTTTACATGTGGACATAGAAGGTGAATCACAAACATGTATACATTCCATTAGGAGAAGGAACATGTTCTAAATTGGAAAGCACCAAGTTGTGACCAATGGATTAGTACGGGTTAACCACACTTGATCCATGAGGAATCAAAGTGCGATTTAGCCACTAAACCTCAGTCCCAATAAAATAATTCAATACAAATTGAAATGGAAGCCATTAAAAATTAACATGTTAAACTACAAAAGCTTTTGAAAGACCTACTCTAATCTATTGAAACTTATTCTATTGGGGGATTGGTGTCGTGTTGATGTGGAATAATGACCCTTTCCCAATCCCGTGATCAGTGAGCCTATTTCAATTGATTCTATGGAAGAGAATCGATGAAACATTTGTGATGAAATGGATTTAAAACTTGATTTAAGCTAAAATGGACATGATGCAAGCTAATTAAACATGATATTATGCTATTCTTAATCTAATCTAAGCTAATATTATGCTAAAAGATGAAAACCCTAATTAAAAACAAGCTAAGATGGATGCATGGAAGCTATTAATGGAAGCTTAAAGCTATTATGAAACTAAAAATGGATTAAAATATGTTAAATGTGAGTAAAATATGAGTGTGAGATGGATAATATTCAACATCATAAGTTTTCTCTGAAATAGATCAATGAGATTCAACAACATAAGTTTTCTCTAAAAAAGATGGATCCATTTGTCTCCAAATAGTTACCTATTTATTAGAGAGAAAATGAGAAATGGAGGGTTGAGATTGAAAATATTAATCAATGATCAAGGATGAAAGGAAGAGGAGGCATGGATCATGGATTATCATCAATGGATAAGAATACATGATGGGATTTAATCAAGGGTTCACATTTGCTTCTAACAAACACACTTTTGACTTACACACACAAGTCAAAGGTGACTTGTTCAAAAGGTTGAAAGATAACTTGTAACTCAAGTTACAAGGAAACTTGCATTTGAAGCTAAGTACAAATATCGATTTTTCAAATGATGGAGGAATAAGAATATTCTTTTGGAATATTCCTGTGGGTGAGGAAAAATGAATTTTGTAAATTAAAATAAAGTTTCAATTGTGCAAAATGGGAATAAGGAATAGTCCCTTTGATTAGAGGAAAGTTAGATTAATTTCTAATTAAACGAGATTAATCACACAATTAGGGGATTTTGGAGGAATAAAGTGATTTTCATTAAATTAAATGATTTAATCAATGGGAAAAGGGTGAGATGACATTTATTTAAATAACTTGGGGTTATTTAATTAAATTAGAAGACTTAGAAAATTAAATTAAATATGTTGATTTATTTAATTTAATTAGATGAAATATTAGCATGAAAGGGGGTGAATTAACCTGATTGAATTAATGAGGTTAGTGGATGCAAATGATGTAATTAATTAAATAGCTAAGATAATTTAATCAATTAAGCAAAAAGAGGATGGGTTTTAGGACGAAATGATGTTAGTTAGCCAATGTGATCCATCAAGATATTTTTAGGTGTCTACATTTTTCCCCTCTTTGAAGCAATGTACTCGTTGCATTGGTTCAAAGATTGATGTTGATTTTGATGTTGATGATGATGCAAAAACAAATATTGATGATATCTTTGATATGTTGATAGCCAAGCTAAATTTGATTGATTCAATTAATTGATTGATAACATTTTTGAGGATTCACAACAATGCAAGGATTGTGTTAAAAAAAATGAGGATTCATAGGGAATGATATATCCCAATGATGTTTGATTTGATAGATTTGATCAATATTTGCTAACAAGGCTAGGGACAAAATTCGTTAAATGATTTGATATCAATATGATCGAAAGATGGTTGGTTGCCCCCTCTAGAGATTGATTGGTGAATAAAGTGTTCTTATTGGGCTCATGATAGGTGAAAAGAAAACTTATGCTTGAGATGCTTGAGAGTTTAGGACGATTTTGAATTAATTGAGCTACAAATTTTTAGATTCTTTAGCTAAAGATGATATAGATGTCCCACTGTGCCCCAACGGAAGAGGGATTGTTGGTGTGCTATCTCAGATATTGATGTAGATATATTTCATTATGTAAAGATAATCATCAGCTATGGGTAGCCTCATGTATATTTTGATGTAGATCACATAAATTTGATTCTTGGACATAATTGTTAGTAAAAATAGAAGAATAAGAAGAATAAGATGAATGGATTGACCATTGATTTTGACAATTACTTCAAAAGATCCAACAATTTTATGAACCATTGAGACTTTATTAGAGATGGTGATGAGACAATGCAAGATGTAGGATGATGAGGTGCTCACATATTGGGATTGGGATTTTAGATCATTCCTTATTGTTTGATATAACACATAAACACAATGCATCAAGGTATTGATAACCAGGATGGTGTTGTATCTAGTATAATGGAATTTGATTCTGAAAAATAGATATGATAGTTCTTGTTCACACCTTGACATACAAAAATCTTGTTGGAATGAAAGCCAAGATCTTAGAATACATTGGACCAAAGCATATGCAATAGTCAACAACATACCCTAAATGAAATTCCTACACACAACTAAGAAAGTATGTGCCAAGATTATATTACAATAATATCCACAAGCACAAAAAATAAAAGATAATGATTGATGCCCCATTCCTTTCTCTCTAAATCATTTTGAAAAACATCATGGAGAGGTCTTGGAAATGGGTCATTAAGATAAATCATAAGAAAAGATCAAATACAAATAGTCAGTGTCATCTATATCTCTTTCCTTGTTTAATTTAGCTAAAGTGATAACTGATATTGATGCCCATTGTAGGAAAGATATATCCTAGTAAATGTTGATCAACGGTTGTTTGATGCTAGGAAGATGATGCTAAGATGATTCGTTGACACTTCACTAATGTGTTTACCTATGATTTAGACTTGAGATTTTGACACTTGGGTTCTCACTTTATGTCTTGCTACACTTTATTTCTACTTGACTTACCAAAGGGTGAAGGTGATGATAAATTTATTATGGGTGGAATTTTATTACGGGTGAAAGCGAGATGGGATGGATGGTTTTGTATTTTCTAGAATATTTCATTGTTTTTGGTATTTTGAAAGTGTAGACATGGAAAATGAACAAATTCGTTCCGGCACACCTGATCTCGATTACTAACAACGTTTCTTCTCAGATCAAATTCTAAGCATTTCATCACTTTCTATCCTTTAATTCAATAAATCATTATTCATTGGATTAAGTCTATCACCTCCTTTGATTAAATTAATCAGTTTAATTTAATTAACCCTACATTGTTGTTTAATTAAATAAATCATTTTATTTAATTAAAATATCTAAAGTCCTCCTATTAAATTAAACCTTGTTTGATTTAATCTAACACATTCCTTCTTTATTAAATAAATCAAATTATTTATTTGATAAATCATTTCCTCTCAATTTTTGACTTAAATCAATTCACAAACTTAAGTCTAAATGGTCACATCACCTAATTCTTCATTAATTTAATCAAATCCATGATTAACTTAATCCCTCTCACTAAAATCCTCTAGAGAATGCAACTTGCATAATAAATCAATTACTTTGATTTATTAATTCTCCTATTTTCCCTCACAAAGCATCAAAAAGGCAATATTCCTCTTTTGAATTCAAAAAGTCCAAGTGGACTTGGTCCTTCCAACAAGGCATTAAAAGCCTCTTACATGTCCTTGACCTTGAGCCAAGTGACAATAACTTCATTCCTTTTCCCTCTTCAACATGTCATTTCTCAAGTTTGAAATGCCACCTAATTGCATTTATTGGCACATTGGCCAAAACTTGCAAATTCCTCATCCAATCACATGTGGACAAGTGGCACAATGCCATTGGACTATCTTTTGTCCCACATTGCTCAATCTTACCATCTCTTCCAAGATTTGAATCTATAAATTGGAGACTCTTCTCCTCAATCTTCATCCACAACTCATATGCAAAGTTACTCTCTTCAAGTGAGAATTGATTTTGCTATTTTCATCCACACATTCACAACATCTCACATTTTGCATCAAGGTTATGCTCAAATCTCTTTGGATATTTGACCATTTCTCTCATTCAATCAAACATTTGCAATTAGGAATTGGGAAAGGGCCAATTGCAACATATCATTGGCACCAATTCCCCCATAAGATCTTTAACTTATTTGCTTAATTAGGATTTAATTCAAGTTTCTTGCTTCATGTTCTTCATTTTCCTAATTTTAGCTTAATAGGTGGATTTCATGTGGAATTCTTCAAATCTTTACATGCGTATGTGATCTAACACTAACAATGTTTGACTTCCTTGTGCATTTGCAGGTTTAGGGGTTCACAGAAAGTTTACAAATGTTTTGGGTTTTTCAATTATCTAAGGATATTTAGGGTTTTCTAGAATGTTTTCTAATATTTTTGAAAATTTCAATTTTCAAATGTTTTTGGTATTTTTTGAAAATGTTTTGAGATTGTTTAGGGTTTTTTGATATTTAAATGTTTTGGGATTTTCGAGGAGTTTCAACCAAGAACATAACCTAGAGGACCTATCTTATGGATCTTGGGGGCACATCAATGATGGCCTTGCCTATGTTCAAGCTCAGAGACGCCGTAGTTTGACAAGGGTACTACTTTTTTGGATTTTCGATGTTTTGACCTTTTTAGGGATTTTGATGCATTTTGGATGTTTTTAGGATTTTCAATGATATTTTGAGGTAAACGATACCTAGATCATGATGTCAATGTCACGTTGTGAGATAAAAGACATGGATCAAGAGTTATTTGAAAACAAGAGTGCAATAACCTATCCCCAATGTCTAGCAATGTTTTATAGATTAATGGACAAACCAAGATAGGTAATGTATATGCAAAGAGTTTGATAGATTTTTATAATTCTAGATGCGGGCTATGGGACTTCATGAGATAAATTGGTAAAGATCCTATCAAAAAAATTCCATGAGCAAAGTTGAAGTATACACCAAATCTTTTTCAAGATCAAGATAAAGTGGGATATCTAGATAAATATGTATTGGATGGATGGAGAGAACATTGGATTTATTATGACAAGGATGAGATACTTTTGCCTAAGAAGGATCATATAGATTCTCGACTTTACTCATGTTGCCTATTTTCCAGGTTTTCATCATAGTACTTTCCCAAAGTGCCACTGTAGTGGTTTTCACTGGAGGATGATTTTTTCTTTACTATTTTCTTGATTTTTTTTTTTTTTGATGTTTTGGAAGTTTTACACTCATGTTGAACCACCTAGTGGAAATGATGTAGATTCCACTATCATAAGATGCCAGCGACATCTTTCTTGAAGAAGCTTCTTTGCTAAGATACAAGCACTTGAATACAATTTTGAAGAACTTTGATCTACCTTGCTGGTATTAGAATTGACCTTATCTATGTGCACACATCACGATAAAATACCTTCAAAATCCTTATGATGAACATTAGCTACCAACACATGGTCAATGCAAGAATTGGATATTGTGAATGGAGTGTATGGTGTCATGCATGAAAGAATATGAGATGGATTGGTTGATGGTTTGGAACCTTTGTTTCTCCAAACTTGGGAAGATGAGGAATGATGGGTGGGAATGGAGGTTTTCATGGAATTGGGACCAACCATTGGATATACTTTGTTCCTTGCTTGAGAAGGTTTCTTTTATATTTGAGGATGCTTTTTATGGATACATTTCCCTTTTTGATTTTTCCCCATAGTTTGTTTGACTAATGGAGTTTTGGAGGGATGATTTTCTTTATTTTTCTTTGTATCTATTTGTATTTGGTTTGTCCTTTTTGCTTGACTGCTTCATTTACTTTGATGATCTTTTCCTTGCTTTGATAGTAATTCTTCTTTTTATGTTGGTCCCAATTTGTATATGAGATAATGGGTGAATTCCAACTCAATATACATCTAGTCGTAGTGTTGAAAATATTTTCATCATAAGGATCCTTCATGCCCCATATGTTGATGTTTATTGTAGACAAGATTTCCCTTGGTGTTGTGAAGGTATTATCAATACCTAATCCTTTTCTCTAATAATGTATCCTCTAATCCATAGCCACTAAATATGACCTGTCATGAAGACATGATATTTTTATGGGTTCCTTCTGAATAGGAATATGAATTGTTTTCTCTGGTTCCATGATATCATTATTTGTTGATGTTGCTTCAAAAGATGTTGATGCTGACTCAAAATATGTTGATGATACAAATATTGTTCAAGAATATGAGCTATTTTATTTGATTCTATTAATGTTGTTTCAAAATGTGTTTGTGCTGATTCAAAAGATGTCGATGATGCACAATCACTGTAAGAATCAAGAATCTTGACCATTGTTTTCTCCTGTGTGGGAATATCAAGAGTGGGAGACTCTCGCTTTGGATAAAGATTATCTATATGTCCATCAAAACGAAATATCTTAGGCAGGATATTGAGGACATCTTTGGAGTTTAAAATGGTTTGGAAGATGTCCCTCAACTCTTTATGAAACTCTAGGGATAAAGGTACTTGATCTTGACCCAATTCAGAGCAACTTCCTTTGTCCTCAAGAGCCTCCTCTTGACAAGATCCTTGGGTGGATGATATATCATCAGTAAAAGACTCTTCAATTTTTTTTGTGTATGGGTGTAATAAGGGATATTTCTAGCTTGTTTGGAACTTATTCAACATGCCCAATCATTGAGTCATATGTGAGAGTGATATCACAATCTGGTATCCACTTGATGTCATTATGGTATGAAATAGTGCTAAACACTGTTGGTGGGTTTGGAATTTGTTTTAAAATAGTGTCTTGATGCATGCCTGATTCCTTATATTGTGATGAATAAATATATCCCACTGTGGTATCATGAGTATGGTTTATGTCATTTGAGGTTGATACATTTCTTGAATCTTTTTCTTTTGTATGGTCAGGCATAGGGTTTGTGTAAATTTTCAGATTTTCATTCCTAGATTTTTGATCGAGATGAATCTCTCCTTATTCAATAAGATATTTTACTAGATATTCTAGTCTATTTTTTTTTGTGTGTTATGACCTTTGTATCAATGAAATTCAGAAAATTGACCTTCTCTATAGCTGCGAGGTTTGACTTGTGGCTCTTGATAGTTTGAGAAATATGGGAGTGTGATAAGATTAGATTGTATCAACATCTTCAACACATCCTCCATAGGATCCCCTAAGGAAGTGAATTATCATTTAGGAGCACTATTTGTTCTTTGTTGTTCACATTGAGTATTTGTAGCATTGATCATTGATCATTTATTGATTGTTTGGTGGTTTCACATATAGTTTTTTTGTGTTCATAGGTTGGGTGTTTTCTTTCCCAAAGGCAGTTAAGACCACCTTTACATCAACAACACCATCACTATTAACATTTTTGTTCTTGGCCAAATAGTGGGTCTTGTCGTTAAAACTAGTGGATGGGCAGTTGTCTCTATATTCTTTTGTGTTTCCTTATGAGATTCAAGCTCTCTCGATGTTAAGGGCTCTAGGGACAAGCTAATCATAAGAGGTAATGCACTACATCTTCAGGTGGAAGGATAGATCTGGATCAATATTTTCTATGATAATGCCCACTTTTTTTTCATTAGGAAGTGGCCACTTGCTTTTACTAGCTCTGTGACTCCATCATTGCAAGAAATTGGTGAAAGATTCTCCTTTTTGTTTGTTTGAGAGTATACAAATATTCTAAAATTATGTCCATGTCAAGATTGAAGGAGAAGTGATTTATGAATTTTTCAATGATTTCTTGAAATTTTTTGATGCTTGGAGGCAATTGAGAAAACCAATCCATGGTAGGACCTATTAAAATTTGAGGGAAGAGGCACATTAAATAAGAATCATTGTAGACCACCTCCATACACATGACATTAAAATCCTTGATATGGTCCATAGGACTTCCTCTCCCTTTGTATTTATCATATTTTGGGACTTCAAAACTAGGAGGGAATGGTACCATTTCTATGTTTTGATTGAATGGACATGGACATATATTATATGTATGGAGCTTCTTTATCTTGCCCATTCAGAAATCTTGCATTTCTTGTGATAACACTTTGAGTTGTGATGTTAGATTGTCTTGCGGTTTTGGTGGAGGAGCATATGTTGGGATGATGAATAGGTTTTACATAGGATTTTGATATGATGATGTGTTGTATGGGGTGTATGGTGAAGGTGATTGAGGCGTGGATGTATATATTCCTAACATGTTCAGGGTGATGATATTGTGTTGAGGGTTATCGTAGGGAATTTTTTGTTGCTAATATTGTTGGGAATATTGTTGAGCTAGTAAGGCTTGTTGTTGTTGTTGTTGTGCTGCAAGGGCTTGTTGTTGTGCTACTAAGGCAACTTTTTGCTATTGTTGTTGCTATTGAATGACTAAAGAATCTTGATAGGCTTGTTGTTGTTGTTGTGGTCCTAAGGATACTTGATGTTGTTGCTATGTGACTAAGCCAAATTTTTGGGCTTGATTTTGTTGTTGTGCCGCAATGGCTTGTTGTTGGGCCTGATGTTGTTGTTTTTCTACTAGGGATGATTGATAAGCTTGCTGTTGTTTTTGTACTTCTAAGGATGATTGATAAGATTGATGTTGTTGTTGTTCTTGTTGTGCAGCTAAGACTGCTTGCTATTGTTGTTTTTGTTGGATGGCTTGTTGATAATCTTGTTGTGCTTGCTCTAAGGTTGAGGTATGATTTTTCTATATAGAACCAATTGACTATTGGGACATCTACAATGGATTGTGGGTGTTAATGTTTTGGATGGGTTGTGAGTAGGTGATGAGAGGTTGGGAGTTTCCTTGGTTAAAAATTCCTTGTAAAATGGTGGATTGAGATGGAGGAATGCAAGTTTGAGATTCCATTTGATTTTTCATGGTGGGAAGGACTGTGGGGAAGGATGTGGATGTTGTTGTTAGATTTTGCAACGGTGTTGACATATTAGGAATTTGAGTCCATTGACTGAAAATATTCCTTTGACTAATCTTTAGGGGATTTACTATTGCTTGAGATGTGATCAATGTACTTCCTTGGTTGATAGGGTTCATGCCCAAGGTTTTGGTTTGAGTTGAATCAATGATAGATGAGTTTGATGTGGATGGTGGATTGAATTGAGTAGCTTGGGTAACCACTTGTCTTGATGTGTCGATGGGGTTTTTTGGAGCCACTTGTCAAGGGTTGACTTTGAATGAGAGTGTTAAATTTCCCTTGTTGTCCTACTTGAGGTACTTGGTTCAAATTTCCTTGTGTAACGTTAGAAATACTTGGGGTATTTGTGAAGATGGTTGCACTTGAAACATCGAGATTATTGTGGTGTCATGGAATGCAATTAGTTTTCCAAATGTTGGTATCCAACTTGTGTCTTGGGTAATGCTTATGGCTAATGGAATGGTCATTTTGTGAATACCCAAAGTTGTGTTTGTTCCTAGACATGAAGTGAGACCAAGTTTAGTTCCTAGCCAAGTCACAAGACTAGATGTTAAGGGTTGACTTGGCACAAGGGATGGAGCTAGTTGAATCATAGATGAAGTCAAGCCTTTTGTCAATGATTATGCAACAAAAGATGGGGAAATTGGAGCCATATTTTCTAAGGCTTGATGTTCCATGATTTCTTCCCTAGTAAGTCCTAATGGGTTATTCATGATGTCTTCAATCTCATATGGTCCTGATGGAGATGAGGGTTTTTGCTATGGGATAACATGACTTATCGAATAAAATTCTTGAGAATTTGGATCATTGATGGTAGATGAGACTTTTGTTTTCTCCATGATTCTCTTGTGTTCTGATCTTGTTGTTACCATAGATTTTGGGTCAATGATGGGCGAGGTGTATTGAGATTTTTGATGTTTGAAATCTCTAGTTGACTCAAATCTAGGTAGAAGAGACTCTAGTTGACTCAAATCTAGTTGTATTAAGTCTTTTGGAAGAAATGCTTATAATGGGGGATGAAAAGGTGGGTGATATGTAGAGTGATCTTTGCAAACATTTTGGGACAACACTTTTGACTTGAGTTTAATGTTTTGATGTTGGATAAAAGATGTTTATGAACTTGGAAATATTTAGGATAGACTCATGACCTTCAAGATAAACTAGTTCAAGGATGATAACTAACTTAACTAAGTGCATGGAAAAGGATTCATTTCACATATAAAGTAGACAATTTAGGGTTTGGGGTTTGATTGATGTTCAAGTTAAAAAGTGTTTGGTGTATTCAAAATTTTCCTCAAATTTTGATGAAGTGAAGGATGAAATGTGATGAAGGGATGGATGGAATGTTTGACCCAATTTTGACCTAGAGTGAACCTTTTTTTTCCAAGACCAATGTAGTGGGAAACATGATAGACCTCTAAAGTGATAATACTCCAAGAACTCAATGATTTTGGTAAAATAGGACCCGAATGATTTTGGAAATAGGACCCAATGATTTTGGACTCAATATTTGCAATGTTTTTCTTGTATGATAGTGGGTGTAAGGTTAGGTTGTAAAACATTAGTATTTGGTCTCCAAATGGTCATGTGGGGTTCAATTCGTGTCTAGTTTATCTTTCTTAAATGAATTGATTTTACAAACACTCTTCTTGATTAAGTTTCCAAACTAAATGTTTATGTCAAAAACATCATAAATTTCACAATGCCCATTTCATGAAAATATTGAGATTAGAGCCACAATTTCCTATGTTGTCTTTGATAAATATGGATTATGATTGAGTCAAGATATTTAGAAGTCACTAAGAATAGAAACCCTTAGGAAAAATAGTGATATCAAAGGTAAATCAAGAGGCACCCATATTTACTAAAGTGTTTGAAATTTTGAAGATAGTGAATGTTTATTTTTGGAACATTTTGGAGCCAAGAAATGTATCAAACTCACTCACAATCACTTACAATCCTAGGTTTGAAATGGATATACTTTGTTGAGTTCCCACTTGGATTTCTCCAAACACTAAACAACATGAACAATTAGAGATTTGGTGACACTAGCCCCCCCTTTCTTGGCATAGACTTCTTGGGACCACCAAATCTCAAAATACTTTAAATCCGTAGATCAAAAGGATTTTTCTGTTTCTACTATTGAATAGTAAGAATGTGGGATGGCTTCAGAACGACCATTCTTACACCAAAAATTATTAAGGATTTTTGGATTTCTAAACAAAGGCTCATAATAAGGGGCTTCCATTTTAGGATGTGTAATGATAAAATCCTTGTGAGGGGTCTCCCAACCCTTAGAAGAAGGGATTTAAACATCATAAAGATGTTGGGGGAGAGCTATCATGTACCACTTCCCACTGATCACAATTTTCATTGTAATCACACATTTATATTGCAGTTTGGAAGAGCTTGGATTTAGCTCATTACTGCTTGGGTCATTCCCTCCTTTTGAAGTGGGGAGACAGACCCTCTAAAGGTGAATAATAGCAAGGAAGTCTATTCATAGTTCGTTCATCTTTGTTTGCATGAACAAAGAGAGAACACACGCCGCATCTTTTTCTCACACTTGTAAAGGGGGTTCAATTTTAATCCAAATGAAAGATGTAGGTGATTTCCAAAGTGTTAGAGAATGTTTATGTTTCTCAAGGTCATCAAATGGCATGAGAGAATTGCATACACATTCACTAATAACGTTGTAAATCACAAAACATAGAAAACAATTGTAACACCTCAAAGTACTGATGAGTTTGTTTTAAGCACCAAATAAAATATGAAGTTGCTTTGTTCAATTTTGAAGCCCAAAAGACAATGATGAAATGATGGTTCAATTTTAGCCTCGTTTGAGTGTTCATTTTAAACCCAATTTAAATTTAGTTTTCCTAAGATTGTAAGTTTTAAAATCCAATGGAAATATAAACCAAAGCAGCATATGATGGGCTATAATTACCCCAAAAGTGTTGAAACACTTGTTACAATTATAAGATTTAAAGAAAAGAATCCTTTTTCTTCAATTAAGTGCTCCATGCTCCTCTTGAAACCTAAAATCCATGTTCCAAATGTTAGATTAAATCAAGAAAACAAGAAGATGTGAGGGTTAGATAAATGATTAAGCATTAAAACCCTAAAACCTAGACTAAGTTGCAATGTGATTTGAATTTAGATACAAAAATGGAAAATTTAACTCTATCAAAATTGAAAAAAACTTATACCATTGCGTAAATCATGAAATCATACCCCATTTAAAAAAAAATCTTTGAAAAAGACCTTCATATGACAAAGATATGTCCATTTTAAGATAGACTATAAAAGAAAGAAAATGATAGCATCGCTATATGAATATAGCGATGCTTTTGCATTATGGCGACTCTTTTTCAATTATGGTGATGCTTTTTTCAATTATGGTGACACTTTTGCAAAAGCATCACTTTGGTGAATGGTAGTGTCGCTCTGGTGAATAAGGGCATCACTCAACTAAAAAATAACATCACTATAGCCACCAAAAGCGTTGCTCTAGCCCAAAAACCTGCAACTCACAATTTTTTTAAGAGAAAATCATCAAAAAAAGTTAGTAAAGCCCTCCTTCTAGCACCAAAATGTGACCAATGGATTAGTATGGGTTAACCACACTTGATCCATGAGGAATTGAAGTGTGATTTAGCTACTAAACCTCAGTCCCAATAAATTCATTCAATGTAAATCAAAGTGGAAGCCATTAAAAATTAACATGTTAAACTAAAAAATCTTCTGAAATACCTAATCGAATCCATTGAAACTTATTCTATTGGGGGATTTGTGTCGTGTTGATGTGGAACAATGACCCTTTCCTAATCTCGTGATCAATGAGCCTATTTCAGTCGATTCTATGGAAGAGAATTGATGAAATGTTTGTGATGAAATGGATTTAAAACTTGATTTAAGCTAAAATGGACATGATGCAAGCTAATTAAACATGAGATTATGCTACAAATGATCTAATTATTCTATTGCTAAACTAATCTAAGATAAGATTATGCTAAAAGATGAAAACCCTAATTAAAAACAAGCTAAGATGGATGCATGGAAGCTATTAATGGAAGCTTAAAGCTATTATGAAACTAAAAATGGATTAAAATGTGTTAAATGTGAGTAAAATATGAGTGTGAGATGGATGATATTCAACAACATAAGTTTTCTCTGAAAAAGATCGATGAGATTCAACAACATAAGTTTTCTCTAAAAAAGATGGATCCATTTGTCTCCAAATAGTGACCTATTTATTAGAGAGAAAATGAGAAATAGAGGGTTGAGATTGAAAAGATTAATCAATGGTCAAGGATGAAAGGAAGAGGATACATGGATCATGGATTCTCATCAATGGATAAGAATACATAATGGGATTTAATCAAGGGTTCACATTTGCTTCTAACAAACACACTTTTGATCTACACACACAAGTCAAAGGTGACTTGTTCAAAAGGTTGAAAGATAACTTGTAACTCAAGTTACAAGGAAACTTGCATTTGAAGCTAAGTACAAATATCCCTTTTTCAAATGATGGAGGAATAAGAATATTCTTTTGGAATATTCCTATGGGTGAGGAAAAAGGCATTTTGTAAATTAAAATAAAGTTTTAATTGTGCAAATTGGGGACAAGGAATAGTCCCTCTGATTAGAGGAAAGTTAGATTAATTTCTAATTAAACGAGATTTAATCACACAATTAGGGGATTTTGGAGGAATAAAGTGATTTTCATTAAATTAAATGATTTAATCAATGGGAAAAGGGTGAGATGACATTTAATTAAATAACTTGGGGTTATTTAATTAAATTAGAAGACTTAGAAAATTAAATTAAATATGTTGATTTATTTAATTTAATTAGATGAAAAGTTAGCATGAAAGGGGGTGAATTAACCAGATTGAATTAATGAGGTTAATGGAAGCAAATGATGTAATTAATTAAATAGCTAAGCTAATTTAATTAATTAAGTGAAAAGAGGATGGGTTTTAGGATGAAATGATGTTAGTTAGCCAATGTGATCCATTGAGACATTTTTAGGTGTCTATACAAATATCACAAATTCAATTTGAAGGCTATTAGATGCATTCAAAAACTTCTCCTTATCCCTTTGCTACTAGGAAGGAAATATGATGGTAGAATTCCTTTCCAATAAGTCATGTGAGCTAGATGTTTAAGATATTTTCATGATGAATCCCATAATTGGAAAGATATCCCAACATGACTAGGATGTTTGAATTCTTGAGGCTTGAATTATGAGTGTTGGCCTCTCAGATTGTTTATGATGGCCTTTCTAATTTCTATGTTGTCCTTCACCTACTGCTTCTCTACACTAGTATACAGTCCTTTCCAACTAATTCCATAACTTCAATGGTCACTGCATAGCCTAGCTCTCAATATAAGATTGATTTAGCATGTATTGAGCTTGGGGATTTAGCAAGAACCCTAGATAAGAATAAATCTCAATGAAAGAATCACAAATAGCCTTGAAAATGCCCCACGAGGTCTTTAAATATCCACAAATTAGTGAGAAAAGTATCTTTGTATGCAGGTCCCTAGAATCTCTTGCCCATGTGTGGAGATTGGATACTTAGACTAGATCCACTACTTATTCATCATAAAAAATTCTACCTAAAATGAGGCAATTGAAAAGGTTGTTGACATCAATATGTTCTAAGACACCCACATTCACAAAAAAATATTGTTGAACACCTTTTTAGAAAATTTTATAATGGTGTTCCAAGCTATGACACGAAGCTAGTGTGTACTAAACTTCATAAAGGCCCATCTGCAACTAAATGCTACAACTATAGTTGGGATTGTCAACATGGGTCTAAAGGTGGGAAGTTTGGATGGTATTTTTGTTGAACAGTTTGGATAACTAAGAGGGGGAGTGAATTAGTTATCACAAAACACTTTTCCTTTCTTTGATTAATCAAGATCAATTTTTGACCAATCATATGTTAATTAAAATAGATATGAACATGCAATAACTTAACAAAACCATGCACAATCAACACCAGAATTTATGTGGAAACCAAAGATGGGAAAAACCATAGAGAATGCTAATTCTCAATTATAAAGCATTGTTTAAGGTGACACCGATTAAGGTGATTTTTATAAGGGTTCACTACCAAAATTCTCACTATAGGTAAGGCTCATTGTCGATGGGCTCATTTCTTGATTAATACAAAAATCACTGATTATAAAATAGAAAAAACATGAACTGATGAAGTTACATCTACATATGCATGAATTTAGTTCTAATTAAGAGCACAATATCTGACTTGAACAAATCCCGTGAAGAATATTCTGCACACCTCCTTGCACAACCTTAGCAATGTAGATTGCTTCTTCCAAACACTTTCCTTCACTTCCTTCTTTGTTTCTTATTGCATAATCTTTCACACCCTTATCACTATTCACACATACCAGACTTCTTTTTGGATACTCATTAAGATTCTCTACATATATATATACATATACACAAAGAAAAAAATGAGTCGGCCTAGAAAAACATGTTGGCTTAAAGAATCTACCTTGAAATATTCAATAAGGCTTGGCATACTAGCTCCAAAACCAAAAGATAGGTTGCACATAAATATCTTCCTACCACATTACATTGGGACCCATAAATAGGTCATACATAAGATATAACATTATTACCAAAAGATAGCTAACTTTGAATTACATGAGATATATCCCAGAGCCGATGGGAATGCCACAACCAAGACCAAATATTGATCATCATCAATTTATAGGAACACCACACCCAAGACCAAATCTTGATCACCATCAATTGATAGGAATTCCACAACCAAGACCAAATATTGATCAACATCAATTTCAGTATCAACCAGAGGAATGTAATTAGACATACCAAAAATTGTAACATGCTACATGAATGTTTGGGTAGCAAGGATACCCTCAATAAGATTTAGGCACAACAACTGGTGACAAAAATATTAGTCTTCATTGATCACAAATATCCCAAAAATAAATACTACCATATTTGGATCAAGGATAACATCCATACGATGTAACATCGTAGCATACACTAGGATAGATCATTTATGTATACCATCTAAAGCACAACCTTCTGGATCCTATATTTTAACATCAATGACAACAATGCCACATCAACAACTTCTCAACAATCCCCCCTTTGGAATTGATGGAAAAACTGAAAAAAACTCCAAGCTCTCCCCCTTTTTCAAGCAATTCAATTCTTCAATTTTTATTTATTTTTGTTTTTCTCTTCAATTTCCCCCACTTTTTTCCATCAAAGGCAAAGGGCCAAATAAGATCATTCAAAAAATTAAGTAAAAATAAAACTTTTCACATGAATTTTTTTCTTGTACCTTTCTCTCACAATTGGAAGAATCCTATTCCAAGCTTGCACCATAGATACCATTCTTGCACACACACTTTCTTGTAGAACCGACATCCCAAATGAAGATGACTTGTCCAGAGATAGAAACTATTGTTCATAATCCTTTGCATTAGAAAGTATCCTATAGAGATGGTCCAACTAGACCTCAACAATTTATTTAACCAAATAGAAGGTTTTAACCAAGTCTTCCCTTTGTCTTTGAGTAGAAAATAACTTACCTTGCAACTCACCAACTCTTATCCTCTATTTTCCATCTTTATCTTTGAAGAAGTCAAAACACTTCCCAATTTCATTCAATTGCTTCAATTCTACTTCTAAAATTATCAACAACAACAGGCCACCAGAGACAATATTTTTAGATGTTAGACATCTCCTTAAGGAATTCTCTTGTCTCACCAATGTGTTAGAATAAATTATATTTTCTTGTGACACACCTTCTTTCAATCATAGCTTGGAATTTATCTCCTTTATATTTTTCCTGCAACAACCTTTCTTCAACAACTTCTACTAGATCAGCCGAGAATGAGTCAGAAATAATAGAAACAATAATACCCTTTTTGAGAAAATAATCAACCAAGGCATCTTCAATTCTAGGCCTACTGAATGGAGAGCAGGAATTCCACATTTCACCAATATTTTTCATATCACCTTCATCCAACATAGAATGAACTTCATCTATATCAGACACAAACTCTTCTTCCTTCTTCTTCTCTTTTAAAATAGTGATGACATGCTTTGTGTTAATTTTCTTCCTTTTAGGTTTTTGAGGGGAACCACCAATGACAACCTCTAACTACCTCTTACCAGAGGAGGAACCCTCCTCAAACTGATTGATAGGTGTAGCACTAGACACTATCACAATGAACCATAGATTCATCTGCAAGGATGCGAAATAAAATTTGCATGCATTTTATTTATCTTCCATATATTCCAAATATCTGTAAGTTGCTTTCTGATAGGAATGTCAGACTTCCACTTAACATTTTATTTTGATGGTAAAGAATTTAGAAAGTAGGACACTAAAAATATGAGCAGACACCCAAACTAGAAGGGATAACTCTCAACCAAAAACATTCTAACATTCTCAATTAGGTTTTCCATTACCAGGCTACACAGATCAAACTGTTGATTTTACTTCACCATCTTATGTGCAAGATACACAACAATAGAAGATGCAAAACCTTCATGATTTCAAAAATAGATTTTGTATGAGATACCATAAGCAACATACCTTACTATAGGATCAACAATGGTATTTATCAGTAGAGCTCAAGGGTCTTTGTCACTACTAGTAAGTTCCTCCACATCTTTGTATTTCACCGTTTTCTTCCCAGGGAGGTCACCAACTCTACACAATCCAGTAATAGCTTCAATGGCTTCCTTAGTGATTGGATAGGTTTTTTCCAAATTATTCTCATCCTAGAATCAACTCAATAGGAACAAGATAGACTCTTTGTTAAAAAACTAGGGGAATTCTCCCGATAACTCCATGTGTAGGGCACAATTTTTTTTCAATTCATTAGCCTTCAACCCTAACTCCATTTCCTTCATCTTTTGATGATCAAATTCATCCAAATCAACTCCTTTCAACTTCAGTAGAATACCGCCACTAGATTCGCTACCAATCAACATGGATTCCATTGTCGTGCTTAGCCTCTTCAATATTTTTATCACTCAATGAAATACTCTTCTTCTTTGCAAACTATGAGAAATGATTTGAAACTCCATCTTTTATCCTTGATTTCTCATGATGAATCCACCACAAAAACATGCATTGATGATGCCAAAAATTGTACTTATCTTTTCAATCAACTGGATTATGCTTCATCATGCAACATCACCCGGATATAGCTTAGTAAAGCCAAAAAACATATCAATATTACTTCAAAGAGGGGGAACCATTAGGATATGCATTGAAAAACTCCCCCTGAGCCAAGGTAGGAGGCTCAAATTCTAGAAGACCTTTTACCAGGATTTAGTACCACAAAAGAGCTCTCCACACTCTTTTCCTTTTTCTTACAAACCATGACTATCTTCTTCTTTGATTCATCTCATTCTACAATCTCCTTTTTATTTTCAATAATTTTCGAAGCAACATATTTGTATGTGTGAGCATAATGTCTAGATTTATTTCAATTGTAGAATCTTTTCCTTGACTTAACTGAGTGAACCCTACATCTGCATTGATTAGCTTTGTGACCATAATCATGACAGACATTATTTATTCCATTCCTTTTATATGGATTAGACAATTGACTTCTATAATGACTTGCTTTATGACCAAATTTTTGACAGTTAAAGCATTTAATACTCAATTCCATCTTGCTTTTTCCCTCTATAGCCTTATTTCCAAAAAAATTACATAGAAAACAATGACCATAAATGATAAGTACCTTTGAGCATTTGGTTTCCTCATCGAAGGTCCTTTTGTAGATATTCTAGAGTTCTAGACCTTGCTAGTTACAACAGATCTTGCTTTAGATTCAGCTTCAACTACATTGTCTTTACCCTTAGTGTCCTAATTTGAGATTTCCCCTAAGAAGACAAGTCCTCCCTTATCCTTGTGATATTTATCTAGGGACAAAATTTGATCTAGAATCATGCTACCTTCTTAAATCTTGATCTAACTTCTCATTTTCTTTTGATTTCTATTTGATGGTATCTTTGAGATTTTCTTCAGTTTTCTTCCATTCTTCCATTTTATATTTGATGGTGTCCTTGAGACTTTATTCTATCTTTTTATATTAATCCAATCGAAGCTTTAGATTTACAAAAAATTCCTTTGACTCTTTTAATTTCTCGTTGACCTCTCTATGTCTTTCTTTGAATTTCTAGATTTTCTCCCTTAGCTTTAAGATGCAAGCATTTGTGTCCTTGATGTTTTCTTTCAATTCCTCATTTTCAGATTTCATACTTTCCATATAAGTTAATATTGACTTTAGTTCTTCCTCAAAGTAATAATCTCCTTCCATCTTTTCAAACTACCAAGATCTCCCTCAAGCGGTTAAGCTCTATCTATAAGGGACCAACCTCTTATACTAATTATTAAACAGTCCAAATAAATGAGAGGAGGGGTGTGTAGACATGTAAAATTAACTTAACACCTATCACACATCCCGAACACCATCAGACAACATCAAATAGCATCAAAAAACACCAAACAACATTGAACAACATCGAACAGCCTTGAACAAAATAAAACAATATTGAACATCATCTCAGAACACCCCATAACATCTTGAAATGACTCAAAATTGTCTTGTAACATCTCAAAATGACTTGGATTTATGGTGTAAAATGTCAAAATGACTCAAAATTGTCTCGTAACATCTCAAAATGACTTAGAATTGTCCCGTAACATCTTGAAATGACTCAGAATCATCTTGTAACATCTCAAAATAACTTGGAATTATCTTGTGACATCTTGAATCATCTCAAAACCATCCTAAAATAGCTCAAAATCATCCCGTAATGTCTTGGAACATCTCAGAATCACCCCAAAACAACTCGAAACCATCCAGTAATGTCTTAGATAATCTTGAATCATCTCGAAATCACCTCGAAATATATTGAAATCATCTTGTAATGTCTCAAAACATCTTTAAATCATATCGCAATGTTCTCACATCGCACCACATCAAAAAGACATCGAAAACCCTAATTCCTCTATTAATTGAATAAAACAACGTGATTTAATTAATTCACTTTTTCATCATTTCAAACAAATTAAACAAATTTCACTTGTTTAATAAAGTCTTGAAAACCCTAATTCATCTATTGATTAAATAAAACAACATTATTTGATTAATTCACGTTTCATCATTTTGACCAATTAAATAAATCACATTTATTTAAATAAAGTCCTAATCTCACTTTATTTCATCCTAATTGATTAAATGATGCCAATTATTTTATTATATCACTAAAAGTATATTAAATTATTAAATAATTATTTAATTACGACACTTTCCCTCCAAATTTTGAATAATTAAATCAAACTATTCAAACCAATTATCAAAAATCAAATCAAACTAATGTAACTTTGTTTGCAAACATCAAAATTTGATTTGAAAGTTCAACTCCTAAAAGGAATTAATTAATTAAATCAATTAATTCATATTCCTCACCCACTTTCTAATTGAGCAAATTACAATTCTTGATTGAGAAATCTATTTTGTTAACTAATCAATCCAAATTGTTAACTAAGCAATCTAATCTATTAATTGATCAATCACATTCCTAACTAAGCCATCAAAATCCTAACTTAGCAATCTAAATATGTTAACTAATCAATCACATCCCTGCTTAGCCAATCTATTTCTCAATCACCTGAATTGTGCAATCAACTTTGCACAATTTTCTCATGTCTTAATCCTCTCAACACATTCCAACCAGTGATCTGGATATTCTTCAACACGATATCGATCACCCATTTCAAATTTTATTTTCTATATAACAAACCCCTTTCTTCACAAATAAGGATTAGAGTGTAACACCCCTCCATTTTACTCTACTGTGTGAACAATGTTGTTTCCCATTTATGCTTTTGTATTGTGTTGTACCTTGAAATTGTACTTGGTTATAGTTGATCACTGTTTTATCATGATGTATCTTGATGTGATGATACTATATTTTGATGTGATTATTATGACATGTTGGAAGTAGCATAAGTGGATATTAAATATATGATGTTTCATGCTTTCGATTGTATTGCTATGTTAGATGCGTCAGTTAAAACTACTATATTGTTGAAGAGGACGGTATCACATCACTCACTTGCGAGTGCCCTATGATTTCGTGATTTCCTCTTCACGGTGTGCATTATTTATGACATATTATTACATGTGGTTATATTCGTTGTTCGCAGGTTGACAGGTACAAGACATCGACTCCACCTGGTTTCAAAGGTTCGAGCGTGTCCATTGCCCAATGACATTTGATTGGGAGATAGTAGCTAGGATTCCCATGCTGAGTTGTCACCCTGGTCATAGTGTGTCGTCAGTCCTAGTATGGTCCAGTTGTTCTATTTTGTTCTAATTATCTAATTTTAGTTTATTTTGGAAGTTAGAATAATGTTAGAAATGTGATTAAATTATTGAGTAATTTAATTTAATTAATAAATATTTTAATCTTATGATAGATTTATTTTATTAACTGATTAAGTTATTTATGTTGAAATGATCTACATTATCTATTTTGGAAAAACATGCATATTTAAGTTGGAATTGGAAATTAGGAAAAGGAATTAAAAGTCAATTTAGAAATTTAAAAAAATTCAAAAATTCAAAAATGAGATATTTCCTATTTTCTATTTTCTAGAATTTATGAGGGTGGTTGTAGGATTTTTGGAAGGAATTTTGCATATCTTTGAATTTCTTCACAAATTTTAAAAAATGGAGTTTTTGGAGAAAATTTGAGAAGAGAAGGGGAAGGATTGCTAAATTTTGTGGGTTTGGAGGAAAAGCTCAAAGAATCTGTGGAGCTTAAGAGGGTTTCATAGCACCATTAGGATCTTCATCACACTTCAAGAGAAATCAGGTTCTCATCTTGCTTTGATGGAAATTTTATCTTTTGATCTGTTGGATTTTGTATGGAGGGTAAAACTTGTTGAGATCTTGTTTGCATGATTTGGGTGAAATTGTTCAATATTGAAAATGAGTATTCTTGGTTGCAAATAGAAATTCAATTTATTTTTCTTTCAATTGTTCTTCAAGTTATTCAAAGTTTTATGCTTGGATGAATGGCTATTTATTTATATAATCATAAATAGGCTTGTGTTTTTATTTTTTTATAATTTCTCTTGTAAGGTTATGCTAGCCAAATTTTATTAAAACTTATTAAAATCCAAAATTTTAATAAATGGGGCTTCTGGTTTCTAGTTTTTTTTTTGTTTAAAAAAATAAAATAAAAAAATACAAAGGACTATCATTTATTTTGAAAGAAAAAACAAAATAAATATAAAAAAATGAAAAAATGAAAAAAGGAGGTGTTGGGGCTCACCCCATCGCCGCCCCCATGGGAAGTGGCATGGGGGAGCGCACCTAGCGGCCCTCCTAGTCTGCGGTCGACATGGATTGTGCAAGCAACGACCACCACAATTGGTGGCAGCACTGTTGGTGTCGCCCGTGAGGTAACCGCAGTGGTTCCTTCACCGCCTGCGCCAACCCTCCGGTGGCGCCACCTCCTACGGCCGCCCACAGCCAAAGTTGTTGCCTCCTATGGCTGCCGCAGTTGGTAATGCCACTGCCTGGTAAGAAAACTATGGCCGACTTCAACCAAGAAAAAGACACGGAGCCCAAGGTTCGTGCGGCCCAACCCTAGGGTTGGTGCGTGAACCGAGGCATGCCTTTGGTCTTTTTAAATTTTTTAAAAAAATATATATATTATTATATTTTATTATAATTTTTATAATATTTTAAATATTATATTATTATAATATTTTATTATCATGATATAATATTATATGTTAATGTGATGAATTAGGGTAATCTTAAATGATTTTAATATTATGATTTAATATAATATTAAATGATTTTAATATTATGATTTAATATAATATTAAATGATTTTAATATTATGATTTAATATAATATTAAGTGATTTTAAAATTATGATTTAATATAATATTAAATGCCTTCAATAGGTTTAATATTTTGTGTTATATAATAATTGTGAGATTTAAATAATAATAATCTCTTTAATGTTTTAACATTAGCATTTTGAATATGGGTATTTCATTGTATTATTACATTATTTAAATGGGGAATATTGTTTTGTTTTAGAAAATGAGTTTAATTAATTGTGGAATAAATATTTTATTCTAATATGGGATTATGCTTTTATTTGAACTATTGGGATTTAGATTAATGTTTCATGTATTTAAATGCTGTGTGGAAATAAAAATGATTTTTAAATGGCATAATTAATTTTGTTCATTGAACGCACTGTTTACTGAATGCTAGTGAGGAAATGGGTTTAGTGAACCCAAATTAGATCTGATTATTGTCCTAGTATTGATCTATGTGCATTATCATTTGGGAATTATGGGTTGTAAAATTTAATCAAGTCTTCCAATTGGATTTTCAAGTTTGTGGGTTGTCATACTGTGTGGTCAACCTTGAGATTGCCTTGGGTAGTGCATAACCAGTTTGTTCCCCGGTTATCACAAACGGGAGTGTGTTGATTGTATGTCATGGTTAGGGATGTGATATCCTTGCGTAGCACTTGTGTACCCTTGGGTTGTGGAGTTGTTCCACGTGTCGTCTTAGAGGAGTGGCTTGTAACAAGGGCCGACACATGAAGTGGTGCTAGGGTAACTCATTGTAAGTTAGTTAATCCAATGATAACTTAATTAACTGATTAGAATATCACATAGTACCAAACACTTAATAAGATAATTATGCCTCACTCGGGATCACAAGGGCTTGTAAAGACTTGGGTTGAGACGGGAAGGCCTGGAATGGCAAGATCGTTATCTTGTCTCTATGAAAGATTATTGATTCTGCATTGGTTTACATGAGGGGCTGGAAGTCGTTAGAGGTTACCAGGGTAACCTAAGATGGGGGCTGGGACCTAGGAAGACTCACTAGGGTAACCCATGTAACATTGTGATGACACTTCTCCTAGGTTGACAGTATGTTCGCAACAGTGACGTAGTTGATTATGTAATTCTAGAAGCATTGTAACCTTGTGTCAGTGATGTCATTGTATTTATTTTAGTATGGTTATGTTAGCTTATGTCTAGAGGTAGATGTCCTTGGATAGAAATTCTTGTTACTATCTCCTAGCACGGGGGGTGGGCCTTTGGGTTTCACTTGGTTGGCTGGCGTGCACCTTAATCCGTTGGGTTCTTTCTTCTTGCTCATGTGGACGAGACTTCCAGTTGCAGAGCTCATGGGTGCCAATATTAGTTTTTGCTTTATTTCATTTCAGTTGATTCTGTAATTATTACCCCTCTGTGTTATCGAGGTGGAATTTTTTAATTGTAATCCTATTTGTTGGACTTGCCTCATTCGGAGAATGAGTGTTGTAACCTTATTGTTTAATGAATGGATTAATGCATTTGAAAGTTATATATTATGCTTGTTGTAAAATTATCTTACTTGGAATGAATGTTTTATTTCATTAATTAAATAATTGACATGGGTTGTATTTATGTTTGTGTTGAGGTTCTATATAAACTTTGTCTCGTAACCTTAGAGGATGTTGGCATTGTTAGCGAACTTACTTATTAATTGTAATTAAATAAATAAAAAATTAGCTTGTTTAAGTAGTTGTTGCAACTTCCTCTAGGGTTGCGTGGCGGGGCGTTACATAGAGAATCAACATAAGTTGAGCAACAAAGTGCTATCAAGAACACCATTGGTAGAGCTTCACCATTTATTCAATCAACCAACCAAAACATTTACTCATCAAGATTTTGCACACAAAATTTGGAGGCTTCGCGGTGATAAGAACAACCCAACATCAAGAAAATGCACTCCACTATGGGATGGTAAGACTGTGTTATTCTTGTACATTTAATATTGTAATCATAGATTCATTTATGTATGTTAGAATAACTTAGTTTCATTTTGTATGTGTAGGTTTAGATCTTAGATTAATATGTTTAATCTTAGTTTAGATGCTTAGTTTTGGCATGTTTTTATCCATCTTCTAGTCTAATGTTCTCCCCCTCACACATTCTAGCACACCTAGTGGGACCCTTGTTTTTGAAGTTGTAGGTCTCAAAAACACACTTGATATAGTTTTCACACACTACCTAGAAAAACTTGCATGTTTGACTGTCAAGAAAACTACGCTATTGCCTAAAAATTACTCTATTGATTGTCAAGAAAACTGTGCTATTGCCATGGGAATAGCGTTATTGCATTTTTCTTGCACGTTTGCATCTTTTTCCTGAGTAGTTGCTCTGACAAACAAGTGCACATATCCTTCACTATTGTAATTTGATTTTCCACTAACTTTTGTTTGTTTTTGGATGTGTAAATAGGTATTGACAGATATGATGTAGGATTCAAGTAACATTAACATGTTTTTTTATAGGGAAGATGATTGGTCCCAATTTTTTAGATTTACATTTAATTAACTTAGGAATCTGAATTTGGTGCTCTAAAATAAAAAAAAACACAAGCTCACTTTTGATTTAGTGTTTAAAATTGAACAAATTCATGTTTTCTTAGATTAGGAATTTGAATTTGGTGCTGTAAAATGAACAAACATAAACTCAATTTTGATTTAGTGTTTAAAAATGAACCAATTTCCTATTTTTCCTAACTTAGGAATTTGAATTTGGTGCTCTAAAATGAACAAACACATTTTTTATTTTATTTAGTGTTTAAAAATGAACCAATTTCATGTTTTCGTAACTTAGGAATGTTAAATTTGGTGCATAAAAATAGAACAAATGATTTTAATTTTGTTGACACATGCATGATTTACATTTGTTAACCAATGAGAGAACAAGACTATTTTCTTAGAAACACCCAAATTTGGAGCTTAAAATGAACAAGTTATTTCTTTTGTATAACACCATTGTTATTTTTGAATGATAACCTGAATAATTCCTATTGGTGCAAGTAGAAAGAACATTTTGTTTTTGTTATTCACATATTTATGGGGATAACATTGCTCGAGGTGTTTAAAATGAATCAATTTGCTATGGATTGTTCGTTGTGCATTCATTGATTGGAAAAGATAAAGTGTTTTATCTTCTCCCCTTGCACCTTTTGGTGATCATGGTGAACGAAAGAACATTTTTGAGAATTGCACTTTATTTTTCAAGTTTACCTTAAAGAGGGGGCTTGCCTTGAGATACATCTAATGCTGGAGAACTCATTGCAAGGTCTCAAAGAACATTTACTAGTGGGCTATATTAAAGGTTGTGAAATTGTAAGAAAGTAACTTCAAGCCATGTTGACAATAGACTACATCTAATCCCACGTCTTAAGTGGAACAAGAGTGGTTAAAGAGCCTTAAGTGGCTAGAGGGTGAGTGTCATATTTTTGCGTTCACAGTTATCACTAAGACCCAAATTGTTTTAGAGGCCACCCTATTATCCAAAAATATTCTCTAAAAGTGGTGCATTGGAATTTACTTCTGAATAGTTACTTGCCATGTCTAACTACAGGATTGTTCCATAAGTTGCATTTAAAATAATCTCTTTGAAGCATGAGGCAAGCATTCCTAAGATAATGGTGTTTATCCTCTAGGGTTGTAATTGTTGGTTTATGTTAAACTTACCCATTACATTCAAAACAATTTGACATCAAATTCTATGATTGACTTAAAGAAAAAAGAACATATTAAAAAAAAACACTGAATGAGATGGATGAACCACAAACCCTTTGATTTAGGGAATAATTGTGAAAGAAGCCTTATGTTTTCACCCCTTTGAAAGGATCTTTCCTTAAAGGTTTCTGAACATTCTAGCTTTGATTTCAAGTTACCTTAATCAAAGTAAACATTTGGGAACTATGGCTTGGGTGTTGTTATTTCACAAACTAAGTTATAGACATGAAGGTCACATAATTCCATGCTTGTTGAGTCAATCTAAGTGTTGTCTTATCACTTTCCATACTTCAAAACACAGAGAAAAAGTTGAGAGAAAGTTGTTTATAAGATCATTGTTTGAACCAAAAAAAATGGAAATTCAAAAGGTCAGATAGTCCCACATCCATTATTTCCATCCTACCTATTTGAAATCAAAATAAAACAAACCATTAAGGTCATTACTCCACTCAAAAATCCATGATATCAATAGTTACTTGGGACTCATAGATAGTACAAGTAAGATTTCCTGTAACATATCCTCTAGAAAAGGAGGTGGAAGATAGACCCTAGTTCTTCAAAATTTTGATTTCCAAGAAGTAGTATCATTCCAAAAAATCACTCAAACACTAGGGTCTTGAGCTTCACAACAACCATCCCATAAGACCATCAAAATTTATGACCATCTGGCAACCAACTGTCCCAATTTAACAACCAAATCTTTTAACACTGATCTTTCGGCCTAGTCTCACATATATCAAAGGTGAACAAACTGAAATCATAAGAAGCTTGAGAACTTCCATTTTTTAGAATGAAACACCCCAAAAATTTCTCACCACATCAATTGTCCTAGATGAAGAGGAAGAAAAAGATGACATAGTAGCAGAGAGACCCATATTACCACCACCTGCGTGGCAATAAATATCCCCTTTATAATCTCATTCAAGGTCAAGATCCCTAAGATAAAGTCCACAGGTTGTCATTTCAGACTTAGGCATCTTAGTCCAAAAGCTCTCAAGAAATACCTTTGGGAACTTCATGAAACCAAAACCAAGTTGGTATATAAATTTTACAAACGGGCTTCCAAGAAAAATCCAAACTTGTATTCCTTCTACTATTGTCAGAATCTGAGTTTTTTCCAATAGTTCTAATATATTACATAATATTTAGGACAACATCGGGTCTTTAGGATTGAGTCACCTAAAGAGTACAATCTCCCATAGGAGACCCAAGCTATTTATGAAAACCACGAGACCACACCATAGGAATAAAATGGAAGCCAACAAAACCACCAATATCCCACCAAAAAATTCCATGAACGATGAGAGTAGCCCATAGGTCTATAGGCCAAGTGACCTTGAAACTCCCTAGAAGAGATCATTATATAGAGACACTTTCACTAAGGAATAAATAAGACACAAATAGAAGGAGGTAATGAAACAAAGTAACCAAGACCCAAACAAAGTAGTTATAGAGGAGGTAAGTGGTGAAGAAGAGATAAATGAGGAAGAATTGTTTGAACATTCTAACAACCCTAAGGTTCTCAAAATAATGGACAAGTTAAGAAAGGACCCAAACTCCTATTTCAACAAGTTTGCACAAAGTGGTGCTAAATTACCCATAGACTTCAATGTAGAGGATCTCAAAGACCCCAATATTATTACCTTAGGGGAAAATTTAGTTGTGATACAAATAAGTTAACTGCTAGAGATGTCAAATATGCCACCCATGTTCTCACAAAGCACTGATCAAGCCAAAAAGAATCCATTGTTCAAAAAATCAACTCAAGTTGAACAAGCAGTAGTGGCACAAATTTATCAAGGGGTTCCATCTCAATATGAACCTCAAAATAACAATCCACCTCTTGGGAAATATATACCTCAGAACACATCAAGCGTTGACCCTTCTTAGAATAATAAGTACCATCAATAGGGTGGAATATGGGGCCCCCCTTTGAATAACTAGTACCATCAATAGGGTGGAACACAAGGCCCCCCTCCAAACAATCAATACCTTCAAAAAGGTAGACCAGAGGGTCCCCTTTTAAACCAAAAATTATATCAACAAGGTATCCCACCAATGTATCATTAGGGTAATCTTTAGCTTAGTCCTACCTAGTAGGGTGTTCCACAGAGTTCCCTAATTCCATCATCCCAACAACAAGGTATCCCACCAACACATCATCAAGGTAACCTTCAATTTTTTACTACCCAACATGATGTGCCAGAGAGTGCCCTAATCCAGTCATTCCAACAACAAGGTATCCTGTCAACGCATCATCAGGGTAACCTTCAGTTTAGTCCTACCCAGAAGGGTGTGCCACAAAGTGCCCTAATTCAATCATCCCAACAAAAAGGTATCCCACCAATGCATCGTTAGGGTAACCCTCAGTTTAGTCCTACTCAATAGGGTGTGATAGAGAGTTCCCTAATTTAGTCATCCCAACAACAAGGTATCCCACCAACACAACATCAGGGTAACCTTAATTTTAGTCCTACCTAGTAGGGTGTGATAGAGAGTGCCCTTATTCAATTTACCAACAAGGTATCCTGCCAATGCATCATCAGGGAAACCTTCATTTTAGTCCTACCCAACAAGGTGTGCCACAAAGCGCCATCATTTATTTGTACCAACAACAAGGTATCTCACCAACACATCATTAAGGTAACCTTCAATTTAGTCCTGCCCAACAAGGTGTGCCACATAGCACCCTTCTTCAGTCATCCTATCAAAAAGGTTAACCACAAAAGAATCATCAGGGAAGCCTTCCATATATTCCACCCCAAAAACAAGGAGTTAACCCTCCTTACATGCCATATGGCTATCAAGGTCTTGTACCTTCACAATACCTGATCTATATCCAAAACCTGGTAGGACAACAAGGTTGTTACATGCAGGGTTTGCAAACACATGCACCAAGAACAAAGATGGAAATAAGGCTAGATGTTGTCACCCAAAAAATAGAAGATATGTAGATAGGGAAAAAAGAAAACCTACACTCTACAAGAATTTTGTTCATTCCCATTCGATCATTCCATCATGGCTCTACCCTTTGCAAAAAAATTTGAGATACCTAGATTTGAAAGAAAGTAAAAAGGAGTAGGATATCTAGTAGAGCATGCACGAGACTTTTCAGTATCGTGTATGGAGGTATGGAAAAATGATCCCTATCTCATGAGGTTCTTTCCATGCAGCCTTATAGGTCATGCTATGGAGTGGTTTACCCATCTACAACCTGGAATCAAAACTTTTGATGAGCTATCTAGAAAAATTATAACCCACTTCTCATTTAACATAGAACAAGATGTCACCATCACTAGTCTATCCATGATCAAACAAGAACCAAGGAGATTCCTTTACCTCCTACCTACAGAGATGGAGACACAAAGCGAGTTGGTGCAAATGGCCCATTCCAAACAAGGATTTGGTGGATATTTTCATCACAAATGTCCTGCCCAAAATAAAATACTAGCTCACTATGCTATATCCTATAGACTTTGAGGAAACCATAAAAAAGGGGTTACATATTAAGAGATTCCTCATAGCAAGCAGAACCTTAAGAACAAAAAAATCGAAAGATAGTCCCTCTAGCTTGAATGAGAAACCCAAAATCTGGGCTAAAAAAAAGAATGTCACAAATGATGGAGTGGTATATGCTACAACAATATGGAGCACACTAAACACAAATCAGAACAAACCACAGGTAGCATAAACAAGCTATGGTACCAACAACACACAAAGAAACAAAATTACCTATCCCAAGAACAATTAGGTTGTAAATCAATAGAAAATATAGGGAGGGAAACAAAGGCAATATGATCAACCTAGGAGGCAATTTACTAAATTAGGTGGGTCACTTGAAACAATTATGTGCAAACTAGTACAAAAAAACCTCTTCAACATAAATGACCGCCCAAATTATGAGGAACCTAGCTTTAAGAAACCATGGTACAATGAGAAAGACTTGTGTGATTTCCATATGATGAAAGGACATACGACTAACAATTGCATGCACATCAAACATATCATTCAGGACTTAATGGACAAGGGGGAAGTAGATGTTGATCATCATCTCGGAAACAAGGATCTACAAATATACTCAAACCCAATCCCAAATCATGCTAAGATGAATGATAAAGGAAAGGGAAAAGAGTACCATAATGTTAATTATACATATGGTTACATAGTTTTAGGACCCATCTCACAAGTTGATGACAATAGGGAAAACATAGTAACGATATGAGGAGATAACAACTGCAATGTAACTACCCATTGAGGAAGAGTTAGAATATAAGAAGAACCTCCTAAACCAAAAATCAATTCATGAAGTGACTACAACATTGTGGAACAATTAAAGAAGACACCTGCCCTAATCTCAATCCTAGAATTATTGAAATTGTCACTCGCACATAGGGAGATAGTGGAAAACACAATGGAAATGTTAGTCCGTAATGACCTTGATCCCAGTCAGTTCCAAGCTATGGTTGGAAAAATCACTATAAATAATCATTTAATATTTTCAAAGAAATATCTACCACAAAGAACATTCCACAATCAATCTCTATATATAGAGGTTGGTGTTCATAAGACCATTGTCAAAAGAGTATTGATAGATAATGGTGCAGGTTTAAACATTTGTACCTTAAAATTCTTAAAAAAGTCGAGGTATTTTAATGACAGGATTGAAAAATGAAAGATTATCACTATAAGGGTCTATGATGACTTAGAGAGAAATTCTGAAGGAACAGTCAGGTTACTAATGAAAATAGGACCGACAATAATATAAACAAATTGTCAAGTACTAGATCTTGAGTTTCCATATGACCTACTCTTGGGACGCCCTTGGATCCACACATTACAAGCAGTACCTTCCACTTTCCATCAATGCCTAAATTTTCCCCATGAAGGAAAATTAGTAACACTATATGCCGATCCCAAACCTTTCCATTTTTATGCCAAGTTGGATGAGAAATACAATAAAATACAATGGGCGCCTAGTAATGATATAGCCTTCCATTCCTTTTCTTATGTAGATCCATCCATGATTCCATCAACCTCCACCAAAAACACATCAAATGAATAGCCAAAAATGAAAGCCAAGATTCAAGTGCTTGACAAGGGTAATGGGAACTACTATTTTAACAAAGAATCCTGCATCAACATTCTTCCACCAACACCCAAAGTATATGGAGGTACAAAAGAGATCAAGATAGTACAAATGATAGCCAAACCAAATATCTTTACCAAATGGGGAGACATGAAAGATGAAGAAATATTTTGATAGGACCTTTCATCTATGATCTAAAAGGAGGACCAAAAACAACCACAAAAGCCACAACCTATTTTAATTGATCCTAACACTAGAGGTTATTAATTAGTCAAAAAAATGGGATACAATGGAACAAGTGGACTTAGGATACATAAAAAAGGACGATTGGATCCTATCATAGTAGAAAAAAGGTATAATAATATGGGGCTAGGTTATAAACCAAAAGATGTGGTCATTCCAAAAACTAGATGAGCCTCTTGGAAGAAATGAAATTTTTTTTCTAGCATTAAGGCACTGGATATCTACCATGTCATGGTCAAAAAATTACCTATCAAAGACTTATTTGACAACTTTAGAATTGATAGGTTCCCTCTCCAATAAATGGAAACCATTCCCATCATCTATTACCATTCTAAAGTGGTCTCTAGTGAATACGAGTGGGATTCTCCTTCATTCATCACCGAATATGATTCCCCCACTTCTAGTAATGATGACTTAGATACCCAGTAGGAAAAATAAACCAGATCCATATTGACCCTTTCAATTACATCTATAAGCTTTGTAGACAAAGATAATTTTCTCCCACTCTATTACCCACAACTCATAGATTGGTATACACAACAACATACACCTATTTTGGATCCCCTAATAGTCCAAAAAATGAAAGAAAAATATAAAGATACAATCCCCTAGGGAAAACCACTTTGTGGCTCTATCGGATCCAAAAAAAGAGAAAAATAAAGGACACATACAAAGGTGAAAACCTCCCAGAGGCACCCGAGGATGGAGGATTCAATCTGCCCATATCAGAATATCAATAAAGATCAACACTCCTTGTAGAAGAAACATAATCCATAAATGTTAGTATAGCAGAGGACCCAAAGATAAAATACCATGTAGCATCACTTGACCTTGAGGAGAAATTTTTTTTCACAACATTCATCAATGATAGAAAGGTAAAATTTTCTTGGACCTATGCTAACATGCCTAGATTAGATCCAACATTAGTGGCACATCATCTAACTATCAGCCTAGGAGCAAAGCCTATCAAGAAAAAAACTCAGAAAAATGCATCCCCAGATAGAATTAATAGTAAAGGTAGAAATAAAGAAGCTACTAGATATGAGTTTCATTAGACCCATCAAATATACACAATGGATATCCAATCTAGTGCTAGTATCAAAACCTACTGGGGGCATAAGGATATGTACAAACTTTAGAGCCTTGAACAAGGCTTGTCCAAAAGATGAATTTTTGTTTCCAAGCATTGGAATGATTGTAGATCGAACAATAGGGTATGAGACGTTTTCCTTAATGGATGGTTTCTCTGGATACAACCAAATAAATATCTCTCCAGATGACCAACACAAAATAACATTCACTTGTGCTTGGGGGGCTCTCTGTTGGAATGTAATGCCTTTTGGTCTAAATAATGCATGAGAAACCTATCAAAGAGTAATGACGAACATATTACATGAAATTCTACACACAATCATGGAGGCATATGTGGATTACATCCTAGAAAATTCAATCAAAATTTTAGATTAGTTGACAAACCTATCAAGGGTATTTGATCAATTGGAATAGTACAATCTAAGACTCAATCCAAATAAGTGTGTGTTCAAAGTAAAATCTAGAAATATGTTGGGGTACATAGTGTCAAGAAGAGTGATAGAAGTAGATCCTACCAAGGTAAAAGCTATAATAGAGATGCACCTTCCAAAGATACTCAAATAGTTGAGGATCCTACAAGGGGAGCTACAATCCATCAGGCGATTTATCACACAACTGGTAGACAAGTGCCACCCTTACACTCATCTCCTACACAAATACATCACCTTAAAATGGGATGGGAGTTGGGACCAAACATTACATCAAGTCAAGGAGTATCTACTTACTCCTCCTATACTCATGCCACCTATTCCAAAAAATGAGATGATACTTTATGTATCTACCATATAAGCAACATTGGGATCTCTCTTGGCCCATCTAGATGATAACAATAAAGAAAGTTAAGTCTAATATATCAATCAAAAATTGGTGGGATATGAACTGAAATAATCACCCATTGAAATAGCATGTCTCTCAGTCATTTTTTTAACACAAAATTTGAGATATTACATCATAAAAATAAAAGTGAAACTAATTTCAAAAGTGGACCCACTCAAATATTTACTAGAAAAATTATCCTAAAGAGGTTGAATATCCAAATGGGTGATGATCCTAAGTGAATTTGATATAGAGTACATGGATAGGAGAGCTATAAAGGGACAATTAATAGCAGACCGACTAGATGAAGCACCCATAGATGATCATAAACCTCTCATAGTGGATTTTCTAGATGAGAGTGTCTTGATGTCAGAACATACATGCCATTGGACTCTATACTTTGATGAGTCCCATACTCAACATGGTTTTGGAGCAGGTATTTTATTCCTCACTCCACATGGAGATAGTATACCTAAGGCCTACAAGATTGCATTCCCCTACACAAACAACATCTCAAATTATGAATCTCTTATCACGAGGCTCAAAATGTGATCAAATGGAGAATAAAAGAGCTACATGTCTTTGGAGACTATTATCTAGTAATTAGATAGGTGAACAATGAATACCAAACAAAATATGACAAATTTATACCATAAAAAAGAATGGTAGATAGCTTGAAAGACTACTTCATCAAAATAACCCTCAATTAAGTTCCTAGGATAAATAACAGAGTTTTTGATGCAATAGAAACAATAGGCTCGCTTCTTGATATTCCTTAGAATGTGCCTAAATATACGTTCCTTGTAGAACAACTACTGGTGCCCACATTCGACATCCTACAATAAAAAATGGTATGTATTTTTCGGTCATAAATCCCCATGGTACCAAGATACTTTTGACTATGTCTAGAATGATATCATATCACTTGACTTAACAAATACTCAGAAGAAAAAATTCACCCATAGAACCTCTCATTTTATGATCCTAGGAGAAACCCTATATCATCGTAGCCTAGATGGTATGTTACTTTGATACCTTAATGCATAAGAAGTACAAACGGCCTTACAAGAGTTCCACAAAGGTATTTGCGGATTTCACTCTAGTGGACCTAACCTAGTCTAGAAGCTACTTAGGACAAGATACTATTAGCCTTCCATGGAGAAAAACTACATTCATTATTATAGAAGGTGTTGACAATGTCACCAATAGAGTGATCTAATTCATGCACCAGCATAAGAGTTGAGACCCATCACAACACCATGGAATTTTTCACAATAGGGATTAGAATTGGTAGGTAAGATATCACCCATTTCATCCAACATGCATAAATTAATTATCAATACAACTAAATACTTCACTAAATGGATAGAGGCAATTCCATTGACCTACATCACTGGCAAATAGATATCAAAATTCATTTTGAATTATCTCATTTGTAGGTATGGGATCCCACAAAAATTTGTGATATATAATGGAACCCCATTCAAGAATCAAGATGTTTAGGAAATCTATTCCAAATTCTCTATCCAACATAGATTTTATATGCCCTACTATCCTCAAGGAAATGGTCAAGTAGAGGAATCCAATAAAATAATCCTAAAAATACTGAAAAGGATGCCAACTATGATTGAAATTTTCAACTAAACCTAGCCTTATAGGCTTATCAAACTAGTATTTGCACACCTACTGGTTCCACACCTTTTAGTTGATCTATGGATCAAAATTTGTACTACCTATCAAGGTCAAAATCCCCTCATTGCGAGTCCCACTAAAAGGCATGGCCAACAACGAAGAATACAAGGAATCTAGACTAAATGAATTAAAGCTCCTAGATGAAAGGAATTTGAGTGTGTTAAACCATCTACAGGTTTATCAAAATTGGCTCAAACAAAGCTATGAAAAGAGAATCAAAGATGGAAACTTTCAAGTTGGTGACTTAGTCCTCAAGGAGAATCATAAGATACAATTAAATTAAGATGGCAAGGGAAAATTTGAACCTAGTTATTTAGGTCCATTCATCATAACAACAAGCTATGGCTCTAGGGCATATTAGTTAGCTACTCCTAAAGGAGAACCTCTAGTTGAATTGCAGAACAACAACCACCTCAAAAAAAATTATACATGAAACATGTCAGAATACCCTAGGAAAAAGGGTAAAAATCCAAAAAAGAAAAGAAAAAAGAGATACAAATATAAAAAAAAAAGAAAAACAGTAAAGATAAATAAAAATTCATTTGAGTGAAAACCACTTTGTGGCACTCCTAGAATAGGTATCATAGTGAAAAACTGACAAACATGCATCATTATCTATGAACACTTTTTCACAATATCCATCCATCCATTTCATAAAACATGTATCCAACCATGGCTTGTCATTGATTAAGGTAAGTCATTTTATTGGGGGCACTTACCGAAGATATTCATAGATTAGATCTTGTGGCATTCAATCGTGGTCATAAAACAACAAAATTAAAAAATACTAGAAAACAACAAAAATAAAAAACATGCAAAAGACATTAAAAAAAAACATCGTTGGGTTATTTATTCACTCAAACAGTCTAAGATATCATCATTTTCTTGAACCTCATAACTAGTTCAAGTGAATTTCCCACAACATATCCTCTAGACATGAAAACATGATATCAATCCAAGCTATCGATGTTGTTTGCCCAAAAACAATTCATGCTTTGAGTCAAATGGTCGAACGACATGGTCTCTACATGTAAAAAATAGTCAAGGATTATTTTAGCCCCCAAGACCCTAGGTTATTCCCCTAATGTTTCCAACGTTCTTTATTTTAACTTAGTCAAAAAATACAAAATCCCAAAAAAATATACAATATACAAATTCCAATTTTTTTTTCACAAAATAGGAAAGGTCAAAGACGTCAAACCAAGAAAACTATGAGCCTCTACATGTACAATTTAGGCAAGGATTATCTTTGATGAGCCCCTAAGGCCCTAGGTTAGTCCCATGAAAAAAAAAAAAACATCATAAAACATAGAAAAACAAAAAAAGAAACATCCCATCATCTCGTCATCAAAATCCATGATAAATGTTTCATCCATAATAAATGAATCGTCACAATCATCTTTTAACAAAACAAACAAAAAACAAAGAAAACATCAAAATCTAGACCTTTCAATCAAAAACATCTAATAAGAAATGACTATAAATAGATAAAGACAATGCCAAAGTATCAACTACCTATCTTTTTAAACAAAGTCCCAACATCATCCTGATATATGCCTTAACAGATCCATTCCTATGATAGAAATGATCAACAATGGATAATAGCCCCACCCTAAACAAATATGGAAAGTGATACTGAAACTTTATTTTTATCTTTTTGTAGTCTTACTTTTTGTGATTTATTTTATCGACTCATTCCCAAGATGTCTCGAGGATATCCATAAGGATTTAGAGAGGAAGGAATGGGGGCAATTGAGCTTCATTTTGATTTTCTATTTGAAAAATATTTTTGTAATATTACCATGATGAATACTTGATTTATTGGATATGGAAGTTGTATTAAAACATTTCATGAAGTAGTTACATGTTAGGTGTTATATACCTCTTTGTTTGACTGGTCTGAGATGTTTTTCACACAAACCCCCTATACTTTAAACAAAGTTTTTGTATGTCTGGTATGAACAAAGATAATCTTTTTTTGTAAAGTCAAAGTCCACAAAATGGATACAAAGTCACCTTGGTAATTAATACCCTAGTGCATCGTATCTGTTTGCTACATCATATAGGTTTTTGTTTTCAAACCGTGAAGTATCTAAAGAAAAGAAAAATAAATTCATCACATCATCAATAGTTCTTCTAATTAGCATCACAATTCTATCCATTATTATATTTATTCTAATTAACATCACAATTCTACCCATTATCATATGTCTTCTAAATAACATCACAATTCCACCATTATCATATTTCTTCCAAATAACATCAACTCTATCTATCATCAATATTTCTTCTAATTAACATTCATCCTAATTAAAACAACATCACTACCATATCCATACTGCATCCACAAATATTATCAATACATATCATGATGATAATAAACCAATAAAAATATTATGTACCATGTATGGGTCATTTTCTTATCAACACAAATCAAATCATAAATGAGACAAAGTATGATTCAATCATCCACATCAAATTCATACATTATAAAAGAACACAAAAAAACATATATAAACATACACCATCATATATCACCATCGCATAAACATAAAACGTGGCTGAATCGAAGAAGGTATATCTCATATATATCATCATAAAAAATGGAATATCTCATAAGTACATTATCCACAGTGACACAAGTGTGATAGGATAAAACAAAATCATAACATATATACGAGATCTCGAATAGACCAATGAATATATATAACCCATGTCTACAAAATTCCTATGTGCCATAAAACAAGATGAATATCAAGTACCAAAAACAGGAAGACCCCGACAAGAGGGACAAAACACTACTGACCACCAAAATGATCTAGTTGCCTCATAGATTGATCACCTACACCTACACCTATACCACCATCACCATAACTCACATTACTTGGCTCCCCATACCATGGACATTGAGAGGCCATAGGAATAGTAGCATCATATAAGGTCTGATAATAGGTGGATTTCTATAGATACTGATCTTGCTTAGCTTGCATGCTATCATGATTTTCCTAGAGAGTATCTCTCTTTGTTGTCAATAACAGTACTTGAGCCTCTGTAGCATGTTGTCTACCAATCTCTTCCTAGAGAGTATCTCTCCCTACTATTAGTAACAACACTTGAGCCTCTACAACATTCTGTCTACCAATCACGGTCTCTCGCTCAGCCCTCAGAGTGTCTACCAAAGCCTCTGCAACCTATTACCATGCAATCTCTATATCTTTGGCCGAAGTCATATGAGCTAGCAATATATTAACATCCTTGGCTAGTGGAGGAGGACCTAGAACCTATCTCCGACCCTATGAAGGAGGCACCCACTCATCCTAAATATCTTGTGCCTCATCACATCAAGCTCGATCCAACTACTCTGTGAGAACCTCAATGTGTTGTTGCTCCCCACATTGGCATGTAATTTATACTCTGCCCACAATTGGGTCACCTCCAAGATTAGTAAGCCTCAAAGGCCTACGTCGTGCCCACTACTCATCATAATGATGAGTAGTACTTGGATTGGCCACACCAACCGAGCAACCCCAACCAACTGGGGAAAGTGCTCCAAACTCGACAATCACAGTATTTGAATAAACTTGTAGACCCCATAAACAAACCTCTTGAATAGTTCGACCAAAATTAGCCTCATATGCATTAGGAACCCACCCTTTCTCTCTCCAACTAGTGACAAACTTGTTCTGGTAGATATCTCTCTATCACAGATGATGGGTGACCAATCAACAAATGGGTCTATTAGTACCACACAAGCTAATCAAAATCCTCTAGCCAAACCTCATAGATCTTATAAGATATCCACACAAAACTAGGCATCTCATCAAACACATGCCACCAATAATGCATGTCCCTAGGCAAGGTGTAATGCATAAAGTCCCCATAATGTAAGAGTATGGATCATTTGGTTAAAAATGTTGAATCCCATCAAGATGAGTCACTACAATATTATCCCATTCTCAAACATATGAAAGTGGCACACCTACAAACATATACTTCCTGCCTTGATACACAACCTCGTGCATATCTGAGTAAAGATGAGCAAGCAAACAAGCACCCTGAGCATATTTCATACCATGATTTAGCATACTCTCGATACATGTAACCCAACCCATAGAAAAATTTCAACCTCATCTATCAAGAACAACCAATCTTGATGCCACACCTCAGAGGACAAGAATGATAGGATCTGCATTGTTAGAAAACTCAGATAAATCAACCTCTGAATCACTAACATCCAAGTGTTCCATACCTAACAAATGTTGCATTGCATGGGCACATCATCAAACTTGGTACGTAAAAATCTCACCATGAATAGAAAGATGAAGAATCATCCAAAAATCCTTGAGAGTAATGGTATCCTCCAGTGTAGGAAAATGAAAAGAGGACATCTCAAAGTGCCACCTCTCGACAAGAATAGTCATAATCATCGTATGGGTCCTGATTAGAGGCATGTAACAAATATAATGTAATCCCACGACATCAAGAAAGTCCCGCTCCAATGCATTGAAATGGGAAATTGGATCGAAAAAGTGATGAGGATGTCTCTCTCTCATCATAAGTGGTTGAAGACTCACCTACAATCGTTATAAACCAAGATGTTTGGGTTTCACTCTAAATATGCAAAGCAACACAAAACAACATGATCATGATGAAAAATGACATTTAGGATGACAAATAGACACATGCTAGGGTTTAGAAAAAATGATAAAAGAAAATGACAAAAGGATAAGTCAATTGCTAGGTTATGGGGCAAATGCTCAACAAAAACCATACAAGAGCGTTGTTTTTAGACAATAGCACAATTCTAGGTCAAAAGCATGGAATAGGGGTGTTGTTTATAGACAATAACGTAATTTCAGGTCAAAATAAAATAAATAAGGGCACAAGTTTAGATCAATAGCGTAGTTTTAGGTCAATAGTGTAGTTTTAGGACAAAAGCATAAAACAACAACATAGTTTTCAAGCAAGTGCATAGTTTTCACAAGGAAAAAGCACCAAAACCAATGCAAATGTGTAGGAATCTCAAAAACAACACTATTGACTTACAAAAATTTGCACACGCATAATGAGAACAAAAACATGAGGAAAGAAAAAGTGAGAAGGTACATACTGATCCATGATGCTTGAAGGCTATCTAAACTCCCGAACAAGCTCAGAATGATGTGGGACAACCTTGAATCTCAACATCCTTCTTCAACAACTAACATAATGAGAAATCCAAAGACAAGTATTGACAAGAGGATCAAAGCACAAATGAGCCAATTTGAAGACAAATTGCCTATATAACACCTTAAGAAAACCCTAATTTGATCTAGGAAACCCTAATTAAACTTAGGGAATCTTCTTACTTTCAAATTAGAAGTTCTGGAAAGTATTAGAATGAGAAACAAACACATATTGATATAAAATTTCATCTAAAAAACATTGAAATAACAGTACAAAAATGTCAAGAGCCTGAACTCAAAGCATGAAATCTTCGGTCAACCTCTCGAGGGGGTAGCATAGAGTCCTACCATCATTCCACTGAATGCCGGGGCATAATTTTTTTTCAAAAAACATGATCTTAAAAATAGAATCTTTGAAACAAAGCAACTAGTACTTTGTATCAAAGAGGGGAAAAATGTAGACATGTGAAATTGTCTTAACACCTATCACACATCTCGAACAACATCAAACAACAACAAACACCATCGAGCAAAATTGAACATCATCAAACAACATCGAAAAAAATCAAACAACATCAAATAGCATCGAACCACCTCAAACAACATCAAACAATATTGAACATCATCTCGAAATACCTTTTAACATCTCAGAATGACTCGAAATTGTCTTGTAACATCTCAAAATGACTCAAAATTATCCCGTAACATCTTAGAATGACTCAAAATTGTCCCATAACATCTCAAAATGACTCAGAATTGTCCCATACCATCTTGGAATGACTCAAGATTGTCTTATAACATCTTGGAATGACTTAGAATTGTCCCATAATATCTTGAAATAACTCAAAATAATCTTGTAACATCTCAAACCATGTTTGAACCATCCCAAAATAGCTCAGAATCATCCCATAATGTCTTGGAACATGTTAGAATCACCCTAAAACAACTCAGAACCATCCCATAATGTCTCAAATTATCTCAAATCATCTTGAAATCACCTTGAAACACCTCAACATTATCCTATAATATCTCAAAACATCTTAGAATCATACCACAACATTCCCACATCACACCACATCAAAACGATAGCAAAAACCTGAATTCCTCTATTAATTGAATAATACACCATTATTTAATTAATTCATGTTTTCATCATTTCAAAAAAATTAAATAAATTTCACTTGTTTAATAAAGTCCTCAAAACACTAATTTATCCATTGATTAAATAAAACAACATTATTTGATTAATTCGCATTTCATCATTTTGACCAATTAAATAGATCACATTTATATAAATAAAGTCCTAATCAAAATTTATTTCATCTTGATTGATTAAATAATGCCAATTATTTAATTACGTCACTAAAAGTAGATTAAATTATTAAATAATAATTTAATTAGAACACTTTCTCTCCAAAATTTTAATAATTAAATCAAACTATTCAAATCAATTATCAAAACTCAAATCAAACTAATACAAATTTTTTTGCAAAAATCAAAATTCGATTTGCACATTCAACTCCAAAAAGGAAATAATTAATTAAATCAATTAATTCATATTCCTCACCCACTTTCTAATTGAGCAGATTACGATTCCTGATTGAGCAATCTATTTTGTTAACTGATCAATCTAAATTGTTAATTGATCGATCTAATCTATTAACTGATCAATCACATTCCTAACTAAGCCATCAAAATCCTGACTTATCAATCTAAATCTGTTAATTGATCAATCACATCCTTGACAAGGCAATCTATTTCTCAATCACCCAAATTATGAAATCAACTTTGAACAATTTTCTCATGTCTAAATCCTCTCAACACACTCCAAACATTGATCTAGATATTCTTCATCACGATCTTGATCATCCATTTTGAATTTCATTTTCTATATAAAAAACCCCTCTCCTCACAAATAAGGATTGGAGAATCAACATACATTGAGAAACAAAGTGTTGTCAAGAACACCATTCATAGAGATTCACCATTTATTCAATCAACCAACCAAAATAGTCACTCATGAAGCTTTTTCACACAAAATTTGGAGGCTTTGTGGTGATAAGAACAACCCAACATCAGGCGAATACACTCCACTATGGGATGGTAAGATTGTGTTATTCTTGTACATTCAATATTGTAATCATCGATTCATTTATACATTGTTAGAATAGCTTAGCCTCATTTAGTATGTGTAGGTTTAGATCTAAGTTTAATATGTTTAATCTTAGTTTATATGCTTAGATTTGGAATGTTTTGATCCCTCTTCTGGTCTAACGTTTTCCTCCTCATACAAGGTGAATTAGTTATCACAAAACACTTTTCCTTTCTTAAATTAATCTTGATCAATCCTAGACCAATCATATGTTAATTAAAACAGATATGAACATGCAAGAAATTAACAACACCATGCACAATGAACACCAGATTTTACGTGGAAATCCAAGATGGGAAAAACCACAACGAATGCTAATTATCAATTATAAAGCTCCAATTAAGGTGACACCGGTGAAGGTGATTTTTGCAAGGGCTCACTACCAAAATGATCACCATAAGTAAGGTTCATTTCTAGTGGGCTCACTACCTGATTAATACAAAAATAACTAATTACAAAATAGATAAAACATGAACTGATTAAGTTGCATCTACATATGCATGAATTGAGTATTGGTTAAGAGCACAATATCTGACTACAACAAATCCGGTGAAGAATCTTCTGCACACCTTCCTTGCACAACCTTTGCAATACAGATTGCTTCTTCTTGACACTTTCCTTCACTTCCTTCTTTGTTTCTTGTCACACAATATTTCACACCCTTATCACTATTCACACATACCACACTTCTTTTTAGATACTCACTAAGATGTTCTACATATATATATACATATGCTCGAAGAACAAAATGATTTGGCCTAACAAAACATGTCAGCTTGAAGAATCAACCTTGAAATATTCAATAAGGTTTGGCATGCTAGCACTAGACCAAAAAGATATGTTGCACATAAATATCTTCTTACCACATTACACCGAATGCAACAACCAAGAACAAATATTGATCATTATCAATTTATAGGAACACCACACCCAAGACCAAGTCTTGATCACCATCCATTGATAGGAATGCTACAACCAAGACCAAAATCTTGATCAACATCAATTTCAGTATCAACCAGAGGAATACAATTAGACATACCAAAAATTGTAACATGCTATATGAATGTCTGAATAGCAAGGCTACTCAGAATAAGCTTTAGGCATAATAACCAGTAACAAAAAGATCAGTCTTCATTGTTCATAGTGTCCCAAAAATAAATACTACCATATCCAGATCAAGGATAACATCCATACTATGCAACATCATAACATATGATAGGATAGATCATTTTTATATATCATCCAGAGCACAACCTTTTGGATCCCAGGTTTTGACATCAATGACAACAATGCCACATCAACAACTTATCAACATTTTTGACATTTCTATTTCCCACAAGAGTGATAAAATTAATAAATCTATCGTGCTATTTTGGGAAGGCATAGAAAGAGACAATATGCACACTTTTAACTACTACATAGGTGTAGAAAGTGAAATATTATCCCCTGAGTAGATCTCAAGAGAATTCAAGGTAATAGAATGTCTTTTATTTTGTATTCATCATAAGACCTAATAGTTTGGATGATGGCTTGCATGTCTATATGCACTTATGTACTCATTTTCAAAGTTAATAAAATAGTCGCTACCCCCTTGATAGCAACTTATCTATCAAATTTATTTTGTAAGCCTACTAAATGAAAATAAATTTATTATAATTTTTATTCTTCCAATATAATTTATTTTTATATTCCTATAATCAAGATTATCATACCCTAATATAAGATCTAATACCATGCTATGATTTTTTATGTATTTTTTTTTATTAAGAGGGGTAAATTATTTTGACTCAGAGCTATGAACTGGTGAGGTCAAAAATGAGGAACCTCATCCCGAATGTAAACACTCAACAATTGCACCCCAATGAGGTTTGAACCTTGATGGAAAGAAAAACAACACAATAACTTAACCATCACACCATCCACTATAGATATGATTTTAATGTATACTTAAGAACATATTGATAATTGATTATAATAAAATTTAGAAAACTATGAAGTAAACTATATAAAAATAAAATGGAGAAAATATTTCACAATACACAAAATTTATGTGTAAAAATATTTTTACAATCATAACTTGAATTTTCAACTTCTCCCCTTCTCTTTCAACACACACAACCTCAATATCTATTTTAGAATCTTTAATCTCCAAATTCATATATCTAATGGCATATTCAATTTCTCACATTATAATCCTCAAATATAGGATGAGACATCTTATACCTTTTTGGTGGTTATAGTTTTTCAATTAAGTATATAGTATTTATTTAATAAATTAATATTTTTACTGATTTATTAATTAATGGTTGATCTAAATGGTTAAAATTTTGATAAAGTAAATGATCTTTTAATTAATAGATTAATAAAATATTTAAATTATTAATTAAACAATAAATCCCCTATGACCATTTACATCATTAATAAAGTTAAACTTTTGAGCCAATCAAATTATCAAAAATGATAATTACAATAAAACCTAGACCAATAATACAATAAGTACGTCAATGACAGTGTATGTTCAAATAAAGTAAATTAAGTTGAACTAATATTATTACCTTCACAAATGTGTCTATACCTTACTCTATTTTACTTGATATTAATGTTGAAATATAGATGTGTATTGTTCTTCAAACATAAGGATAACCTTGATTTACAAAATGGATGCAATGATGACCTCATTTCTCAAAATTTGTGGAGGCTTTGAATGGCTAAATGATGGGTGTTTTATAATTTTTTGCCTAATACTTGATCAATGGTGTGATAAAATTTGAAATATTGAGGGATTATATTGATCAAGAGATTATTATGAACGTGCAAATTACATGTGTCAAGATGAGAGACTAGGATGATGAGTTAACTAGCTACATGGATGAGTGAAGCGAGAGCGAATGATAGTGAATTCATGTTTCTTTTTAGTCAAATAACTAAATTAGGAGATAGAAGAATGTTAATAGAATTAACAAAATAATTTATTTGATTTATGTGCGTGAGATGAAGATATATTCAGGAAATAAATAAAGATATTATTTGTTTATTTATAGAATAATTAAAGATAGAAAAAAATTTAAATTAATTTATTTAATTTTAGATGAAATAGTAGCTAATTATGGTGAATGAGAAGAATGCTTGAATTGATTAAATAATTATTTAATTAAGTGAATGGAGAAAATTGAGAAATTAATTAAAATTTATTTAATCAAAGAGGTCAAAAGAAAATGAAAAATAATTAAAGAATTAAAAATCATTTTATTAGTATGGATAAGAGAAAATGATAAATTAATTAAATAATTAAAAATTATTTAATTAATATTGACAATGGAAAATGATGAAATAATTAAACAAGTGCTCTGAAGAGAAGGAGTCCTTACAAGGGAGAAAAAAGTTTGTTTATGATATTTGTAGTTGTTATGATAGTTGTGGTTGAACGTGTTTAGATAATATTGAGCAGTTGAGAGGGTGGAATGGCATAAGGCATGATGATATGGTTTTTTATATAATGTATGTATATATATTCACACGTACATAGACATAGATATATAGTGACAAATGCATACATATGTAAGTCTTGGAAATAGATAAACTCGAGGAATCAAGTGAGAGAAAGTTGTGGTTTTCAATATAAAAATTAAATATTAAGAATTGTTGATGGAGGAGCAAGGGAAGACAATTAATGTATTATAGTATGAACAAGAGAATGAGGTTGTCCTAATCGTTTTGTCCATAACATAAGCCAATGAGCATATAAAAGTTTTGTTAATATAGGTCTCGACTATGTGTCTTTTCTCTTGCGAAGCTTGGCTCATCATTTTGAATCGATCTTGTAATTGCAAGTATTGTGCAAGTAGATATTGTGGGTAGATGTATGATTTATTTTGTAACTTTTATGTCTTTAGTAGTCATATTTAAATATGAAATCAATAAAGAAAGAATTAGTGATTTTGAAACAAAGTGAGATATGGAGATAATTTATTATAGATATGCATATTGAGATTTGTATGTACACATGCAAAGTTCATTTTTTAGATGATAGTTAAATGTATAATTGAAAATTACTTATTCATTTTTATTTCCTATGTAACCGTAGCAAGCATACTATATATTTTGCAAAAAGGTCAAACTAAGAACACTTGTAGAATGAATTTTGGAAATATATTTTAAATAAATTCTCATTTTTTCTTTTATTAAATGTAAACTATTTAGGTTATTTTATAAATTTGGATAAGTTGTTCAAATTATTTGTAAGTTAGTCTTGTGAGTATAAATTGTGATAGTGGATTGTTGGAAACATGTAAAAATTGTTTGTAATTTTTTTTTTGAAAATAGATAATAATTTTACTATGCATTAAAAAAAGAAATTAACAAATATCTATGTATTGTTAAAGTAAGAAGTAGAAAAAATTAATTGATAATCTTGTTCAAATTAGAGTACAAGTCAATTCAATAAAGATGAAAGTTGAAGACTAAACAGGATGAGGTGAAATCATATATATGATTGACCTTTTGAAAATGTATTAGTAATCATGCATACATATGATAGGAATGTGATGCACAAAAAATAATCAATGTAGAACCTAATAAGTTATTACCAAGCAATACTATTACTAGTTAGTTTTGGACTATTCTCACTGTTTCAGATGACTAATAAAAGTAAATAAATCTAGTTTTATTTGTTGTATTTAATTTGATTTAAGGTGAATGCTTAATAATCACTAAATAGTTTTCCAGTAATTGTAAATAATTTTGTCTTGTTTCATTTCTCTTTCCTAAATTTTTCATTAAATTATTTTATTAATTATTCTAGAGGAACAAATCTCTATTAGTTTTATGGATTAAAATTGAAGGTGCTTTTTTTTTTTACCATGTAATTAATAAATGCTTGTTTTTAATTTTAATTTATGTATGTAATATCAAATTTAATTTAAAATAATTTTTAGTGAGAAAAGGCAATGCTTTGGAGGAGGAATTTTTTTTTTCAAAATTTGCATTTGCGGAAGAATTGAAATATTATATTTGTGTTTGGAATGTTGATAGTAAATATGTGAATGGTGTTCTTATGAGAAAAAATATTCCAGCTATTCTAAAAACTTAATGTTTTCTTTTAGAAATATATTAGTTTGCAAATAGAGTCTAACTTTTTTAATAATTATATATATTTTTAATTTAAAGTAAGCCAATGCATTCAACTACTGAGAAGAGCTAGAATCTCATTGTTGGAAATTAAATTTAACTTTTATTGATTTTTTTATAAGACATGATTGGAAAGTAAATATAAATAGGTAGATTTACTTCTACTTGTTCAAATTATATGGTATGAATATAAAGTCCTAGAAATGATTTCCTTTTGCATTTGTAGTATAATAGACATAATTTTAGATGTGAGCGCTTTGCAGTAACCTGGCCACAAATTTCATTTTGATTTAATAAGTTGAAGTGAAGTAATATAAAATTCTCAAGAAAATAAATAAGATAAATGATAAATGAGTATAGCATAACACAATACTGTACAATGTCAGTATGAAAAATGCATGGGAAGAGGCAAGCACATCAACAACCCCATAAAATTTTATGAATGGAAAATCTTGTTAGATTGAATAGTATTATTAAATTTTTTAAGGAGAATAGGAAAAGCAAGAGGAAAACAACATTGGCCTAGACAAAATTTAAGTCAAATGGACTTTGTATGGGCATAACACATTTGTATGAAAATCATAATAAACATGCCCATCTAAGTACTGTGTGTAAAAAAATCCATATTTGATAGATTATAATCAATAATATAATGTATAATTGATGTGAATCCAAATAGTTTTATGTACATAGAGTCTGTGAACTTGAAGAGTGTGGAAATGATAACTTCATTGTCATTATAGTTGTGTGGATATCAATCAACATCAACTGAGCCTCCTTATCAAAGTTCACTGATATAGGTAACCGCATGGAGAGATTAAAAGTAGAAATTAGTTTATGAGACTAATAGTTGAAATCCTAAAACTTGTAAATATTAGAAAAATAAATTGTTTAATATAAAAGACAGTTGAAATGGGAAAATTGGTAAAATTATACATTTGAGTGCTTCTAAGAGAGAAAAAAGAACATGAACTTGATACCAAAATCCATTGATGGGGAGTGTGTTTTAATCTATTAGATTCCTTGTTAATTGTCAGCAACAAAGGAGTGAGCATTAATGAATTATGCTATTAACTCTAGAACTGAACAGGAAACAACTAGTGATAAAGATAGTGAAAGAGGTAAAATAAAATAAAATAAAATGTAGAATACAATAGTGTGAAATTTTTTAAGACTTACAAATGGCTTGTTTGTTGTTTTGAAGATGAAAGAAATTACGCTTGGCAGAAGGAAAAGTTTTCATGGTGATTATTTTTCGTGAGAAAATGAATATACAATGTAGATAATGAGTATGAACAAGATATAGAAACTTACAAACCACTTTTTTTTGGCCATAAATATGATATGTATAAATCTTCTCAGTGGACATGGATATTGTAGAGATACAAAGCTATAATTAGGGGTTTTTTGCATAAAAAATATAAGACCTAGATCTTGTGAATACAAAGACACATGTGCATCATCATGCAATCCATGCAAATCAATAAAGAACACTGAAATTTCAAGACAACAATAATTTTTGTAGTTCCTATCTTGTCCAGGGAAGTACAAGGAATTGAATAAACAGTACAAGGTTTTCAAGTTTATAGAAAAATTCATTTAAAAGAGTTGCACTAGTGTGTATTAACATTAAAAATAACTGGCACACTATATATGCATAAGCATGTTCTTAGAATGCTATTGATGTAGAGAAAGAGAAAATATGAGAGGGAAAACATATGAAAAAAGTGTAGAAGTCATGAAACATTTCAAATGTCTATAATTATTTGTTATTGTGTCCACTCATGCATTGCAATTGCACTTGAATTTATTGAAAGAAAATAAAAATTAGATCAAAGCAAATGTGTAATGTTGTAAAGTTGTATGTCTTTTATAGTGATGTTCTGTAGTGGTTTACATACTTGCATTGTATGGGTGAATGTGTATTGATTGTTGGTGTTTCCATTTTGGATCTAAATCTATATCCTTCACTATCCTTTATGGATTAGTGTCTGTTGCAAAATTAAATACTTAGTTGCACTTCAATGTATTGAATGAAAGTGGGGATAGTCCGTAGTTTTAAGATTTGCTGATTTTCAAGTTTTAATTGATTTAAGATAAGTATTTTCTCTCTTGTATGAATGGTAGGTAGTAATGCATAAAATGTAGAAAATGGAAAAAAATATTGAGCGATAGTGAAAAGGATAGAGGAACTTATGAGTAGCTTGTTTTTCGTTCAACTACAACGGGCATAGATACTGTCAGCAGAGAAAGGCTCTTCTTGCATTAAATATTATAAGGAGATGAATAGGAAATGAAAAAGACAATTAATTGAAATGTATTTGGTATTTCCAAAAGGTTTAGGAACTTAATTTTTCTCAATGGCTCACTTGTAATAGTGTAGAGATAAAAGCATGTGAAGAGAAACATATTTGATCAACACAAAACAATACAAGGAAATGTGTGAAAAATAAAAGGAAATGACAATGTATTTGATACTAGAACTTACAAAATCCTCATTTTTTTTTTGGAACCCAATATGAGTGGACACAAACCAAATAAAATATTCTGAAAAATCACCTCAACAAATGAGAGAACAATGCAAATGACACTTTGGTTGAGAGAATTTTAAATTCAAGCCCAAGAAATACTTCAAATATGAACAATTTTCATTTTCACTCAAATAAATTGAAGTTCATTTAGCTACTTCTATTCTTAATCATGAATGGAAAAGAAATCCACATTACTGAACCATGCTATGAATTTTTAACTGGACAACAAACAAAAACCCATAAAAGAAACGATTAGACAAGATAGGGAAACTCATATTCATAGTCATAGAAATAACCCAAAGAAAATGGGAAAAGAACAAAAACAATACTTTGGTGAACTTAATTTAAAATTGAAAAGAAAGAATTATTGAAAACACGAACTATTCTCGTTTTCATGCAGTGAATTGAAATGCAAATAAATTTTTAACTCGACAATAGCTATCAAGCCATAAAGAATGGTGAAGAATAGACATATACATGCAAGATTCAAATGACACCAAACAATAGACATTGAATCGTAATATGAAAATATGAAAACCACTATAAATTGAAAATGTGAAACACTATAAATCCTTTCAACAAAGAAAAAATAAATGATTTTATTTCCAGACAGTTTCCATTTACTAAAACCTAATTTTCTTTTGCATTCAATAAACTGAATTGCAGTTCTAATGCATAACTACATTGATTAGAAATTAACAATAAAATACAAAGATATTTAAGACTTGACAATAAAATCCATAACTCAATTGCAATTGGATATAAACGAAATACATGATAATTAACAAATTCTAGTGTCAATAAATAAATGAACAATTGAGCACAAAACACATAAGAATGAGTTTGTTGCAGGTGTGAAAATCAACTGTAGGTACAAAACATGTACGAATCAAGGCAAAACAAATGAGCATTGCATTTGAATAGGGAACGCAAAAAATATTGTTCTGAATGTAGTGGACAATTGACATCATAACCTATTGAAGAATTGCAACAACATATAAATTATGAGACAACATAGAGAAGAGGCTGAGAAGATACACACATATTTTATTTTACTTATTAGCAATCAATAAAAATAAGACATGAGTAAATTTGCACTCTCTTTGAAGGAAAAAAGCATGTAAGTGGATGGGTAAGTATAATCAACTGTGAAATATAACTTGTGTGATTGTAATGTAAGTACTATGTTTGTGTTGTGTGAATGCCTCTATTGATTTACTATTTTTGGTATTAATATCTATTTAAAAAAGGATTCAATTTTCCAAAAAGGTATTGGGAATAACCCTACAAACTCTTTTTTAGATAGAAAACGCTTTGCATAAACATCTAATGTCAATTTTATCTCAACAAGAGCCTATTTTTTTTGAAGAGTACTAGAAATAAGGATAGAATCATTTGTGTAGACAAATATTTTTTCAACCAACAAAGCCTTGTTAAAAAAATGAGAAACCATTTTTTTAAAAATAATTTGTATGTCCCATAAGAGCATTGTTCAACCGGTATAGTTCTCTTTTTTAATCAGAAACATGCATTAGTACGATGTGCAGAAAGTGAAGAGAATTACACATGAAAATTTACTTATAATTGTTGTTCAAACTATAGACACTCTAATTTATATATATAGTATGTTGGGTGGAAAATAACAATAAACAAGTTTCAAGTTATGTGCTAGATAGGAGAGGTCAAAATAAAGTAAAAAATAAATTGAAACTATCCATGAAATTGAAAGCAAAGCTATTCATATGTATAGTGTGTACGTTTAGAATAGAAGAAAATATGGCTGTCAACTTCTTTAGTGCATAGAGGAAGTGAAAATAAAGTATTTGATTAGTTTCCATAAAGGATTTAACACATTTATTTTCTTGTTGGTTGTGTCCAAAATATATAAGGAGATTAGACTCCTAGACATTTTGCTTATTGACATTTTTTTCATGCTAGAATGTTGCATTTCCTTGATCTTAGTTCATAATTAATGAGCATTATATTCATGACACTACAATTTGCATGATTTGATATCCATGATTAAGAATTAAAAATAGAATAGTGCAATGTAAGCACCTGTACAAAATTGCAAATGCATTGTCAAGTTATTGAAGATGATTTACTACTTGCTTCACCTATAATTCATATAATGCAATTATCTATTGCAAGGGTGAATGTCCCCTGCAGTTGAAATTTATGTATTAGGAAAATTATTGTGGACATGTCTCTCCTATACTCTTCAAATGAAATTGCAGCTAGCTTGAGGAAACTATTTCAGAGCTATTGTTTGTGCAAATAACAGTCCACAACTCCCTTTGTTGTCTAAACAATAGATTAGAGAAATTGGGCATAAACAAATCTTGTGTCAACTCCACATGTAGTGCACCATGCAATATCATTTTCTATTCTCTATGTAGAGAAAACTATTTTCCTACATGAAATGTAGATTGGTTCATATGGGGGCAAGTGAACATTTTTAGGTCTTAGTGTTCATGTAACCTACAAGGATAGGGCAAACACAATTAGCAATAAATCATAGCAATGCACTATTTAAAAATTTATCTATAAAAATTCATATATGGCAGATTCTTTTGAACAAAAAACTATGTTATAGTGTAAAAGCTAAATGGTTGACATGTATACTTCCATGTTTGAGGTCTTCAATGGTTCTAGAGATTATTTTGTAGATGCATCATTGAGTTCATCAATGGAACCAGGCTATGTTGTTTTCATCAAATTTATGCCTTTAGGCCCAAAATGAAAGGGGGTTTCATTGATACCAGAATCAATTGAAGCCTTGCACATAAATTTGCATGGCTAATGGGAACTATAAGCTACAACATAGATCAACTATATATACAAATGAAATGTTGAATTTTTTATCATTGAATGTTTCCAATTCCATAAACTTGTATTATATATGTATATATGTGTGTGTGTGTGTGTGTGTGTGTGTAAGAAATGCTTCATTTTTTAATTTCAAAAGAAAAAAAAATTGTTAGTTGCTTCAATGCCATTGGGAGAAATTAGGGTAGAGACATAAAAATTCTTCATAGGAAAAAAAATAATAAATAAAAATATTATTGTTTTGTTCATGTGGAGTGTCGAAATATAGATGTGCACATCTCTGCTCCTCCCCCCTATAGATTCATCACTTTTGTTGAATTAGGGAGACTTGATTTTATGAATGCTCTTCTGAGGGAAAATTATGTTGCACTAGTCCACAATTCCATTTGAATTGTGAAGTGTTGCAGAAGTTGCTATTGAAGGCCTTCACAAAACCAATCCCCCTAATTGATACAAATATATAACGACATTGTAAACACTAACCCATATTTACACTCACAAAAACAATTTGAGTGAATGGGCGAAAAACACCAAAAATACTTTGTCGAGTAGAACTAAAACTCTAAAATGAAGAAATATTTAATGAAGTGCAACTAAGTATTTCACTCGACAAAAAAGACAAACCCATAAAAAATACCTAACAATCAATAAATTGAAATTCTCTTACAATGCATGAGCGAAATCTTGACCATGAGTAGCATAAAAATCCATATCAACGAATTACGGTGTTAAGTATCTAACTTGATGACAATCACCAAGCCATAAAAGAAGCCCATGATTGCAAAAAATCGAAGAAAAATTGATAACCCATATTTACACTCACAAAAAAACTTGAGAAAATGGGCAAACAACACAAAGAATACTTTTCCCAACACAACTAAAACTTCAGAACCAAGAAATATTTAATGAACTGCAACTAAGAATTTCAACTCACAATAGACACCAGTCCATAAAGAATAAGAAAAAAACTAATAAATTCAAATCTACCTGCAATCCATGGGTCCACACAGTCGAAATTAACCATAAAATACAAAGATACAAAAAATAATAAAATGACACTATACAAAATATAGAAATTTACAAAGGTCACCTTTCTCACTTCTAATCTGACCAAACCACCAAGAAAATGATAAAAATTACAAAGACCATCTTTCTCGCTTCTAACACAATAGATGAAAACCCTCCCAATAGACGTAAGCTTCATCCTTGTCAAACAACCTGACCCATTGAACAAACAACACCGATAACAATTCGGTTGACAAGGTTAAACCTTCACACCATAACACAACAATGATGGTTACACTCCACCATACTCACAATAAATAAGAAGATGCAAATAGTAAATGAAAATATACTACTGAAGACACTAGGAATCCTGATGAAGACTCCATGGTAAGAAAATACTATACAACACAAGGAAGACTGGCCCATATTTACACTCACAGGAACAACCTGAGAAAATTGGGAAACAACACAAAAAATACTTTTTCCAACAACCATAAAATGCAAAGATACAAAGAAACAATAAAACACAAGTGTAAAATATATAGAAACTTACAAATGCCACCTTTCTCACTTCCAATCTGAGCAAACCAATAGGAAAACGGGAAAAATTACAAAAGCCACCTTTCGTGTTTCTAATAGACTAAATGAAAACCCTCCAAACAAACGCAAGATTTAGCCTCATCAAACAACCTGACCCAATGAACAAACAACCCAAATAAAAATTCCCCTGACAACATTAAACTTTCACACCATAACACACCAATGACAGTTGCACTCCAACGTACTCACAGTAAATGAGAAGATGCAAATAGTAAAAGAAAATGTACTATTCAAGATGCCAGTGTCCCCATGAAGAGCCCATTGCAAGACATGACTATACAAAAAAAATCATGAAATATTTCCAATAACAAAGCCCCCTACAATAATTATTATTATTAAAAATATTTTACAAAATGCCAAAACTGCGAGGAAAACTACACCTGCCAATCACAAAATTGAAAAAATAGGAAAATATATTTGCTATTTCTACATACTCCCTTGAACATAAGATATACTTTAGCTTTATTTTTGGGTGCCATTCCCAAAGCACAATTTTAATATGCAATATTCAATCGATAACAATAATCTCCCACCTTATAAAGCCAGGGACTAATAATTAAAGTAGATCACAAACATTCATGAATACGATGGATAGATGGATGATAAATTATTATTCAGATTAAATATATTAGTATTTTTTAGATGTCTACATTCCCCCTCTTTGAGATAATGCACCCATTGTGTTGTTTCAAAAATAGGTTGTTGTGAAAATTCTAGGTGATGAAATGCTTTAGTGTGCCTAGTACAACAAGCTGTAGACACTGAAAAGTGTCCTAAGTCTATGAGCATCATTTTTCCTAGTCATCATCTTTCAATAATTGAATAATTTTAATTATTCTATTATGTTCGATCATATTCCTTTATTAATTAAATAGTTTTTAAATTATTTAATTGATTCACCTTCTCATTTTTATCTTGATCAATTAAAATTATTTAATTGCGTCACTAATACCCCTTTCTTCAATAATTAAATAAATCATTATTTATTTAATTATTTATCTTTTATCACATGTCTATAGTCAGATAATAATAATTATTTGACCTTTTATTTTTCTATAATTAAATAATTAATGAAATTATTTAATTATGTGTCATTCTTCTCCTTTAAATAATTGATCCTAATCAATTATCCATATTTAATTTATATCTCCTCCTTTAATTAAATTTATGAGTTTAATTAAATCTCCTTTTTCATTTCCTCCAAATAAATAATTTATTTGCCACTTGTCATCCTCTTCCATTTTTGAATAAATTATTTATCCCTCTATTTTGGTCAAAGATCCCCTGTCATTATTTCATGTCATAGTCTGCATATCCTGCATGTTTGTCATAGCCGTTAGGGATCATAGCCATCGGCGTCATATCTTTTCCATGCATGGCATATTCTGGTTGCATCAATTCTCAATCATAGATCTTGGCATCTTTCTAGAAACTTGATCTTGGCCATCCATTTCGTAACCTCCCTCTCATGAATCCTCATCCATTGATCTTAAAATCTTTCTAGAAGATCAATCTCGTCCGTCCATTCAAATGGTTGTCTATAAAAGCAACCCTTCCCCTCCATTTTCAATTGAACAATTAATTATCTCCAACTTTCTTGCTTACTATTTGCAGGTATTTGCACAACTTCAACAACAAATCTGAGGGCAATATTGGCATAAGAAGAAATAGGAGAGACAAGAGAAATAATCAACTTCAAAGGGGAGTGTTTTATTCCATTTGCTTTCATTTTGATTGCTCTCTTTGTTTGTATTCTCTTGTTTAGATTGGGATAATAGTTTAGAAGTGTTGGCTGTCACTTTATCTATACTATTTGATTTTTCCCATTCTTACACAAGGAATGGATGTTGATTCCCCACTCAACAGATTGACCAAAAATAACATTTTAGGTTCAGCTTATGATAGGAAAACAAGTTAGGTTTAGTGGAATAGAAGTTGAATAATGGGATTGAGTGAAAAAATGGGATTTGAGGGATATGGGGATGAAATAAAATGGATTGGGGGTAGGGATGTGTAATAATGGTTTGGGTGGATATATATAGGCATAGGGGGTCCATTTTCACCACATTTTCACTCTCCTAGCTATATAATTTTAGAGCCTCCGAATTATCCAAAGTGTAAAGAAGTTGGTGAGATTATGTATATTTGGTGCAGCCATAATAAGAGGGTCCTCAAAGAGAATAGTCCAAACCATGCAGAAAGAGTCACACAACAAAAGCAACATGAAATATGGAGGAAAATGAAGATGCAAGCACTCTTATTATCATAAATATTGGTTACAAATAGTCTACCACATACGGGCTTATAGATTCGGTGCACATGTCTGATTAAAACATGCTCAAAATATAGGGCTTATACATGCAAAAATATTACAGATCAATATATATATATATATATATATATATATATATTATTCTATCTATGAGCAGTGAATTTTTTTATCTATTAAGGTGCAAAAACTAACTAAAGAATACAAGATAAAAACTACACTAAACCACCTCAAGATTGTACTATGTTAACACAAACAAAGGAAAGATGAAGATTCAACAAAATGATTATACCTTTCTTCATGTTAATCCTTGGTTGGCCTTTTGATTATTTTTGATGTGTGCTCCTTGGATGATATGTTTGCAATAATGGTGGTTGAAGGATGAATGGAGGTAGGTGAATGCAACAATGGATTCTAGATGAAAATGCAATGGATTCTAGAAGAAGATGCAAATACTAAGAGATAGCAATAAATGGCTAAGATATCTCAAACAACTTGGAAGCATAAGTTTGATATGCATACAATGGCTAGATCAATTAATGAGAAGAGGGGGCTATTTATAGGAGAAGTTGAATTCTCTAGAGGATTGAACGGTCAAGATTGAGTCACCATGGCCAAGATGGAGGGTTGTGGTGAGTTGAGGACTGACAAGCCCTCACATCTTGACATATGGTGGGTGATTTGTCCAAAGGACAAGGTGAGATGGAAAAATTACAAATGACATGGAAGAGGCCATGTGGTCCCAAGGTACTTTCAAGTACCTTGGGATGAAAGAGAATCTCCATAAAAAGTAATCCCATGTCCCCAAGTGGGGCTGAAAGTGACAAGTGATGACTTTTAGAAAGTCATCCCTTGTCAACATGGGGGATGGTGAAGGCCTTGGAAGAATACAAGTGATTTTTTAATTCAATTTTTGGAAGAGATCAAAGGATAAAATGAGATTCCTCTAAAAAAGGTCTTTGTTCTTTGGGTACGATGTGACATATGAGATTTCATGTGGAAGAAAAATGCATGGGGGAATAAATGTGAATTTTTAATTCACATGGGGAAGAGATCAACCCAAAAAAGTTAAGTACCAAGAATGTTGACTTAAGGACATGTCAAAAGGGGTAAGTGATTAGGATTAGGATTGTGAAAATAAATGATTAGATTAATTAATGATGATTAGAGGCAAGTGGCAAGTTATGGAGGATGTGACATTAATCCTAATTAAGGATATGCACACCTTAATGGAGGATTAATTAAATTAATCCAGTTTAGTGAAAATGGTAATGGAGGATGTGACAAGGATAGAGAAATAATGAATTAAAAAAAATGAAAAGGATAATTGACTAAATTAAATAAATTGATTGCATTTATTTAATTTAGAGATGAAATGGGCTTTTATGTATAAAGTATTTAATTGATTAAATTTAATACCTTAGGAATGTTAGGTAAAGGAGATAATATTTATTAAATGTGTCATTTAATTAATATAGATGGATTAGATGAATAAATGATGGGATTATGACCATATGAAAGTGGTCAAATTTAGGTGTCTACATTTTTTCCCTCTTTTAGATGGTGTTATGAAGTAACATCATTTCAAAGAAAATTGAAATATAGCACTTAGAAGAAGATGGTTAGATTAATGAAGATGCCCTAGTCATTTGAGGAGTGACTAGGAGGAAAGATGATGGGAGTGAAGATGAAGATTAGGGATTGAGGATGCCCCCTTGAGAGGACATGTGGGGTAAAGAGAATATGAATGTGCTCTTGAAATAGATGAGATAAGGAAAAGGTAGATGGGGATGATGATCCAAAGTGATGGATGAGAGAGGATGATGATATGAAGAGATAAATGCAAGAAAAAATAGATTTTGGGACAAATAGGATGTTGCCTCAATCAAGCTACAAGCTAGGATGGACTGAGGATGGATGGAGTGTTGTTGATGAGGGAATGAGACCAAAGGATAAAATAAGATTCCTCTAAAAAAGGTCTTTGTTCTTTGGGTACGATGTGACATATGAGATTTCATGTGGAAGAAAAATGCATGGGGGAATAAATGTGAATTTTTAATTCACATGGAGAAGAGATCAACCCAAAAAAGGTAAGTACCAAGAATGTTGACTTAAGGACATGTCAAAAGGGGTAAGTGATTAGGATTGTGCAAACAAATGATTAGATTAATTAATGATGATTAGAGGAAAGTGGTAAGTTATGGAGGATGTGACATTAATCCTAATTAAGGATATGCACACCTTAATGGAGGATTAATTAAATTAATCTAGTTTAGTGAAAAGGGTTATGGAGGATGTGACAAGGATAGAGAAATAATGAATTAAAAAAAATGAAAAGGATAATTGACTAAATTAAATAAATTGATTGCATTTATTTAATTTAGAGATGAAATGGGCTTATGTATAAAGTATTTAATTGATTAAATTTAATACCTTAGGAATGTTAGGTAAAAGAGACAATATTAATTAAATGTGTCATTTAATTAATATAGATGGATTAGATGAATAAATGATGGAATTATGACCATATGAAAGTGGTCAAATTTAGGTGTCTACATTTTTTCCCTCTTTGAGATGGTGTTACAAAGTAGCATCATTTCAAAGAAAATTAAAATATAGCACTTAGAAGAAGATGGTTAGATTAATGAAGATGCCCTAGTCATTTGAGGAGTGACTAGGAGGAAAGATGATGGGAGTGAAGATGAAGATTAGGGATTGAGGATGCCCCCTTGAGAGGACATGTGGCGTAAAGAGAATATGAATGTTCTCTCGAAATAGATGAGATAAGGAAAAGGTAGATGGGGATGATGATCCAAAGTGATGGATGAGAGAGGATGATGATATGAAGAGATAAAGGCAAGAAAAAATGGATTCCAGGATAAATAGGATGTTGCCCCAATCAAGCTACAAGCTAGGATGGATTGAGGATGGATGGAGTGTTGTTGATGAGGGAACAATTCATCCTTGAACAAAATAAGGATAGGGAAAGATATATATTGATAAGTTTTGTTGATGAGGGAAGGATACATCCTAGAACAACACAAGGATAGGGAAGGATACATCCCATTGATGATGATGATGATGATTGGGTCAAGGCTTCTAGAAAGGCTAGGAATAAGACCAAAGAGGTGATTAGATGATTTGGGCTAGATCGACTGGATTCAGATTGGATGGGGATGGGAGAGGGTTAAAATGAATGAAGAGGATGGAGGTAAAGAGGCAATGCAATGGAAGAGAAAGTTACTATTTTTGGAGCACTTGATTTTTGCTATAGCATAAGACACCAGGTACCATGGTATGTGGAACCAAGGTGAATTAATGTCTAATGCATAAAAAAACACAACAAACATGAAGGCTATAACAATACCCCAAAGTCACAATGAATTCGGTTGGCATAGGTATTGAGATAAACACAAGCACAAAAGGATGCCCCAACATAACACAAGACCTCAAGGGTCTTGGTGGGTCAACCAAGAAGACAACAAACAAAAGAAAAATCAAGATATGCCCCTATGTTAACTAGTCAAAACACACTATAATATGATAGATCATGGCAGATTTGACAAGTGATGATAGGGAGCTCAAATGATAACAATCAAATGTCAAACATCCTTTACCACAGGATCAAAAGTATGGATGGGATTGATGTAGTTTGTTAGGAAGGATACATCCTGTTGAGACCAAATATGTAGGATAGATTGGTTGATCAACATGACACAAGATATTTGAAACTGATTGAACCTCATGAGACTAATGACCTTTGTTTGTAAGAATCAGTTAGGATAGGGACATACTTGAAGAAAAATAAGGTAATAGGATGACAGGATGACAAGACACAAGCAAATAAAAACCCTAAAGACCTAGGGGCTCGAGGGTTGATCAAAGATCAACCTTGCCTATGTGAAAGCACAAGGCCCTCATAGTTCGGGAAAGACCATGATGGAGGGCGCAAACCGAAAATTCTCTGGGGGCAGATCAGATGATTGACCTTTCCTACATGAAATCGCAGGGGCCACGTAGTTCGACACAAACAAGGCCAAAGACAGACGATGGAAGAGGACAATACAAACAAAAGATAGAACCCCAGGGGTAGATCAAATGATCAACCTTTCCTACATGAAAGCGTAGGGGAAACATAGTTTGAAAAGAGATCGACGACATACAATGGATAAGGGACGATGATATGACCAGGATAAATGGATAAAATGATGGAGCAGATATAATGAGCTAGGGTAGGCTGTGTGGATGGGATGGTCAATATGTTGGATGTGGGTTATGTGAAGCTCAGGGATGGGATAGTGATCTAGATTATTAGAAGATGAATTGGGAGGATGAGAGGATGTATAGATGAATGGTGAAGAGTAATATGATAGGAGGAAGATCTAGGAAAGAGATAGGAGTGATGATAGTGAGATAGCATGGCATTGGATTGCATGGGGGTAGACTATAGCTACATACCAATGACAAGGGATGATGAGATGGAAGGAAAATAGAGATAAATTGATGAGTTGATAAAGATGAGGGAGATAGAGAGATGCTAGGATAGGTGGATAGAGGGACAAGGATTTGGGAAGATGGATAGGAAGATAAGGATAGGGATATGGGTGGGATATTTAGATAGAGGGATGGGTAGATAAGGACAAAAAAAGACTAGTGGATGAGAGTATAGGAAGATAAGGATTTGGGAGATGGAAGGGATAATGATGGGAAGGATGGGGAGATGGAAAGGATTGCATGGAGGGATTTATGGATGATTTCTCCAAGGACTCTATCGTAAATAAGGAGATTCCCCCACTCTAGATGTGTCATGTGTGATGAGGCAAGAGGGATAGTAGGATGGGTGGATAAGGGAGTGAGATGGACATAGATAGGAGATATGGGTAAGGGAGGGAGATGTATGGTGGTAGGATGGGATGAATGAGGAAGTTAGATGGATGTAGATAATATGCATGGAGCAAAAATGTATATGGGGATGATAAGGAAAATGATAGTGGATGAGGGGAAAATATGCCAAGAGATGTCCAAAGCATGTATATATATATGTGCCCCTATCTTTATCAAGATCACAAGGAAGATGGAGGGACTGGGATATGAATGGGAGATGATGGGTAAGATGTGGAAGATAGGAAATATGTAGGAGATGGAGGAAAGGAATGTGTAGGTGGAAGTTGCTCCCAATCGTGGAAGGAGGCTAGATGGGGGATTTACGCATGATGCATGTTTGCCAGGTTTTCATCATGGTACTTATCCCAGGCGCTTGTTTACCAAGTTTTTACTATTGGATGAATTATTTTCTCTTTAATATTTTATTTTTTCACTTTTTTTTTTTTTTCTCTTTTTCTCTTTTTCTCTTTTTTGGATTTTTCTGACTTTTTGGACTAGGATGCCGATGGAGATGGATAAACATAGGGATAAATGGATAAATGGATTTAGAAATATGTGATAAAGGGGATGGAGGAAGGACTCAATTATCAAGTTCTATATGAGGTAATAAGATCCCATGTGTAAAGCGACTATTCGAATGTTGGTACAACCTTACGAAAATGGATGGATTATGCAAGAGGATGGATTAAAGGGTTCTGATGGGGGAGATATGGGGATAGTGGATGGGATGTTGGAAAGTGTAGGGATGGAATGATGGAGTGGATGTGTTATGGGAGGAGGTGTTTAGGACCAACCTTGGCAAATGTGAAATGATAAGAGGGTTGATGGGTAGAGAATGTTGTGATAATGGAGGTGTTGGGATAGTGAATTTTGGGACATAAGGACCCAAAAAAGTTTTAGCAGATGGAGGATATGAATTATTAGATTTGGGCATAGAAACTTTGGATGTCTTCATGGATTTTTCATTTGAAGGTATTGCCTCTTTTTTATTTGGGATCCACATGGTTTTGATTTTTTCATTGGTGAGCCTTTGTGGCCTATGTGTTTGATTTAGCTTTTGGATTTCATTTTTCTTTTCTACAAAATGTATTTTGAAGGGGACACGAGGAGATTTAGATTCATGTGGATGTTTGGATTTATGCTTTGTTTCTTTGGCATCCAAAGTGATTTTAGTAGCAATGGGATGGGTAGGAGGTGATGGATAATGTGGAGAAGATGCAAAAGGAAGGATAGATGTAGGATTTTGATGATGATGTGTGGATGGAGGATACAAGAGAGCATGCATGGAGGAGTTCCTTTGTTGATCCTGATTAGGAGTTATGAATTTAGGATTCTTGGGATACGTGCTAGGGATAGGATAGGATGGAAGGGGTGATTTTGGGATATAAGGACCCAAAATATACTATGTATATGGAGGATGTGTGAATTGTGGTGGAGGGATATAAGCACCCAAAGTAGATGCAGTGGATGGCAGATGAATGATGGTGAATGGAGGGACATAAGGACCCAAAATGGACTTAGAGGATGAATGAGGAAGATGAATATATTTTTTGAGGTAATATGATGGAGGAGAGGGGATGGTGATAAATAATTTGGTAGAGTGACGGGAACTGCCTCTCATTCCTTTGGAAGAGGCTTGCTTAGGATGTATGGAGGTTGTACCAACATTTTTGGATTGTGAGTCTTGGGAGATATATCCAAGATTGTGCACACCTGGATATTCTTTGACCTAAATGGGCTCTAAAATACCTTTCTCATGAAGGCCTACACCTTTTCTTTGATAGTTCATTTTCTCAAGCATGTGATATAAGGTAGGATATTTATTCTATTGGAGGCATGATGAGAGTCTGTCAGTAGGTGGAGAAGGAAAGGTGGTGCCTATACTTTGTTTTTCTTCCACAAGAAGACCACCATGGATGCATGAAATGTTACCCAGGTGATAAAAAGGTGGTGTTGGGATGGCAGGCAGTGATGGAGGATCGTACGATGGAGATAAGGGGAGAGCAACATCCTAATTGGGAGGAGGAGGTGATAATGGATCGGGAGAGGAATTAGAGAGTATGATAGGATCTGGATTTAGGGCAGTGGATGATAAGGGCTCATGAGATGGAGTGATTAGTGTGAACCCCTAAACCTGCAAATGCATAAGAGAAACATAACACATTAGTTGTTAGTTCAAATGCATGCAAACAAGTATGAGAGATTCCCCATAAAATCCATCTATTCAAATTAAACTAGGAAAATGAAGAACACAATAAACTTGAAACAAAAGATATTCAATCCTAATTAAGCTAATAGCATGATGATCTTATGGGGGAATTGGTGCCAATGAAGTGTTGCAATTGGCCCTTTCCCAATTCCTAAGTAGCAATGGTATATGATGGAGATATGGTCAAATATCCAAAGAGACTTGAGCATAACCTTGTTGCAAATCTTGAAAAGTGATGAGTGGTTGATTGAAATGGGCAAAATAGGCTCTCAATATGAAGAGAGTAACTTTGCATATGATTGTGGATGAGAAATGAGGAGAGGAGTCTCCAATTTATAGCTTTCAATTTGGAAGAGAAAGCAAGGTTTAAGCAATGTGGGACAAAGGATAATCCAATGGCATTTTTCCACTTGTCCACATGTGGTTGGAGGAGGAATGAGCACATTTTGGCCAATGTGCATGATAAATGCATAAATTTTAATTTGAAATTGTGAGATGACTTGTTGAAGGGGGAAGGGAAATGAAGTTAATGTCACTTGGCTCAAGGTCAAGGACATGTAAGAGGTCTTAAATGCCTTGTTGGAAGGACTAAGTCCACTTGGCCTCTTTGAATTCAAATGAGGGAATATTCCCTTTTGATGCTTTGTGAGGGAAAATAGATGAATAAATAAATCAAAGTATTTGATTTATTGTGCAAGTTGCATTCTCTAGAGAATTTTAATGAAAGAGTTTAACTTAATCATGGTTTTGATTAACGTAATGAAGAATTAGATGATGTGACAATCTAAACTTAGATTTATGAATTAATTTAAATCAAGATTTGAGAGGAAATAAATGATTTGATTTATTTAATCAAGAAGGAACATGTTAGATTAAATCAAATAAGGTTTAATTTATTTAATTTAATAAGGGGACTTTAGAGAATTTAATCAAATAAAATGATTTATTTAATTAAATAGGGATGTAATGTTAATTAAATTAAATTGATTAATTTAATCATTGGAAGGAGACTTAATCCAATAAATAATGATTTATTAAATTAAGACATAGAATGTGATGAAATGTTGAGAATATGATTTTAAGAGGAAATGTTGTCAATAAATCGGGATCAGGTGTGCCAAAATGAACTTGTACATGTTCCATGTCTACAATTAGATCTTGAATACAAAGGGGGTCATGGGATGGAGTGGATTAGCTAGTGTTATCTTGAGATGGGGTGGATGGGAGGATAAGATCATGACTTGGTTGAGTATATGGATCATGAGATGAAATGGATGGAGGACTATTTTCTTGAGATGGAGTAGATTGGATGGAAGGATCTTGATTTGGAGGAGGGGATATGCTCGTATGCTTTGGATCAATCTCTTGGCATGAATTATCTTGTGTGAGATGTATGATCATGGAAGAGTGTTGGAGGGACTCCTCAAGTGTTGGAGATGAAAGGATGGAGGATTCATGAAGGTCATGGGAGTGAAGAGTAGTAATATGAGGACTAGGAGGAGTGGATTAGATGTCTCCAAGGGATTGGGTGGATCTAGTAGTAGAAGAGGGGGATTTGATGGGTTCAACCATTTGGAGGGTGTTAGGAATGGTAAGGGGAGTGATAGGTGTCAGATGGAGGAGGGCCTCATCAATAGTGACTATACATGATAGAGTGAGAGAGCATGGTGTATCTTCTATCATGATTCCTTGGGTACATTTGGAAGGGATGTAGGACTAGGTGGAGGGTTAGAGATGGATGGAGGACTAGGATTAGGGATTGGTTGATTAGAATTAGATGTGGGAATGGGATTGGATGGAGGAATAGGGTTAGGGATTAGAGGATTGGATGAGTGAATGGGTGGATTAGGACTAGATGTAGAACAAAGAGGAGATGGAGGATTAGGATTAGATGAGTGGATGGGATGGGATGGAGGACTAGGAGGAGATCAAGGATTAGGACTAGATGGAGGATTAAGATATAATGCAGTGAAGGGGGGAGTGATGTAAGAGGATGCAAAGTATGAATTAAGATAGGAGAATGTGGATGCTAGTTTAGGTTGGGGATATTGGGATGGTGTGTAATAGTAGGAAGATGTGAATGATGGATTAGGATGGGGAGATATGGTTGGAAAATTCTTGTAGGACATGGATGCAGGATTAGGATAGCAATATGTGGAGGTTGAATTAAGGTAGGGATATTGGGACTATGGATTGTGATAAGAAGGTGTGCATGTTGGATTAGAATGGGAAGTTTGAGGTGGGGAAGTACCATAGGAGAATATGGGTAATGGATTAGGATAAGAAGATTGAGATGGAGGATTAAGATAAGCGGAATGTTGGGATGGTGGATAGGAATGGGTGAGTGTTGGATTAGGATGAGAAGATTGGGATGTGGGATTAAGGTAGAGGTGATGATAAGGATAGGAGTATGGGGATGGTCGATTACTATAGGAGGATGTGGATGTTGGATAGGATAGAGGTGGAGAGGGAGAACATGATAAATATGTCGATGGTGAGGATATTGGATATCGCTTGTCAAGGGTAGCATAAGGACTATTATTAGATGAAAATGAAGGCATGGAAGGATAGTTCGAAGAAGTGATTGGATTGTGGGAGGCGATTGGAGAGAGATTGCTAAAAATGATTGTGTCAAGGGGATCTATATAACACTCTTCATGATCAACCACACTTTTTTTATCATTGTCAACGCAGTTAAGATTCCCATTGACTACTATTATTGGTCGTGTGAGAGGGGGATAAGGATTCATGATGGCTACAAAATGGATACGAATTGATAAGATGGATGAAACTAGATGATGAAACGATAAATAGGATGGATTGGAAGAAGGTTCAGGTGGACTAAAGCTCAAATTGGGATATTAGATTAAAGGTCAGAATTGGATGATGGGTCGTGATAGGATTAGGTGATTGATCAAATAAGAGGATGAAATGGATACCCAGAATGGGAGAGAAGATGTTTAGAATGGGGGAAAAAATACTTAGAATGGATGAATGGATGGTTGACACTTGAAATTGGTAGATAGATACTTGGAATGGATGAACGGATGCCCGAAGTAGGAGAACAACACTCGAAATGGGAAAATAGGTTGTTGAAACGGGTGAACGATTTCCTAGAATGAGCGAATAGCTAGTCGGAAAGAGGGAACAATTACTCGAAATGAGAAAATGGATACTTGGAATAGATGGACAAATGGTTAGGACGGGTACTCCGGACAAGGGAATAACACTCAGAATGAGAAAACAAGTTGCCCGAACGAGTGGACAACTGGTCAGAAAGAGGGAATGATTGATGAGAATGAGAAAATGGATACTCATAATAGATGGATGGATGGCCTAGATGGGTACTCTGAACAAGGGAACAACACTTGGAATGGGAAAATAGGTTGCCGAAATGGGTGAAAAGATAACAAATGAAAGTAGAAAAAGGTTGTTTCAGAGGGTAGGGCCACCCCTTAAGGTCAAGGCTGCCCTTTGGAGGGAAAGGCCACACCTTTAGAGGGAAAGGCTGCCCAAATCAAGAATGATGAGGAAAAGGTCCAAAAACGGCTGAACTGGATCTCGTAAAAGTCTGTTTCAAAGGGTAGGGCTGCCCCTTGAGGTCAACACCACCAAAAAATAGGTCAGGGCCACACCTCAAGAGAGAAGGGTGCCCCCTTTGGAGGGAAAGGCTGCCCAAATAAAGAATGATATGGAACAGGTCCAAAAATGGTCGAACGGAGTCTCGAGAAAGGCTATTTCGGAGGGCAGGGCCGCTCCTTTAGGTAAAGGCCACCAAAAATTAGGTCAGGGCCACCCCTTTGAAGTGAAAGGCCACCTCTTTAGAGGGAAAGGCCACCTAAATAAATAATGATGAGGAACGGGTCCAAAAATGATTGAAAGGTGATTCGAAAAAGGTTGTTTTAGAGAGCAGGGCCACCCAAACTTAGGTCAAGGACACCCCTTTGGTGGGAAAGGCTTACCCTTTGGAGGGAAAGGCCATCCAAATCAAGAATGATGAGGAACAGGTCCAAAAATGGTTGAACAGGGTCTAAAAAAAGACTGTTTCAGAGGGTAGGGCCGCCCCTTAAGGTCAAGGTCAACCAAAATTAGGTCAAGGCTGCTAATTTAGAGGTAAAGGCTGCACCTTTAGAGACAAAGGTCATTTCTTTGGAGGTAGAGGCCGTCCAAATCCAAAATGATGAGGAACAAGTCCAAAAATGACCAAACAAGGTCCTAAAAAAGACAATTTTGGAGGGTAGGGCCACCCTTTAAGGTCGTGACCACCCAAAATTAGGCCAAGGCCATCCCTTTGGAGGTAAAGGAAACCCAAATCATGAAGGATGGGGAACAAGTCGAAAAGCGGTTGATCAAGATCCCAAAAAAGGCAGTTTTAGAGGGTAGGGCCGCCTCTTGAGGTCAAGGCCACCCAAACTTAGGTCAAGACTCTTGATTTAGAGGGAAAGACCACCGATTTGGAGGGAAATACCACCCAAATCAATAATGATGAGGAACAAGTCCAAAAATGGTTGAACAGGGTCTTTAGAAGGTTGTTTTAGAGGGTAGTGTCACCCCTTGAGGTCAAAGCCACCCAAACTTAAGTCAAGGCCACCGCTTTGGAGGGAAAGGCCACCCAAATCAAGAAGGATGAGGAACAAGTCCAAAAACAGTTGAACGGGGTCCCGAAAAAGGTTGTTTCAGAGGGCAGGGCCACCCCTTGAGGTCAAGGACACACAAACTTAGGTCATGGCCACCCAAATCAAGAATGAGGAGGAACGAGTCCAAAAATGATCGAATGGGGTCCCAAAACACACCTAGACGGGGTTTCAAATAAAGCTTACTTCCAGAATGAGTAGTTGGATTTGCAAAATGGGAAAAAGACCATTTGGAATAAGTGAATGGATGTAGGAGGCTATGGAACAACGCTCGGGATGGGAAAATGAGTTTCCAAAATGGGTAAACAACTTACCAGAACACGTGAAGGGTTGGTCAGATAGGAGGAACGATGGACAAAACGGGTAAGAGGATAATCAAAATAGGTAGAGCAAAGGTTGGTTTAGGTAAACAGGTACCCCAAACAAGGGAACACACTTAGAACAAGAAAATAGGTTCCCGAGACAGGGTAACGACTAATAAATGAAGGCTAAAATGGTTTTTTTGAAGGTCAGGGCCGCTCCTTTAGGTCAAGGCTGCCCAAAGAGAAGTTAGGGCCATCCCTATGGGTCTAGACCACCCAAATATAGGTTAGGGCTACCCCAAAAAAGGTTAGGGCTACTTAAACAGGAAAAAATTAGCCAAAATTTTAACTTGAATGGCCCAAACAGCTGGGAAACAGGGGGACAAGGCCACCCCCTTAGGTTAAGGCCACTCAAACAGAGGTCAGGGCCACCCCTAAAGGATAAAGTTGCCTCTATAGATAGGTTTCAACCTGACTTAGTAAAAAAAAGTGATGGCAAAGGATGGAAAAAGGTAAAGAGAAATCCAAAAACTGATTGACAAGTATTGGTTTTTCATAAGAAGACACTTCAAGCATCACAAGCCTAATTTTAGTGTTAAGGTATGGACAAAATAATCCTCTATCTAGGCTTAACAAGTTTGCTAATGAAATCCTCGATATACGCACAATACGTGGGGCACAATCGTGAACACCAACCCATCTACAAGCATGAGTCGGGAGCAACCATTGAGAGACTGAGAGCACGAACCAAATATTTATGTCTATCTAGGTATCACCCTAGCTTCGATGTTCTGCCAGACACGACATGACTGGATTGGGGTACAAATTTTGCCTCCCCCTTTATATACCCTACCAGTAACAGGTGGTTGGAATCGTCCTTTGGGGTGATGAAATCCGCAAGCAGGTCCTGCTAATAACATGACAGAGGGATATAAAAATGGACTAAGCTACAATTTCTCTTCACCCAGGATTGCCAAATGGTGCAAGGGGATATGATACATCAATAACCCACTTCAAACATGACGAATAGATCCATTGACCCTTTAGTTAATCCTATGTTCCTATTTTAAGAAAAATGAAAAGATAAGACTAATTGAACACAATTTTTCCACCTGCAAAACACTTTTTAGTAGTTTCATTTTCTAAATTTGACAAGAAGATTTTATGAACCTACAAGAGATAGTTGTCAGAAAATGATGAAAAACAACAACAAATAAGTCTGCTGCTAAGGGAGGGCTACCCCTCTAGTTCAGTGCCACCCAAACATGAAATCTGCAAGGAAAACAATAAAAAAACGATGAAAAACAGTAGCAGAAAAGTATGCTACTAGGTCAGGGCTGCCCAAACATGAAATCTGCAAGGAAAATAGTTAGGAAAAGGATGAAAAATAGTAGCAAATTTTTTTTCTGCTAGGTCAGGGCCACCCAAACATGAAATCTGCAATAAAAATAGTCAGAAAATGATGAAAAACAATAACAAAAAAGTCTGCTACTAGGTCAAGGTCGCCCATCTAGGTCAGGGCCACCCCTCAAGGTCAAGGCTACCCAAACATGAAATTTGCAAGGAAAACAGTAAAAAAAATGATTAAAACAACAATATAAAAATCTGCTGCTAGGTCAGGGCTACCCCTCTAGGTTAGGGCCACCCAAAAAATGATGAAAATAACAACAAAAAAGTTTGTTGGTAGGTCAGGGCTGTTCCTCCAGGTCAATGTTGCCCAAACATGAAACTTACAAGCAGAAACAGTAAAAAAAATGGAAAACAAAAACAAAAAGGTCTGCTGCTAGGTTAGGGCCACCCCTCCTGGTCAAGGCTGCCCAAACATGAAATTTGCAAGGAAAACAACCAAAAAAATTATGAAAACAACAACAAAAAAATCTGCTGCTAGGTTAGGGCCGCCTCTCCAGGTCAGGGCCACGAAAACATGAATCATGCAAGGAAAATAGTCAAAAAAAGGATGAAAACAACAAAAAAATATGTTGCTAGGTCAAGGCCACCCCTCCAAGTCAAGGCCGCCTAAACATGAAACTTGCAAGGAAATTAGTAAAAAAAATGATGAAAATAACAACAGAAAAATCTGCTGCTAGGTCAGGGTTGCCTCTCTAGGTCAAGGTTGCCCAAATAGTGGGCAAGGCCGCCCCTCTATGTCAAAATCTACAAAATATTAAAATACAACAACTGTTAGTACAAAAAGACCTGTGACGTGGGTCCCACCAGGCATGCCATAAATGTGAGCAGTGAAATTTATTATCTATTAAGGTGCAAAAAGTAACTAAAGAATGTAAGATAAAAACTACACTAAACCACCTCAAGATTAGGCTACGTTAACAAAAATAAAGGAAAGATGAAGATTCAACAAAATGATTATACCTTTTTCATGTTGATCCTTGGTTGGCCCTTTGATGATTTTTAATGTGTGCTCCTTGGATGATATGCTTGCAATAATGGTGGTTGACAGATAAATTGAGGTAGGTGAATGCAACAATGGATTCTAGATGAAGATTCAAATACTAAGAGATAGCAATTAATGGCTAAGATAACTCAAACAACTTGGAAGCATAATTTTGATATGCATGCAATGGCTAGATCAATTAATGAGAAGAGGGGGCTATATATAGGAGAAGTTAAATTATCTAGAGGATTCAACAGTAAAGATTGAGCCACCATGGCCAAGATGGAGGGGTATAGTGAGTTGAGGACTCATAAGCCCTCACATCTTGATATGTAGTAGGTGAGTTGTCTAAAGGACAAGGTGAGATGACAAAGGTACAAATGATATGGAAGAGGCCATGTGGTCCCAAGGTACTTGATGAGAGAGAATCTCCACAATAATTAATCCCATGTACCCATGTGGGGCTAAAAGTGACAAGTGATGAATTTTAGAAAGTCATCCCTTGTCAACATGGGGGATGGCGAAGGCCTTGGAGGAATACCAGTGAGTTTTTAATTCACTTTCTAGAAGAGACCAAAGAATAAAATAAGATTCTTCTAAAAAAGGTCTCTATCCTCTGGGTACAATGTGACATATGAGATTTCATGGGGAAGACAACTGCATGGGGGAATAAATGTGAATTTTTAATTCACATGGGGAAGAGATCAACCCAAAAAAGGTAAGTACCAAGAATGTTGACTTAAGGACATGTCAAAAGGGGTAAGTGATTAGGATTAGGATTGTGCAAACAAATGATTAGATTAATTAATAATGATTAGAGGCAAGTGACAAGTTATGGAGGATGTGACATTAATCCTAATTAAGGATATGCACACCTTAATGGAGGATTAATTAAATTAATCAAGTTTAATGAAAGGGTTATGGAGGATGTGACAAGGATAGAGAAATAATGAATTAAAAAAATTGAAAAATATAATTGACTAAATTAAATAAATTGATTGCATTTATTTAATTTAGAGATGAAGTGGGCTTATGTATAAAGTATTTAATTGATTAAAATAAATACCTTAGGAGCGCTAGGTAAAAGGGACAATATTAATTAAATGTGTCATTTAATTAATATAGATGGATTAGATGAATAAATGATGGGATTATGACCATATGAAAGTGGTCAAATTTAGGTGTCTACACTATATTACTTAATTATCCCCCATCTAATGATTCAATACTAGATTTATATCCCATATACGGGTCGAGAAACATCCGTGTCAGCCAAAGATCGCTATAATCTACAAAAAGTGTAACGTGTACAAGAACAGGTTGGCTTCAAATATGAAAATCATCAATGGTAGATGCACATGGTTAAGTGTGGACCTAAGTGTAAGGTTGGGGACACTCCATAGAATAAATCTATACACACCATGAGGATCCACAAATCATGGGAAAGATCCATGATCGATCCAACTAGCCATTAGGTTCTAAAGTTATTTTGGGGCTAGTCCCAAAAATTGTGATGTATGCTAGAAGTGATAACTTGTTGGAAAAATATCTAAATAAGTTGAAAACTTGGAATACAACAATTGAACATGTCGAAAATGAAATCTTAGGTACGTAAGATATGGTGAGCAAACATAAAGAAGCACCAGATCTACCAACTCGAACCAGAACAAAAAAAATAACAAGAACAATATTGAATGAAAAATATTTTTGGTTGATGCAAGATTGCCAAGAACCAAGGATGCTCCTGCATTAGACATTTGAGGTTAATGAAAAGTGAGCCTCTCACTTTGCAGGGGCAAAGGGAAACCAATATGGTTTACCTTAGCCTAAGAAATCCAAGAAGAATCCTCCACTACTCTACCCTTCCATTTCACCAGATATTCTTTGTATTGTCTTCTGCGAGTCCTCCTCCCATCTCTGACATCCAAAATATCTTCTACCTCATCTTATTTCTATTTAGGAAGCTATTCTTCCAACTTCACCTTGTTGTCTTCATTGAATTTTTATTCATGGTACACTTGAAGATTTGCAATGTTGAATATAGGTGATATACCCATGTCATTTGGTAACTCCACTTCATAATAATTTTCTAAATCAAACTTCTTCAAAATCCTACAGGGTCCAAACTTCCTCATCTTCAATTTATTGTATGTTTCAACTGGAAATATCTCTTTCCTCGAGTACACTATCACTTCATCTCCAACTTAAAATTCCTTGTGTCTCATCTTTTCATCTTCTTTCTCCTTATACTTTTGGTTCGTGTTTTCCAAATGTTGTTTCACTTGAGTATGCACTATCTTCATATGCTCTACAAATTCTATTGCTTCTGCACTCCTTTTATCTTCCCTACTAATATCTCTCAACTCTGATATATATCTAGGATGAAATCCTATAACAATCTGAAAAGGTGTCTTTCCAGTACTCGTGTTCAATGAATTAATGTAGGAAAATTCTGCTTGTGCTAGGGCTAGATCCCAACTTCCGATCTTCTCTCCAACCAAACATTTTAGAAAATTTCCCAAAATTTTGTTCACTACCTCTATCTGTCCATCTTTCCGTGGGTGAAAAGTAGAACTAAACTTCAAATATATCTTCAACTTCTTCCAAAGTGTCCTCCAAAAGTAACTAACAAATTTTGTATCCTTGTCTGAAACAATGCTTCTAGGTAATCCATATAATCTGACCACTTCTCTAAACAACATATCTTCTATATATACTGCATCATTCATCTTTTTACAAGGTATGAAATGTGCCCTAGAAAATCTGTCCACCACCACAAATACTGAATCATTACCTCTATGTGTCTTAGGAAAACCAAGTATGAAATCTATGTTGATATCCTCCCAAGGTCTTTCTGTTATTGTTAAAGGTTTATACAATCCAACATTCTGACTACTCCCTTTTGTAACTTGACAAAATCTGCATCTCTGCACAAATTTCTTGACATCTTTATGAATCTGTGGCCAAAAGTAATTCTCACTCACCAACACTACTATCTTGTCAATTCCAAAATGTTTTGACAAAACTCCACTATCTTTCTCCTTCACCAAGTTATCCCTCCTTAAATTTCAGGCTACACACAATTGATTTCATCTAAACAACATGTCCTCTTGGATGAAATAATCCAACCATTAACTTCTATCCTCCAAGACTAGCTCTCTACATGCTCTCCAAGGTTCTGCAAAATCTAGATCTCCCTTATACAAGTTTCTCAATTCATCAAAACCTAATACCTCCACTCTCATCTGTGCCAGCAAATCCCTTCTTCTACTCAAAGCATCAACAACTCTATTTGACTTTCCAATGCTATGTTTCAAGAAAAATGTGTAACTCTGCAAGAACTCTACCCATCTCATGTGTTTTTGATTCAACTTACCTTGACTATTTAAATACTGTAAATCTTGATGATCTGTATACAACACAAACTCCATAGATAACAAGTAATGTCTCCACTTTTTCAAAGCTTGAACTATGGCATAGAACTCCTAATCATATACTGAATATATTCTCCTTGCATCATTCAAATTCTCACTGAAATAGGCTACAAGTCTTCCTTCTTGACTTAACACCGTTTCAATTGCATTTCTACTTGCATCACAATCCACTTGAAATACCTTATCAAAATTTGGTAAAACCAACACATGCTGCTCCGTCATTGTTTGTTTCAACAACTCAAAACTTTTGTCTACTCTGGATGTCCACCTAAAATTCTTCTTATCTCCTGTCATTGTTTTTGTCATAGGGCTACAAATAGAACTGAAACTCCTAATGAAATTTCGGTAGAAACTAGCCAATCCATGAAAAGATATTACCTCCCCAATTCTTTCAGGTGTAGGACATTCAAAAATAGATCTTACTTTCTTAGGATCCATCTTTAATCCATCTACTGATATTACAAATCCTAGATATACTAATTCCTCCTTCATGAAACTACACTTCTTTATGTTTATCAACAACTATTCTTTCAACCTTTGCAAAACTTGTCTTATGTGTAACAAATGTTCCTCTCTAGTCTTACAAAAAATAAAAATGTCATCCAAATATATAATCATAAATTTACCCAAGAATTTCTTCAATGCCTCATTCATAAACCTCATGAAAGTACTCGGTACATTTTTCAGTCCAAAAGGCATCACCAACCGTTCATACAATCCTTAATTTGTCTTGAATGTTGTTTTCCACTCATCTCCTTCTCTGATTTTGATCTGATGACATCCACTCTTCAAGTCTATCTTTGTAAAGTTCTTAGCTCCACTCAAACAATCCATAATGTCACCCATCTAAGACAAAGGAATTCTATACTTCATTGTGATCGTGATTATGGCTCTAGAGTTTGTACACATTCTCCATTCTCCATCCTTCTTAGGTGCAAGCACAACATGTACTACACAAGGACTTAAGCTTTCTCTGATCAAAACTTTCCTCAACAGTTCTTGTACTTGTCTGTTCAACTCTTTATTTTTTCCAATATCATTCAGTGTGCTGCTTTATTTGGAAAACTAGCTCTAGGAATTAGATCCATGTAATGACTAATACTTCTTATAGGTGGTAATCCATCAGGTATATTATCTGAAATGATAGCTTCATATTTTGTTAGCAATTTTCTTATCTCCTCAGGTTGTCCTTCTACATGCTTCAAATCCCAGCCTTTGGAACATCTTCCAAGGGAAAAAAAGTTTGCTTCATTCCATTAGAAACAATGGTGTATATGTTCTTCTTTCCATCATGAATAGCTTGTCTATCATACTACCAAGGCCTTCCCAAAAAATATAATATATATCCATAGGCATAATATCACACAAAACTTCATCATGGTAGTTTTCTATCTTCAATGTTACCAGATATTTCTCACTTACCAATAATTTATGCTCATCTTGAATCCATGCTATCTGATAGTGTTTAGGGTGTTTCAACCTTTCCAACTTCAATTTGGTCACCATTTATTCAGAAGAAAGGTTCTCTAAACTTCCACTATCAATGATCACTTTGCAACATTTGCTAGCTACCTTGCATCTAGTCCTAACTAAATTCTTTCTATGCAATGGTTCTTTCTCCAATTCACTTTGACACAACACTCTCCTATTTACCAATACATATCCTTCTTCTAGTTTATTAGATGATCCAACATGATCCTCCTCCACAAAGGTTGTTCTCCTATTATTCTCATTATTTCTGCTTGTCTCTCCTTGTTTGCATTCAAAGGCTCTATGTCCCTCTACACCACATTTAAAGCAAGTTCCCCTAAATACTCTTTTCTTTGGTCCTCTATCATCTTTCCTATACCCTTCATTTTTGTAATCACCACATCCACCTCTTCTATAAGAGTTTCCATAATGTCTTCGGTATGAATTTTCATTCGTATTGACCTCCTTATCTTTCTTCTGGTCTAAAAAATTCCTTTTCCTCCTCCAGTAAATATTCTTCCTCTCTCAAATCTTCCACCTCTTCCTCTCTATCCTTGTTCATGTATTTTATTCAAATTATTTTATTCTTTTAGGGCACACTAATATGCCTCTTCCACACTCAAAAATTTAATCAAACTGATCTCATCTTGAATAGATGACCTCAAACCATTCACATATTTGGCTACTTGTTCAATCTCATCTTTTGAATGTCTAGATCTAATGTTCAACTTATAGAATTCCTTAGTATACTCTTTCTACTTCAGGTTCTACAATTTCTTGAATAAACTAATCTGGTAGTCTATAGGCATAAACTTTATCTTCAATTTATTCATCATCCAATCCCATGATCTTATCTTCTCCTTTCCTTTCCTTTTTCTATTTGTCTTGAAATGTTCCCACCAAAGGGATGCATGTCCTCTGAACTTTGTATAGGTGAATTTTACCTTCTTCTCATCTGGGGTACCATCAAAATCAAAGTATTTCTACATTTCTATTATCCAATCCAACAATTCATCCGAATCCCACTTACCATTATAATCTGGTGGATTGAAATGTGGCTTAGTGTTCACTCTGGTTAGGGCTCTTATGAACCTCTCTTCTCCTTGATCAAGGCCAAGTTTCTCTTCTCTTGCAACTTTCTCTTATTCTTCTACTTCTTCATCACTTACATCATCAACTTGTTGACCTCTTCTCTAGGCCATTTCAACTCCTTCCAATATCTCAACAATTCCTATAAAAATATCCATTACAACTGGGTCTATATTTCCATGTGCTCCATTTACTCTACCATTTATTCTTCCCACCATCCCTGCACAAGTCCTCTGAAATTGCAGGTCGGATCCTCAATCTCCCACCCTACAACAAATCTTCAATAGGATTGTGCAACTTGTGATGATCTCACAAGGAATGAACCTCACTTTGATACCAGTTTGGTGCAACCATGGTAGGAGGGTACTCAAAGAGAACAATCCAAACTATGTAGAAATAGTCACACGACAAAAGAAACACAAAATATGGAGGTAAATGCAGATGAAAACACTCTTATTATCAAAAATCTTGGTTACAAATAGTTTGCCACTTCCGGTCTTACATTTTTGGTGCACAAGCCTGATTACAACATGCTCAAAATATAGGGCTCATACATGCGAGTGAAAATCTTACAGATCAAAATCTATATATATCTTATTCTATCTTAATTTATTCTCCCCCATCTCATGATTCAATACTAGCTTTATATCCCATCCGTGGCTCGAGAAACATCCACGTCAGCCAAAGATCGCTACAATCTAAAAAAGTGTAATGTGCGCAAGAACAGGTTGGCCTGAAATCTAAAATTCATCCATGATAGATGTGCATGGTGAAGTGTGGACCTAAGTGTAAGGTTAGGGACACTCCATAGAAAAAATATAAACACACCGTGAGGATCTGCAAGTCATGGGAAAGATCTGCGATCCATCCAACTAACCGTTAGGTTTTGAAGTTGTTCCGGGGCCATTCCCAAAAACTGTGACATACACCGAAAGCCATAAATTTTAGGAAAAAGATCCAAATGAGCTGAAAACTTGGAATACGATAATTGAACATGTCCACAATGAAATCCCAGGTACACAAGATATGGTGAGAAAACATGAAGAAGCACCATATCTACCAACTAAAACTAGAACAAGAACAATATTGAAGAAAAAATAGTTTTGGTTGATGCAGTATTGCCAAGAACCAAGGATGTTCCTGTATGAATATTCCAAGGATCAATCATCATGTAGAGTACATTTTTTAGTTCTAGTTTCTAGTTGGGTCACCTATGGTGGTATGTATCTAACCTAGAGGTTGCTAAGTTTAGCTTTAGGTGTAATAAATTCTAGGTGAATTAGATCCAATCAAATGTGTCAACTTAAGAAAATTTTTAATTTAAACTTAAATGGTGCTTTTGGTGCATAGTAGCACATTTGAAAATTGAATTGGTACTTTTGAAATTTTAGGCCGCATGTGATTTTTGGATCTTAAATGATTCAGAGCATGTGATGACTATCTTGGTAAATTTTATTTAATAGGTCACATGTGATGTGTAGATTGATGAATTTGAGAAAATGTCTATGAATCATATATCATAGATATTATGGCACAATTAAAATATTAGGCCATAATTAAATTTAGGGGGTTGGTACATTTGATGTTAAGGCTAGGTTTCTTAGAAGTATCTATTTTTCAATCTAATTGATGTTGATTGTATTAATTTTTTAGGTTGTACTAGAGCCTATTATGTCTAGGGAGCATCATCTTGTGACATTGTATATGCATATAGAGCTGGATGAGATAGATTGATCCTTCTTAGTAGATATTTGGTTATGGAACATCACCTATATGCTCGAGATTCAAACACATAGGGTCATGATCTGATCCTTATTTGTGAGATGGAAATGTGAGTTATGTGCATTTGTATTATTGATTGGAGAAATCATTATTAATATGGATAATTCGTAGAGGATTTTTAGGATCCCCTTTTATGGAGAGCGGGTTGTATATGACATTGATTCTAGAGAAATTTATTTGAAGAGGGTGTTCTTGATAGATGACCTAGGAATTGAGGATGGAGAGATGGATTTGAGGAGAGTGATGGGAAAGTTCAATTATCTTCTATTGGTTTTTTTTTGGGTGATAGGAGGGGTATTAATTCCTGATTGGAGATCTTGAGGGTTTCTCATTGGATAGGGGAGGGTGTTAGAGAAGATGCTAAGTGATGAATTGGTGTATTATTGAGGACCATGTTTTATTGAACACATATATCATGACATGCATTAGGTGGTGTACACTTATGAAGCTAGTTTATCATGTGGAGTCACATTGCTTCATATTTTTTCTTGGGATCATATCGGGGTGACACAACTAGTTGATTTGAGGGTTTATGAGAGAAATTTTCTTTGTGTTTTCATACATGATAGTATTTTGACACATTGGTGGATTTGAAATCTCACATATTGGAGATGTATTTTTATGATCTTGATACCATTGATTGGAGGCCATGGTGACTATGTGAAGGGTGGATAGATGATTCTACTCAGCTAGTATACTACAAGAATCCCAAGTATTTAATTGGTCAAATCACACATATTATTGAGAGCTATTTGCTAGAATAGGTTCAACATAGTTTGGTGAGGTGTAGGGTCTCCCAATAGTTGTGGCTTATTTTCTCATACTTAGAGGGAGATTATAGATTGAGGACCTATGATATCCCCATATACTACCATTGTATATTTTAATTCCTTAGTTCCATTTTCAGTGAACATTGGGAGAAACCATTGTAGATACAAAGACTACTATGGAGTATATGACACATGCTAGGTATCTCATAGGAATATCAAATTGACTCATCCAAGTGTTAGTGAGGTTGGTAGGAAAAGATGTGATGTAAAGCAAGGGATGGTTCATCAATAAAGGTAGAGGGTTATGGCATCAAAAGGGTGAGATGGAGATGGAGGGGTGGAGGAGATGAAGGTGGTGCTAAGGATAGTAGAGGGGATGGGGGTTAGGGAGGAGGAGATGGAGGAGAATATAGGGGCCAAGGAAGAGATGGAGATGATGTATGGGAGAAGGAGGCCATTATCAGTGGATGGAATATGCAAGAGAGGATGTTTCATTTGATTATGGAGGAGATGATAACCTATAAGTATGGCTAGCTATTGTCTTATTTGAGCATGATTTCACTCGATAGGAGAGAGATGCATTATGGACAAAGTGGGATCTAGCCTAAGTGGAGAGGAATAGCCTCTCTATATTGATTACTTAGAGGAGAGTAGATAGAGATTTTGAGATTGTGAGGGGACAACAAGAAGAGGGAGTAGGTGATATTCCTATGATGTGGGTTATGAGAGAGGTTTGGAAGATTACTTAGGAGGATGCTTACTATAGAAACCTCTATAAGAGAGTGGTTCCTCAAACCATTACACTCCTAGTTTCTCATCCTAGAGTAAATTGAGGGCTTCTCTATCAATGAGATAAAAAGTGAGATTAGTCATGGGAGCACCATGAAGACCAACATTAGTACTTGTAGCACATGATCTATGATGCAGGGGCATCTAGAAGTATTTAGAAATTGAGGTAGTTGACAATGAAGTGGCAGGGTTTCCAGTGATGCAATGAAGTTTTGTACATCAGATAGAGCCATACTTTGGTGATTAGAGGTTGTGGATTAAATGTTTTATCATTGAGTATGTCTAGTGTTTCCATGTTAAGTTTCAGGGATCCACATAAAGATTTGATTGAGTTATGGGTGTCTCTATTCAGATAGTTGTTGAGTTGTTCTAGTTGATGTTCCTTAAGGAGGAGGATGTGATTCTAGTGGCTTGAGTTGTTGCATACATTTCTGAGGTGATTCATGATGATCATGGATGTTTCCAGAATGTGTATTGGTTGTCCACATTGATTGTGGTGCTCATGATTGGTGAATTTCTCTTGTGAGTTCATAGTTTCCATGTTCTTGGCCAATAGGTCATTGTGGATCATTGAGGATTAAATTCTGAAGGTGTGTGTGTTCGAGGATGTTGATTTGGGTCCTTTCTTTGTTGTGTCCAACATTGGTTGGTTCACATTACAAATTATTTATTTTTTGTGGCCAATCTATTTAGGTTTTCATGTTATATTATTAGTCGTTCTAATAGGGCCGACTTGTTAAGGGTTAAATGATGTGCAAATGATATAAATAGAAGAGAGGATTTTTGTGATATATAGAAAGGGATGGATCAATAAGGAGATTGATAGTGCGAGGGATGAAGCATGATGATGAATTATTTTAATTCAGAAGAATCTCAGAGAAGAGAGGGAGTGTGGAGAAGGAAATGGAGTCGATGGGAGATTGTTGTGAAGATTTTCATTATTTGTGTTATTTGTAATCCCTGGGGCTGCGGCCTATAACTTGTTAAGTCTGAGAGACATATTTAATATGTTTTTTGATTATAATATGATGAGTAGTGAGCTTTGAAGGATGTTTTTTTCCCTGTTTTGGTTTTCCCAAGATATATCTTATGTTTGATGTTCATGAATGTATTTGACCTTTCTATGGATTAGCTGTTAATTCTTGTTGCATATCTATTTTGATCATGGAGTTAGTAATTTAGGCTGCAAGGTTGGACAATCCTTAATTGGATCCTCCTACATTGACTACATCAATTGGTGTCAAAGATGGTTCCAAACCTGTTGGCTGGTTGAAGAATTTATTAGAGCAGGTTGCAAATATGTTGGTTGGTTACAAATCTATTTTAGAGCTAGTTGTAGACTTTATCAAATCTGGTTGTGAATCTGTTACAAAATAGGGAAGATTGGGAAAAGGACAAAGGTGGAAAAAGAGAACCTGATATGTGAAAGAGATACTTTGGAAGGAAAATTGTGTGAACTCAGGAAGTGTAATGTAAAATTGATGGAGAGGATGAAAGAATTAGGAAAAGACAAGTGTGATTCTCTTGAAGAAGAACTGGAAGTAGAGCTAGATAAGTTTGAAGAAGGATTCATGTTGTTTAAAGAGTTGGATTAGAAGAGTAGAGATTTGGAGGAAAGTTTGAAAGAGGTGAACAAGGAGAACAATTTGCAGATGAAGGAAATGTGTAATTTGAAGAAACATGCTAATCATTTGGAGAAGGAAAATGAAAGATTGAGATCTAATCATGAATCTTATGATGTTTCTTGTGATATTGATGATTTGTGTGATATTTCAGAAGTTTGTTTAGAAGGTGAAGTTGAAGATAACAATGTAACTAAGCCTATAATTGTTGGGGATGGTATTGGTTTCAAAATCATGCAAAGAATCAAATATGAAGGAAAAGGATTAGGAAAGAAGCATCAAGGAATGACAAAACCTATTGAACTAGTAATGAGAGAAAAGAGTGAAGGCCTTGGATATGACAGAGGTAAGGATGTTGTTACAAGTTCAAGCAAATCAAATAAGGGAGGAAAAGGTATGCACTGTTTACATTGTAATGGGCATGGACATGAAAAGGAATTGTGTTGGGATCTATATCCTTGTAAGTTATGTGGATTAAGGAATCATTCTAAGAAGATGTGTTGGAATAAAATGAGAAGGAGAAAGCCTATGACAGATTGTAATAAAATGAATTATGGATGGATTGATGGAGGAAAGTGGAAACATGTTACTTATATGCTTAGAATATTTTAAAAATGGAAGAACTCATATGTTGGAGGAAAAGAGGGATCAAGATGTAGAGAAAGAAGACCTTATACAGGGAAAAATAAGGACAATGCAGGGTACCAGAGGAGTGAAAGAAGAGTTGTTGGAAGAGGAAACTATTTTCAAGTTTGGAGAAAGAAAGAATCAAACACTAAAGGTCATGAAGAACCTTAAATTAGAGAAGCTAATGAATGAGAAGCAATAAGGGATGCAAAGATAGTTTGTGCAAATGAAGAAGAAATTGAATTAGTTTATGCAGAGGAAGGGGAATCTTTGGAGGAATCATATTGGATAGTGGAACCAGAAGAAGGTGAAGCATTGATCTTAAGGAGAAATTTTATGAGCCAAAGTGAAGTAAATATGAATGAAGAAATAGAAGAGGACAATGATCCTGAGGTAATTTGCATGGTGGGCTTGCTCAGATCATTGACCAGTGAGCCCATGCAAGGTTTGCAAGTAGGTCACCAAACCTTGACCATGACAAGATGAAGAACCTAAGGAAACTTGCAAGGTGGGCTTGCTCAGATCACCGACCAGCGAGGTAGTGCCAGGTCTGCAAGTAGAGTGCCAAACCAATTCAAGGAGAAGAACTTGAGGTAGTTTACAGGGTGAACTTGAACAAAACACTGACCTTGAGGTATTTACAAGTACATGTGGATAGATAACCAAACCAATGAAAGAGATAACATTGGATTTGACACAATATAGATCAAAGTGAAGAGGTTCACTTTTCAAATAACCCTAAGAGTTTGATGTAGGGGAATCCAAAAGTATTCAAGATTGAGGCAGTTGACAGTGAAGTGATAGGGTTTCCAGTGATACAATTAAGTTATGTATGTTGGCTAGAGTCGTACATTGATGATTAGAGGTTGTGGATTAAAGGGTTTGTATTCGAGTATGTCTAGTGTTTCCATGTTAAATTTAAGGGATCCACATGAAGATTTGATGGAGTTATGGGTGTTTGTGTTTAGACACTTGTTCAGTTGTTCTAGTTGATGTTGTTGAATGAGGAGGATGTGATTTTGGTGGCTTGAGTTGTTGCAGAATTTTCTGAGGTGATTCATGATGATCATGGATGTTTCCAAAATTTTCTTTGGTGGTCCACATCGATCGCGGTGCCCATGATTGGTGAATTTATTTTGTGAGTTCATAATTTCCATGTTCTTGGCCGACATGGTGTTGTAACGTGTTATGGATCTTTGAGGATTAAATAATGAAGGTGTGTGTGTATCTGAGGATGTTGATTTGGGTCCTTCCTTTGTTGTGGCCGATGTTGGTTGGTTCACATTGAATTTTTTTTATTGTTTGTGGCCTACCTATTTGGGTCTGCACATTATATTATTAACCATTGTAATTGGTCTGACTTGTTAAGGGTTAAATGATGCGTGAATGATATAAATAGAAGAGATATGTTTTTTTATGATATATAGAAAGGGATGGATCAATAAGGAGATCGATAGTGTGAAGGATGAAGCATGGTGATGAAGTATTCTGATCTAGAAGAAGAATCTCATAGTAGAGAGGGAGTATGGAGTAGGAAATGGAGTCGATGGAAGATTATGGTGAAGATTGCCATTATTTGAGTTATTTGTAATCCCTGGGCTGCGGCCTAGAACTTGTTAAGCCTGAGAGGCATATGTAATGTGTTTGGTGATTATAATATGATGAGTAATGAGCTTTGAAGGCTAGGTTTTTTCCTTTTTGGGTTTTCCTAGGATATATCTTGTGTCTGGTGTTCATGAATTTCTTTGAACTTTCTATAGATTAGTTGTTAATTTTCATTGCATATTTGCTGTGATCATGGAGTTATTAACTTAGGCCGTAAGGCTAGATAGTCCTTAATTGGATCCTCCTACCTTGACTGCATCAATCTAGCAATATAGGTGCTTATAGTATATCCAAGAGTGGGGCTTCCTCCTCATGCACCTTCACCTAGTCAATTAGAGGGTTGGAGCTCTACGTAGAGAGGTAATTTTATATATTTATATCTTTTGATCTAGATATGTATGATCTTCTTATGGGTTAGTTTATTTATATATATATTTATACCTCATGCAACTCATTGTACAACAAATTATTTATGGATATACCATGATAGGGTGTTCATAAATATATAAGATGATATTTTTGTTTTGGTCACCTATGATGTGCATGATGATGTATGTATGCAATGATGATTTAATATAATGATCCTATATACGATACATATAATGGATGCGTACATAAGATGGATATTACTGACACAATGATGGTTTTTATTTCTACAATAGATTATGATGTGATATATTATGATGATGATGGTGAATTATAATAATGATTCTATCATTTATATAATGTGATGTTATGATTTTCCCTTTGATTCTATGATGACCTATTTGATGATTGCACTATGAATCTATGTTATATGCCCACAATTAAGGATGTTGGATATGCATGATGTTATGATCTATACTAATGATTATGTATGTAGGGATTGTATGGATGTAGTGAGATATGATGCAAGATATGTATGATGTTATGACCTACACAAATGATTATGTATACAAATACTGTATGGATGTAGTGGGATTTTTTTGCGTGCTTCATGATACATGGATATAATTGTTTAAAATGTGGGGATGATTTAGTATGGTGGATGAAGAGATGCAATATGTAGGATAGTGATGAATGAATGGATTTCAATGATAAAATATAAAATATTGAAATCTATAGTTAGGATGTGGGATGGGTAGTGAATATGAGATGTATAAGTGATAATGGGATGGAAAATTTATTTTTATTTTCTTTTTGGTTATGCTAAAAAAATATAAAGAGAAATCCTCTTTTTATATAGAAAGTGGGCATTATGCACAAAGGTATGAGGAAATAGGGTGACATTGTATCCCTTACATGGAATTTGATTCTATAAATAAAGAAGATTATACTTAGTCATACAAGACAAATGGAAATTTTGTTTAAATGTGTGATATAATAAGACTTAAAGCATGCTATTCCTAGTGCACAAAAGGTATGAATAACTTGATATGAAAAGGGATTTTTTTTATGCAAGAAGCTACCTCAACACATAGAAGGAGATTATTCACCATGGTCATACTATAAAATCATCCCATAAAAATTGCATATGAAATCAATGAACATGCCCCATTATGTGCTCCTCTAGACACACCAAGATAAATAAAAAGAAAAGACCAACTAGAAAAACATATCAACAACCATCATATATCTTGCTCAAGAGGGTATGTTTTTTATTTTGGATTATGCCTACTGTAGGAGAGATGTATCCACTAAGGCATATATTGTGGTGATGAATACAATAATTATCAAACAAATATGTAGGTAATAGGTTGATTCAATAGTGATATTAGTTTGTGATTTTCTATGAAAGTTATATGTTTCAATTAATGCATAATTTTATTTTTAAGAGTGTCAAAGATGTATTATGGTAATGAATGAATTATTATAACTGATAATATTATTATGGGTGGTTGAATTTCTATATGAATTGAATTAATCTTTTAGATTTTTGAAATTTTCTTTTTTTTCAGAATATGTGTTTTTTTTTGGATTTTTGTAATATGTGGTTTTTTTTGGATTTTCCAATTTTAAAGAAATAATAAAGGATACAATCAGATGAATAGTTCATAGAAAAATTCCCATAGTTAAGTGTTGAATCATTTATTATGGGATTGGTGGATTGAATTTCTTATGGTATTAGGTGGGATGGATAATGCTCGACATTGGTAATTTCAAAGTCATGTTAGGTCGGTAAGTGAAACATGATAGATAGATGGATATAGATAGGATTTTGACTTTATTATGAATCAAATAGATAAGAAACTATGGTATATTTTCTTATAACACATGGAACCTATAAATAGTTTTCACCATGGTAGTTCTCCAAAGCACCACCAAAGTAGTTTTCACTAGATGATGATTTTTATCTATATCTTTTTTTGAATTTTTCTACTCATGAAATCTATAAATCAATTTTCACCATGGTATTTTCCCATTGTGTCATTCAATTGGTTTTCACCATTGGAAAAGTTATTTCTCTTATACCTTTTTATTTTTAAATTGGATAACCCTAAAGGTCAAGCATAGAATTTATTAAGCTGGTTGTTATTGATGGGCTCTTGTAGAGGCTCATATTCAAGTTTTGCAAGTTTTTAGGCTCTTGATCCATATATTGTTATGATAAAAAAATGGTCAAAACCAATTAGGCTCAAAATTTCCTTTTTTGTCATAATCTTGATAATTTTTTTATTTTCTTTGAAGACTATATCACCTACTTCAAATCTTTGGGTCTTGATCTTCTTATTGTAGCTATTATGAAGACAATTTTTATAGGCTTGAAAATGATTCAATGAAATGAGATTTTTTGTATAGTAACTCTAAATCATGTAGTATGGATAACCAATAATCTTAATTTTTGATGAGATTTTGCAAGGATACCCTTAAAGAAGGAGTTCGACCTTAATAAGAAAATAGCTTTAGTGCCAAAGACTCTTTAACATGGGGTAGAACCTATAGGTGTATGAATGCTAGTAAATTTTGTCCATAATGAAAGGTTGGGTTCAAGATTCTAGTCATGGAAAACTTCATTGAATATATTTATTAGGATTTTAAGTATGGTTTTATTAGAAGCCTCATCTTGATTGTTTTCTTGTTGGTAATATGGAGTGGAAAAGAAAATTTGTATATGAAATTAAGTACAAAGGCTAGAACATCCTAGTTTTTAAAATGCATACCATTACCTATGATGATATCATGAGGAACACCATACCAAAAAATAATGTAATTAAGGATAAACATTGCTATTTTTATTATCAATGATTTAGGTCAATGTAATTACTTCTATCCCCTTTATAAAATACTTAGTAGTGGTGATAAATAATTTTTTTCATTAGATGAGGTGGGGTGAATTTTACAGATGAGGTCAGATCCCTATTATGAACAAGGACAAGAAGTGGTAATTGGTTGTAACTCTTGAGTAGGTGCATGAATTAGATCTCCATATTGACACTGAAGGAATTTCTTTATAAACTTATGTGCCCCCCAAATCATAGTAGACCAAAAATATCATGTAATTAGTTACATTTTAACAAGGATAGGACCACTAGAATGTGACCCAAGACCACATTTTTGAAACTCGTTTAAGGAGGTTTTATCTTCTTTTAAGTTTAAACATCTAAGGTATCATCAAGGCTCTTTCGGTCTAGAGTATCACCAAGAATAGTGAATCAAGATGATAAAAAGATGAAGGTTTTCTTTAAATTACTAGTTAAATTAGATGGAATGGTATTATTATGAAGCTAAGTGTATTTGTCATGATACCATGGGGAATCAAGACCAACAATTTCACACATGAGTTTCGACTCTAATATTAAAACCAGGAACCAAAAGTTGTTCCACTATAAATTCATATTGTTGACTATTGTGAGGCATATCTAAAAGAGGTCCAATAGTTTCCATTGCATCTAAAAATTTATTGTTCGTTCTTGGTATTTATTCAAAAAATGTATTGGAAAAATATTGTTTAAAATTACCAACCATTATATTAGATGATAGAAAATTATCATCCTTTATCTAGTACTCATTATTAACTTGTTTAATCACTAGTTGTGATTCTCCATAGACTTGTAGCTCTTTGATGTGCCAATTGATTACAAATTTTATTATTAATGAGTGCTTCATATTCAGTAATATTATTGGTACATAGAAATGCTAGTCAATATGTTTTTGGAATACAATCACCTTGATGTGTCATGAATATGAATCCTCATCCTAAACCTATTGAGCATACAAAAATATTGAGAGGGGGGAGAATAAGTATCTTCAAAACATAAAACCATAAGCACAATGCAAATATAAAATTTTAACAAGATCAATATATAGTCACCCAAATAATATTTAATTAAATGAATAATTATTATTTATTTAATTTAGCCTATGTCCCTTATCTGGATAAGTGATTAAATAAATAAATATTATTTATTTAATTAATTTCCCCACTATCCTTACATTCCACCACATTTAATTAAATAAATCTAAATTCATTTAATTAAAGCTAATCTTTTCCCACTTTCGTCTAAAATCCCCTAATCCCACTTAGGCTAATTAATCCTTGATTAATTAACCTTATTCCCATCCTAATCATCATTATCTCATTCCCAAGTTAATGAAACCTTGGTTTATTAACTCAACCTATCTTCATTAATCAATTAATGCTTGATTAATTGATCTAACTCTCATCTTAATCCTAATTATCATTATTTCCTAATTTTAAATTCATACATCTCACCTACCCCACTAACCTCTTACACAAGCCACCCTATGAGCCATCCTATGAGCCAAATTATCTCTTACACAAGCCACCCTATCTCTTACATAAATTTAATTCCTTTCTTCCCAATGTGTTCTCATACCTTTGTGAGCACACCTCCCCATTTCACCCCTATTCATCTTGTGATGCTTGTCACAAGGCTAATAATTCTTCATTCCTTGATCCAAAGCACATCCTTCTTTCAATATCAACCCACCATTAACCAACCAATCCTAGCCCTTGATTCCTCTCACCATATTTCTATATAGTGAGGTCTTGGCTCTCATTATTTCAATATGTATTCATATCAACATTATGTTGTCAAAATATCCCTTCAATCCATCACTATCCTACCATAATCATGCTAAGATCTTGAGAAATCACATATATCTCAAGCTTTGGAGCAAATCTGCAAGAAATGGGTGCTTCTTGTGAGCTCAATGCACGAAGAAGAGAAGACTATGCAGGTATAATATCTTTGTGTTTATTTCTTGTGCATTTCATCTATTTACATTCATATTCATCTTTAAATTCTTCATTTTGGCACAACTAGTGGCTTCCCACACATTTTTCTAACATTTCATCAAGTTTTTGTGAGTTTTGAGATTGTAGGGACTATTTTCAAGAAATTACTATAGAAATGCACCTAGGTGCAAAGTTTTGGCACCTAAGTTCCAAATTGTGGTGCCTAAATTCAAAACTAAGGAACTTATGTTCAAAACTACTGTGCTTTTGTGCTCAAACACTTCTTTCATCATTTTCACTTACATGTAAGTTTAGTTTGGCTTCTAAAATCTTTTTTTACAGGTTTATCCATCATTTTCATGTTTAAACTATGTGTTTTTAGAGCTTTGTGAAACTAGGGTTTCATACAAGCTTTCTAGGTCACCTAGAATTTTCTTCATTTTTAGCTTATTTTCATTGCATTAGGGGGCATATTTTGGTTAGGTATTCATGTTTTTAGGTCCCCCACATGTTTATCTATCCATTTTCCCATCTAGGTTAGTGAAAAACTTTATTTTTTCATTTCTAAGGGTCATTTTCTGGCACATTCTGCAAAGTGGCTCCTTTGTTCAAACCTATTGCACCTCTATTCTAGAGGACATATTTTGGGGTTTATCAGGTCTTTTTGGTATCAAGCCTTCATTCTTGGGTCCCTACCTACATTTTCCAACTATTTTTTGAACTGGGTCACTCAGAAACATCTATTTTTCACCCTCAAAATCCCTCTTATTAGCCTCATCTCCAAAACTTCGCCTCTATTCAAAGAATGATGCCTCTTTTTTTAGAAAAGACACAAATTTTCTTACAAAACTATGCCTTTATTTCATGTTGCATTTTAAATATTTCTCTTAGCTCTTTTTTTCATCTAATCTCTGTTTTTGAGTCACTAATGTGTGTTGCAAGTGTTTTAATTCTTTTTTAAGGAAAAATCATCAAAAACTACCTTTTTCTCATCCAAAAAAAATTCTTTTGGGGGATTCACCGTTGAACCCTCATCAACATGGCATAACATCCATCCCCCCCACACCCTCCTATTGTTGAGTCAAGTGTATCAACCTCCTCATTGCAAAATGGGTCCCAATTTTTTTATGATTATCTTTATGCTAACAATATTTTTCTTTGATCATATCATAATCTAACCACTTGTTTTGAAACTTGAAATTGATTGTCAAAGGAAAAATCATCAAACTAATAACATATTTATTACATGTTCACTCATCCAAGGCTTTATTTTTTCTCCACTAATCTAGGCACATTTTGTTTCTAAGGTTAATGAACTTTTGTGTGATGTGTCTTTGAGTGAGTGGTGTGTATGCTTTCCTCTCGCACCTAGTGTTATCTTGAGGATCAAAAACATCGCTTACTCTTTTTATTTTTATTTTTATCCCAAGGAACCCAATGCGTGTATTCTCTCCCCTCGCACTTCATGCAGAATTGGGGATCAAAAACCCTTGGATCATTCCTTTTAGGAAGCTTTCCCAAGGATTTAATCACCCTAGGGGATGACCCCAACTCCTATGTTTCGACAGAGTATAAAGAGCAGGAGGTGAATCTAAAGACACCTCTCTTGGAAGTGGAATTATTTTAATCTAGGCTGACTCCGAGAAATTTATACCTTGGAGAAGTGAAAGTGGAGAGTGGGTTACCCTCTCTTCCCAGTTGTTTGACATTGTTTCCTTTCATCTATGAATTTGGGTTTTATGTACCATTGAGGTATATAGAGGATGCCCTAGCAACCTTGTGTATCCTAGATAAAGACATTTTGGCCATATAAACCCACTTGACTAATTTAGGTTGTGAACAAGTGCTTGAAGTGATTTTATTGTGCTATACCCATGAAAAATGAATTAGACAAGGGGTCGAGGATTGAACATACACTACAAAATTCCATGAAACTTTGCCACTTTGTTTGTTTGTGTGCTTTCCATTCTATCTCCTAGTCAAGAAAGAAAAACCTTAACCTCATACAATTATCCATATCCTCATCATCCCTCCACATCCTAATCATAACATCTTTTCCATCATAATCACCCCATCCTAATCTGCTATTTTCATCCTAATCATCCCTTCTAATACTAATCACCCCATACCTCATCATAATCATTCCTTATCATCATAATCATCCATTTTCATCCTATTCCTCCTTCTTTCTAATTATCCTTCATCCTAATCATCCCTTCTAATCCTAATAATTCTAATAACTCATCTTCTTCAAATCATCCCTTAATCTACATCCAAGCTATCCTTAATCCTTCATTTAGGACCCTAGGCCTAATTTTCCCAATTTATTTGAGGATCTAATTATTATCCTCATCATCCTCAATAATCCATATCCACTTTCATCATTAGTATTAGTTCTAATATCCTCTATTCTTCATCATCCTTAATCCATCCTTCAATGTCATCCTTATTCTCCATCCTTTATCAACACCTTAATCTAAACCCATTATTAACCTAATCCCATTCTAATCAAATAATAATCCAACCCATCTATCATCAATTTCAAATCCAATCTCCAATATATTATCCTTATAAATCCCCAAATTCATTTATAATTCATGATCATAACTTCCATCCTCATCCAAAATCAGTCCCAACCTTTACTCCTCCAATCATTCCTCTAGCATGTATAATCATCCAATCTATCCTCCATCAACCCTAATCTGTGCTAATCCACCTTCATCCACTCTAACCCAATCTAATATCATGAACCCATATTCTAATCCCTATGATAGTGAGAATATTATGGATAACCTTGAATCAATTAGAATTTTTTTTCCAAATCTTCACCAACCACCCATACAATGTCCCCAACAAACCCCACCCACATCCTCATCACCCATATAATCCTCATTGGATCCCATAACCAATAATCTCCTCATCCACTACTTTAATAATAATAAGGATGCCATGCTTAGCTATCTCCTTGGAATTGGTGCTAAAATTCCACCCTCCCCACCTTCATTCCAATCACAACCCATCCCCTCTTTCTTACTATGGATTAAATAATCCATGAAGCTCCCTTTGGGTTAATTTGTATTCAGATTTGCAAATCCTTGGCCAAGCTAACTATATTTAAAAAACACCTCGAGCTCCTTTTTGGTTGTGATTTCATCTGCTTCACCATGTGTCATTAGTATGGGATTTTGAAATACTTATCCCATTGTTTCCTATCCAAACCCTGCTCATGTACCACATTGCACAAACCCCTCGGGCATCTTTTTGGCAGGTGCCATTGATGGAAGCTCAAGCCAAAACCATCCTCATGAGGATTGCATCCCACAGAAATAAAGGATGGATATAAACCCCACCGCTTCTCCATATTTCACCTCAATGGAAGTTTTGATTGCAAGAGAGAAAAGAATGAAGAGAAGGCTCTTTCACTTCATCACATGTCCTAGCCAACTCTTCAAGCAGTTAGACACATGTCTTTCTGAGATTTTTTCTACTTCACCTTTCAGACCAAATTCATCATTTTTGGGAGCACACTCTTTTCAGGGAAAACTAAATATCTTTCTGTTATGATTTATCATTGATTCATCAAATTAGAGGATGACACGTGCCTGAGGAATATTTTGATTCATTGGCTTTTAGGCAGCGGGAAAAATCTATATATAATACTCTTGCTCTCTAAGAAAGGGTTCAAAAATGAAAAAAAGAAAATACTCAAAAGCTCCAGGCCTTTACATTATTTTTTTGATTATTATTAAGACTCATAGACTATGTCGATTTTTCATCCTTTCTATTTCTTGAATAATATAAGACAATATACTATGCTATTTATTGTACTGAGTAGTTTATCTACAATTTTTTTATAATTTCAATAGAAATTTTCTGTTGTGATCATGTCTTGGACTCTAATTGTTCAGTAAATGTGTATGAAAATTATATTATGTCATTTGGTTAAATTTCTTGGGATTTTCATTTTTGTTTTTTTAATCCTCGCAAATAGCAGATTTGTTAACAAGCCCTCAAACCTTATTTGAAAGGAAGGTTTCTCATGCCTAAAAGACTAAATCTTGGCACATCGCCTTAGGTTAGACTTTATTTTTATATCTTCTCCATTTTACCATTCTAAACTTCCCAATTACAGGAAGGGATGACTTCTTTAAAAACCTGGAGGTTACTTAGTTTAGTACAATTACTCCCCCATTTACTAAGTTTCCCATAAGGTTGTTCACCTAGCAATTTTAGGCGTCAATAGTTATTTTTATGGAACACCTGGTGGGATTGTATTGAATGTATCTAAATATTAAGAATGTGTATGAGCTATAGACATGTAGACATGCAAATTTAACACTATCAATTAACACAATTGATTAGTCATATTTCACCCAGCAATTAAATAAATCAGGTTACTTGAATAATCTCCTATGGTCTATTAATTTAATTAAATCACCAATATTTAATTAAATGGTCAATATTCATTTCCTCTCATTTGATTTAAAAGAAATACAAAAATTTAAATCAAATGTCATATCACCTAACCTTTTGTTAGATTAATCAAATCATGATTAGTTTAATCCTAATTACATGAATCCTCTAGATTCATCCACTTGCACAATAAATCACTTATTTGATTTATTAAAACACTTATTTTCCCTCATTAACTCTCATGTTTGACTTTTTTGGACAAACACAATTCCCCGCAAAAACCCTCAACCACATGCATTTATGCCCATTTTCAAATTTGAATGGGCACATTGGCCAAAAATTGCACAAGCATGGGCCAATCCCAATGTGACAAGTGGCTCTCTCCTATTGGATGGGATTTAGTCCCACATTTCCTAATCTTGGCTTCTCCTCTCTCAACTTCTCCTATAAATGCAATGCATTTTCTCTCATTTCAACATCTACAATCTACATTTAGAGCATCCTTATTATAGGCAACTTGAGTTCAAGAGCATCTCATTGTCTATCACTTCATTTGTTTTAGCAAGGGGTGGGAAAGGGCTCTTTCACATATTCAAAGAGCACCAATCCATCATAGAATAGGTATCTAATATGTCTTTTTGCTTTCAACTAAGTTAGTTTGTTATGTCTTTATGCAAGCATGTTGGATTATTCTATGGAGATGTTGATTATTTGTTGTTGGAATGCTGGATACACAGGTTGCCTTGATGAAGCTGCAGACTTCAATGGAGGACCTTTGCCAAGAAGAAATATTCACCCACACAAAAAGTATGATAGTGACATTCAAAATAGAGATTCTATTATGATGATCTGGATTCTTAATTACAAAGAGTACATATGCCTGATTATATAGGCAAGTGCTAAACCTAAAAAGCATAAGATGTTGCCAAGTGTACAAACCACACTTCATGTGACAACATGAAACCCTAACCTAGGGAATGATAACAAGATGGAGATAACTTCTAGAAAAGAAAACTCATCTTCTAGAAGGGAATCTTATCTCAACATCTCTATTAAATGATTAAAAAGTAACCTAGGACTAATATGATTAATTAATACCTAAGTTAACTTATGCTAGTGTAATAATTAATTAATTAATTAATTACACTAACATTTGTTTGGTTTAGAATACTAACCATACTAGGATGTGTGTGTTGAAGGTTTTCTAACCATTTGTAGGTTTTCACCATCCACAAAATGGCACTAGAAGGAGGGCTATATTTTCGATTGTCTCATTGAGTCTATTTTAATTGCTAACTGCAGGTTTATATCAGATTTAATGTTGTTTGCAAGATTGGTTTACATTGGCATGAACTTCGTTTGTCATATCCAGATAGATGTCTTTCTATCTATTCATTCACTACATCATAGGCCTATTCACCCCCTTTTTTCTTTTGTTCTACGTTGAAAGAAAACAATCTCTTATATAGGTGATGTCTGGGAATTTTATTTTGTTTTGGAGTAAGGCAAATTTTATCTTTAAATATTGTTGTTTACTATCAGAGGAGCCATCTCCTATCTACATTTATGAAATATTGGATTAGATTGAATTAACCTAGCTTGCACGTATTCTTTGAAATATCATCTGGTTTATGAAGTAAAAATTAAGCACGACTATCACACTTTCATAAGCATTCCCATTTCCTCTTGATTGAAATAATTTTTTTATTTTCTTGCATTGAAATCTATGCTTTAGCTGCACTTACTGGTAAACACTATCAAAAAAAAATTAAAAAAAGGGGGTGCTATGGGGTGAGGTGAGTATTCACTGATTATGGATTTCTCTCGGTTCTTTAAAATCCATTTGTTGCCCCCACCCCTCACTGTTACCATTATGAATTTCTGTAAATTCTATTGTGGAGCATAATTTCCAGATTTACATCTGTAGAACCAAGAACATTTGATGTTGTCTATAGGGGGATATTTTCAGACCTTTTGAGATGTTGACTTGTAAGGCTAGTAGTGTTGGAGAGATCGAGTTTGAAGAGAAGGTGTTGAGATTAGAGCTTCGTGTGCTCGTTGACTTCCTGGCAGACTATTACGACCCTTGCAAATTAATGGCACCAACTATTGATTAGGATTCTGAGTGGTGTGAAGCTTGGATGTCTTGATTAACCCTGAGCCTCATACACCAAGATCTAGTGCTTCATTGAATAGAAGAGCTCTATTTTTGTTTCTGCTGTAAATAATTTCCAAGCATGATTTCTAATTTCCTTTTAGCCACTCAATAATTGATATAACACCTCTTAAAGTTACAGTCACCATAGTCAAATTCAGATTGCAACCGAAAATTTGCATATTACCTATTTTTCATTATAGAAAAAGCTAGAGGTACGCATTGCCTAAAAGAAAATAGAAGAATCTTGCCTTCAAAGCTAATTATCTTCCCTATTTGTTCCTCTGTAAGGGACTGTATATTCAGTCCACTGTTTGTTGCCAGGAATTTCAAATTCCTCGGAGCTGTCTAGGTTCTATGGTCACTTTCCAAAGATAAACGTTTAGGTGTTTTAAAGGGTTTTATGGTGGATCCATGCAAATCATTCAACCACATTTTGTTGAGGCCTTCATTTCATAGTGACCCCTTTGTTTCATTTTTTTTCCTTTCTTTCCTAGTTTAGAGCTTCGGGTGTGCATATAGCTCCATGAAAGAATGCAGGGTGCACATTAGTTCATTATTTTTAGCAGGAAAGACTTCAACGACTTCAACAATCATGGATCCCCTTGTCGTGAGAATGGCCACCATCTTTATTCATTGCAACGAGTCCAAAAGATACCCTCCTTGTTTGAACTATTCTGAATTATAACCACCGGCCTGTCACTGGTTTTCTTCTTCTTTTGGTATTTTGATTGCTCTAAATCTCAAACCTGTGCGAGGCTTTTGAGAAAAGGAAAAAAAAAAAAAAGTGTGGGGAGTGCGAGTAAGTGAGTCAACACTGGTAATGGTGACTACTATGCCATGAGGCAAGGTTGGAATAGAGTTATGAACCGCGGTTAATGACTTTCATCCTCAAGGCTAAAAAAATCACACTTTCCATAGACCTTAGCATGTATTAATGAATTGTGTGGGTACTGCTACTTCCATAGGCTTAGCATGTATTTATGAATTACGTGGGTATTGCTACTTCCATAGGCTTTATGAGCCATGTATTTAAAGATGGTTGCATACATCTGTGAATCAAAGTTTGTGAGCTAAATCTAGCTATCTTTTTTGCGTCAAATCTTATAACTCTGTATCAAATCACTTACCAAACTCCTTGGTTATTGAAATTTGATGTACAAAAAATATGTTTTGGAATATGTGCAACCCAACTAAAGATTCATTTTTTTATATAAGCTTATTACTTAGTTTTTGACATGTTTCAGATCTTGGAGTATTATTAACTAATAAAATTCTTAGTTGCTATCTCTTGCATCAGATATAAGAGCAGAGGGTGTGGAGCCTAATTTGCAGTTGGTAATCAATGCCTACTTTTAGTATCTTTCCATGTGTAGGAAGCAGGTCACGTAAAATGTCATGGTGCACATCCCCATTTTGATATCATAAATCAAAGAGAAGGTGATATTTGGTCGACAAAGGGTAACAATGTGGTGACATAGTAATGCAAGAGTCCTTTATTACAACCTTTAATAGTTATGACATTTTCATTGCATGGTTGGTAAATAATTCCATCGGCGATAGCTTATTACATGAAGACAAGAATTAAGTAGGTAGCAAGCATGGTCACTTGGAAAGCATTGTCAAAATATTAGCACTTCTTTTGGTTGTAAATATGAATTGAAGAATGGGTTCTTTGTACCGAGAGAAGTTGTGAGCAAGAAGAATGAGGTGGTGATGTGCATATAATCAATAATAAGATTATTCACATATTACAATTATGTAGTTAAGCTTCATTAAACATTTATTTAGGGAAAGAAAAGATAATATGGCAACATTAGAATCGTAGTTGACATTTCTATCTTGAAGTCAATTATTTATGTTTCTATGGACATCTTCATTGATCGGTGTTGACTTTTGCAGGCTAAGTGAAGAGGATTTGAAATCTTACTTAAATTGTTATCTATTTGCAATTTATCAAGACTCTAGTTCATGTTTCATTAATGTTTTTATTTCATTATTTGAAGTTAATGTCTAAAAGAAAATAAATGAATTTAATGACTTGGTATTCACATGATTTATCTTTTTTTTTAGGTGAGGAAAACGAAGGAAGGAGGAGTGATTTCTTTTGCACAAGGAATGTGCAAAATTGAAACATCAAAAAATCTTTGAACTGAGATTGAAGCTAAATAAAATTGAGAATTTGAAACTTGAAATTCGTAAAGCATTTTTTAATGCTTAGGGCTCCAATTACTACTTTAGTTTTTTGTTTTGAACCAAATCACCTCTCTTTTTGGGTTTAAAATTAACCATTTGACTTGATCTTTTCAAATTTGGTTAAAAAGAGCCTTAGACATTTACTAGATTTTGATTTGGACTTAAAATTGAATAAAGAAAACTTCACATCTCAATTGGTACTTTTAAAACGAGCTCATCACTGCTTTGAGGTATAAAATGAACAAGTGTCTTTCATGTTTTGCAATCTTTTTCATAAATTAACATCATTCGAAATGCATATGTGCTTCTCTCATGCTTCACAATGATCTTGAGAATCAAAAGCATTTTGGTAATGTTAAGTTGTCAAAAAGATTCCCTTCACACTTTCATTTTTGGAACTTAAAATTGAACAAAACACTTTACGAGTGTGAGTAAACTTGTTGCGAGTGTTCTCCGTTGTTTCTAAATGAAGGTTGATCAAACTATAGATGAGTTTATTCACTTTTGTTTAGCTTAGAGGGCCTGTCGTGCAGGAAAAAGTACTCACCCAAGGGAACGACCCAATCGGGAACACAGAAAAGCCAAGCAACTTCCAACCAGTATATAAGTGTGGATTCTTGAGGAAAGTTCAAGAATCATGAGGATTATTCTGATGAGAGGGAAAAAAATGGAATCTCGCCAATGTTGGATAATCCCCCATGAACAGAATGCCCAAATTAGAACCCTTTGTTTAGAAAAAGGCCAAAACCTTGTTTATTTTGTTGGTGCAAAAGGTCATGTCCTTTGGAGCCGCCCCACATTATACATACGATTTTGTTGTGGAAATGAAAAGTATGCCATGGGAGATTCATGAGTACTAATGCTTGGCTGACTTGAGAAGTGTGTGCTATGGAGGGGAGCCAGTGTGGTCAAACATTTAGCCATTCGCACAAAATATGTGTAGCTAGATTCATCCAAGTGGGAACCCAACATAATATTGTCTCATCATCCTAGGGTTGTAAAGTGCTTGGAAGTGGAAAACACATTGCTCAATTCCTAAAAACATTTGAAAACAAATATTCACAGGACCTTCAAATTTCAAACCCCTTTTAGGAAAAAAATACCTTTGAAGAATTTAAGCACTCTTGCTTTCCCTAGGGATCATATCCTTAGAGGTTTCTAAGTGCTTGGATTCTATCACCATTTGTTTTCAATAAGGTTAAACATAGGAAACTTTTGCCCTATTTTTCTTGATTTTCACACAATGGACCTTGTGGGATGAGAATGAAAGTGGGACATTAGACATATAGTTTGAAAGATAATCAAGCAAGTGTCTTTGGTAAAAAGAATTTATTAAGCCAAGATAAAAAGACAAATTGGATTACACATGTGTTTTCTAAAATGATTGGTTTACAACTTTTATAGAAAAGCTTCAAGAAACTATCCTCGGTTGTATGAGTTTTACTATCAATAAAATCCCAAACTTTTTGAAAGGTTTTCTTTCCTCCCATAAGAAATATAGTGTGTTCTTGAACACCGAGGTCTTGTAAGAAGAAGTGTTATTCTAGGTCAAGTCTAGGATCAAATTCAATCACTTTCATCCATCTCTCAACCATCAAAATTAGTCAAAAATCACCTCACCAACAACTCTTGGAAACTTTGTAAACATCTTTTATGCTAAACTTCTAGGCGAAATCAAATCACTTTGTTTGACTTAACACACCTAGTCAAACCATCATATTATACATGAGCCTTCTCTAGGATAATACAACTTCCTAGGGTTTACAAGTTCATCTTGTTTGGCTTAACACACTTAGCAAAATTATCAAATCATTACCTCATTTGACTTGACACACTTAGTCAAACTACCATCTTGTAGGAGTTCACTCTTGAATAACACAAATTCCTAGAGTTTTATGATTACATTTATCATTTTTGTTTGACTTAACACATTTAGTCAAACTATCAATCCAATCACAATCAATCAAAGTCCTAAAAAGTTTAGCATTTCATTCAAAGTTTCTTTAAGAGTTCCATTCATCTGTATCACTCTTCTTTCATTTATCTCATCCTCGTCATCCCTTTGATCCTTCAATTATCCTAGTTATTCATTGCTTTGAACCTAAGGTTTAGAACGATATAAAGAATTAGAGGTTCATCTCTTACTTTTTTGAAAATTGATCTTCATTTTATGGTTCAAACTCGATCTCAACACAAGAGGGACATGGAATATAAAATTGATCCATCCATCATGAGTAATCCAATTCAACCAAACTATCCAAGTCTCACAATGCCAATTGATCATCGAAACTCACATTTATGCATGGCATCATTATCTCTTCCAAACTTCAATGATATGGATGTGAGTATGCCCAATCTAAAGTTTGGAACACCTTTTCCAATGATAGATTTAAATCCAAGTCCAAATTTGCAAATCTATCAACCAAACACTCAATGCATGAGTTTTCCAAACAACATTATCCCACCAAATCCATACATGCCAAATACAAGTTTGTCAAACATGACCATTTCGAATCCGCACTTGGTAAAATTTGGGGTAGACATATTTGCAAATCCCATCAATGTTGTTTAAAATCCAAGCAATATGTTGACAACTCTAGGTATTGATCCAAGTGAAGGTAACACCATGAAAAATCAAAGCTGCCTAAATCAAGGCCATATGGTTCTCAACCACAAAAATGTTCAAATTCAACCTATAATGCCAAATCAAAACACCATACCAAATCATCCGATTTTGCCATCGGTATCGCAACAGTAGGTGGCAACCCCAACAATCAACACCATTCCCAATCCACCACGACCACCACCAAAACACAACATGACCAATTCATTCTCCATCATGTTGCAAGCCACTCAAGAAGCTTCCCACAAAAAGGTGCTCCAAAACCAACAAGCCACACATGCCTCTCAGATGGCACAAGCAATCCAACAAGCACATGCTCAAGCACAAGCACAATTCCAAGCTCAGCAAGTGCACACACAAGCACAATACCAAGATCAATTGTAAGAACAACAAGAATCCTATCAACAAGCCTTGCAAGACTACCAATTACAACAACAATACAACCAATAACAAGCGTTGTTTGTGGAATAACAATAGCAGGACCAACAATAGGAATTGTTGGATCAACAACAAACACAAGCATTACTTGCTCAACAAAGCTTGCAACAGATTCCCACCATAATTTTTGAAATCAAAAATCAAGATCAATCTATCAATAAGCACCTTAAAGATGTTTCCACCTTGACCAATGATCAAATCAACATACACCAAGAACTACTTTTCAATCACGATCAAAATCCACCGAAAATACCCAACAATGATCAAATTCAAGAAATTTCAACACCACTTGATCCTATGGTTGAAGACATTCATAATCTCTCTTCCACAATTGTTGAAAAGAATGTTCAAGATCTTGAAGATGCTTCTACCCCATCCAGTGATCTACACAACATTCATCAAAAGCCACTTTTTAGTGATCTATTTCAAGATGTGTTACAATTATTTGATCCCATTGACATAATCTATGATCCATCGACCAATGATCATATCAAAAAGGTCTCTACATCACCTTATGAGTTAGAGGACATATCTCAAGAACGTATTCCAAAACATGATCAAAATCTTCCCTCAAGGTCTAGCAGTGGCCCTTCCAATGACATATTGACATCCCTCAACCTCATGATTACGGATAGTGAAGAAATCCTCCAAGATCAAAAGTATATTGAGCCACTTTCCATGCATAAGAATGATGTCCAAGAACCCGCTATAGGCAATCCATCCTTTGAAATTGACCCATGTCAAGAGCTTGATCCAAAGCATATTGAAAGCAATTCTGAAACTAGTCAAGATCAAGAATTTGCATCTCCGGGATACTACAATGATCTAATGGGCACTTTTCTATCTATACAAGATGTCACAAATGATTATCATATCTATATAACACAAACCCCTCCATCTACCCACAAAATTCTTCTTTTGGATGGACACGTATTTGATCTTCATTCAAAACAAGAGTCTCATACTCTTGATATCATTCCCAAGGAACAAGAGTCTCCTACTCTTAATATTTATACACATGGTCAAGATATAGAGAAATCCAAAGACCTAGTAGAAAAAAATCATGAAGAAGGCTTCTACAAAAGTTGTGAATTAGAAACATCATGTGAAAGCACACCAAGAATGAATCACGAGGAAGACTTTTACAAGGACAGTGAATCATCAACACTTCTTGAAGAAGCAATACAATCTGATATCTCACAAGATCAAGACAAATATATCAATCAAGCATTCATCCCACATGTGGAGGATCCTATCACTTATAAAGTTGGATCACTTACCTTTCTTAGAGCAAGCTATCTTTTCAATGAAGAAGTTGTCTCTTTTGAAGATCCACCATAGAGCAGAGAAAGATTAGCACCTTGTTTCCAAGGTAAATCATATCCTATTTCAAACAAAATGTTTCAATAGATGAATTATCAAGGAAAAGGATTAGGCCTACATGATGAAGGTATCCTGGAACCAATGCAGATTGTTAGCAATCCTAAGCATCAAGGCCTTGGTTATTCGACAATCAAGGGATCTCAACATATTAGTAATACTTGCACAAAACTGGGGGCAACTTCATCTCAAGCAAACATCAATAAAGGGAGCACGATGAATCATTTTGATGAAACCAATGCCAATACTACAACCCGCCATGTCATAAATCTCCATCCACCCATCACCCCATCCACGAATTGGGACCAAAATCAAAAGAAAGAATTGAATCAAAGCATGAAGAACATTATCAAAGAAAAAGAAGCTAAGAAGCATATCAGACAAATCAAATACATATGGATACTAAAGAATACAAGGAAAAATTATCCCTATCAAACTCCATCAGTCAAAGAAACTTGGGAAAAATCAAAAATGGAAAAGTATCCATCAAATAAGTCCACAAAGGAAAAAGCAGGCTTCTCAAGCAACACACAAAGTGTATCAAGCAATTGGTCCTAATTCCATGCACACTTCCATATCCACACATCATTGCTCATCTTCCCAAGTTTGGAGAGTCAAAGATTCCAAACTATCGACCAATCCATCTTTTACTCCTAAACACACTCTATCTACGCCTACACACATGAAATCCAATTCTTCCATTAACCATGCATTGGAAATGACCCTTCATCATAAGGATTTAGAAGGAACTTTATTGTGATGTGTGCACAAAGATGAAGTTAACTTCGGTATCAGCAAAGCAAATCAGGGATCTCAAAAGTTGCATTCAAGTGCACGTATCTTGGCAAGGAAACTTCTTCAAACATGATATCGATGGCATGTTATGACAAAAGCATCTACATCAACACCACTAGGTGATTCAACATCAGCTTAAAATCTCTCAGAAAATAGAAAAAATAATAAAATATCCTGAAAAATGGTCACCTTGATGAAAACCTGGCAAACAGGCATCTTGGCGACAACAAAAAAATCAAAAAATATAAAAATCCAAAAAAAATCAGAAAAAGGATTGAAAATAGTAAAGAAAAAAAATAAAAAAATTGTCCTCTAGCGAAAACCATTTCACTGGCGCTTTGGACAAGTACCATGATGAAAACCTGACAAATAGGCATCATGTGTAGAATCGAGCATCTACGTGTGCCGGTTCAGAAGAAAGCATCTTATCGCATCGATAATAAAGCCAACAGTTCATCCATAATAAGGCCAACATAAATCCATTCATCCATGAACCTTTTATCCAACCCATTTCCATCTATCTACCTTATCTAGATCTTGATGAAGGTTTGGTGCACACTTTACACTTGCATGTGGTAAACATCTTGACATGGGTCATTTTCATTGATCCCATCCTACCCAATGCTATCTGAACGTTGAACCACCATCCAAAGGTGGATCCAATTTTTGAACACCTTATCTTATTGCAAGATGATCCATATCAATTCATTCATCCATCTATCCAAGATTCCATCCAATGGCCTTTCAAACATTGCTAGACACTAGGGGCAAATATTTACATCTCACTTCGGGAATAAATCTTGATCTATGCCCTCCAACTTATCTGGTGATCTGAACATTGGAAAACATGAAAGAAAATTGGTCAAAGCATTTGTGAGCACTAAAATCCAAATCATTAGCCCATGGCATATTTTGACAAGATGATGTTCTTTACCAAGCTTTATCTTTCATTGAACATCAATCCAAACAATTCATATTAGTTGCATCTAATGCGCACATCTGTGTCACATCAAATCATCAAAATAGTTTTGTTCCAAATCAAGCTTCATCAATCTTGATCAATCGAATCCAATCAATCATCACCTTGTTTGACTTAACACACTTAGTCAAACTATCATCTTGTGCACGAGTTTATTCTAGGATAATACAACTTCCTTGGGTTTACAAGTTCATTATTATCTTTGTTTGGCTTAACACACTTAGCCAAATTATCAAATCCAAAATCACCTTGTTTGGTTTAACACACCTAGCCAAATTATCCTCTTATGTATGAGTTTACTCTAGGATAATACAACTTCCTAGATTTTACAAGTGTATTATCACTTTTTTTTTTTTTTTGACTTAACACACTTAGTCAAACTATTAATCCATCAACCCAATCAATCAACATTAAGCTTGGTTTTCAACAAAGTCTCAAAACAAAGCACTGATATCATCACGTATCCATATCCAAATTGTCAAAATCGTGCAAAAATTCAAAAAATTCATGAAAAAAAAACCAAAAACATTTAGAAAAATTCATCAAAAATCCAAAACACATCCAAATCATCCAAAATCCAAAAACATGTCAAAATATCAAAAAATATTCAAAAAATAAAAATAAAAAATTCATCATTGAGTCTTGTCAGTCTTTCACCTTGTCGAACTACGTCGTCTCTGAGCTTGAACGTAGGCAAGGTTGATCTTTGATCATCCCCCGAGACAGTTAGAGTCAGTCCTTTAGGTTTCTATCGCAATGGCAATCTGTTTGCCTATCTAGTTTACATTTTATTATTTTAGGCGTCCGTCACAATGACATCCATCTACCCATCTAGTTAGGCATCCATCACAGGGGCACCCATTCATCCATCTAGTTTACATTTTAGGATTTTAGGCATTTGTCGCAATGACATCCATCTGCCCATCTAGTTAGGTGTCCATCACAGGGGAATTTGTTTGTCCATCTAGTTTACATTTTAGGATTTTAGGCGTTCATCGCAATGACATCCGTCTGCCCACCTTGTTAGGCGTTTGTCGCAAGGGCATTCGTTTGTCCATATTTTTCACATTTTAGGATTTTAGGCATTTGTCGCAATGGAAATCTGTTTGCCCATCTATCTCATTAGCAGCCAAGTCAATTAGTCTAAACTACATCATCTCTGAGCATAAATGTAGGCAAGGCCATCCTTGATTGGCCTCTGAGACACAAAATCCAAAAGCATTCATAAATCTCAAAAATACCAAAAACATTCAAACATCTCAAAAATTCCAAAAACAACCTCAAAACATTTGAAAAAACCAAAATGGTGCATCCATTTCATCTCGCTTTCACCCGTGATTGTCATCACTCATAATAAATCAATCACCGCTTTCATCCTTCGGTGAGTCAGTCAGAAGCAAGTTTAGCAAGTTCCAAAGTGAACACCTAATCATCAAAGTCTCAAGCCTAAGTCAGTAAGCAAGCAAGTTGGTCAACTTAGAGTATCAATAGCTTATCACCCAAATCAGTCTCACCAAAACCTTGATCACAACATGTCCTAGGATGAAGCTTTCCCACAATGGACATAAGCATCATGTACCTCACTATAGTTAGTCTTGGCTAGCGGTATGAAGAACAATAGCTTGTTTGTTTACTTTATCTGGTCTTTTTGACTTATCTTATTTTGCGCTCATTCCTAGGACCTCTTGATGATGCCTAAACAAAATAGGTTTAGAGAGAAAGGAATGGGGCAATGATCATTATCTTTTTATCTGTTGTGCTTGTTGGATATCCTTGTAAAATAACTTCTTCATGAATACTTTGTTTTGTTTGTAGGAAGGATGTCTTAGGTATCTTGTCGACCACATAAGAAGGCTTCCCTTTTTATGTTTTGGCCTGAGATGTCTAGAATATATGAACTACATTCTGAATAAGGTTATTTTTGTCAAGTGTGAACAAGAGTACTCCTATCTGTTTGACGAGTCAAAGTCCATCACACTAGGTGCCATGCCATCTTGGTTCTTAATACCTTGATGTATCGCACCTACGTTTGTTATCAAATGTAAAGAAATGTATGCTATTTTCCCATCCTTGGATAAGCAATACATCATCATCATTCGTCATCATATCCCTCTCATTCTTCTATCCTCTTTCGCACTAACAATGCATCCATCCTACATCCATCTTGCATCTTTCGTAATCATTTCATATCATCATAGCACAACATCATCCATCCTGCATCCATCACATCTCATATTTATAATCATTTAAGGTTTTTAGGATAATATAATTTTTTATTCTAAGCATCTTCCAAACATCTCATTTTCAACATCATTATCATATAGATCATACAGTCTAATGATCCATACATTCATTTTGAACCTCTTTGTCACGAGATCCACCTCAATCTTTTCGCTCGATCTCTCGAGTGGGTAATGTACTAATGTACTTCTGGGACATCTGAAAAAATCAGTTTTTTTTTTAAATTTTGATGTCAACAACATCATTCTTTGAACCAATGCAACACGTACATTGCCTCAAAGAGGGGAAAAATGTAGACATGCAAATTTAACACTATCAATTAACACAATTGATTAGTCATATTTCACCCAGCAATTAAATAAATCAGGTTACTTGAATAATCTCCTATGGTCTATTAATTTAATTAAATCACCAATATTTAATTAAATGGTCAATATTCATTTCCTCTCATTTGATTTAAAAGAAATACAAAAATTTAAATCAAATGTCATATCACCTAACCTTTTGTTAGATTAATCAAATCATGATTAGTTTAATCCTAATTACATGAATCCTCTAGATTCATCCACTTGCACAATAAATCACTTATTTGATTTATTAAAACACTTATTTTCCCTCATTAACTCTCATGTTTGACTTTTTTGGACAAACACAATTCCCCCCAAAAACCCTCAACCACATGCATTTATGCCCATTTTCAAATTTGAATGGGCACATTGGCCAAAACTTGCACAAGCATGGGCCAATCCCAACGTGACAAGTGGCTCTCTCCTATTGGATGGGATTTAGTCCCACATTACCTAATCTTGGCTTCTCCTCTCTCAACTTCTCCTATAAATGCAATGCATTTTCTCTCATTTCAACATCTACAATCTACATTTAGAGCATCCTTATTATAGGAAACTTGAGTTCAAGAGCATCTCATTGTCTATCACTTCATTTTTTTTAGCAAGGGTTGGGAAAGGGCTCTTTCACATATTCAAAGAGCACCAATCCATCATAGAATAGGTATCTAATATGTCTTTTTTCTTTCAACTAAGTTAGTTTGTTATGTCTTTATGCAAGCATGTTAGATTATTCTATGGAGATGTTGATTATTTGTCTAGTTTAGAATGCTAACCATACTAAGATGTGTGTGTGTGTGTGTGTGTTGAAGGTTTTCTAACCATTTTTAGTTTTTCACCATCCACAAGACCTGTTACTAGATCTGAACCTGTGAATTACCCTATCTTGCTAGTACCACCATTGGTAACAAGACAAGCAAGAAAAAATGTCTCAGCCCCTCCACCGTCCATGTTGCTGATAGCTAACAAAAAAATATGTGGCGTGGGATGCCAAAAGCCCTCTCATAGAATCAGTAGCACCAACCACTTGGGATAATATCCCGACCTCTACTTTTAAATTTGTACCAAAATTAATAGGGGAAGGCTTGAAGATACCATCCAAACATCTGCAACATGTGGCAGACGTATGTCTGGTGCTTGGTGTAACTAATCAAAATGTAGCATTGAGGCTACTTGGAGCCTATTTCAAAGGAAAGGCCCTCCATTGGTACCACACTCTGGGAGCCAATACCATTGGTACTTGGGACTAGCTTAGAGATCCTTTCTATGAACGTTTTTTGAACAATGAAGATCAATCCTTGCTATTCCAATGGTTGGTGACTATCAAGCAGGCCCCTCAAGAGGCCATGATAGAATTCAATGCTAGGTTCCATATTACTTGGTAAAGGATACAGGCCATGATCCACTCACCTCCTGATTTTCCATTCATTTTATACCTGAAATCTATCAACTCCATCTCAATGATGATTTAGTCTCTTGGTGGGAACACCTTGTCAGATGTGTATAGAATTATTGTTATAGTAGAGAATAATTTTATTGATTCTAGGAAGCTACCACCTTGACCTATGATTCCTATATTTGCAGAATTTTTAGCTCCCACCCCGAAGATAGCTTCAGTTAGTCCGCCTGCTCCTCCTTAATCCATGTATGCATATCCAAGCACACAACAAAACATTGCTTCTATATTTAATTCTTCAAGGAATGAGATGAGCTATGTCAAGGAGTTTCTACAAAGTACCTCAAATGAAATAACTACCATCAAGCAAAATCATTCCATACCCTAGAAGCTAGCTTACCAAAATTACCAAGGTAAAAGACCTTCTACTAGCAAATCCAATTCCAAGGAGGCTTGCGCATGAGTCCACAAGATCAAATGAGTAATAAAATGATTCCATTACCTACTCCACTACCTAATTTCCCTCCGAGTTCAAATAGAGAGTTTTTAGTGGCAAAAACAATCTCATTGATGATATTAACCCCTAGTGCTTCCCTTGCAATGAAGCACATATGCCCTGAAATTGTCCACGTGGCAATCTACAATAAAGAGTGGTGAAACAACACAGCCAAGGTGTTGTGTCAAGTTTAGGAGGTTATGCATATATGTCTCCACAAATGGAAAATGTGGTACTCACCGCTCAAATGCAAGGGATGTATTTGGAGCAAGAAACAAATATAGCTCCGGACCACATGCTCTTCTCATGGATGGAAGAAGAGGAGGTGGTATTTGAAAATGAGGCGACCACATCAGAGGCCCTAAAAGTGCAATCAGATTATAATACTCACTCAAAGACGAGATTCATTGGTGAATTGGTCACTCCACAACCCAAAACTGGTCTAGACCAATCTTCTAGTACCCCTGTAATTACACAATAATCTCCCTCCCATAAGGAGATTATTATAAAAAGATATAAAGAGCAAAAGTCTCTAAATTCACCACCATTCAATGTGGTGGGACAGTTAAAGAAATCCTCTTCTAATGTATCCCTTTTGGATATATTAGCTATCCTAGAACATAAGTCACTATTGTAGAAATCTCTATGGGAGGGTACACGTATAGAAATAGTAGACAAACCATCCAGGGAAAAGGCCATTGATGTGACATTTTAGAAAAAATTACTCATGAACAATGTAGAGGATTCCTCAAAAAAAAATAAAGGATAAGCCAAAACCAAATCCCTTCTTCTTAACCCTTATTGTGGGGAAAAAATTTCTGCATAATTATATGATTGAATCTAGTGCTAGCACTACGATCATGCCCAAGAAAATAGCTAAAGCCTTAGGACTTAGATATGAACCTTTAAATACGGGGTTTATGCAATTGGATGGAAATAAGGTTGATACTGTAGGTTTCATTAAGAACTTTCCACTAGATTTGTTTGCTTGCTCAAGCATCACACTTAAAAAAGATACTATGATCATTGATGTCCCTCCCATGTTCGGTATTTTCTTATCTTGAGAATTTACTGCCAAGCTAGGTGGGTACCTTTCCTTAGATTTGTCACACCTAATTATTAGAACTAAGCATAGGGCCAAGATGAAGCTATTTTCTGAACTGTTGCATTCAAAACATGTAGCAGATGAAGCAATGATAAATTTTGAGGCTACCCATACCTTTATCACCAAAGAGGAAATATATTGCATCGAGTTATTTAAGGATGGGAAATTAACTTGAGACCGGACTAATGATGAAGAAGTCCTCTTGAGTAAATTTTTTGACACTGATCCTTTTGTAAATTATCATGCAACCAGATTGGGGACTTATATGATCTACGATGAGGATCAAGTGATTTCAAAGGTCATGAAGGATTCCAAGTGTAATCACACCTCAGAGTTGTGGATGTTGCACTTTGATGGAGAAAGGTGTAAATTTGGTGTAGATGCTTGGATATGTTTGGGGTCTCCATCCAATCAAGAGAATCTCAGGTCATTTTGATTTCAATTTTCTCATTCAAACAATGAAGTTGAATATGAAGGCCTTGTGCAAGGTCTAAGCTTTGTAGAGCGAATGGGTGTAAAATAGATAATGGTGTTCAAATATTTTGAGCTGATAGTTAATCAAGTCTGAGGTATGTCCGCAATAAATAATGTCTGCATGTGGTCTTATATACATAAGGTTTGGGACCTCATTGAAGGTTTTGAAGCTTTCAATATTCAGGTGGTGCCTAGAGAGCATAACACAGATATAGATCACATGGCGATAATAGGATCCCAATTTGAATTGAATTTTGATTTGATTGGGAACATACACTCGATGTGAGTGATTTTCTAACACTCAATCCATAAAAATTACCTAAGTTGGAAATTGTTCAAAAGAAATGCTCACATCACCTCATTCATCTGACATTTGAGAGAGTTTTTTGATCAGTTCCCACAAAAAAATTAAGAAGCATATGAAGGGAAAATTATTTAGCTGAGGTCCAACAAGATTCTAAAAGGCCTAGTCACTCTCAAAAACCTATTTGATTGTGATGAAGCAAGAAATGAGAAGAGGAAGTTTGTAGAAGAAAAAATTGATTACGCCGACCTTCAGGTTGGAGATGGAAGAAAAATAAAGTTCAGGAAGGAAGTTCCACAACATGACAAGGATAGACTTACACATTTTGGTGAGAATTATAAAGGGGTAGTGGCTTGATCATACAATGACCTCAAGGGATATAATCCCAAAATCATTCAATATACTATAGAGATGATGGAAGGCACACAACCTATCTACTAGAAGAAAAGGCTAGTGAACCCAAAGATCGAGTCACTTATGGTGCAAGAACTGAGGAATTTAATCCAATGCAAATAATTTTTTCGATCAAACATAACATATGGGTGTCTAACCTGGTTCTATTATGAAAGAAGAACGAAGACATCCAGCTTTGTATTGATTTCTAGGATTTGAATCGAGCATCCCTAAAGGACCATTACCCCCTGCCTTCTATGAAATCTATCTTAAAAAAAGTGGCTGGCTCGAAGATGTTTTCTCTATTAGATGGTTTCTTTAATGACAATCAAATCTGAGTCAAAGAGGACCAACACAAAAAAAAAATCACTACCAAATGGGGAATGCTCACCTATTAAAAAATGCATTTCAACCTCTCAAATGCAAGAGCTACCTTCTAGTGAGAAATGAACATTGCCTTTAGAGATCTGATCAATAAAATCATCTTGATCCACTTAGATGATCTTACAATATTCTCTAAATCAAAAGATGACCATTTTGATCATCTTGAAATGGTTTTACAAAAATTCCAGGAGTTTGGGGTATCCTTGAACCCAAAAAAATGCGTCTTTGAAGTGCCTCAAGATAAATTATTGGGACATGCAGTGTCCAAAGACGGTGTTGCTATTGATCCTGATTGGGTGATGACAATAAAGGAGCTATCCCTTCAAGTGAATGAAAAGGGATTTTAGTCCTTCCTAGGAAAGGTAAATTTTTTAAGAAAATTCATTTCAGATTTTGTAGGATTAATTAGGCCAATCACTCTGATGCTTGAGAAGGATCCGTTATTCAAATGGACCAAAGAAGCCAAAGAATCCTTTGAGAAATTCAAAGAGGCTATTGTTTCATCCCCTATGTTGGTAAGCCTGTACTTATCAAAGGATTTCATAATATATTTGTTCAGCAGTCGATCTAGCATCGCCATTGTTCTAACTCAAAAGGATAATGAAGGGAAAGGAGAACACTCGATAGCTTTCCACTCCCAGACCTTAGAAGATTATGAGATGAAATATAATTTCATAGAGAGATAGGAATTTTTCATCTTCAAAGGCCTTACAAAATTTTGACACCTTATATCTTGTAGTAAGGTGGTCATATTTATAGTGCATTCTAGTGTGCGTGAGTACATAATGGAAAGAAAAATCATGGAAAAAGGGCCAAATGGATAACAAAGATCCTAGAATATGAAATCAATGTCAGGCCCACAAAAACCATGCAAGGAAGAGGGTTATTTGAATATATGGCACAAGACAGTGAAATACCAATGAAAGAGGAAGAAGCCAAACTAATTTTGCTAAATGAACCTGAGTCCAAGGGCTGTTGGGTAGTAAATAGAATGAGATTCATGTAGACTGGGAAATATCCGATGAACCCCCCTTCTCAGAAGAGGAGATTTTATAGATTACAAAACAATGGTTATGTGCTGATTGAAGGAGTTATCTTCAAAATAACTTCAATGGTATTCTTTTGAGGTGTGTGAACTGAGAATAGTCACAAAAAATCCTAAATCAATTCCATAACAGTCCATTAGGTGGTCATTTCTCTATAAAAACCACTCCCATTAAAATCATGTGTGGGGATATTTTTGGCCCACACTATTCAATGAATCATATGCCTTAATCAAATCCTATAAAGAATGCCAATTCTTTGTAGGAAGAAGGAAAAATTTGGCCATGCCACTAAAACTGATAGTGGTTGAAGAACCCTTTGCACAATGGGGCCTGGATCTTATTGGAATGATTAATACCACTTCCAACACTAGACATAAAAGGATTCTCATAGCCACATATTATTTTACTAGGTGGACAAAGGCCACCTTTGAAGAATTCAACTGAAGCAGATATTGTAAATTTCTAAGAATAGTAACAAGGTTTGGCCTACCCAAGACCATCATCTCCGACAATAAAAAATCTTTCCTAGGTTTGAAGGTATGCCAATTCAAACTCAAGCATGGAATATTCTTAAAAAAATCTTTGAATTATTATCCACAATGGAATGGTCTAGCTGAGTCGACTAATAAAAATTTAGTCTAACTCATCAAATGGATTGGGTCAGATCATCAAAGATAATGGAATTTGAATCTCAAATCAGTGCTATGGGAAGACCGCATAACCCCCAAGCAGGTCTTAAAGACTTCACCATACAAGCTACTATATGGGAAGGAAGCACTGTTGCTTGTCTCTATGGAGATTCTTGCGCTATAGTTGTTAAATTATCTAGAAGTAGAACAAAATCAAGCTATGGAGGTTTGGCTAGCTGAACTATTAGAAGTCTAAGAAAAAAGAGGAAAAGTTCTAACAGCCATGAACAACCATTAACATGTGGTTAATAAATGGTTTGACAAGAAGACCTCCGACCAGGGTCTTAAGTGCGAAGATTTGGTACTCAAATTTAATTAGCTTTATTAACTCTTTGGCATATGTAAATATGTGAATATACAATTATTCCTTTTTTGTGTCTTGTTCGACTAAGATTTTAAGTGGAACCCATGAAATAGCAGAAGGAAAGAGAAATAAATGGAGGAAAAATCTTAACAAGTATTTATATATTCATTATTTATGGTATTATGTACTCCATAATTTACAATCTAAAATGGATTTTGAGCTAGGTTTTTTGAGTATATATATTTTAAACTTTTGAGATATATATACAAAAATGGAGGAGGAAAATTTCAATTCATTCAAAAGGAAATTCATCACTAGTAGGGAAAATTAAATCAGCAGCATCAATAGGAGTGTCAATAGCAACAATAAGAGGTGGTGTGTACACTAGGTTCCTAAAGTTCATATATCACCCCATGTTGTAGAAGAGATCTACATTGTAGCACCTCATCAAGAAGTGGCTTTCATGAGACACCCTCTGGTGGTGTTTATCAATATTCATCTTGTAGAATCCACTTAGGAATGGTACCAATGGAACCACTACATCCTCCTCAACATGTTGATGAAGGTCACCAGTCGTTGGAATCCCAAGGCCATACACAAAGTTTGTCACAACTTCCCAAAGCCCACTGAGATAACACTTGGGGAAAACTACCTTGGTAAGATGCAACATCATCTCCTTTGGAACTTGAATATCGAGCAAGGAGCCAACAAAATGAGAGCCCACATCATTGTTAACTCTATAATTATCTTCATATTCTAGGCAATCCCTACCCAACACCCACTTTATTGCAACAATGGCTAGAGAATATTTATTATTTGTCATCCGCTTTAAACATCGGCTAGAAATATCACCTAGAAAGCTACCTAAGACTTATTGCTAGTAAGCCTAATGGGAGTATCCATTGTTGTTAGCAAAAAATCCAATCACCAAGTATGAATTTTATAGTTATCACTAGGTCTATTTATAGAGGTAGCTGGGGTAGAATGCATGTGATAATAACAATGATTGATCAAGTTGTAAACTCAAAAAACCCACCAAATTTGTAAGCTCAATGTTCTCACTAGGTTGTATTTGTTGAGTACAATAAGCATGAGGTTGATCAAGATTACTCAAAATTTGTATCCAAAGGATTGTTTCATGCGAATTAAAGTAAGATAATCAATCGACTAAAACTTGTGGTAGATGCAACTGGAAATCTACACGGTCAAGAACCATGTGTCTAGCTATAAACATTTCTTAGCTTCCAAGGATCATTTCAAATCTCTTTGTGTAATAATTACACATTTTAAATGAATCATTTGGATAAGGTTATTAAGTGAAAAATCATGTGGAAAATTTCATGCCTCTTTTTATTCTTGGCTCAATTTCCCAAGAGATTGCATCGTAGGACATAGTGGCTAAATTGTGATTATGAATTTATCTTTTAAAGATATATGAATTCATTATGTATGAATGGATGAGTTAGTGATTGCATGTTCAATTTATTTCTAAAGGAAACCATTGTTTTTAATTGCGGTTTTAGAAAAAAAAAATGTGCATACAAAGGAAAAGCAGTGAGAGTAAGAAATAAAAACATATCTTGTTGAAAAAACCCAAGTGTGATGCGAGAAGAATCAAAGTAGCTAGGTTCAAATAAATAATTGATAAAGATGAACTATGCTTGAAAGAGTTGAACCCAAACAAAGAGAAAGAATCCATTTAAATTTGCATTCAGTGCAAAGCATTGTATTGGTGTTTTTTTGTTTTGGTCCCATTCATCCAAAACTAGTGTGTTTCAAAGAAGGGTAATTTGCAAAGTTGAAAGGACATTGTTGGGTCAAGACAAATCACATTAAAAAAGAATGGCACAAAATCCTAGAACAATAGCACATGAAGGTCTAGTTGTAAGCATTTCCAATGCCATGTAGATGAAATCGTGGGTAAATTTTTTTAGTGACGTCTCTTACGCCATGCAAAGGATGCCACTGAAGCCAAGATGGCCTCATAAATAGACCATAGAGAAGACAACCCACAATAAAAAATAATAGATAATAGAGGAGTGGGATAATATTTATGAACCTGACCTCAAAATAAACCCTAAGAATCTTAGGGAAGCCACCTGTGAAAGAATGAAAAAGGTCGAAGAGGATGGGAATAAGGACTCTATGGCATATAGGTTATGGTTCTATTGTATCCCACTACATATGGTCCCCTTGGTGCACCATTGCTCAGAGTTGAATCATCAGTGTGCATAAAATTTCATCCTAGATATCGATGTCATATCCAACCAGGACCTAAGGGTAGTAATTAGCATTGATGCTATTAGGGATATGTTGTGTATCCTTACTTTGCAAGAAGTAGAGGCATACAAGAAGTTCTCTATGGATTTCATGGAGAAATTATGGAGAATAAGGAACCATGCCCTATATTTTTTTAACATAGAAACAAAAAGGCACAAAGTTGATAAGTGCCCACCATAGTTTTTGGTCGCACTCAATGCCTTCAGCCAAGACTTGTAGGACATCTTTTCTATGGTGGATATTATTTGCCGCATGAATAGTGCCTAGGAGGTATATGAATTTAAAATGGGTTTAGGTTTCCAGTTAAGGAAACAACATTCCCTATTCTAGTACGACTTCATGAAGATCATTTGTTTAGAGATGTTGGATGAATTCGGAGAATATCAAACATAGGGTATGTTCAAATTCTCTTCTTTTCTTGCTCATATGTTCTTACACCAAAACCCTGATTTGTTTCAAAGAAATATGAATTTATCTATCTTTGATGAAAGTGAGACCCATAGGCAAGTTTCTATGTGGACCCCTCTCCTTTTCACAACCTATGACTATTATGTGTTTTCTAGGTCCTTCTTGTTTCCAATATTGCAAGATTTTGATGTGGATGAAGAGGTCAGGTGTTATCTTTTTCTGCTAAGTAGGTGGGATGGATGCAAATTTTTCATCCTCCCTATGATTGGTTCCTCGATGAGGATTTTTCATTTGTCAGATTACATGGTTTCACTAAGGATCCATGTTGGCTACCATTCTATGTCACATACATGGTATTGGCTATTGAGGTATTTAGGCAGCTAGCGCTTATTGATAAAATGTTAAGTGGAGGAAAGAATAAGAAAGGCTTCTTCAGATGCCCCTTAAGATTTGGCACAATTATAATGAAAATAAAGTAGACACATGGTCTACTATTAGCGAAGCTTGCTCATCTGGGGCTAGTGTTATTTAAGGATAAATAGGACTACAATCTTGACAATGATTTAGCGTGCATAAAGGTGAAAGTGAAACACACACCCCGACCCTACTAGGAGGAATGTCAAAAAATTTAGTCAGATAATATGAAGGTCCTTGTAGACCCGACCTATATTCCCACTAAAGATAGGAGGCTACCATGGCATTCCTTTTATTTTCCTTTGGCCAGGGCCAACGACAAGTGCAAAATATCGGCCACCCTTTTATAAGAATTGGCCAAAAGGTACAATTGGAGTGAAGATAAAATTACTACCTTTTGGATCTAATATCTGGAGATTAGATGTCTTGATGCCCCATTCCAAGAGCCCAACATGAATGAAAAGTTTGATGATCTCTGGAATAGGGGTCACAATGATAGCGATGATAGTGTTGAGAAAGAAGAGGGGGAAGAGGAAATTGAGGATGATGAAGTTTGGGAACATTATGTCAAAGGCTCCCTAAATATACAAGAAACTACATCCCATGTGAAGGTTAAATTTCTACAATCATGGGATTTCAAGAGAACTAGAATGCCTTAGCAGTCTAAAGAAATCATAGACTTAGAAAATTCTCCACCTTAGAAGAGGAAGCATATTTACATTGCTCAAGGAGAGATCTCACAAGTGACTATTACAATGAGCCACAGGTCAAAGTCTATAAAAAATTAGGTATAATTTTCTCCTTCCTCTCTCTCATCTCAGTCTTTGGTCCTTCCTACTATGTCCACCCCTCTGATCACCTCGAGTGTTGGCCTTTAGTTTTTTTTTTCATGTTTGCGAGGAGATACCACCAAGCTCCCTACTCTGCAATGGAACAAGTGACCTTTACTCCACCATATAATTTTCAACCATTTGTCTAGTCTTAATCTGCACCTGCTACTACAAATCCTTTTTCTTCCATCGCGTCAGCCCCTACTCAACTCACTTAATCTTCTCAATAATTGGTAACTTTTGAGTCCTCGATATTGTCTTTATCTCCTATGAGCCCTTCCACTACTCCTGGGACCACAACCTAGTATAATGTTCCCCCTTTCTCCCCATTAGTAGTGAATCTACCAAAGAAAAAATCATCCAAGTTTTCAATGGTCTCATTCCCTTTTTCTCTTCCTCTCAGTGCACCTTTGCCAATGGATAAATTAGATCACCAATAGAATTTTTTGCACAAAATACCATGACTAAGATAGGATGAGCCATGAGAATTTAGAAAAGGAAAGAAAAATATGTTGCAAAGCCTACCGATCCATGTGTGCAAACCATTTACATTAATGAGCACCAGGGGTCAATAATGTTCATGACTATGACACCCAATGTCATCATAACTCAAGGGGAGATGAAACCTAAATACTATATGATCCATGCTATAGGGTTTGATTTGAACATAGTTTGACCACAAGATAGGGTTGAGTTGAAGGAGGAGACACGAAGAGTTGTGATGACTAAATTTTTCAAGCATAGTTAGCAGTTGAATAAAAGAGAGGAGGAGCTTAGAAATTTCAAGGAATGGGTGGATATCCTTTAGAAGAAGGAGAAGAGCAGAGAAGCTGAGTTTTCATGTTTGTCTCGACACACATAGAAAATCAAAGAGGAACTTGCAAATTTTTAGTCCCATGATCCCAAATTGGTTTCCAATTTACAACAAAATAACCAAGGGCTTCAAGAACAACTATCTCTAATGGAAAGGGCAACATAAGAAAAGAATTAGGAGTTTCAAAACCAATAGGGTCAATTTGAAAAAGAGATTGAAAGGTTGAAGGTGTTGGCAATGGAATTGGGTTCTTGAGGTCAAAAAAGGATTTTCTAAGGAGAAAAGGAAAAAAATAACAACTCTACAAGAATGGATCAATTCATCAAGCAAGAAGGTTGATGAGTTGATGGAGGAATTCAGGTCAAAAGAAGTTGAGATAAGCCTTTCAAAAATTCCCTCACAACCCCCTTTTCCTCAATCAGATTCCCTTTTGGTCGCTCATCAGCTATACGTCTCCTACTGGGAGAAGGTCAAGTCCTCCTACTTGTCCCTACAGCTAGCACTCCAATTCATGGCAAATGCAACAAGTTTAAGCATGGAAGTGCATGAAATGATTGAGAAAATTCCATAGTCCATTGCTGAGAGGGTTCTTGAGGACGAGCAATTGTTAGGAAAATTATACAAAGTAACTAATTTAGAATTGATAAGATTGAGGATTGAGGACCAAAGGTTAACTACCAAGAAGGCAAAATAATTCATCTATTACCATGTAGCGATCCTCTAGGCCAATTTTTTTTTGGCATCCCTGATTCTCCTGATGAATAATTTGTAGGTAAGAATTTCACATTTGAATCAGGTGGGTTTTCCTTTTCCATTCCTCTCTGATAATTTGGTGGCCACAATAGAGCATATCACATCAAGAATAGAGGAGAAGGAGTATGATCTATCTACTTTCCAATCATTTAACTAGCCTCCCACAATAATGGACATTGAAGGAATTATTCATCTAGTTGTGTGGCTTCATTTCTAGCTTGAGTCTAGGATTGGGACTTCCATGGAGCTATCTTTCAAAGAGATCATGAATTTGCATGAGGCACAAGAGAATATGCACGCCCTATCTACACCATTTGTTGTTGATTGGCTGCCTCTACAGACCACCCTTTCTAAGCTCTAAATTTTTTCTCAAAGGATAAGGCTTTGGTCTATAAACCAAGATTTTGGGTCCCCATTCCATAGGAAAAATTACCCTGATAGTCACCAAAATCTATGGATTAAATAATCCATTAAGCTCCCTTCGGGTTAATTTGTATTTGACTTTGAAAAATCCTTGGCCATGTGTTTTGTATTTAAAAAACACCCTAATCTCCTTTTTGGTCGCACTTTCATTTGCTTCGCCACATGTCAGCAACATGGGCTTTTGAAATGATTTTCTCATTGTTTCCTATCTGAACCTCGCCAGTGTGCCACATTGCACAAAAACCTCAAGCACCTTTTTGGCAGGCCCCACTAATGGAATCTCAGACCGATAACATGCCAAATTTTATTCTCATGGGGATGCCATTAGCTTTGAGGTGGTGGGAAATATATATATATATATACTACTCTTGCTCTTTGAGAAAGGGTTCAAAAATGACAAAAGAGAAGACTGAAAAGCTCCATGCCTTTGTATTGTTTTTTTATTATTATTAGACTCATAGACTGTGTCGATTGTTCAACCTTTCTATTTCTTGAATAATATAGGACATTATACTATGCTATTTATTGTATTGAATAGCTTATATGCAAAAAAATTATAATTTCAATAGAAATTTTTTGTTGGGATCATATCTTGGACTCTTCTTGTTTAGTAAATGTGTATGGAAATTATATTATATCATTTGGTTAAATTTCTTAGGATTTTCATCTATTTTTTTTGTTATCCTTGGATATAGTAGATTGTTGAACAAGCCCTCAAACCTTATCCGAAAGGAAGGTTTCCCATGCCTAAAACACTAAATATTGGTTCATTTCCTTAGGTTAGACTTTACTTTTATATTTTCTCCCTTTTCCCATTCTAAACCTCCCAATTATAGGAAGAGCCGGCTTCTTTAAAAACTCAGAGGTTCCTTAGTTTAGCACAATTGGTCCCCTATTTATTTAGTTTACCATAAGGTTGTTTGCCTAGAAATTTTAGTATTCGAAACTTACCATTCCCCTTCCTTTGATAAGGGAGACCAAGCCTTTAGCCAAAAATCCCCATCTGCATATCCTTTTCAAGATCCTCATCCTCATCATCCATTTACCAATCCATATAAAATTAAAAGTCTTACTTCACTTGTTCATCTCCTACATCCTTACAATCTAAATCACCCCAATCTTACCAATCAAATTCATCTCATGTCCCTCATAATGGTTGGATCCAAAAACTAATTTGAAAGGTGCTTAATTCTCCATGCAAAAACAAAGTTGTATAATCTTCTCATTTCATGCATCCACCTTCATCACCTCTACATCAATATAAATATAAATCCCCTAAGTATCATAAATCATCTACTGCTCCATCCATCTAAATTGAAGCATCTATCCAAACTTCCTCCCCCATCACACCATCAACATCAAACAATCTATGTCAATCCTCCAATCCAAAGAATGTAACATGGATTCCCCTCCATATAAATATCAAGGAACCTCTTCTCCTCCATCATATGATAACCTTCCATCTCATGATCCCAAATATAATAAAAGAAAAATACCCCTCCCATCTCATATAATGATACTTTTCCATCTGAAGATCCGAATACCCCTTCCACTCCATTACATGATCCCTCTCTAAATCAAGATCAAAGTACACATTCCATCCCATCTAATGATACTCTCCCCTCTCAATATCAAAATACCAATCCCAATCCATGTCATGATCCCATTCCATCTCATAACCAAGAGCACACTACACCATCCACCCCATATCATGATCCTATCCCAAGTCAAGATCAAAGCATCCATTCATCTCCATCTCATGATCTTAATCCCCCACAAGATCCCATAACCTTTATCCAAGCTACCCATGAACCCCCTACTTATCAATTATGTTCCTCCACTTTCAACCACACTCGTCTACTCCACGAGCCTATCATTCCTTCCATGCCATATCCCCCCAAAATAGACTCGCATCTTGCTTCCAAAATAATAAGTATCCCATTAGAAAAAATATTTGTCAAGCCATGCATTATCAAGGAAAATGGTCAGGTTTCCATGAGAAAGGAATCTTAGAACCCCTTAATATAAAAGAAATCCAAAATATCAAGGCCTTGGATACCAAGCTCTAGATGTTGGTACTCCTTCCACCCATCCTAAATCTAAAATCTATCCATCTAAAGCCAAATATCCATATTCCTTATCCTCCAAATCTATCTTGGGCCCTTATGTTCTAAATCCCAATCCCTCATCCCTTCAATCCATTTTGTGTACCTATGTCCCAAAACAAATTCCTTCATCCTCTCGATCCATTTTGGGTCCCTACATTCCACCACCTAACATTGCTATTCAAAAATCCCATTATCCTCTCTATCCATCAACTCATATCCAAAATCAAGATCAACCAAGGCACACACATTTGAATCCCTTCCAAAATCCTACCAACACTAACCCATATATAATACATCCACATTCTTCATCTCCATCCACAAATCCCATTGCTCTTGGAAGCAATTTGGATGCAAAATATCAAATGTATAAAGCCAAAAACCCAGAAAAATCAAAGGATCAACATGTCCCCTCAAAATTACATGCAAAAATAAAGAAAAAAATTAGCCAAAATAAAAAATCCCAAAGGTCACAAAGGCCCATGAAGCAAAAATCAAAGTCAAAAACCACGTGGATTCCAAAAATACTCATATAATCAATGCATCCCAAAGAAAAATTAAAATTTACATCCAAACTTTCTTATCCAAAAGTTTCAACCAATTCTAAGTCCTCCATCCCATCTAATAATCCTTCATCACCTTCATCCATTTTGGGTCCTTATGTTCCAAAATCTACACCCATTCCTTTATATAAACCTCCAAATTCAAATGCACTTTTTTTTCACAATTCCACCACCCTTCAAGGTGTGTGCCAATTTTGATCTTTCCAACCTTTCCATCCACTCATCAACAAGTCTTCCATCAACCCATCCATTTTCCATACTTCCATTACAATTATCCAATCCTTTGCGTAAATCCATAACTATCCCCATATTTTAATCCATCTTATCCCCATCACCATCATTCTACCAACATCTACGAGAATAATAACACATAATTAAGGGATACCATCTATGGAACTAGATGCTTGAGTCCCTTCTCCCCATTTAATTGTACTCTACACCTAGGGGAAAGATTCACCTGTACCACATCATATCCATATCTTCCATCTCATATGCTTTATCCTACCTCCATCCTCATATCATATCTAAATCTCCTCTCCCTTTTTCCTTCTTTGATCTCGACAAGGTTAAGTACCTACATGAGCATCACATATATTATCTGCCTTATCCTATCCATATCATTCATCACATATCCCTCATCCTATTCAAATCCACTTTCCTTCCCATAATTGATCTTGATAAAGATCTTAGGGGTCAAATATTCATGCATCTATATCTTATACACTTATCCTTGATCATCCTATCTATATCCTCTATCCCCCCATCCTATCTAATTCACCCCATATTTTCACCCTTGATCTTCATAAAGCTAGGGGAAAAATATCTATGCATTCTGTAAAATTCCCTCCATGTCATTTATACACTATCCATCTATCCATTATTGTACTACCTCTAGTGTGGGGCATATCAATCCTTTAAAACTAGTCCTTGGACCTCCATCCTCCTTCATCAACCATCTTATTATCTCCCATCACCTATCTTCCATTTACTAGATCCATTTATCACTTGTCCACATAATCTATTTATCCTTCCATCCTTTTCTTAGGACTTGGTTCTCCCTTGTCATTGGATCCCATCCATTCCTCTATCCTAATAACCTTATCCTCCATCCAATATTATCTTATCTAATCCATCTATTATTCCAACCCAATCATTCCCATAAAATCCTAACTAATGCAATCAATCCTAATCAATGAAATCCAACCTTGTAATCTAATGAATCATCCTTAAACAATCCATCTTAATCCAAATCAAGCTCAAGTCCATTGATCCACTTTAAACCAACTATCGTCATACATATGTATCCTTCCCAATTCATGTTTTGTTTTTATCATTCACAACATAATCCTTGGGGTATAAATTTTTCTTATCATTAACTTTTCTATCCTTATCATCATCACCACCAATCCATCAATCAATTTTTAGTTTGACTTGAAGCATAGTCCTTGTGTGCTTTCAGTTTATTGTGCATGATTTCTTGTTGCTTGTGTTTTATCATTGTGTGCATTTATCATGGTATTTTGAAATCTATTGCTAAAGGGGCATCATGGTATTCCATATCATGGTGTCATAAGGCATATGTTTTCACTTGACCTTTTGATCATGAACTTGACACATTTTCACCCTAGTTCCTCATACCGTGGTGCATAATGTCAAGTACAATATTAAATCTAGGTTTCTCTTATAATTGCAACAGGATGATCATCCACCCTCCCTCTCCATCCACATCTTCATCATCCTTATATTCTCCCATCCATCCTTAGGTAGATCACCGTTTCACCTTTTTATCATCCATTTCGAGAGCACACCCATGTTCTTTGAACCCGCATGTCCTCTTGAGGGGGCATACCATTATCTATTTTTCATCCTTCCATATCCTTACTAGTGATTGGGGCATCATGCCACTAGTCCTTATTCCTTTCCCATCCAATATTTTTAATTATTATTTCAAATGATGTTACTTCTCTTAGTTGAAACATCATTTCAAACTGGGAAAATGTAGTCACCCAAAATAATATTTAATTTAGCCTATGCCCCTTATAGAGATATGTAATTAAATAATTATTATTTATTTAATTAATTAATTTCCCCATTATCCTTACTTTCGATCACCTTTAATTAAATAAATCTATATTTATTTAATTAAAGCTAATCTTTTCCCACTTTCCTCTAAAATATCCTAATCCCACTTAGGTTAATTAATCCTTGATTAATTAACCTTATCCCCATCCTAATCATCATTATCCCATTCTCCAACTCTTAACTCCGCCCAAGTTAATAAACCCTTGGTTTATGAACTCAACCCATTGTTTTGCACTTTTTGCACACACACCCCACTGAAAGTAGGGACCCTCTTTCTTGCTCTTTTTGCTTTCATTATTGGTCTTTTGGCCCCTTTGGTTTTTGGGATTTGGTTGTCCTGGCATGTTCCAATTGGTTATCCCATACATGCAAAATCCCCTTGGAGGTGGCACTTTGAAAATTCTGCATTTTGGGATTCATCTCGAGTTTTTCTCTGTTTTCAAGAAAATACCCCTCGGGTGGAATTCCCCAGACACCGTGGAAACCCGACAGAGGCTGCTTTGTATTATTTTTCAGAAATTTTGGGACTTCGCGGAATTTCACCTAGACCAAATTTTTTGAGATTCTGTCGTGTCTTTTGATTCCCAGGTTTTTTGCCTTGTCGATGCATTTAAGTGTCTCATACGGTCTTGCAGTATGCCTTTATGAAGTTTATTTTCATTTTGTGAGGAGGTCTATGTCATTTACCTTATTACGAGATTTGAGGAGTTTTATTTTGGATTGTTGCTACTGAGTTGTGCATGTGATCTTGTGGTTAAGGGTTGCAATTGAGCTTTCTGGTGATTGCTTGCTTCCTGCCCTGATTTTCTGGTTCTCTTGTCGACTGTCGCTACTTCCATTTATTTTTCATGGTATGTACATACTACTCTACCTTTTGATGAATTAATTAATTTTGCTTTAAGTTTTGTGCGTATATGCTTTGATTTAGGATATCAGTGTGGTATGGTTTGGTAGTAGTGCTAGGGTTGCCAATTGTTGTCTTGACACCCTTCCTTTTGGCTTGTGCCTCCTCTCCTTTTGCATGATTCTATTACGGGAGGGTTTTCCATTTCTTTGCCCCATCTATTTTCGAGCTTCCCAGAGCTCTGTTTTAACATGAAACTCCCTGACTTGTGATGAAACGGTGTCTTGTCGAAGTGTGATTTATTTCTATCATCCAATTCGATAATCGCCCTATCATTAGATGAGTCATGTGAGGAACGGTGAAAACAATACAATGAATTGAGATCCTAGTTGTGTTATCATGGTGTTTTCCTAGGGTTTCCTTTGTTGAGATCCTCACTCTTGTTGAGGGAATCCTATTGTTGATCGATTTGAACCTGGGTTGTTTATCTTGCACTATAATCGATTTGAATCCTGGGAGAAATCCCCAACTTCCTGATCATTTGAGTGGAATCTGGGTGAAATCCTCACGAACTCAAATATTTCGGGTTTTCGAGTCCCTCGCGGATTTCCTTTATCTTGAGATATCACCAAATTATCCATCGCCTTGTCGATTTCCTGAAAATGGGCTCAAAGTGTGAAAATTGCATTGACTTTGTGAAATTTCATGCCTTCGAGATTTTCCCAGAATGTCTTGTCCCTTCATTTTCTAGGAATTTGCAATTTTTGTTCTTTTGTGGATTTCCGTCCCTAGCGGATTTTCTCAAGATTTTATTGAAAATGGAGAATTGAAAGAATATATGAAAGTTTTCCAAATAATTATGCATTTCATGATTGATTTAACTCATTCCAAAATATATCATGTGATTTCTTGGTTAATTTGATTGATCAAGTGATGGATTGGATGTCTTTTTGTGGTCATTTCACTAGATTCTGCCTAGTCTAGAATTCCCCAGAATTCCTCTCCAGCCCGGATTCTGTGAGAGGGCTGAAAACCCGAGATTTTAAATAAGTGATTCTTATGGGGTTTTTGGGGGATTTTTCTCATTATGGGATTTTCTTAAAGAATGAGTATATCATTTGTGATGGATCTAATTGAACTTTATGCTATGATAGATCTTATTTTGGTGTCTTTGTTAATGCAGGTAGAATTAAGTCGGGCTATTGTTGGGTAGAGAAAGGGTAAGGAAATGAATCCAAATCCTAAGGGCTCAGCTATCTCTGAGGTAGAAAGAGTTAATATGGATTTAAAGAGAAGAGTCCTTGAGAGCAAGCTGACCTCCATTTGCTCAGGGATCATTGATACAAATGTTGGGCTATGGGATTATAAATAATTCAAGGCAAGAATGACAACACCGAATCTCTCCCTATTGGCCAAAAGAACTTTGGAGTTTGGGTTGGCACATGTGGTTGGATTTCCTTCTACAATCCAGTGTTATGAGTTAGTGCTTGAATGTACCAAGCACTATTAGAGGGTCACACAGAGGATAGTTGGTCCTCAAGGAATAATTTTGGCAAATCTCAATCTTGTTTCCATTGCTCAGACCTTTGACATGCCTGATAGGTCTCATGTCATGGCATTTGATATGGATTTAACAAAGAAGTATTATGATGAGAATGTCATCAAATCCCAACAGGTTGTCAATTCTTGGTTGGAGAAACCCAGGTCCCACTTCTTCGATTTAGCCAAGAAATTGTTCAGAGATAAATTCAAGAAGGAATACTATGATGTTATCACACTCCTCAATGGAGTGGTAGGATTGAAAAGTGTAGGAATATTTGAGAATTGGATGGTCCATGTCATTGCAAGGATGGAATGAGGTATAGATTACCAATGGGCAGGCATTATAAGTGCTATGATACATTATCAAATGTGTAATGTTTCATGGACAAAGACCTTCACAATGACCTCCTATTTGGTCTATGCACTTGCAGCGTATCACCCATACAAGGGACTAAGCACAAGGGGTGTATTTGGGTAGGATGTAATTTATGAAGTGTACCCACAATTACACTTAGGTGGCACAAGTTATAGAAGGGTGAATGATGCATTCACCATGTACATCACTAGGCTTCTGCAGGGTGCAAAGCATGTTCAGATTTTAGAAAAGGCCAAGGAATTAATCAGGAGGTTTGGAGCCTGGTTTATCCAGTTTCCCACCTTTTCATACATCAAAATTGATGGTTGTTAGAGGGCTCCATATAGACTCCCTAGGTACCCCATGAATCATGTTGTACTCTTGGATATCACAAGGAAAATATGTGACTTTGATGTGATTATGAAGAGGGAAAGCATAAGACTGTATTTGGAGTGACTTTCCTTTGAGAATAGGTAGTGGTGATGCTTGCCCTTCTATCAACTTAACCCATACTTCTGAAGAAGAGATAAGTAATCTTGGTCTTTCCTTCCATTCCAAGAGATCTAGATTTGATATAATTGGTGAAGCATAAAAGAAGGATAGAAGAGAGTACAATCACAAGGATGACATACAGGGCTATTGGGCTAACATCAGTGATGAGTTCAAAGTAAGAAAGAAGAAGTTCTCTAGGCTACCAATGAAATTGGTATGACTATACAACATAAAGGTCGTTCTAGATCAGGTTGAGGAGGATGGAAATTTGGTTCAAGGCCATAACTTTGAATATGTGAAGGATAAGCCAGTTGGAGAGGTGGATTGGCTAGAGGAGGATAATATAGAGTTAGAAAAAATCACGACTCCAATAATCAAGTACACCAAGCTATGGCTCAAGCATAATATATTGGAGTTGGAGAGTGAGGTTGTGCATTGCACCTATGATCTAACGGGAGACTTGAAGTCTCACTCTTCTTCTAAAGAATCACCTAAACAAGACCCCAAAGGTAAAACCAAGGTGGTATCTCCTTTCACGATTAAAATTAAGGATGTTTAGGCAAAGGAGGAAGGATAAAAAAGAAAGCCTATAGCCAAGAAAGGAAATATGTCTCAAAGAATAGAATGTTTAGAAGGATGAAGAAGAAAAAGAGGAAGTGGATGCCAATGTCCCTTTTCCCAAGAAAAGGAGAATTGTGAGGTTGTCACAAAAGGAGAAGGAAGCCTCTAAAGCAGATAAAGAAGTTGAAACCCCGGTAGTAGAGGTAGAGATCTCAGGAGAGAAGACACAGGAATATACCAAGAGATCAAGGACTCCATCTCCCAAGGATGGTACACCAAAGGAAAGTGTTCCCATGACCACTCTTGAATTTGAACATGGAGATGTCCCTCCTTCTCATGAGACTGGAAATGTGCCAGATGAACCAAAGGATGTCGAGGATCTCCAGGATCAGGAAGGAGAAGAATTCGAAGAGGGAGAACTCTACAATGCCAAGAAAAAGATGGATAAAGTTATGCAGTATCCTTTGGTGGATTATGGGGCTTCAATTTAATAGGTTCGTGAGGGTAAACCTCCTCAGAAGGATGAAATACCAGCTAATATTCCCTCACCAATGCATGAAAAAGAGGATCATGACAAAGGAAAAGAAGATACAGCTGAGAAGATCCCTGAGAAGAAAATTTTAGATGAAGATGCATCCAAGGTTCAACAAGATGTAGTGGGGAAAGATGATGTATAGTTAGATCCCATAGTCCCAAGATGGTTGGACAAGGGGTTGAAGAGAAAATAAATTGTGGTGGATGATACTCCTCCCAATTAGAATGAATTACTGGAAAACATAGGAAATGAAAAGGTAAAGAAGAAAGTTGGGATTATTTCCAGAATTGAGAGAGATGAGGGAAATAACATAGTGGTGCACATTGCTACTCCTACTCCTGAAGAGAAAAATGATTATGTGACTAGGAATGATTACAATGTACAAACTGTCAATCTAGGGCATGCTTCCATGGAACAAGATATTGAAGAGTATGAGGGTTCCAGTGTTGTAATCCTTGGCTGATTAAGGAAGGAGGTGCAAACCAAGCAAGAATTGAAGAAGGAGAATGAAAAACTTAAAAGATATCTACAAGGGTTAATGAAACCCTTGCAATCCATTAGCTCCTCATCATTTTTGAGGGCTTCCTACCACAAGAAACAATTGTTGAGTTAGAAAATATGAAGGTCACTTCGCATGTTACAACAGGTTGGTTACAGGGAGTGCAAGCTCAGGGAGACAATACCATCAAGGATATTTTGTCAACTGGTGGGAATGCTATGAGGTCAATTGACTAGTTGAAGAATGTATTCTCTCAGGACAAGGAATATATGGATCTTTTTATGGAAAAGGCTAGAATCATCATGGACTACATTGAGGAGAAGCTAGTGGGAGATGGAATTCTTCCTTCTTCCAAAGTAGTAGAACCCTTGGAATGGTTCGAGGTTTTGTAGATAGGGAAAATAATTTTGAAGAAGGTGCATAAATAGGGGAGGCAGATTGAGGATGCCTTGACTGAGATTTACAACAAGTACATCTCCTTCGTCGAGATTATGACATGGAGAAAGAGGTTTTTGTTGAAGCATCTAAGCTTGAAACAGTTGAGAAAATGGTGGTGAGAGGTGTATTCTCCAATTAATGAGGACCAAGTCACTAAACATCTGTTGGATGATGCAACTACCTACCTTGTAGTAATTAATAAATACAAGACCTTGAAGTTGGATTGGGAGGTGTTATTTATGGCACCTATTGCTGACTTGAAGAAGGTATTTTTGGTGATATAGGATAGAGTGAATCAAGATAAAGACAAAGGATAGGTTAGTTAATGCAATTCCTCATTGATATTTTTGCTTCCCTATTATTCCTCCTCTTCCTTCACATGTATTGGGTCGGGTTATGTTGGTGATCGCAGGCCGACTTGGATGAAATTGGTGCATATATTACACATTTCATGTTATTTTTGAATTCCTCTTGGCCGACCTGTTTTGGTCATTTGATTATTGTAAACTTAATTTGGGACGACATGATTTGGGGGTTTTCTATAAGTTTTGCATTCTCCCTCATTTTTAAGGAGTGAGTTAAACAATTTTACATTAGATCGAATTGTGATAAGAGAAAGAATTAGAGTTAGAATTTACTTTATCTTTCAAGCAAGTGTTGTAATAGAAGACTAGAATTGTTGCCACTTTGGATGATTTAATACAAGTAAATACTTTGTGATTTGGTGCCTTTCTTGTGTTGAGTTTTATCTAGCATGGTTCTTGATATTCTATATTTGAAATTTCTTAAGTTTATTTGATGTTAGATGATTTGATGATGTTTAGGGTTTTATGCTTGAAGTGTTTGCAAAAATCTCTAGTCCATACTTTTTGTAGTTAGTTGATTGTTAGCTTCTTTGCAAAGTTATCCTGGACTTAAAATTGTCCTTAGTTTAATTATTAATTTTTGTTCATTTCAATTGCAATAGGGTTTTCCTTAATGAATATGCATAATCTGAAAATATTTAACACCTTAGAAGATTGCACTATTTATGTAAGATTGTAGATTTATCTAGGTCAAACAAGAGTTACTTTCTGAGGGAGTGATCCATTTCGAGAATTTTATCATTTTCATTGTCAATCTTAGAATTATAAGTAGTCCTAGAAACATCCTTGAAAACCTTATCTTTTGTTATTTGTTTTATTAGCTAGGTTAGATTTAGGATTTGAAGTATCAACATATTGCTAGATCTGATAAATTCAAGTTCAACATTTTCTTGTAGTAAGGTCCCTTTGTGATTACCAGCATTTTGACATTATCTCTGAGTTGTTTCATTTTCATTATCAAGACCTAAAATTAGAGACCTTGAGGTTATCTCTTTGTTCATAAATATTTAGCTTTCAAGAGAGATAGGATATCATATTATATCTGAGTTGTTGTTGTGCAGGAAACACCATCAACACCCATCTTCATTAGTAATTAATTGATCTAAATCTCATCCTAATACTCATTATCATTATTTCCTAATTTTAAATTCCTACATCTCACCTACCCCCACTAACCTCATATATAAGCCACCCTATCTCACACAAATTTAATGCCTCTTCCCAATGTGTACTTACACATGTGTGATCACACCTCCCCATTTCACCCATATTCATCTTGTGAAACTTGTCACAAGGTTAATCAATATTCATTCCTTGATCCAAATTACATCCTTCTTTCAATCTCAATCCTCCATTAACCAACCAATCCTAGCCCTTGATTCCTCTCACCAAATTTCTATATAGTGAGGTCTTGGATCTCATTCTTTCAATACACATTCATATCATCCTTATGTTGTAAAAATATCCCATTAATCCACCACTATCCTACCATCATCATGCTAAGGTCTTGAGCAACCACATCCATCTCAATCTTTCGAGAAAATTTGCAAGAAATGGGTGCTTCTTGTGAGATCAATCCATGAAGTGGAGAAGACTATGAATGTATAACATCTCTGTGTTTATTTCTTATGTATTTTATCTATTTACATTCATATTCATCTTTACGTTATTTATAATAAACCTTAACCAATTCAACAACTCTTAATCAATTAAAAAACAATCAAAGATAAAGAAATAAGCACACATGCACAAGATTACACAAGATATATGTGGAAAAACCACAGTGAGAAATCTCACAATATATGAAACGCACTGCTTACAAAATTATAATTTTTTTTAAAGGATCACTACCTAAGGAAGGTTATTTCTCCTCAAAAGAATTGTAGGCTAAGGCTTACAACCTTAGGGAAATATAAAAAGGAATTGTAGATGCAGGTGCACAATCCTTGGGAAAGATATAAGGATCTACTGAAGAGACCCATTATCAAATAGAAGGATACATGAAGATTTAGATCTACAACATATTTCAACAATGCAGTGCTCTATTGATTGAGGCATTGAACTGCATTACTGTTATTTTTCACAACTTATTTCATTATTCCATAATCACAAAATACCACTCTTTTTCTGAACTTGTAACTAATTTTTTCTTCCATTTATATCCTTTGTAATCTAAGAAAACATCAGACTAGGTCGGCCAAAATAGGATATAAGAAATAACCTTAACAATTCGATCACAAAAACAAATATTGGTGAAGGTAGTCCTATCCAAGAGATAGAGAGGACCAAAAAAAACTTATTACATCTCCCAATGTGATCCCAAAAAAAAACATGTTTGCATATATCAACCCAATTTGGCAACAAGGAAACATGTAGAAGAAATATGTAGCACATTGCCAGTCAACTCAAAAACACATATTCAACTAAATTTACTCAATGGAGTTATCAAAAATATTGGCTAGGACCCAAAATCATGAACTTAACACAAATTCAAATCTTAGCACAGACCCACAAGAGCATAGCACAAGTAGGATACCAAACCCTATTGACCAGACATCCATAAATTACCCAAAATAAAAACTCCAAACAATATGTGACACCAAAGAGATCAATTGTTGATTTACGGATCACAAAGAGATGTTCCATGGACATCCAAAAAATATTGCATATACTTCTTTCATACTATCATGATATAAACAACCAACTCAAACCAAATAGAAATATAACACTTCAACCTAGAAGCCCAGAAGATGAAGTCATGGGATAAAAAATTAACAAACTAACTTGTGGTAAAATTCATCACATGAGAGATAATATGAGACACTGAACACACACTAACAAAATTTCCACCAATCCATAAGAGTAGAGACAATAATGCTGAGAAATGTAGGCCATTTTTTGGACCATTCCTCACAAGAAACAAAACTACCAACCCTATTGTAATTACCAAAAATATCAAAATTCAAGACCATATATTCAAAGGTGGAGGAATTCAGAGAATCCTCTTAACTAGTCTTTAAAGTATCTTCCTATAACATAAAATTTCACCAACATTCAAAGATCCAAACTTCCTTGTAGTAACATTTAATTCCTCACAAATAATAGAAGAGAGCATACGACATACTAGAAACCATCAAAAACAACTCTCCAGCTTTATAATTACTTGTAATCTCATCTTAATGCTTCTAATCCTTGTATTAATATATCATCATGATATCATCTCTACTGAAAACAACCATGCTCAATACAATTTTACTTGTCATAAGAAAAGGAATGACATCCAATCATGAAAATCACATGATATCATCTTTGCTGACAACAACCATATTGAATAAAAATTTAATTGTCATAAAAAAAGGCATTACATCCAACCACGAACATGAACAACATCATTGTTAGCACATCATCATACATCAATGACTACCCAAATTGAGTGTACATCATCATACATAAATGATGGACCAAACTGAGTGTTTACATAAATGACATAATTCCAATTATAGGTAAAATATGTGAGATAATATCCCCCTTTAGTATTGATGGAAACACACACCTACACATTCTTCCCCTTTGATATCAAGGACAAAAGTCCAAGATATTCAATCAATGAAACTTCTTCAAAAAATTATACATGATCACCCTATCAACAACAACCAACCAACTACCTACTCCCCTTGAGAGGTAACACACATCAATCTAGGAGAAAAGGGTATGACGTGAATTTCTCCCCCTGAATATATGCACCATATATACATCTAGTTTAAAAAGGAGGGGCAATAACCCCTAACTTCTATCGAAGATACTCAAAAGTATCCTTTGAAAGAACCTTAGTGAAATTTTCTACAATCAGATGCTTAGTAGGAACACACTCCAATTTGACTTCTTGTTTTGCGACCTATTTTCCTTTGGAAGTTATACTAGATAGAAATGTGTTTGGTACTTGAATGCATCACTAGATTCTTGAAAATATCTATTGCACTAGTATTATCACATAATATGAGAGTGGGTTCATCATACTCCACCTTAATATCCTTCAAATTCTACTTCATCCAAAACACTTGGGTCCAACAAGATGCCACAATGATATACTTAGCTTTTGATGTGGATAAGGCCATTGAGTCCTACTTCTTATTGAACCAAGATACCAATCTATCTCCTAAGCAAAATGCACTTCCACTAGTGCTTCTCCAATCATCCACATATATTTCCCAATCAACATCAGTATAAGCACTCAAATAAAATTTATCACCCTTATTATACCACAAACCATAATTTAGAGTTCCCTTCAAGTATCTAAATATTATTTTTACTGCTTTCTAATGATTTCACCTAAGATTAGTTGGATATTTGGCAACCAAACATACTGTATGCATATTATCAGGTCTAGAAGTATTCAAGTACAAGAAACCTCCAATCATAGATCTATAAAGAGTTTGATCAACCTCGGGTGACTCATTAGTCTTTCTCAAGTGAAAACTAGTGACCATAGGATTACTTACTGGTTTAGAATCCTTCATGCCAAAATTATTCAACATCTCTCTAGCATACTTAGCCTAAGGAATAAATATACCATCATCTAGTTGAAAAATTTGAAGCAAAAGGAATAAATACAACTGACCAATCATATAAATCTCAAACTCTTTATGAAAATATTCCACTAACCTCTTACATATATTGTCATCTCCACCAAAGATGATGCCATCAACATACACAAAAACTATCAAAATCCTCTCCTTCCTATACCTTAATGTAAAGATTACTATTTCTAGTACCTTTCTTGAAACCTTGGTAAAGTAAGTACTCATCCAATCGAGCAATAGCATATCAAGCTCTAGGATCTTGCTTGAGTCCATACAAATATTTCTTGTGTCTACACACCATGTCAAGATCTTCTGATAGTTGGAAACCATTCAGTTTCTCAATGTAGACCTCTTCCTCTAAATCACCATTCAAAAAGGTTGACTTGACATCCATTTGATAAACCTTGAAATTATTGAGCATTAAAGGAAAGAGAATTCATGACTTCATACATTCTAGCTACCAAAGAAAAAGCCTGATGCAAGAGCATCCCTAGTTGTTATTTAATCATGTATTAGCCAAAAACATTTATTTTCTTGTAGTTTAGTTTGTAGTTGTATTAGAATTTTCTTCCATATTTTACCACTATATCATTTATCACCTTCCAGAGACAGATATAATCTATACACAAGATCATCTACAACATATCCATATATTTAGGAGATTTTCATTCATTTGCAGAAATTTACCGCTCTCAAAATTTCACTATTATTTTGTAACAAAATATTTAGGGGTGACCTAGCTAAAATTAGTTGTGTGGGCCTTTTCCAGAATGTGTGAATCTTAATGGAGCATAGTAAAATCATTCTAGGTCCTAGAGGAACTTTCTTGGAGATCTGACATTCATCTGATCTACCGATGAGTTATCTTCTCATGTTTTAAGGCAGACCTACATGCTTGATCATTCATTGAGGTTTGTAAACCCTTGAGGCTGACACAGATCATAATTAGAGCTGGAGATTCATATTTAAGATCATTTATACTAATTTGGAATGAGTGTAGTAGTTAATCAAGTTGATCATTAGTAGTAATTTTTAATTTGATCTAGACTTCTAGGTTAAAGAATATAATAAGGAATTTTTTCAATTTTCATATCTATAAATTCTCTTGCAATAGGCATATAAACCCTAGTTATTCCACCTATAAGACATATGATGCATGTAAGATTTCCAATTTTTGATTCAATAAAGATCTATGTTGATTATTTCTAATGATATTTTTTATTGTGTTGAATGTAAGCTACATCGTTGGATAGTCCTTTATGGACCCTCCATCTATGATTGCACTAAGTGGTATCCAAGAGAGTTTGTGAGTCTTAAAGGCACTCCTTGTGGTGAAAAAATCATTGAATTGAGGTAGTTTCTTCATATCCAAGGGAGAGATGCCACAAAGGAGAGCACTTTCTATGGAAAAAGTCATTGCAAGAATATACAAAATGTTGGAAATGATGCAAGCAATGGGAGTCTAAATACATGTTGTAGAAGAAGATAGAATGAGAACCTTACAAAAATATCTAATTACAAAATATTAAAAACGTGAACTAATGAAGTTTCATCTACATATGCATGAGGTCAGTTCTAGTTAAGAGCATGATATCTATCTACAAAAAAATTGGTTAAGAACCTTCTACCCACCTTCCTTGCACAACCTCTACAATATAGATTACTTCTACCTAACACTTTCCTTCACTTCCTTCTCGATTTCTTTTCACACAATCCTTCAAACCCTTATCACTATTCACACATGTCACACTTCTTGTTCAATACCAAAAATATGTTATATATATATATATATATACCCAAAGAACAAAATGAGTCGACCTAGCAAAAATTGTCAGCTTGAAGAACAACCTTGAAATATTCAATAAGGCTTGGTATGCTAGAACTAGACCCAAAGGATAGTTCACACATAAATATCTTCTTACCACATTACTATGGGACCTATAAATAAGTCATACATAAGATAATTTCATCACATAGCATAATTAACAAAAGCTAGCAAAATTTGAATTAGATGAGATATATTTCAAAGTTGATAGGAATGCCACAATGAAGACCAAAGTTTGATCATAATCAATTGATAGGAATGCCACAAACAAGACCAAATCTTGATCAACAACAATTCTAGTATTAACCAGAGGAATGCAATTAGACATACCAAAACTTGTAACATGCTACATGAATGTTCAGATAGCAAGGATATCCAAAATAAGATTTATGAACAACAACCAATAACAAAATATTAGCCTTGATTAGTTTGTATTAACTATCTTCCAAAGATGTCCCAAAAAGAAGTACTGCCATATCTAGATCAAGGATAACATCCATACTACGCAACGTCATAGCATATGGTGGGATATATCATTTTTGTATACCATCTAGAGCACAACCTTCTGGATCCTATATTTTAGCATCAATGACAACAATACAAAATCAACAAATTCTCAACAAAACATCACAAAGTGGGATGGGATGGTGAAAAAGTTGAAGAATCAATTTATACATGTTGATTAGGAGCTTGAATTGTTGAAAAGATTGCAAAATTTGAGGCAAAAGGAGAAATCTATGGAGTATAATAAATAATTCTACAAGATGATCATTAGAGCTAGACATAGTGAAAAAAAAGAAGAGAAGGTTGTGTGGTACATAAATGGACTGAGAATATTTTCTTAAGAAGAATTGATCTCAGTGAAGATGACATCAGCTGAAGAAGCATACCAATTAGTGTTGAAGGTAGAGGAAAATTTGAATAAGAAATGTGGATAAAGATAGAGAAGTGAAATAGGAAGATTCCAAAGGAGTGGATCACAATCTGGAGAGAAAACCAAGTGCAGAGTAGAAAAAATATGGGAAACCCTACCACAACGAAGAGAAGGACAATAATTAATACCATAGAGGAAGAGAGGACAAAAATTTCTACCACAATGATAGAGGAGGCCATAATTCCCACTGTAATGATGGATATATGAGAGATGAAGGAAGATATAAGAAGAGACCATCCAAAGGAACCTATTTCAATTGTGGAGGTGGACATAGAGAATTTTAATGCTATCAAGGAAGTACAGGTAAAATGATTGAGCATACCAGAAGAGCATCTTATGTAGACGAAGAACCTGTTGGATCCCCTCATTTAGTTGTAAAACTAGAGAAAGGTGAGTCATTAGTAATGAGAAGAGATTTGATTAATGAAGAGGTGATTGAGGAACCACCACAAAGGAAGAATTTATTTAGGAAAAAATATAAATTTGGAGGAAAAGGTATGTAAATTTATCTTTAGTGGTAGTATAGATAATATAGTTTTATAACAGATGGTAACAAAGTTGAATTTTAAGAGGTTGAAACATGAAAATACCTATAAGATAGCATTTATTCAAGATGAACATAATATATTGGTGAATGAGCAGTGTTTTGGTAAATTTCATATAGGATCATATAATGATGAAGTATTGTGTGATACTATGCTCACGAATGCATGCCATTTACTATTTGGAAGTAACAATATGATAGGAAAGAAATTCATGATGACATAAGGAATACCTATACTACAAATTTAAATGGTAAGAGAATTAAATTGATACATTTGGAGGATGAGGACAAAAATTAACTATGTGGCTTCTAGACTATGTTTGGTAGGTGAAAGAAAAATTATGAAAGGATTGAGGAATGAGAACATTTGTTTTGCATTGATTCCCAAGAAGTGCAATAATATGGAGATAGTGAATTCTATCATAAAATATGAAGATCCACTATAGATAGAAGTAGTAGAATTATTGACAGAGTATGAAGATATCATATCAAAGTATGTACAAGATGGACTACCACCAATCCAAAGTATCGATCATTATATAGACCTAATACTTGGAGCAAGTTTTCCAAACAAAGTGGCACATAGGATGACACTTGCAGGGAATGTAGAGACATATAGACAAGTACAAGAGTTATTAAAGAAGAGAATTATTAAAGAAATCTTAAGTACATGTGTGGTACATGTTATATTGGCACCAAAAAAATATGGAGAGTGGATAATGTGTACAAACTCAAGGGAAATCAATATGATTAGTGCTAAGTATAGATTCTCATTGCCAAGGATGGATGACATTATGGACTTATTGAGTGGAGTAAAGTATTGTTGTGCATCTTTTTTCACACACGCTCCATTAAAGGTAGGGACACCCCTTTATTTTTCTCTCGATGGATCGTTATTGCTCCCGATGGGTTTTTTTGCTCCCTCCTCATTTTGTGCACCCCTATTCAAGAGCCTAAATTGGTCACATGCCTTGAAATGATCAAAAACCCCCTTGATAAAATTCACCTACTTGAATTTAATTGTGTATTTTTCTTTTATGGAAATTCTCCTATGGGTCTCCTTTGGCCTTTTTCCTTCATGCTCATCTAGCTTGGCAGACCCGCATTTGTGGGTCTCCTCTGGTGGGCCACCATGGCTACTTCACCATAATTTAGTGGCCAAGTTCTCATGAATCCCCATGGCATAGAATTTTCATTCATCTTTATCATTGAGTGGACCAAGCCCATCACCTAAAAATTTTCTAAATCCATGTGCCCCTACGGGACACTACATGTGGCTTGCTGTCCTCTGATCATCATCCTTCAATGGTGAGATCACCCTATCCACCTGCATTGTGGACTCTAGTCCCTTCATTGTCATCTTGTCCTCGAGATTCTACCACATACAAATGACTAAGTCAAAGTTTCATGCAAGCCAACCTTTGTGGGTGACCGTATGTGGATTACCCCTCCTTCGTTGCCATTCTTTAATGGAAAAAAATTCACGTTGGCCTGTATAGCAGGTTCCACAGGAGGTATCTCCCTTTGCCAAATCTTGAAGGTCGTTAGTGTGTAGATTAGGTCTAGGGGATCGATGCGGGCTTTCCTACACGGACCGTCACCTATGGACCACCGTCCCCCCAAGGTCTTTCCTTGCATGAAAAAAATTCGACAGTGGCCTGATAGTCTCCCTCTATGGTTCCAATTGCAATAATACTTTAAGGCACAACTCTTAACCATCTATGATACTTTCGGGTCCTGCAATGTAGACTTCCACCTATGCATGGTTGTTTCCTGAATTCCACCAACTCAATAGCTAATTCTAAGCATCCTTCCACCCTTGAAATTCCACATTTCCCTACTCACATTCCATTTGATGGAAAACATCTTTTGTCTAAGTCCCCCCCTTTTTTCACTTTTTCCTTACTCCTGTTGGCTTGGTCCCTTCTTGCTTTCTTCACTTTTTCCTTCATTTTTGACTTTATAGACAAATTTCTTTTGGATTTGGGATGTTTCTATGATGCCTAAGTGAACTAACAAAGTTTCATTAAGTTTTAAGAAGTTGTGGAAAAAAAATTGTGGGTTTTTGTTTACAGGTTGTTGTCTGTAGGTTGTTTTCTATGGGTTGTTCTTTTCGGGTCATTGTCTACAGGCCACCGTTTGTAGGCTACTAGCAATGGGTTGTCATTTTTTGGGTTGTTTTCTATGGGCTATCATTTGCGGGTTGTTGTCTATGGGATGTTGCTCACGGGTTGTTGTCTGCAGGCCGCTGTGTGCAGAATGTTATTGCTAATGGCTTTAAAATCTCCTTCTTCTACATTCCCAATCTCCACATTTCCAAAGGGCATAAACTTCAAGTTTTCAACATCTAGGGCCAATCAAATGCATGTCTCCACATGCCCAAAGAGGTTTGAGTCAAACTCACTAAGTGTTTAGACGTTACAGAAATTTCACTGCGGCTTTTCATATGTGGGTTGCTATCTATGGATTGTTGTTTGCGGGCTGTCGTCTAGTAGTTTTTCATTTATGGGTTTCCATCTACAAAATTTTGTTTGTGGAATGTCATTGCTAGTGGTGCTAGAGCTTTTGGCTTTTGCATCCTAGATTTCTATATTTTTCAAAATGTGTCAAATCTTAAGGAATTATGTCTAGACACTCTTTCTACCTCTTTTCCCATGTGCTAAAATTGAAAATCTCAAATGTATTGTTTTGTGACTACGAAAATTTCATTGTGGGTTGCTATCCATGGGTTGTTGTGTACGGCCTACTAATTGTAGGATGTTGTTTTCCGGTGGTTGCCTATGGGTCTATGTGGCCTTGGGGCCATTTTCTCACTACTTTTATCCTGATCGCTTCCACCCCAGGGAAACCCGCATTCCTGGGCCCGCATTTATGCAAATTATTTGAATGAACTCCAAATGCTAAATGATGATGAATTTTATGATCTTTTGATGATGAGTGAATGGATCTAACCTTGGATTTTCTATATTTGGCTGATATTTTCCTTATTATATGAGAAAACACTTACTACATATTTTTCCTGCAGGATTTATGGAACCTATTGTAGGTCCATCAAGAAGGCCCATTGATAGGGTTGAACAAGGAAAGAGCAGATTGCTCTAGTCACCATTCATTTGATGTTTGCCTCTCCTCCTAACACCAATTAATAGAACTAGCATTAGAAGAAGGCTTGTGATAAGGAAGTCAGTGAAAAAACTCCAAAGGGTGGCCTTGAAGGGAACAAAAGGGAGTTGTCTTACTTTTCACCTAATGATCATGATTTCCAAGAGTTGTCCACCTAGATCAGGAGCAACACATTTGATTCTTAGTAACACCAATCTACAAGTGGATGCACTTGATTAGTTGAAATTATGTTGCAAAGACATCAACAAGAAGGAAGATGTTAACTAGTTTCACCCATAACATAGAAAATAACTAAAAGACAAAATTGCTACAGTGCCAAGGTCACTAGAAGACGAAATAAGGAAAAGAAAAATTATGTATTTTAAATTGTGAGATATTGGGGTAGGTTAAAACCTAAATTGTAATGAATCTAAGCCATATATTGTGATTAAAATTCTATCCATTCATTTGGGATTTGAAAAACTATAAATAGGGGCTTGTCCCTCACTTGTAAGTGTTGGTGAATTGGTGCAAAGGGAATTTTACAACAATAGAAGGAGGAATTTCATGATTTATAGGTGTTTTCTTTGAGTTTGCTCAATATTCATACATGATTCAGCTTCCATGTTAGTTTTAGCTTGTATTTTATTTAATGGTTGTGATAATAATTGTTGTTATGGAATTTGATGGACTTCTATCCCATACTTTTGGCATTTGTTGATGACAAACTATTGTGTAAAGCTAGCCTAGGATTTGTTTATTTCATTGTTGCAACTTAGTTAAATTGTATGTTCATGAAGTGAATGCACAATTTGAAAATTAGCAGACCTTAGGAAATTTCACTAGTTTTCTATAGTTGTACATTCTCTTGGTCAAGAAAAACTTAGTTTAGGAAGTCTGTCTACTATAGAATCCTCCATTGTTATTGTTCATTCATAGCTTAGATTTAGAACAACTCTCTCACCTCCTTTCCCCTTTTTCTATTTACTTTATTCCTTTATTAGAGTAGGATTCCAAGCATCACAACACTACTAAATTTGATGAACATGGTGAGTTTTAGCTTGTTGTTTTGAGTGGGCAACCATTTTTGATTCACTTCTATCACTTTAAAACTCTATTTGTAGACCCAACTTCCCATGCTTTGTAAAGCATAAAGGCCACCCTATGATTACTAGAAAATCACATCAACCAATTGAACTATTCCAAGCATTGTCATGACCTGACACCCAAGAGACCTTGGGTTAATTTCTCCAACTTAGTTTCTGAAATTACCTTTCAAGAGAGGTAGCATACTTGTGTGTTGCCTATGTTGAGAAGGTGCAAAAATACCCATCAAAAAGTATTTCACAAATATTGATCTAAATATTGGATATCCTTAGACAATAATCAGAGAAGAAGATGAACAAAAGACCACATTTAAGACTAATTAAGGGTTGTATGGGTGGTTAGTGATTCCTTTTGGATTGACCAATGCACATAAAAATTTTATGAGGTTGATGAATGAGGTATTGAAGAAATTATTGGGTAAGTTTGTTATTGTCTATTTGGATGATATTATAGTTTTTAGTAAGACTAGAGAAGAGCATGCGTGGCACATCAAACAAGTATTGCAGATATTGAGGGGAGAGAAGTTGTTGATAAACATCACTAAGTTTTGTTCTATGAAGACATAGTTGGTGTACTTCAATTTTTTTATTTGTAATAAAGGATTGAAGATGGACCTTGAGAAGGTTAAAGAAATTGTTGATTGGCTTACACTAGTAAACATTGTAGAGGTAAGATCATTCCATGGATTGGCAAGTTTCTACAAAAAAATCATCATGATCTTTATTAGAATTTGCATACCCATGATAGGAATAATGAGAGGAGATAGGAAATAATTTAAGTGGACATCTAGAGCACAAAGAAGTTTTGAATTGTTGAAGAAAAAGGTGATAGGGAAACCGATGTTAGGATTGCTTGATTTTGATAAAGTATTTCAAGTTGATTGTGATGCAAGTGGAAATACAATAGGAGTAGTGTTGAGTCAAGAAGGAATAACTATAGCTTATTTTCTTGAGATGTTGAATGATACAAGAAGAAGATATTCAGTTTATGATCAAGAATTTCATGCCATAATTCAAGCCTTGAAGAATTGGATACATTATTTGTTGCCTAAAGAGTTTGTGTTGTACATTGATCATCAATCCTTGCAATATTTAAAAAATCAAGGTAAGTTGAACCAAAGAAATATGAGATGGGTTGAATTCTTGTAGAGCTATACATTTTTTGTTGAATCATAGGAGTGACAAGTCAAATAAATTTATAGATGAATTGAGCAGGAGAAGGAATACATCTATATCAGCCAAAAAACATTTATTTTCTTGTAGTTTTGTTTATAGTTGTCTCAAATTTTTCTTGCACATTTTATTGCAATATCATTTCTTAGATCTTGGAGCAAGATATAAGTTATACACAAGTTCATCTACAACATATCTAGATTTCAGGAGATTTCCATTTGTTTGAAAAAAATTATTATTCTCATAATTTCACTATTATTCTCTAACAAAGCATTTGGGTTTGACTTGTCTCAAAATAGTTGTGCAAACCTTTTATGGAGTGTGTGAAGCTTAACAGAACATCATACAAGATTTATAGGTTCCAAGGGGAACTTTCTTGGAGATCCATAATATATCTCATTTACCGATGGGTTATCTTCTCATGATTTAAGGGAAACCTACATGCTTGATCATTTATTGGGTTTTATAAACCCTTGAGGTCAACATAGATCATAATTGGAGATGGAGATTCATATTTAAGATCATTTATAATAATTTGGAAGGATTTCAATAGTTAATCAAGTAGATCATTATTAGTAGTTCACAATTTGATCCAACCTTCTAGGCTGAGGAATGTAATAAGGTATTGTTCCAATTTTCATATTTGTAAATTACCTTGTGGTAGGCCTATGAGCCCTAGTTATTCAACCTATAAGGAATATGATGCATGCAAGATTATCGATTGTTGATTCAATAAAGATCTATATTTGTTGAGTATTTCTTGTGTTATTTTCTATTGTGTTGACTATAAGCTCATGGTTGAAGAGTCATTTTTTTACCCTTCATCTATGACTACACCAAAGTCTCCTCAAAATAAGTACCTTCAACTTGTGAATAAACCTTACATACCAATCTGGCTTTATTCCTCACAAATTCACCATCTTCATTCAGCTTGTCTCGGAACACCCACTTTGTTCCTACAATATTTTTATTAGTTGGTTTGGAAAATGATTCTCATGTCCAATTATTTTATATCTAGTTCAATTCTTCTTCCATTTCCTTTATCCATTTTCATATTTTCTAGCATTATCAAAGGCCTCAAGATCTACCTTTGGTAGTAACCATAGATTCACTTATTCACTTGATTTTGAAAGCCTTCTCCTACTTAGCACACCCTCATTCTTATATCTAATGATCTAATCTACTAAATGGTTCTGTTGAACATACTTTGTTGCATTCTTAGGGGACTTTTTTGATTGTTGATCCTTCTCTTCTTTATCTTCTTCTTTAATGCAAGGAGGTATATCAGATCCACGAACATTTGGTTATTGTGAGATATGATACAAATATTCATCTACTTTAACATTTTTACTTTCAATCATATTTCCCAATCTCTTGTTGTAGCATCTATATGCCTTGCTTCTAGTTGAGTAACCAAGGAAGATTCCTTCATCGCACCTTGAATCAAACTTTCCAAGGTCTTTGTCATCTCTCCTAATGTAGCATTTGCTACCAAATATTCTAAAGTATCTGATAGTGGGAGGTCTTCCATACCATAAATCATAAGGGATCTTAGTGCTATTGACCCTCAACTATAATTTTTTAAGCAAGTAGACAGTAGTGTGATCTGCTTCCTTCTGATACATATTAGTGAAATATACATCTTTCATCATCTCCCTAGCCATATCTTCCATAGTCTTATTATTGCTCTTCACGACCCCATTTTTCTAAGGGGTAATAGGAGTAGAAAGATGTCTCCTAATACCATGATCTTGATAAAAAAAAATCAAATTCATTTGAATTAAATTTACCTCCTCTATCTGATCTTAAGAATTTGATCTTAGCATTCATTTCATTCTCAATTTTTTCTTTGAAAATTTTAAACTTATCAAAATATTCTAATTTTTATTTTAAAAATTTAACCCAAGACATTCTAGATTAATTATCAACAAGAAACATAAAATACCTTTCACCTTGTTGAATCTTAGTTCTCATAGGCTTGCATAGGTCAATGTGAATCAACTCCAATGGAATTGTAGAAGAAAATTTCTTGCTCTTGAACCTTGTATTTGTCTTCTTTCCCATTTGACACTCCTTGCATAATGTGTTTGTAGGCTTAGTTATCTTAGGCATATATCTTACTACATGAGTATAACCGATCTTCACCATATTGTCAAAATTAATGAGTCCCATCCTCTTGTGCCACAACCAATATTCACTAGATTGAGCCAATAAACAAATTCATCAATTTGCCTCCTTTAGATGATAGACATTTCTATTTGTTCTAATACCTTTTGCAACTAATCTTTGGGGCACTGCCTTCCTAATCTCACAACCTTTGGCATGAAATTTTATAATGTGTCCTTTTCTACACATCTGACTGACACTAAGGAGGTTATGTTTCAACCATTTTACTTAGAGGACATCCCCAATCTTGTTCTTTTCATCAATGGTTATAGAACCCTTTCCACAAATTTGTGCTAACTAATTACCACCTATTGAGGCATAAAATTACACCCTAGTGAAATTTCCCACAATATACCCTTACTTTAGCCTTACAACATTGATAATGAAAAATCCATCATCGTAAACCCTTTTTTCTTATTTGTGCTTTGGAATTTTATGTCGGTGGAGAGAATTTTTCCTAGGATACTTTAGTGCTACATAGATGTCTATGCATTATGTGGGAATCCTTGATAGATTCTTAGGTCATTGGATGTGATGTATTATATTTAATGACATCCACAAGTTATAATATCTCCTTCAAAAAAAGACCTACCTAAAACAATCCCTTTTTCCTTCATACTCTCATTTTGAGTTCATTCCTTAATTTCAATCGCTCTCTCTCTCTCTCTCAATCTATCACATTCTAAACTTCATTCTTGTAACTCCATATTATGTTTCTCCATTATTTATTATTTCTACATCACTTTCTTATAGGTTTCATTCTATCAGCACTACATCCTCACACCTCCATCTTGCACCTTCAAAGCTACCATCCTTCCTCTCAGCTTCTCAAGCTTGCGAAAGGGATGGTAACACTTTATTATTTTCATTTGATTGCATTATCAATATTATATATAACATATAGATTATCTTCAATTTATATATATTGTGTATATTTCCCTTGTTTATTATTTTCTATTTATTGTGGTCTATTGGTTGTATGTGGCTGTAAAAACACCAAAAATGAGGGTTTGACTAAGGAAAACTCTAAAATGTAGTCTCGACAGTTTTCCTGACACTATGTGTAGGTACTTATTTATGTGGATCTTGTGGGAGGCTAGACCAACCATAAGTTGTATTTATACTACCTTTTCTCATCATTTAATTCGTAATCAATTTGTCTTTCAAGTTATAGTATTCTTCTCGTTGTAGTTAGTTTATTTTATGCAACATTTTTTCTTTTTTCTTTAAACTATTGGACTAAGGTTTTTGGGCTGTTAGCACACCCCACAAGTTTTAAATTATAGATTTTGTTCTTAGTTTGTACAAGATGCTAGTTCATCCCTGAGATGACAATTTGATTAATGATATTTTTTGAGTCTCGCATTGACGTCCTCTAGCTGAAAGCCATTTAGTCTATGGTCTGAGAATCCTATAGTTTTTCACCCAATTCTTGAAAACCCCAAAAACATAGATTGTTTTTTTCTTTGTTTTCCAGCATATCTTGTAGCCTTTCCATTGAGGTGACTAAGGGAAATTCAATCCCTTTACAGCCTATTCATCTTGGGACTTGGGAGTAGTGAATCCCCTCCACATTTTGGTGAGCCCGATGTGAATGTTCCATTTCCTCTTTGGTTCAATTTTTTTCTTCTCTCGAATCTAGGACATGTTGTAGATAGTGATTTCTAAGGCTTTTAAGAGATTTATGACCCAATATAAGTCCTATAGACACATTTTTAGAAGTATTTGAAACATTAGAATGGGATCTGAAAGGCTTAGTCCCCCTCAAACTGGTCCTAATCTCAAAGAAATTATTTCAAGAATTTCTACCAATTTATGTTCTCCTTTTGGTGAGGTAGTGAATCACATCCCTACCCACCTACCTCACCCTCTATCTCCTTTGTGGAGTATGATGTTTTTTCAGGGTTCTTGCAGAAAAAATATATCCCATGGATATGAGACTTGAGGATCTTTAGAGATTTTTGGCACATAACAATAATTTTACCTAGGTAGCTCCTATCATTGAGAAATTAAGAAAAATGTTGGGTAAGGATTGGAGAGGCATAGAGATTATTTGGGGGATAGAAGAAATTGTAGATACCCATATGCTTTCCTATACCTCTAACTTGGTTTTCACTTAAAATTGTGGCTCTGAGATCACTAGAAAATAACTAGATATCTTGATGCTCGGTGTGCTTGTGTATGGAAAAAAAAGACCCTTCTACTAATAATGATTTTGTATTTGAGTAGAGTAATACAATTAAAATAAATAAGGTTCCTTTGGGTTTCAACTTCTCTACACTTGAGACTCAAAATTTCCCTATTTCGAACTATAGTTTTGATGCTTCTATAGGTACTGATGCTAGATGATTTATTTGTGTAGATGTTGGTGGTCCTTTTCAAGGTCCCTATAGTTATACCTTGTGTTCTAATCCAACACTCAATGCTCTTCTAAAGAACATGGGGTGCATACAAAATTAATTTGTACGTCTCACTAGTTCTCCTCAACCTGTGTTTCATCCCTTCCATGGGCATAGTCCTCTTTCCATTTCAATCCTAAACACTCCTATCCCTCAAGGGGTGGAGATAAATAATTTCAAAATTATAACAACCATGGGGACCCATGGATGTGTGTCTCATCCTTCAATGCACTATGTACTAATTTATTTCATAAAAATTATTTGTTGGAAAATCTATTCCCATGTTCTCTCAATGATGTTGCTCTAGAATGGTATTGTGATTTAATTGATATTTATGTTCTCCTTTGACTATCTAGTCAACTAATTTTCTAGCAGTTCTAGGGAAAAAATGGGCTAAAGCTCACCTTCAGTGATCTCATTCAGTGTAATCAGGGAACCCATCAGAAGTTGATTGACTTTACAGCTCAATATTAGGTTATTTGTTCTTATATTTCCCATCCTTTTTCTAACTCTGATGTTCAAAAGGTGCTTATCAAGAACTTATAGCCTGCACTGCAAGAGAATGTTTTTTGATGAAATATCCTTCTTTCACATAATTATGTGCCTCTTTGAGAGAATACCACCAAGTGGTTGTTTGGTATGAGGATTCATTCTCATGCTCCTGCTAGGATGGTTGATCACTCATGTCAATCTTAGGTAAGAATAAGGTCGTGGATAACATGGTCTATGTTCCTTCAAATAAAAACAATACAAAATGTAACCAATTTTTTTAAAAAATTATCATAATCATACACTAATGTCCTAGAAAAACTAGTAAAATATAAAGTAATAAAATTACCTAATATTTGACCATTATTTGAGCTATCTCTTAAGTGATACAAATATGAAAATTTCTACCAATTCCATCAAGTTTCTAGGCTTGATACCCAAAGTCGATGTGTCTGCCTATGTCATATGATTTAGGACTAAATAGATGATGGGACCACTTTCCACTTTCCTCTAAAATATCCTAATCCCACTTAGGTTAATTAAGCCTTGATTAATTAAACTTATCCCCATCCTAATAATCATTATCCCATTCTCCAACTTTTAACTCCACCCAAGTTAGTAAACCCTTGGTTTATTAACTCAACCCATCTTCATTAATCAATTAATTCTTGATCAATTAATCTAACTCTCATCCTAATCCTCATTATTATTATTTCCTAATTTTAAATTCCTACATCTCACCTACCCTCATTAACCTCTTACAAAAGCCACCCTATGAGCCACCCTATCTCTTACACAAATTTAATGCCTCTATTCCCAATGGATGCTCACACATGTGTGAGAACACCTCCCCATTTCACCCTTATTCATGTTGTGACACTTGTCACAAGGCTAACCAATCTTCATTCCTTGATCCAAATTACATCCTTTCTTGAATCTCAATCCTTAATTAACCAACCAATGCTAGCCCTTGATTCGTCTCACCAAATTTCTATATAATGAGGCCTTTGTTGTCATTCTTTCAATACACATTCATGTCATCATTATGCTATCAAAATATCCCTTCAATCCATCACTATCCTACCATAATCATGCTAATATCTTGAGCAACCACATCCATCTCAATCTTTATAAAAAATCTACAATAAATGGGTGCTTGTTCTGAGATCAATCAATGACGAGGAGAAGACTATGAAGGTATAACATCTTTGTGTTTATTTCTTATGTATTTCATCTATTTACATTCATATTCATATTTACCTTCTTCATAATAAAACTTAACCAATTCAAGAACTCTTAATCAATTCAACAATAATGAAAGAAAAAGAAATGAACACACATGCACAAGATTACACTAGATACATGTGGAAAACCCAAGAAGGGAAAAACCACGGTGAGAAATCTCACATTATATGAAACTCACTACTTACAAAATTAATTTTTTTTAAAGGATCATTGCCTAAGAAAGTTCACTGATCCTCAAGGGACTTGTAGGCTAAGGCATGGAACCTTAGGGAAATATAAAAAGGGCTTTTAGATGGAGGTGCACAATCATTGGGAAAGATATAAGGATCTGCTAAAGAGACCCATTATCTAATATAAGGATACAAGAAGATTTTGATTTATAACATATTTCAACAATATAGTGCTCTATTGGAAAACTATCACTCTTTTTCTCAACTTGCAACTAATTTTTTCTTCCATTTATATCCTCTGCAATCTAAGAAAAAATCAAACTAGGTCATCCAGAACAAGATATAAGAAATAACTTGAACAAGTTCATCGCAAAACAAAATTATGGTGAAGGTGGTCCTATCCAGGAGATAGAGTGGATCAAAAAAAACTTATTACATCTTTGAATGTGATCTAAAATAGAACACATGTTGGTTCACATCAACTCAAGTTGACAACAAGGAAACATGTAGAAGAAAGATGTAACACATTGTTAGATAACCCAAAAACACATCTTCAACAAAATTTACTCAATGCGGCTATGAAAAATATAGGTTAGGACCCAAAATCATGTATTTAACACAAATTCAAATCTTGGCGTAGACCCCCAAGCACATAGAAAAATGAATACAACAAGCTTTGGTGGCCAGACATCCATAAATTATCCAAGAATACAACCCAAAATAATTTGTGACACCAAAGAGATCAATCATTGATGTGCGGGTCACAAAGAGATGTTTCATGAACATCCAAAAAAATTACATATACTTATTTCACACTATCATGCCATAAAAATCCACCTCAAACCAAATAGAAATAAAACACTTCAACCTAGAAGCCCAAAAGACGTAGTCATGAAATACAACATGAACAAACCAACTTGTGGTAAAATTCATCACATGAGAGATAATATATGAAAGTTAACACACACTAACAAAATTTCCACCAATCTATAGGAGTAGAAACAATGATGTAGATAAATCTAGAGTATTTTTTGGACCAATCCTCACAAGCAACAAAACTACCAACCCAAATGTAATTTCCAAAATCCTCCTCAGTAATACCAGTGACCTAAAAAGATAGGAGTACAACACTCGTAGAACAAAATAATTGAAGCTCAAAATGCAAGACCATATCTTAAAAGGTGGAGGAATGCAAAGAATTCTCCTAACTAGTCTTTAAAGTAATGTGATTTAGGAATGTATCACGTGATTCAGGATTGAATCAATGATGGGATCATTGGTAGCAGATAGGGGCTTCTATCTCAACCAATTTTGGCTTGCCCTTGTTGGAACCCTCCCTCCCAAGGGAGATCTCTTGTACCATGCTTATTGTAGGTAGAACACTAGGGGATCGATGTCGAAAGGTGGTTTTCCTTCATCAACTTATGTTGTTCCTTTGAAGGCTTATTTACGTGTACAACACCGAGGTCCATCCTCTACCCCTCAAATGGGAAGGACAAGCCCGCTCTTACCCTCAATCCTTCTCCTTCTAGTTACTATATTTCCTCTTCTACACCTCCCACTTATGCTCCTTAGCCCTTGGTGGCATCCTTTGTTCCTACTCGTGTACTTGCAATAGGAAAAGGAAAGGAACCCATATTGTGAAAGTTGAAGTCCCATGTTTTCCAACTTCTTATTCTAACCACAATACCCTGAACCACCCTATATGGGAAGGATAATATTTTTTGCGGGGTTGTTCCTGTGTCTTGGCCTCCACAGCCTCAATCTACTCATGTGCCTCCTTGTAGGGAGGCACATAGGAAGATGCCTAATACCAAGATGCCTCATTTTGTATTTGATTTTATGTCTCCTGATCCTCCTACTCCTCCTAAGGAGTCTTCCCTTCCATCAAAAAAAATTGTAGATGTTCCTCCTATGGTAGAGTAGGATAACCTAACCTCTTCTCAATTTGTTCCTTCTAGTGCCCATTGCCTATGTAACTAGCTTATGCATGAGTGTCAGCACTGGTAAAAGGCTCTGAATAAAGAGCACATGGATTTTTAGAAAAGTGAGGGGGAATCTATTCTTTTTATTGCTTCTCTTACTTCTTATGTGGTTGCTTATGCTTTTTTTCCTTCTTCTACCTCAAATCCCATCACCTTTGTGCTTCTTTTGGCTTCATTAGTAGATCTTGATCAACCTCACCCAAAAAGGGTGCAGGTGTTCATCTATCCTTTGGTGGAGCCTCTCGTTCTTAGCTTTTCCAAATATTTTCCCATTCTCACAACCAATTGGCATGCCTCATACAAAGGCATGTGTCCTCTATGGATTTGTCTCTAGTTTCTATGGGGATTCCACATCCCCCATTGGAGTGAAAGATTGATAATGACCTCAATTCAAGTGAGGGTTCTAAGAAATACTCATCTCCTATGGAGTCTAGTTTTCTTTTGGCTTGCACCATCCCGATGATGGAGTTAACCCCACATCTTTGAAGTTTGTCACTTCCCCTTTTGTCGGGATTGGTAGTGACTCTCAGGTGTCTTGTTCTCCTCCCACTCATTTGACGCATGGAACTCATATTAATTATATGTTCAATTCGATGGAGTATATCTCAATTCTATTATTGATCTTTGACAGATCAGTGACCCTATTCTCACAAAACCTCGATGAAGAGGACCTTTATGAGCCCTCTTTCTTGGCCCTTTCCATATGCAATTCGATTGATACAACCATTTATATCCATCCACTTTAGGCTTGTCCTCCCCCCCCTATAATGATCTATATTGGGAGAAGGATGATCTATTGGTGGACTTAGATTAGGGTGGTGCCTCTTCTACATTTGTCTTATATCTTGGTGTCTAGCTTGAGGCAGCCTGACTAGACCTACCTTTTTGTCACTATCTTCCAACACAGTTTGCAACAACCATAGGCTAATATAATTTTTGTATGGACTCTATCCATGTTATCCATACCTATCAATTCCATCATATATCTTATCAAATTGTGTCTTATTGTGTCAAATTATTTCTTACTGTGTTTTATTATGTCTTAAGATTGTGTCTATTACTTTTTCAAAAAAATTCCTAACATTTTTTTCTATAGCTAAATTTTTTGTGATGAGATTGCAGCTAGCTTTTAGGATCAAAGATTTGTGTCCTCTTCACATTCTAGTGAAGCCCCTTTTGCACCAGGTATATTGGATTGAAGGAATGTTTCGTCTCCTTTTTGGTAAATTGTCATCAATCTCTTTCTACTTTAGCTCACATATGAACTACAACATATTCTCACTAAAGTGGGGGGAAATGTTGAGCCATAAAATTATGCCCTAGTCAATTTATCATAATATACCCTTAATTTAGCCTTATAACAATGATAATGAAAAAATATGCCACCTTAAACACTTTTTTCTTATTTGTGCTTTGGTATTTTCTATCAGTGGAGAGAATTTCTCCTCAAATGATTCCACATTGTGTAGATGTATGTTTGTCGTGTAGTTGTTCCTAACAAATTATTGAGTCAGTGAATGTTGAGGTGTTATGTTTCATGGCACTTGTGAGTTGTAACATCTCCTGTAAAAAATACCTACCTAATAACATCCCCAATTCCTCCATATTCTCATTTCGAGCTCATTATTTCATTCAATTCACTCTCTCTCGATTTATCACATTCTACACTTTATTCTTTCAAATCCATCTTCACTATCTCCATTCTTGCTTCTTTCTACACCACTTTCTTGCAAATTTCAAGCTATTAGCACTACATCTTTGCATGTCCATCTAACACCTTTGAAGCTACCATCTTTCCTTTTAGCTTCCCAATCTTGCTAAAGGGAGGGTAACACTTAATTTTTGTCATTTCTTTGCATTATCAATATTATAGATATCATATAGATTGTATTTTATTTCTATATATTATCTCTATTTCCTTTATTTATCATTTTATCTTTATTGTGGTCTATTCACTGTCAGTGGAGGTGGAAACACAAAAGTGAGGGTTTGACTAAGGTAAAATCTAGAAACAACCCCAACAATTTTTCCATTGTTGTGTGTGTCAGCCTCCTACAAAGATTTCAATAACTAAGGTTTTATAGACATGATTCAGAGATTGGACATCCAACCTGAATAGCCATTTTAAACATCATGAAGGTGCATTTAAATTATCAACCCAGGGACGTGAACTTGAAATGGGTTAGCACATTAAGTGCACTAGGAACTCAAAGTAGTCATCTTCATTCTACAACTAAGAGACTTAATACTGAAAGTAAAATGCATGGAAAGAAACAAATTAAATGTTAAAAATTACAAAACAATTAAACTTAAACTGTACATGCATGACAAAAATAAAAATTTGAGCAACAAACAAGAAACTACTCTGCCCACTTTGGCTGCAAGAATAGTCATAGAATGAAATTCTAGTGGCTGTAGGAATAGTCAATGCCAAATTCTTAACTAAGTACTAAACAGGGGCTAATACTAATATAACTAAACTAAAGGAATGGATTACTCACCAAGTGGGCCCTCTTGGATGAGTATCCTATAAAACTAATCAAAACTCAGATAATCAACTCAAAATCTCATTTTATTCATTGAAAAATTGAAATACAAAAGAGTATGTCTAATAGTATTATCATATTGTACAATAGCTTGGTGACTAACTCCTAAATAAGGAGGATACAAACCTTATTTATCAACTAAATAGGGCATCCAAATCTAACTAACTAAGAGGATGCCATTTACACACATGTAGGGGAATTTGTTCAGACATGCATGCCCAAATACAGACTCGACCACTACAGTAATGCTCACATTGCTCAATGTCATTAAAGATCAGCATAAGGTGGTTTCATGTGGCTAACATGGTAATTTCCCATCATCGTCCTCAGTTGACCTTCACATGATTCCTCTGCGTGACCAGGTGGTGGTTGTGTTTCTCAACGTAGCATTATCAATCATGTCTACATGGCAATGTCAGTATGCATAATAATTGGATAGCTATAACCACCTTAAAGAGACTTCATTAACCACATGCAAGATTAATATAGATAGTCCAAATAATAGGTTAATATCATTAAAACTAGAAGAAATGGAATTAAACCCAAATGTCTTATGGTTTGAGAGGAACTATATAAAAGTATCAGCATGTAATATCAAATTCCATGATAACTTCAAAAAATAAACTATAGATTCTACCCATAACTAGACCAAAAAAAGACTCATCACTCCCCCCAACCTAACGTTTTTTTGGTCCTCCAGTAGGGGAAGAGTTATGCTTCTACTTGGTCAAGGCTCTGAAATTTGCAATTGATAACTACCCAATATCAGTGTCTATTGTGGGAAAATAAGGTTCCAGTAGAATCCTCCCAACTTTTCAAGTCTCCTCCATATTTGATGTTCCTTAGAAATGTCATATCGGTGGAACCTAACATTTGTTACAAGCCACATGAGGATAGGTGGCTGAAAAGTTAGGGGAAGTCATTCTCATCCCCTTGTTCTCCAATATGAATGTACTTTTCAATTCTTTTTATTGTAGAAGCATAATTGTGGATGGAATGTGGTTTAGCTTGTTTTAGCTCATTAGTTAATGTATTCCATCTCTGGGATAGGTAACCTCATAGTTTTCTCTTTTTTTGTCATTTTTACCTTATACTCACTATAAATTGCCTCAATCCCATGCATAATACTATTACCATAGCTTGGCCTAAAAAGCATTCTATTCCAGTCTATATAAGTGTCCTTGGGGTTCCTTGATTCGGTTCTAATGGCCAAGGGAATATTGGATTCCTTCCCCTTATAAGCATTATATTATTCACCCCATCTAATCTCATTTTTTACCCAAGACATGAATTCTCTCAATTGGATGTCCCCCACATAAAGAAGAGGGTTCTAGTCTTGGTCTTTAGTTACAAAAAATTTGTGTAAATAAAATTCACATAATAAATTTTTCATTTTTGGGGAGGCAATTCTATAAGCATTGAAAAATTCAGTAGGAGTTTCAATAGAGGGGTTTGTTGGAACTGTAAAGTTTTGACAACCTCATTGACCCTTCATGATTATTAGTTTCCCAAAGAGTCCATATTATGAGCATAATTTTTTCCTCACACAACATACTCACCAAGGTCCAGGTCAAATTTTGTATTATAGCCCCATAAAATTTATCTAACCATGAAAATTTAACATATGAAACATATCGGCATAAGATGGTGTAGGTCTCATTGATACTAATCTCTTTCAGTACATCGACAAGACATCAATAGTGTCATACTGATGAGGATATATGTAAAGGGAATGTGGGTTCACATTATCTATTGGCAAAACAAAATGTATCAACATGATGGTGTGAGGTCATATCAAGCTAATTTTCCTTTCATTGCTTGGAGTACAATAAAATGTATCGGCCAGACTAGAGTCATTAGGGTGAGATTTCAAAGGACCACCCGAAGCATTCAACGGTCTCATCGATAAAGGAAAGGAAAATTTGGTTGATGAGACAATGATTGCAAAAGAGCTCTGGGACTCTTACCAACCTCCTGTGTTATACCGACAAGATTGACGTGATAACATGTATAGAGATAAAATGGTCAGAGGGACAATATGCATGGTCACACCGAAGAAAACATGTATTGATAAGATAAACCTCACTGGGGAGATCTATGAAGGTCACATCGAATACTATTCAATTGATAGGATAATTAGTTTGTCTTAGTGAATTGAATTAACAGAAGGGACATCTCGATGAGACACATACCTTTGGGATAATATAGAAGATTGTCTGCCCAATCCCTTAAGTCACGGCAATAGGCTTGATCAGTAAGATTTGTGGTGACATAAAGAATAACTATTGGAGAGACTTGAGGTATCACGGGAACTACAAGATGTCTCAACAGGTATGTGAACGTTGGTGAAAGTACAAATAGAAGGATCGGCCAGAGATTTGAAATGTCTTGCCAATATGCTACGTGATGTGACAACGAGAATTTCAAAGAGCCTACTTCATTCATGTCACAGCCAAGAAATTAATGCAGCTATGAGAACATAAAATATTTTGCAAATCTAGGTGAATGCAATTAAAAGTATTTGTTTGTAGAATTAGCTGCAAAAAAGAGGAGAAGAAAAAACAAAGGACTGGGGCATCCGTTCAACTTGGAATTACAGGCAAAATATAGTAAGTTTCATATCTCTTGAATCTTTTAATTTTCAGAAAATGAAAAGCACTGGTCCAGAGAAATCAAAAGGGAAAAGAAATAAGAGAACTGGTTGATAATGTCACACCAGGAAATGAAGAGCAGTTGTTAAAAGGTTTGAAAGATGACGTTGATAAAGAAATGGGAAATATGAGCCTTGAGAAGGGGAGGGAGATGCTGGAAAGAGCTAGTGTCATGATTTTCCTAGGATTAGACCTCAATTATGCACTAGTTTTTGATAGATTTCCTAAAGGACAATAACACTACACACAAGCTCAACATAGAAAAGGTGATAGAGGTTTACATAGGATCAAGATATAATCCTGATGAGGAGAAATTGATGGTTTGGGCCCTATATCCCCCTCATAGGAAATCAATTTTTATTGATACTAAGAAAGCATTTGGGCATTTCATGACCTTGAAAGTTGGGGAACCTGATCTAGTAGCAACTACAAAAATGGGGATCAATGTGGAAATATTGAATAAAGCCCAAATATAGGCATTGATCAGAGAAAACGAAATGTACAAAACAAATAATGAAAAAATTCTGAGAGAAAATGAGCATCTAAAAGACTTATTAGGTGTCATAGCAGGGCCAACTAAACTGCTCACTCAAGGTGAAAGTGCACAGGTGAAGGACCATTGGGAAGGATCAAGTGCTTATTCTCAAGGGAAAATGGATACACTTACAACAGTAATCAAAAAGAGGTAGGCCATTTTAACCACTTGGTTAAATAAAATTTGGGGAAAATACTCACAGTACTTTCATGCAATAAAAGAACATAAAATAATGGATGGTAGAATCCAAGAGAAACTTGAGGAGATAAAATAATAGGATGCTCCTGATAATGGAACAATTGAGGATCCTAATCGTGTTATGGACAAGCATAGAGGTTTCTTTGAGAAGTTACAAGAGGATGTGCAGGAATTGATGGAGGCCGCTGAGAATGGATTTAGTACATTCTTGATGATGGAGCTAAGCTAAAAGAAATGGCCATATGGAAGAGCGAGAGTGAATTAATACTCCAGGAGATTTTAAAGATAGCCACTGTGAAAGATATAATATTGGATGAAGTGTGTGAGCAAAATGAATGGATGGTGGTGAGGACGATTGTGATCCATAATGCACTAGGAGATGCAGATACACACGAGTGCCAAGACTACACAGATCATATGCCAAGGGTCCATTTATGGCTTAACACAACTTAGTTTATATTAGTTTTCTTAATATTTCATATTTAAGACATTTTTGAAGGGATGCATCTTCTCATGCAGTTGATATATATAAGTATCCATTTTTGTAACCAAAAGGATGAGAATGAAGATATATAGAAGATAGTTAATAGGAGATACAACATTTTCAAAATGTTTGAAGGAACCATGTTGTATGTATAAGATTTGAAGAATATAATGAAAGACTTATGACTTGGTAGCTCTATTTTGGTATCAGTTGTTTGTTAAATTTTATGTAGTTATTTGATTGTCTCCAATTCAATGTTTCTTGGTTATTTTAGTTGAAATATTAAGAATATATTCAATTTATCAGTGCACATTTGTTGTATCTGTGTGATTTGATTAATTGGGTTCTTTAAAGAAGAACTAAATTCCTTTCAGTCAATTACAGTAATCTAGGAATGTTATTTGGATCAGTAAGAAGAATAAGATAATTAGGATTAATATTTTTCCTCATGTAGGGTTTATTAATCACATTCTTACATGTTTATACCAGTTATAAAGTCATATATGCCAAACAATTAGATATTTTGCTTGATAAAAGTCACTCATCAAAGATTTTCATCTGACTCTATTTACCCAACAAGGCACTGGTCTCCCTTACTCTCATTAGTTAGTTTTCTTTATTTCACTTGACATCTATTAACTAAACATACCAATTTTAGATCCTATTAGATATTTCATATACAATTTATACCAAATTTAGACCATATCTCTCCACCATCAAATTGCCATTGTGGACAGTTTAGTCAAGTAGGAAGCATAATTCAAGATCCACATCATTCATATAGGTACACTCACCTAGGTTTAGCAAAGCCTTAAGAGTAGAAGGTTCAACTATATTGGTTGGCCTTGTTAGTTGGCCAATAATGTTGTGAGAGCTTGGCAACCTCTTGTAGTTCAATTGAACTAGCATTTTTGAGACCTAACAAATTGGCTACTCTAATGGGAAACTTGAGAGAAGTCTAGTGGTAGGAAGCCTTTGCATATAGAGTCATTAAAAGAAAATCATAATTAAAGAAATTTGAAAATTGATTCCGCTGGGTGAAATAATATCTTTTCTCACTTTTAGAAAAAGTGGGTGGCGACTCTGAATGAACAAGTGCATTAAGACTGATAAAATAAAATATATATTAGAAAGAAATCACCCTAGGGTGTAGACCATCACAATTTCTCACAACATGCAAGGAACGAGATATTTTTACAAGGAGGGGGATGGTCCTAATGAAAAAGGTAAGAAAACATATAAAAATGATCATGGCAAGAAGGTATTCAATGACCTAGATCTGGCCACAAAAAATAGAATATGAAAACCCTCGATGGAAACGCACAACTCATACGATGCACTAAAAAATGAAAATAGCCCATCTAAAGAACTTCACACTCCTGAAGAGAAGAGAAATCCCTTCCATTGAATAAGCCATGATAAATGTGAAGAGTTCATGGCTGAATTTGAATGTGATCAAAGAGCAACACTTTTGAGGAGGGACTTGAATATGAACCAACATCTGAAAAAATCATGAACTTATGACCCAAAATGAGATAGATGCACAGTGGGAATTTATGAGGCAAGAAATAGAAAGGTTAAGGGTAGAATATGAGAAAAGGCTTCAAGCAATGAAGGAATTTGAGAAATTGAAGTTACAAAAGGCTCGAGTTAAAACGTCAATGATTGATTCACCGAAATATATGCCCCCTCGTAAGAATAACAATATAAGGCCATCAAATTCCCCATAGGCCCATCAAAATCAGCCAAGGAATCAATATAGAAACACAAATGCTCCACCACAACACCAAAATACTTCACTATCTCCTCATCAATAGTATGTACCCCCACAAGGTTAGCAATATGTGGCAAACACTAAACCACTATATCAACATCAACATTACCAAAATCCCTCTCCACAATACACAACCATGATTAGACAATTTGATCTTGCTAGATTTTAGATATACCCTTACCCTCAGGATAACAATTGTAGAAACTTAGTCCCTATATTCATAGGAAGTAATCCAGTCACAGTCGAGGAGCATCTAAGAAAATTTAAAGTAGTTATTCAAGACCTGGATATGCAATATGAGGATGTACAAATGAGATTATTTATGATGTCACTAATTGAAGATGCCAGGGATTGGTTTAACAGTCTGTTGTGCAGTTTACGCACACACGCCCCACTTGGGGTGGGGGACCCTCTTTTTGCTTGCCCCTCTTGCGTGCTTCCTTTTGAAAATCTTGGGGCTTTGTTTGCCTTGTTTTTGGGTTCCCTTTTCGTTGGGTTCTTGGTGGCCTTGGTGTCTTGTGGATGTCCTTTTGGGTGGTCTTCTTTTGCCTTTTGTTTTCCCCTTGTGTTTTCTTTCTTTGGGTCCTGGGGGTTGGGGTCTTCTCCCTTTGTTTTCCCTTGTTTCTTCTTCCCTTGTTTTATTTTGTTATGCTAGAGGGGGAACCGAGATTCTGAACTTTTCACAAGTTCTGAGTCTAGTTTCGATTTTCGATTCCGGCTCCGCTTCCCATTTCCCCATTTTTGTCTTTGTGTTGTCTGCTTTCGGCCTAAGGGTTGGTTCCCTTGGTCTTTTCTTCACTTCCTTCACCATTTCTTTGTTTTGTTAGCACCGAGATTGGGATAGGATTGGATTTTAAACATTTCAAAGTTCAAAATCCGATTTCATTTCCCTCTCTGGCTCCGGCCCTGGCTCTCATCCTTTGTCCTCATCATTGCTTTGTCATTTTTGTTCCTGTAACTGGATTTTCTTTCCTTTCATCGGCTTTGGCAAAGAAAGGCGTAGAATGGATCATGGTTGGGAACCTTTTCTAAAAAGGCTCCCAGTCTTGATCTGGTTCCTATTCTGGTTCTGCCCCATTGGTTTGGCTCCTTCTCGGCCGTGCTATTTGTCAGGCCGGTGGCTCTGGTTTTCCCACGTGTGTTTCATTTTCTCTGTTTTTGTTCACCAGAGCCAGGCGCGGAGTGGATCGTGGTAGGGAACTTGGCTTCCACCTATTTCCTCTTAGTTTTTCATTCCAGTTCCCGTTCCGCTTCTGCCTGGTTCCTGTTCCAGTTCCCGCTCCACTTCTGCTCGGTTCCCATTCCAGTTCCCATTCCGCTTCTACCTGGTTCCCATTCTAGTTCCCGCTCCACTTTCGCTTAGTTCCCATTCCAGTTCCCATTTTGGTTCTTGTTCCGCTTCTATCGGGATGTGTTTTGTGCCCACCTATCTTGGCCCTTCGCCCATGTTCTTTTTTGCCTCTGGTTCTACCTTCGCCTCCGCCTATTTCCTCTTGGGTTCCCATTTCAGTTTCCGTTCTAGTTCCGCCTAGCTGGGTTGTGGTTTTGTTTCACCTATTTCCCTCTCCTCTTTACCTCTACCCATTTCTGGATCTACTCTCGCTTATTTTGCTACTTGGTTATCTAACCTCAGGTTCTTTGCCTTAGCTAGTTTTTGGCGGTGTATCTTGTATTGATGGTGTTTTGTTTGTGTGCAGGTTGGATCATGATGGACATGGCTCAGATTTGCAAAGGTGTATGATGTGGATCTAGACATGATTTGTGGCCGTGGTCGCGTAGCCCATTCTTGCACACAGGGTCACTATGATTGATGGCCATTAATGGTTGGTTGGTGGGACGTGATGGGCTCTTCGTGGTTGGCATCGATATGGGTCATTCATTGTGCATCTCAAGCCCAATCGATAGTTGGTTTCATCTCCTGGTTTTGGCATGTGTTTCTTTGTTCGCAGGTGTTCATTCATGCTGGGTGTGGCTCAAGGATCTATCCCTCGGTGGCATGTGACCCTGGTTAATCTAGTGGTGTCCTTTTTTGCATTTATTGTTAGGCGGGGGGTTGCTACTATTTGTCGGGCTGATCTGGTTGGTGGCCGTGAGTTTTTGTAACTCTAGTTCTATTCTTGCGTGGGTAGTGTTCTATATATATGGCATTCTGCCTCTTTGTAAAGGGTTTGATCTCCTAGTAGTTAGAGGACTCATTCAACAGTTACTTGTTATCACTAGGTTAATAGTAGAGTAGCATGTTAGCGGATTTGAGGAAGCTTTCATGTTTCAGGCATATGTTGTAATAAACCAGAAATGTTGTAAACATGATGATTTAATAAAGAGGTGCGGACATTGTGCTATGACTGGTGTCTCCTTGGCATTAAATAATCTTGCATGTTTCTTGTTTCATCTCCTAAAATGCTTGGAAATGCTTGAATGTAGTTTAGATTTGATTTTGTAATGCTTATGATCGGACATCTGAAGTGTTGTAGCAATCCCTAGTTCACATCTTGGGCAACTTCTTGATTATGGGAATTTTTTGCAAGGTCAACCTATACCCCACTCATGTGCTTAGTTCAGCTTCACCTATTCATTCATTCCCATCGAATGAATATTTTCAGCCTGAAAATCTCTAAAACCATTGAAGATTGCAGAGTTTTCTACAAGATTGCAGGTATAACCTGGGTCAACCAAAAATTAGTTTTAAGGGATTGGTCCATTTCAGGTCTTCTGTCATTTGCATGATTAATGTTAGAGGTAGTATTAGCGATTTAAAATTTTGAAGCCCTTTCTTTTCCTATTTCTTTTATTATGTGGTCTAAACCCAAAGTTAAAGCACCACCATGTTTAGGATCTAATGAGTTTATAAACCTCCATCATCAACACATAAGACCCCTTGTGATTACCAGCATATTCACATTTTATCACTGATTTTTTTCTACTGCATTGTCATGACCTGACACCTGAGAGACCTTGGGGTTACCTCTTTGTTCATAAGAGATCAACCTTTCAAGAGAGATAGGATAGTCTTTATTTTGTCTGAGTTGTTGATGTGTTGAAACACTAAATAACACAGTCTACCAACAACATCCATTTATTCCATTGATATATTTTATGAATAGTTTCTTTTATAGTATGGGAATCAGTGTGCATTAGATTTTGCTTTGCATGAGTTAGTGACTATCCAAAAACAGCAAAACAAGTCAGCCTATGATTTTAACCAAAGGTTTGTTAAATTACATAGTAAAATACCTCAAGGATCCAAGTTGGATGATACTATTGCATTGAGTATCTATTTGAAAGCCTTTGATCCCAAGACAGGATATGAATTGAGAAACAAAGATCCTAGGAATCTGGCTGAAGCTCAAAAGATAGCATTAACTATTGAAAATAATAGGAAAGCTATAGGGATGTTTTCTAAAAGGGAAAACCCTAGGGTTCCCCCATATGCTCCCTCAAACAGACAAGATAATACATATAGGAATGAAAGACCAAGGTTACATGACATGCCCTATAATAAAAACTGGAAGGATGGGAAGCCGGTAATTGATAGACCAAGGAATAAAGAGACACCGGTTCCTTTAAAAAAGAAAGGAGCATATATGGTAGATAAGACTCCTTGGTCCTCATTTTTCTATGCACCACACTCTCTAGAGCATTGTGTTACAACTCAGTCCATACCTAAAGAAGATACACTAGAAAATGATGTTGATGAAGAACATAATTTATATTTAACTTCCCACACCCTTGTTTCTTTGAAGCAGGAATATTTGTCTTCAGAGGAGGAGGGATATAAGTATGATGTTGACCATCAAAAATACAATATTCATATGGCAGAACAACAAGTTTTCTTTGATCATGAAGAAAGTGATAATGAGAAAAATCCCCCTATTGCATCATGTCAAACTAATAGTTATAGTATAAGGAGACCAAGTGAAGAAGAGATTGAGAGGTTGACTATTGCAGTAGTGGAGGAAGCTAGAAACAAATATCGATCGAGGAAAAAAATAGTCAGTAGAGATGAGGGCGTCCCAAGAGGAATATTTGTAAAAAAAAAAAAGGTGCCAAATCAGACATCAAAAAGGATAGATGATAAGAAACTTGACAAAAAGGAACATAAGGGGGCTCCTAAAGAGGAAAGTAAATAAATCCCCATTGAGAAGCAAAAGCTAGGTCAAATATGCAAAGAGCAAAAGGAAGAAAGTAAAGGAGAATTGATAGAACCTAAGAAGATGATTAGAACTAAAGGTACATCATTTGATTTCATACAAGCCTTATCTCAACTAAAAATGTTTTTCCCATTAATTGAAGTGATGAAAATTAAGGAATATAGGGAAGGTGCCATTCAATTGATGTCTAGGGGGAATCACAATATAAAATTTGAAAATAAAGGGATCCCTGAAACCCCCAACAAGAAGAAGGAAATAAAAATCTCAGAAGCATGCTTAATGAATACACCATAGATTGACCCATTTTTTACCACCCTGCTCATAAGTGGAAAATTATTGAGAAATTGCATGATAGATTCAGGTGCTTCCATGAATATTATGCTAGTAGGGGTAATGAAACAACTCGGTATGTGGATAGATATAGAAGGAGGTAAATGCTATGCCATGGATAGTAGGCATGTTCCAGTTGTAGAAATAATAAAGAATGTGGAAGTGAGATTAGAAACCTACCCCCAAGCTACCTACAATATTGATATAACTATAATTGACACACCTCCTCATTATGCAGTTCAATTTATCATATGCCACTATACCAGTAAATTGTGAAGAGGTCAAGTTATATAGGGAGCCAAGAATGAATCAAATTTTTGAGTGTGTTCCTCAAGAACAACTTAATTTCTTATGTGATGCAGATTTGGGGAAATTTAGAGTGGATTTATCACAGCCTGAATTAGTAAACAAAGACCCAACTGATAAGCATATTTTTGAAAATCAGCAAGGGGTATGGAAAATGTACTTTGATGGGGCATGTAGCCAAGAAGGTAATGGAGCCGAGGTAGTCTTCATATCTCCTGAAGGTACTAAATTTAAATATTCATTTTTTTTGGCATTTGAATGTACAAACAATGTGGTGGAATATGAAGCCTTGTTAGCTAGTTTGAATATGGCATTCAAACAAAAAATTAAACTATTAACTATTTTTGGAGATTCAGAGCTAGTTGTGTCATAGATCAGATCCAAATATGTTACAAAGAACAAGAGGCTGAAGCAATATAGGAATTCTTTCTCCATAGACTGGTTGGATTGGTCAAAAAATATAATGGCAGACTTCCTAGTCAATGTAGCACTAAAAAGGGGTGATATCACCTTGGCAGGAGTGTCTCAAATTGAGTTCAAGACAAGACCCACTGTGCTTGACAATATATACAGTTGGTAAGTTTTTAAATGAGGACACTGACCTCCTAAAGTTTCTTCACTATATAGACCAATATGAGGCCCAAGAAATTGACTTTAATTCCTTTGTAGAAGAAATAAATGGAGAGCAGATAGTATTTGGGAACAAGGTCTTACAACTTAGAAATAATGAATTCCCCAAAGGACTAGTAGCATTGGATAGAGTATATGATGGAAATGATCGATCTCTTATGAAACAAACACCAGTTAAGAAGGAAGATATTGAAGAGATAAATTTAGGGACTGAGTTGGCACCAAGAAAAGTATATAGTGGAAAGAAAATAAGCCCGACAGTTTGAAGAATGTTGATCTCATTACTAAGGAAATATAAACATGTATTTGCATGGTCTTATGAAGATCTTAAGGCATATAGGGAAGACCTATTGCAAGATGAAATCCTATTGAAACCAAATGCAAAGCTATTTAGATAGAAACAAAGACCTATTAACCCTACATTAGAACCAAATATGTTGGAAGAATTGGCAAAGCTTAGAAATGGGGGTATCATTAAACCGGTTAGACATTCAACATGGGTGTCAAACCTAGTCCCTGTGAGAAAGAAGAACGGAGATATTAGACTGTGTGTGGACTTAAAAAATTTAAATGTGGCATGCCTCAAGGATAAATACCCTCTACCTACTATGGAGGCTATACTACACAAAGTGATAGGGTGTGAGCTGTTATCTATGATGGATGGTTTCTCTGGTTATAATCAGGTTAAAGTTAGGGAATTTGAATAGTACAAGACAACTTTCACAACTCCATGGGAAACATATGTTTATGTGAGAATGCCCTTTGGTCTCACAAATACAGGAGCAACTTTTCAAAGAGCTATGAACTTAGCATTTGCAGACTTGATCAATACTATAATGGTAGTATATCAAGATGACCTTACTTCTTACTCAAAAAGGGTTGAAGATCATACATAGAACATCTGGAAAAAATATTCATAAAATCCTTAGAATATGGCATGAGTTTGAACCCTAAAAAGTGTCATTTTTTTGTTATGGAGGGAAAACTCTTAGGAAATATTGTGTTGAAGGAATGAGTTAGAATAGATCCTAAGAGAGTTGAGGCCATAGATAAGGTTCCAATTCCTAAAACTATCAAATCCATCGAATCGTTCTTTGGACAAATTAACTTTGTTAAGAGGTTTGTGTCTAGCTTTATTGAAATTGTTAAGCCTATATCAAAAATGCTAAAGAAAGGAGAAAAAATTGAATGGACTCTAGAAGCATTAGAATCCTTTGTATCCATTAAAAGAGCCATCAAGGAAGCCCCCGTCTTCAAATCTATTGATTTCACAAAACCTTTTCAAATATTTTCATTCGCTTCCTTGCACACTATAGCTGTTGTTATGTTACAAAAAAATAAGGATGGTCATGAGCAACCTGTGTCCTTTTTTAGTAAATCTTTGTAGGGATCAGAATTGAAATATGACATAATGGAAAAAAGAGCCTTTGCACTAGTAAAAGCCACAAAATCCTTTAGACCATATCTTGTTGGAGCCAAACTAATTGCTTATGTTCCTCAAGCAGCTGTTAAAAACATTTTAACATAGTCAAAAGTAATAGGGAAGAGATGCAAGTGGATTAATAAAATCCAAGAATTTAATATGGAAATACAAATTACTAAATTGATAAGAGGCCAAGGATTGGCCAAGTTAATGATAGAAGAAAATATTGATGCAAATCAAATTTGCAATGTGGAAGATGAAAGAAACACAATTTAAAGTATTAAGCATACACCTTGGTATACAAACATCATGTATTACCTCAGAAAGATGAAGTGCCCTGAAGGATTTAATGATAACTAGAAAAGAACATTGAAACTACAAGCCACTAAATATGTATTCATAGAAGGTGATTTATTTTGGAAGAACAGAGATGGAATGTTGTTGTTATGCTTAGATGAGTCACAAGCTAATCATGTTTTGAAATAAATGCATGAAGGGTTCTATGGAGGCCATTATTCGACAAAGACAATTGCACATAAAATTCTCAGGGCAGGTTATTACTAGCCAAAATATTTTAATGATTCTTTTTCATATGTAAGAAAATGTGAAGCATGTCAAAAAATTTCAGGCAAAATGAAATATCAAGGAGCTTTACCACTTAGACCTATACAGGTTGAAGCCCCTTTTCATCATTGGGGGATTGATTTTATTGAGGAGGTACAAGATAAATCAAGTGGAGGACACAAATTGATACTGGTAGCCATTGATTACTTCACCAAATGGGTAGAAGCAATCCCAACCAAACAAGTGACAAAGAAAGTTGTGATAAATTTTCTGATGGATAATATCATCACTAGGTTTGGTACACCATTGAGATTAATCATAGAAAATGGGATGTGTTTTAGATTGGATGAGTTTAAAACCTTTTGCAGTATGCATGGTATTTCTATCTCTTATTTTGCCCCTTAGCACCCACAAGCTAATGGCCATGCAGAGTCCAGTAACAAATTTCTTCTAAAAATCATGAGAATGCTAGGTGGAAACAAAAGGATTTGGGATTCAATATTAAAATTGGATGTATGGGCTGATAGGATCACTGTCAAAAAGACAACTAGAAAATCGCCACATGAACTAGTATATGGAACACAAGCCAGAATGCATTTACAAAATTTGTTACTAGTTTACAAATTTATCCTTCAAGAAGACATGGAGGTTCCTGAACCGATGGAAGAGAGAATGGAAAGATTGGCAAAGCTTGATGAAATGAGAAGACTAGCTCAAAACCAGAACATGAAGTTGCAAACACGAATGAAGTATTTGTTTGACAAGAAGGCAAAAAATAGAAAATTTGAAAAAGATGACTTGGTATTAATGTGGAATGCTAGGTTCTAGTAGAAAGAAAAACATGAAAAATTTGAGGCTTTGTGGTTGGGAACTTTTGTTGTTGGTAAATGAGGAGAGGATTCATATTATTTGCAAAATATGAGTGGTGAAGATCAGGAGTTGCCTATACATGGGAAATTAATAACTATTTCTCTTGAAAATTACAAAGGATCAAGGGTTGCTAGTGCATGGACAACTCTTAAGAAAACCTTTGATAAATTTTCCATGCACAGTAGTATAGGAAATTGCTAGTACATGGACAATCCTGGGATCCCTTAGTTGATTTTTTCTCCATGCATAGTAGTTTAGGATCATGTTCATCTCCAGTTGCTTTCATCCATAAAGATTGGTCTGCTTACCCAAAGATTTGGATCCTAGCAATGATCTCACAATCATTCATCCCCAGACAGAGCCACTATTGGAACTGTAAAGTTTTGACAACCTTGTTGACCCTTCATGCTTATTAGTTTCCCAAAGATTCAATATTATGAGCATAATTTTTTCCTCACATAGCATACTCACCAAGGTCCAGGTCAAATTTTGTATTATAGCCCCATAAAATTTATCTAACCATGAAAATTTAACATATGAAACATATCGGCATAAGATGGTGCAGGTCTCATCAATACTAGTCTCTTTCAGTACATCGAAAAGACATCAACAGTGTCATACCGATGAGGATATATGTCAACAGAATGTAGGTTCACATTTTCTATCAACATGATGGTGTGAGGTCATATCGAGCTAATTTTCTTTTCACCACTTGGAGTACAATAAAATGTATCGGCCAGACCAGAGTCATCAAGGTGAGATTTCAAAAGACTACCTGAAGCATTCAATGGTCTCACTAATAAAGCAAAGCAAAATTTAGTCAATGAGACAATGATTGTGAGAAGAGCTTCGGGAGTCTTACCGACCTCTCGTGTTATACCAACTGGATTGATGTAATAACATGTATAGAGATAAAATGGTTGGAGGGACAATATGTGTGGTCTCGCCAAAGAAAAGATGTATCGGTAAGATAAACCTTAGCAAGGAGATCTATGAAGGTCACAACGAATACTATTCCATCGGGAGGACAATTATTTTGTCTCAGCAAATTTAATTAACAAAAGGGACATCTCGGTGAGACACATACCTTCGAGATAATATAGAAGATTGTCTACCAGATCCCTTAAGTCATGGTGATAGGCTTGATCTGTCAGAGTTGTGGTGACATAAAGAATAAATATTGGGGAGACTTGAGGTATCGTGGGAACTAAAAGATGTCTCAGTTGGTATGTGAACGTTGGTGAAAGTCTGAATAAAAGGATCAGCCAGAGATTTGAAATGTCTTGCTGATATGCTACATGATGTGACAATGAGAATTTTGAAGAGCCTGCTTCATTTATGTCACAACTAATACATTAATGGTGCCATGAGAACATAAAAGATTTTGTGAATCTAGGTGAATGCAATTAAAAGTATTTCTTCATGGAATTATATGCAAAGGAGAGGAGAAGAACAAACAAAGGATTGGGGCATTCGTCGAGCTTGGAATTTCAGGCAAAATACAGTAAATTTTGTATTCCTTGAATTTTTAGAAAATGGAAAGCACTGGTCCAGAGAAATCAAAAGGTAGAAAACACGGGAAGAGTATTCAATCAAAAGGGAAAAGAAATAAGAGAACTAGTTGACAATGTCACACTAGGAAATGAAGATCAGTTGTTAAAAGGTTTGAAAGATGATGTTGAGAAAGAAATGGCAAATATGACCCTTGAGAAGGGGAGGGAGATGTTGGAAAGAGCCAGTGTCATTATTTTCCTAGGATTAGACCTCAATTTTGCACTATTTTTTGATAGTTTCCTAAAGGACAATAACACTACAAACAAGCTTAGCATAGAAAAGGTGACAAAGGTTTACATAGGATCAAGATATAATCCTGATGAGGAGACATTGATGGTTTGGGCCTGTTGGGTCTCAAAAATGAAGGTTTGAACCATGAGAGGTTGCAAAGCTCTCACAATGCTTTTGGCCAACTAACAAGACCAATTGATACCATTACACCTTCTACTCTTCAGGCTTTGCAAAACCTAGGTGGGTGCACCTATGTGTATGTTCCAGATTTTAGGTGTGTTTCCTAGTTGATCAATCTATCCAAAATGGCAAAGGGAAGTGGACAGATAAAATTACTACACCTACTCCTACTCCTACTGCACAAATGAAAGTTTTTGAATAAATTGTTTGATATGAATTCATAACTTTGGGTTGTAGAAAATCAGTGCCTTCTATCCACATGGGCAATGGAGTCAAAATGATATGTATTTCATCTCATTGGCTTAACTCTAGTTGTTAGGCACTCTAAAAATTGTATGGCTGGCATAAAAATTCACTAAGTCCATGACTTGCATAAACAATGTTGGAATGTTTCTCTATCATGTTCTTCTTTAACTATCCAAAAGAAATCTTAAAATCACTATGACTTACTTGAAGGAATTTAATTCTGACTTGTAGACACCAACTAGTTAAATCACCCAAAATGAGAATGCACTTTGATAAATCAGAAATATACTTGATATACTGATTTAAATGATAGAAAGATCTCAAGTTGGAGACAACCAAAAATAAAGAAATTAAATTATTTTATCACAACAACTGAACACCAAAAATAAATTCACTAGTTTAAGACATTTTCTCCATTGATTCTGCTTCAAGAAAGATAGTATCATTATTTACATTCCTAGTCCCTTCTCGGGAAAAAATCTGACTCCTACTCTCACTACCTGCTTCTTTTCTCTCTCCCTAACTCTCCTTATCCTTCAATTTTTTTTAAATATTTATACATTACATCTCAAGGGTCGTGACCCTTCAATTTTTTGGTTATGGCCGTTTACAATCTTCACAATTAAATAAAATATTTAATTAATTGCCTTGTTGGTAAAATCAAATATCTTTACACAGTTCGGCGTTTGATTTTAATTTAATATTTTGGAAGCTTTTAATTATTCCTATCATTCAACAGTGGTCAACTTTTGACTGGGCCCACCTCTGACTGTCATGGCTTCCATCTCCTCTTATCGCCACCACCACGGTCTATTCGGCTATTCCTTGCAGTATTACGGTAACTGCTAACCATTATCCTTTGTTGCCATCCCCACTCACCATGATGGTTATCTCCGTGTCTACCATGCTACCACGGTCACTGGCTTGACTGCCAACAGTACCTACTCTGCAAACTACTATCCTCTCATCGCTTCACCACCAACTATTTTTGCTAACTGTCTACTGTGTTACCGCGGTCCTCTTTGGAGCCCCCTGTGGTATCGCGTTGAATGTCTTTTACAATTCCTCTACCATGCCATAACCATCAACTTCTCACCTCATCACTTGTTGTCTAACCACTGACTATTACCACAGTCATCGCAGTCTCCACTTGAACCCCCTGTGGTATCGTGGTGAGCCTCCTGTCTACCTGCTTAGTCAATCAATGACTACCCACCATGATACCGCGGTCTATGTTTAGACCGTGTGCGGTGGCGTGGTAAATGTTTTGTTCTTTCTAGCTAACCGATACCACCATACCATAGGCCCTTTTGTGGGAGGCTATGGTAAATCCGTAAATGAGATTTTAAATAAATGCTAGTCAGTGGTATATGGTGCAAGGTATATTTGAATGGAAAGAATGATTTTTTAATGGAAAATATAGCAAATAAATGGGGATTTGAATGGGAGTGAAGCGGTATATGAAAAAATAGGAAAATGATAGGTTCCAATGAGAATAAAACCTTAGGATTTTAGTGGATTTTTATGGAAATTTGTGAGAAAACCTTATGGTTTTAGATGGAAATTTTCAGTTCTAATAGTGGCTCCTGTTGGGGATGAGTGATTGTGCAATCACTGCAGGAATCCAGGATATCTTTGGTAGAGTAGACTGAGCAAAATATATGAAAAATGAAAGCCATGGCAGATGAAGGGAATGAAAAGTGTACATGAAAATGGAGCAAATGGAGGGAATGAAAAGCATCCTAAACTACTGTACATGGAAAAAATATTTTTTCAACAAGGGAACCTTTGAGAATGTCCATGTACTGGAAAAATCAGATCCTCAAAAATTATTATGCATGGAAGTGAATGATTAAAGAGGTTTGTTAGGAATTGTCCATGCACTGGAAATCCCTAATCCTCTGTACTTGCTATGGTTTCAAAATTTAAACCATAAAGGATGGCCCCAAGCCACCCAAAAGAGAAAACTTGCATTTTCCTCTGTCATAGACCTTATTTTGTTTTGAGTTCACCAGACCTTTCTTGAAATTGTCTATTCCACCTGTCTTGCAACATGCATTTTCATTAAAAGCCATCAAAAAAGAATTGTATTCAGCCTAATTCATATTCCTTTCACCACTCTGCATTTCATCATTCGCATTATCACATGGAAAATATTTATCACCCTCATTATACAAAGTGTATTCAAATTCAAAAAAACATTCATAGGCATGCTCACTATCATATGTTGCTGAATGATCAGGTAGTTGTACTGGGGCCTACAAATCTAAATACACCTTGTGGCAACCAAAAAATTCAATCTCATCAACATTCTCTAGAACAATCAAATTAGAGCTATTCTCCATATCTTTCTTTTCTCAGATGGCACTGACATACATTTTTGATTCATACAGTCATCCTCATATAGACTTGAATCAACAAATGTTGGGCACTCATCATCAATTATATGTAAACCAATATCTTCCTCTTGCAGGCAAAAATTATTTAAATCACATACCTCCTTTTGGACATAAACAAAATTTTGATCAGCTTCAAACAAATCCTCATCATTGTTATAGATGCACATGGGATCACATGAATTTTTACCTTCACTGTCAAAACAAATGTAGGTTGGAACCAAAACTTTGGACTCATCTTTAAGTGCACACTTTTGGTATTCAAGAGTTAACAAATCTAAAACCTGCTGACTACTGAGTGAACTAGTCTTTGCTTCCATATCTTCAACCATGTTTCCAACCTCTTCTTGATCTTCATAATAACTACAACAATCATCCTATTGTAGATCAACATCCATAACTTCATCCTTGCAATTTGAGTATTCAATGGATCCCTCATAAAACACACTTTCAAAATCTATTATGTAGGAGATATCTTCTACATCTTCATCCTCCTCATGCAAGCTTTCTACCATGAATTTTTTCTTATCATCAATTGTGCCATCATGGTGTTGGTTTGAGAATGAGGGCTCAATTTGCTCATTTTTGATTGCTTTGTCACCAAAATATTCCTTATTAAGTGTATCTTCAAGAACATCTTCATCATTGTATTCCTCATCCAATATGTATGATTGACCACTCATATCATCATCATCTTCCAATTCTGAACAATTGTTATTGGAGATCTCAATTGCACATTTATCCTCCATTGGCTGCATTATTTGATCATTCATGATATCACTATTAGATTTGTTGTTGATAGTATCCATGTACATTGTCCCAAACATGGAATCAATAAATTTATTTGTTGCATCCAAGACACACTGCTTTAATGATCTTGACCAATGAGTTGATTCAGGTTTCGATGCTCTTAGAAATTGTGCAACAAACAAGGGCTCTATAGGCCTACAATGAGGAGGTAATTGCATACAGACATCTATCATCCTGCTATATAGAGATCTCATAGATTCCCCCTTATATCTCCTTATATCAAAAAATGAATCAAAGGGGGAAACTCCACATTATGATTTTGTAATGGAGTCTTGGTTTTGAGTATGTACATGATCATCTTCTTCTTGATCATCCTCTTTTTCCCCATACTAGCTCAAGAATATTTCTTTTAGATCCTCCCATGAAGATATACTTTGCACAGGAAAAATTTTAAACCATTCCCTTGCACTATCCCTCATAGATCCTGAAAAAAAATTCATAATGACATCCTCTCGATAAACTTGAAAGCTGACAATGACATTCTAGAATCGTTCCATATGATCATAAGATGATTCATTCCTTCTCCATGAAATTTAGGGATCTACATAAAAAATTATGTCTGATCGCAGGGGTAAGGATTTGGGTAACCTTGTATATTACTAAAGTTAAATGGTTTATCAATAATTGAGACAAAATTTGGAGGGCCATATGGGTTTTGGTAGATCATTGATCTTTTTTCAAGAAATGGAAGATGATTCATATGAGGTAATGGTTATGGTGTATAAGTGTTTTGCTATGAATAGCACATACTACCTTCATTGTCGAATTCAAGTCCCAATTGTAGCATTTTTTGTTTCAATTGTAGGTATTTTGTTCCTAGTATAACACTTGTTGTTTCATTTCTTCTAATTCTTTCCTTGTCCAGTGTCTTCTTTGTTCTTCTATCATCTTGACAAAATGTCACTGTTCCACAATATCTATGCATTATATATCATATCAAAACAGAGCCACCACCTAATTTTTCAAAAGTAGGAAAATGAAATAGATTATGATATTGCTTTGGCTTTCCCCCAGCGGAATCTCTAAACAAAATGTGAAAATTTTGTTGACTCTATAAATGGAAAGGCTGAAAATCTTGCTGAGTAATTCCCCAGTCGAGTCACCAATTGGGCCCTATATCCCCCTCATAGGAAATCAATTTTTATTGATACTAAGAAATAATTTGGGCATTTCATGACCATGAAAGATGGGGAAGCTGATCCAGTAGCATTTGCAGAAATAGGGATCAATGTGGAAAAATTGAATAAATCCCAAATACAGGCATTGATCAGAGAAAAGGAAATGTACCAAAAAAATAATGAAAGAATGCTGAGAGAAAATGAGCATCTAAAAGACTTAGTAGGTGTCACAACAAGGTCAACTAAACTGCTCACTCAATGTGAAAGTGCACAGGTGAAGGACCATTGGGAAGGATCAAGTGCTTATTCTCAAGGGAAAATAGATACACTTACAATAATAATCAAAAAGAGGCAAGCCATTTTAACCACTTGGTTAAATAAAATTTGGGGAAAATACTCACAGTAATTTGATGCAATAAAAGAGCATAAAAGAGTGGATGGTAGAATCCAAGAGAAACTTGAGGACATAAAATAGCGGGATGCTCCTGATAATGCAGAAATTGAGGATGCTAATCATGTTATGGACAAGCATAGAGGTTTCTTTGAGGAGTTACAAGAGGATGCACAAGAATTGATGGAGGTCACTGAGAATGGATTTACTACATTCTTTTATGATGGAGGTACGTTGAAAGAAATGGCCACATGGAAGAGCGAGAGTGAATTAATACTCCAAGAGATTTTAAAGATAGCCACTGTGAAAGATACAACATTGGGTGAAGTGTGTGAGAAAAATGAATGGATGGTGGTGAGGGAGATTGTGATCCACAATGCAATAGGAGATGCGAATACACACAATTTTCGAGACTACTCAAATCATATGTCAAGGGTTTTTTATGGCTTAATATAGCTTTATTTATATTAGTTTTGTTAGTATTTCATATTTAAGACATTTCTAAAGGGACACATCTTCTCATGTGGTTGATATATATAAGTATCCATTTTTGTAACCTAAAGAATGAGGATGAAGATAGATAGAAGATAGTTAGTAGGAGATACAAAATTTTCAGAATGTTTGAAGGAACGATGTTGCATGTATAATATTTGAAGAAGATAATGAAAGACTTATGATTTGGTAGCTCTATTCTGGTATGAGTTGTTTGTTAAATTTTCTGCAGTTATTTGATTGTCTCCAATTCAATGTTTCTTGTTTATTTAAGTTGAAATATCAAGAATATATTCAATTTATCAGTGCACATTTGTTGTATCTATGTGATTTGATTAATTGGGTTCTTTAAAGAAGAATTAAATTCCTTTCAGTCAATTATAGTAATCTGGGAATGTTATAAGGAACAGTAAGAAGAATCAGATAATTAGGATTAATATTCTACCTCAAGTAGGGTTTATTAATCACATTCTTGCATGTTTATACTAGTTATAAACTCATATATGCCAAACAGTTAGAGATTTTTCTTGATAAAAGCCACTCATCAGAGATTTTCATTTGACTTTGTTTACCAAAAAAGGCATTGGTCTCCCTTACTCTCATTACTTAGTTTTATTTATTTCACTTGATATTTGTTAACTAAACATACCAATTTTAGATTGTATTAGATATTGCATATATAATTTATACCAAATTTAGACCATATCTCTCCACCATCAAATTGCCATTGTGGACAATTTAGTCAAGTTGGAAGCATAATTCAATATCTACGTCATTCATATAGGGACACCCGCCTAGGTTTAGCAAAGCCTTAAGAGTAGAGGGTTCAACTATATTGGTTTGCCTTGTTAGCTAGCCAATAACATTGTGAGAGCTTGGCAACCTCTCATGGTTCATTCAAACTAGCACTTTTCAAACCTAATAGGGTTCAAACCTGAGATAATTCTTGACAATTTAAAGGAGAGATATTTTCTCTTTCAGGTGCAGAGCATAAACCCTTGGAGGGGTTCTGCATTTTAAACAAATTGGCACCAGGGTTGCAATTTTGCTCACCCTCTCCTTCAAAAATAAAATCTCTTCATTCTTTTCTTCAATAATCTCATCCCTCTGCTGGATTCCCTTTTCAATCTTTTCTTTTCCTTTTTCCATTCCTCCTCTCTTCTTTCTATCTCTTTCCATAATTTAAAATTGTTGCATGCACTAAGAAATTAGGAGGGTTTATGGATTCTTACTAGGTTTTTTGTGGATGGTTTCTCCCCATATAGCACTATTTGCATAGATTTAGGATGTCCCAATGGTTCAGACTATAGACGTACAATTTCTCTTTACTCCTCTTGTTATAGGAACTCAGGATCTATTTCTCGGTTTTTCTTCAGGAACTCCTGATCTTGGTCTTGTTGCATAAACTCTTGATTTTCTTCATGTTCTCAAATCTCAACTTATTTTCCAAGAGCAACAAGATCTTCTAGGGTCATTGTTTCTTCCTTATCAAATTAATTTTCTTCTTCTACATTTTCCTGATCCATTGGAGCTTATGTTCTTTCACACGATGTCCCACCAAGCTCAAGGTTTTTTTGTGAAGGCATCTCAACAACTAGTTTTTATTTCTTGAGAGGGCTCTTATGTTTCTCTTTGGCTGCAGGATGAATAGTGCCAACCTTTCTTTTCTTAGGACTTGGTGCCTCTCTTTGCACATTCTATGTTTTTCCTTTCCTTGATTTTTCCTCCCTCTTATTTTCCCTAGTTCTAATCACAGTTTCAAGTGGAACATTATCATCCTCAAAATTTGATGAAGAATTTTCATTTTTAGAGTGCTCAAACTGAGAGCAACTAACATCTATAGTTATTTATTCAGTAGGAGGATCATACCAGGGTCAACACCAGAGGTTGAAGCATCAGGAGTGTCTTCAACCATGTTTAATTTTTTGCTAGACGTACATGTCTGAGGTGAAACCCTAGGTTGCAACTGCTCAGGTCTAAATTGACCAACTTTTATAAAATCCTCCCAGGTCATTCTAGGTGTTGCATCATGCAAAGATTTTACAACCAAAAATTTAATTAGATAATAGTGGGAAATAGATTTTTCCCTAACTTTTTGATTTTATGTTTCCATGATGGAGAGAAGGTTGTACAAGACATTTGGCACATTCATCCTCCTCCCGTTCCTCATATGACTCAATAGTTAGAAATGCACTGAATGCAAGTTCGACATTCGACCCTCACAAGTGATATATCTAATAATGTAGATGGCTTCCTACTTCCATGGCTCAGGTAAAGAGAGTCTTTTAGCACCCTATTTTTGAATAGTGATTGGAGGGTCACTATGTATTGTGAATATAGCCTTGGTTGACCTGTCATCTCTAGAAATGGGGTAAGGTTCATCATCAATTGTTAACCTTGACACTATTGAAATTTTTTCCTTAGTTGCCACAATATCCATCCCTTTTACTGTCGATTTTCTATCTAAAAATATCTTGATGAACTCTAGTGCAATGCCTTTGTCAAAACTATCCTGTTTCAGGAAATAGTCCAACCAACCATAAATTTGAAATTCAGTGAGGCACTGTGCATCCTGCAATAAATCATCATGAACTTAGGGATCATTTTGAATGATTCTACCTCCCATTGTCTGTAATCAATCTGTCACTCTGCAAAATAACCTTTCGTAATTCTTGTTTAAAACAAAATTCCTTTCTGCTCACTTGCTAGGTGAATTGTCGACTGAATTTTCTTTCAGTCTATTTTTTTATTATCATTTACCATTTCCATTTCAAGATTATGATAGGGTCATTAATGGTAAGGAATGGTAATAAAAGGTGGTTATGATGAGAGGAAATGGCGATGGTAGTTTAGTGTCACATCACATATGCGAGTCATCTTTTATTTCAAATTTTAAATCAACTCAACAAGATTTGCTAATGCAAACAATCATGGATTGAAATGTGGCAATTGATAGGATGTAGGTCATACTACTTTAGAATAATTGAATGTCAATTGTCAACTGGGTAGTGTCCAAGGCAGCTTGCAAAAGGAGATTATTTAAACAACCCATTTTATATTTTCAATTTTTCTTTTAAACTACAGAGGTTGTGACTAAACCAAAGCCATTACTGCTTAACTCAAAAATGATCTTACTTTAAGAAAATCAAGGGAAACTAAATTAAAAAGCATTAGACAACTAATCTAGAAAACATTACTACTAAACTAGAAAGCATGGAAACAAGTAAATTAAATAACTGGTAAACTACGGAAGCAAAAAAGTAAGGAAACAAACAATTAAGCATCTTCCAAATAGTAAAGAAATATTATCAACTACAGAAGAAGACTTATACAAATTAAAGACAATGGAGCTCCAGAACAACTAACCGAACTTTTCAACAACTTTTTATTTTCTACTGAACAACAATTTATCCTAAGCAAAGGAAATAACTTAATTAATAAAATACTTATCTATCTAAGCTAACTCCCCTTGAGTGGCCAGCTCATGGGCTACTACTTCATCTTTAACTCACATAAACTACAGATGTTCAAATCCTCTTATGACATACAGTCTCCATCATTGAATTCAATAGTTATCAATAAACAAAAACCAAATAACTCATTACAACAGTGATTTGCAAATCCATGTAAACAACATAAGGATACTTCTTCTCTGTCTATTTTATTACTTATGAAATTATAGTTTTATAGATAACTTTCTAACTATATCCTAAATTTACGATGGCATGGATAGCCATTGACAAAGTATTCCTTAACTTAAAACTAACTTGATGTCTTTAAAGATTCTTAAAACATGCAGAAAGCTTGAGAAGAGCCATAAAGTTTTAAATGACCGAATTAAAAGAACTAAAGTTGAATCTTCGATGCATCATCTAGGCTTCAAGGAGTGGGTTCGCAACATTATTTTGAGGCACGTGCTAGCTAAATTTTGCAACAGGCGCATGATTACCTTTTAATCCCTACAACAACACTCAAATCAACCCATTAAACCTACTTTGGACAATTTCCTTAATTGATTAAAAGAAAGACAGAAAGCATAATTTTTCTCAAAATAAGTAATTACTTCTTCTAAAGTTTAATAAATTGGCACAGGCTTAGGATTGAATTAGCAAGAATGAGCTTTCCAGATTTTGTTATGATGAGGTTATTTTCACCTCATCATTTCCTCCCCTACCTAATTTTTGGCAGGTCCTCCTGCTCCATAGTTAAATCCTTGAGTTTCATTCCATTCTTCATAAAGAGTACTGAGATCATGAGTTTCCTTGGTGGATGCATTGAAAGTTTCAGGGTTATGAATAAACCCTTTATGGAACATCATGTTTTCTCTCCACTCTTTAAAGACTCTATCATTTTGATTTGTAGAAATATTAAAAGTCGTGGGTGGATTCAGTAGTAAGGGGGGCCTATATCTCATTCCTATCCACTTTGTTATGAGTGTCTTCATGATTTTAATTAGAGCATCAGCCCTTCTAAATGTCCATTTGATGTTTAGAGGATAAATAAATTCTCTTTTCTTTAAATAAAATGGAAGAGAGGTGAAACTTTCCTCATAGGCATGCCATGCTTTGCCAATTAATTTTTGTCCATTTGCTATGAAATTATCATAACACATCTTAAGGTTGTTGTCATACCTTTCCCTCATCTTTTCATTAACCAGAAGAGATAGAAATGTAGCTTTGAACCCCTCAGGCCTTGAATTTGGTGATCTAATCTAGAGACCCAATATTTTCTCTGCCTGTACAAAAAAAAATTTCCTCTCTTTCCATTGGATTTGATTTCTCATAGTTGAGAGAAATGCCCGTAATTCTAACTCTCCCACAAATATATTAATAAAGAAATATGTATGATTTTCTAATAAAAAATAATGTAAAAAGAATTCACAAATTAAATCCTGATCTTCAGGAGTTGATTCTACAAATATTTTTACAAACTCTTTGTCATTAGGATCATAAGGTTGATCATTATAGATCCTACATAGTTTCCATCACAACCATTGTTCATTTAAAAACATTGAGTACATTCTCAATGGCCTTCTACAATTCAACAAACAGTCCATAAGTTGGCAGGCATCTTGCTTCCCTCTGTAGGCTTTGTGAAATGACTCCTTTAGGAGCACCAGTTCTTTCTTGAGCCTATGATTTTTAGTTTGGACGTTTCTGAGGAAGTAACAATGTTCCATCCATTTTGTTAGTAGAGTCAGAATGCTGACCTGGAACCAATTAGTTACAACTGGTTATGTTTGAATTTTTTTGGACTCGGTTTAGGGTCTCACAGTGAATTCCTCCAGAAACTCTTCTAGTTCAACTATTCTACTGATGGAAGTGTTCAATTCCTTAGTCTTCATTTTATTGTCTTCCTCAAAAGCTAAGAGCATGAGCATAAAATTCTGTTTTATTTTTCCTATTTCTGCATCTTTTTATGCAATATTCTCATTATAAGTTTTATGCTTTTCATACTACTCTTGTACCTGCTCCTGCAACTTATAGATGTTTGAATCTTTTTCCTACAATTGTAGCTTCAAATATTTTATTTCCTGATCTCTTTTATTTATTATAGCAGTTTGTATAGCTAACTATTCTTTCTGCAATTCTATAAACTCATTATTTTGAGACAATTGCCTTTGTAAATCAATAATTTCTAGTTTATACTTTTCTAACTCACCACTAGCAGAACTGGTTTCAATTGTTTCAGCAATTTTATCTACACTGGGTGAAAAATTTTCTAGCACACTGCAATCCCCTATAGGTTCTCTGTCCTGAGTTCCATCATTGAAAATTCCCTTTATATGTGCAGAGTGAAAAGGAAATACTTCACCTAAATCCTCTCTATTTAGGGGTGTTTCATCTCCACTATCTTGTTCTAAAATTTCTATGGGTTCTTGTGGCCACTTAGGCTTCTTCTTTGGTGAACTTCCCTCCTCAATCTATATTGGGGTTTCGGATAATTCATAATCCAACCGCATACTTCTTTTGAGTGGAGGTGATTCTTGTAAAATGATAGGTGTTGGGTTTTTCCTTACTCTCTTCTTTCTTGGTTTACTTGTGTCAGAATAAACAACATGAATCTATTCTTGCATGTCAAGGGTTTGGAATTTATCACCACAGAGGTCTGGAAAATCCTTTCTAGGAGTAGTGGGATTAAGAGCTTTCAGAGCTGGAGAGCCCTTAAGGGAGGTTTCTCTAGATGATTGAATATCCTTTTGGGATGATTCCCCTAATCTATGGTTCTTGCTAAAGTAGGCTTCTCCATTTGATTTATAAATTTCTCCCATTTCCCTTTGGATTTCTTACAAAAGTGATACTTGCAAATTAGCTGAATTAGCTTGTGGTGTTTCAAGGGCCCAGACCCTGTTTTATACCTCTCCATGGAATTATTTAAGGAATCAAACAAGAATTTTGGCATATTAACCCTAAGAGTTGGGTCCTCCTTTCCATAACGTAGATGGGTCAACATCCGAAATGTAGGCCCTACAATTGTGGTAAGTTGAACTTCACAAGTAAGGTACCTTATTATCCATGCAATAGTAGTACCCCAAGGTTCTAATATGGAGGTTCTTTGGAACCCCTTATTTTTCCCCCTGGTACTCACTACCACCATTGGATATGGGTCTCCTTCTCTAACAAACAATTCAACTAATTTCTGGTATGTTACTTGAGAGGTTTCTTTGATATTTATGCCTTTATGCTCTAATCTAGATAAGTGAGAAATAATCTTAGAGCTTACCTTAAAACACTTCCCCTGAAGTACTGCTTCGCCATTGGTGTAGTTGTCCGCAAAGGATCTTATCGGCTTTTCATTATGGCCTTCAAATTTCTTGATGAAGTCTAACCACCTTGCTTCCTCGAACAATCTGGAGATGCTACTCAACCCCAGTAATTTTTTCAATGAATCTAGCTCTACCTTTCTTTTTCCACCCCCCATTTCTTGATTTTATACAAATAAAGAAATTTAATTCTAGCACAAAGCTCCCACGCAGGTTCTTTTTGAAAATATTGCCTTTGGAAATACTTAGTTGTTTTATTTGCAGCGTATACTTCAATGATTTTCAATCTGCATGGAGGTTTGTGAAAGTCTTTCCGTACAAGTGATTGATCGTCGGGTGGCATAAATTACTAATTTGGAAGTGAAGTTCGTGCCAATTTATTATTCTTTATCTGAAAATAACTACCTATTTAAAGAAAAAATCAATAATTACTCTCGTTCCATGATCGCTTGAAGATATTAATCCTCATAGATTTGACAAGATGACGTCAAGGCATTGGTTGAAATGATGGTGGATTTATTATAATATGGTGCAAAATTCTATGGGGGATGGAGCTATCAATGAGGAGTACAGATTTGGGTGGCTTACCTGTAGCTAGAGCAAAAATAGAAAGATAGATGTATCAGATATTTGGCGGAAGAATCATGAAAATTTGAAAATTTTGAAAAGGGTGATGGAGGATAACCGAACAAGTTCCTGAGCATGTATTTTGGTCAACGCGCTTGAATGAGTGCATAAGTTTTGGAGCATCGATGTATGGCATGACCGAAACAAGAATGAAATGAAAGGTTTCAGAGCATCATTTAAAAGATGCAGCCAGAGTAGAATGAAATGAAGGGTTCCGGAGCATCGTTGAAAGATGTAGCCAGAGCATAATGAAATGAAGGGTTCTGGAGCATCACTAAAAGATGCAATCGGAGCAATAATGAAATGGAAAGGTTTCGGAACATCACTAAAAGATGTAGCCAGAGCAACAATGAAATGGAAAGGTTCTGGAGCATCATTGAAAGATGTAGTCATAGCAGCAATGGAATGGAAAGGTTCTGGAGCATCGTTGAAAGATGCAGCCAAAGTAGCAATGAAATGGAAAGGTTCCAGAGCATCGCTGAAAGATGCAGCCAGAGGAGCAATGAAATGGAAAGGTTCTAGAGCATCGCTAAAAGATGCAGCCGGAGCAGCAATGAAATGGAAATGTTTTGGAGCATCACTGGAAGATGCAGTCGGAGCAGCAACAGAATGGAAAGGTTCTGGAGCATCACTAAAAGATGCAACTGGAACAGCAACAAAATGAATGGTTGAGTGACATGGAAAAGAATCTTCATGACTTTCAACCTTACTACAGAAAACCTCCTCATCATGATAAGCTCAATTCAAGTTCCAGAGCATCGAGCTTTTGAAAATATCAAGTTCTAGAGTATTGGTCCCATAGCATTCCAGAGCATCTTTGGAGGGTGCTCCAGAAGTTACTCTCTTTGCTTTCTGAGAAGTCCTGTGAAGATAAAATTTTTTTTAGCTAAGTCCAAAAACAAGGGAAGATAAAATGAAGGGAAATATATCAACATACATGTCTTATTATTATGCATATTTATATATATATATATATTTTAAACAGTAGCCTAACAGTTTTACTGAATAGACTCTGTGATGACAAAGTCAACACATTTGACCTCACCTTGTATTTCGACCATCCTTGTAAAGTCTTCTCTGTTGATTGGCTTATGGTAAACACGTAAGCGATGACCATTAACCAATAGAGTTCATGCGTTGCCATTGATTGGATTTAACTGAATAGTTCCATTCGAAAAGACTTCTTCAACTTCATAAGGTCCCAACCAGTGGGTTCTAAGCTTGCCCTTATGGTCTTTGTAGAATCAAATAACAAGGCCCAGTCCCCATTGTGGAACTCCTTTTCCTTAATATGTTTATCATGCCATACCTTCCGTTGATGCTAAATTAGTTTTGTTTGATGAATAGCTTCTAAATGATGTTCATCTAATTCGCTTAGTTGCAAAACTCTTTCAACTTGGGCTCTTTTTTAATCTTGACCTAATTCCATTTTTGTTCGTAGAGTTTGTAACTCAAACTCAATGGGAAGAAGAGGCTTCTTCCCAAAAACTAGCTCATAAGGACTGAATCCAGTCATAGATTTCCAAGTAGTATTATATGTCCATACGGCTTTAGGGAGCTTCCTGGCCCAATCTTTTCTTCTAGAAGAGACTATTTTTGTCAGAATATTTTCCAGTTCTCTATTAGTCACTTCGACTTGCCCATTTGCTTGAGGGTGGTAAGGAGATGAATTTCTATGGCTTACCTGAAAATGATTGGTAAATGTCAGAAGCACTCGAGACATGAATTGGGGTCCTTGATCAATTACAATAGTTTAAGGGGCTCCAAATTTAAGGAAGATTTTATTATAAAGGAAGTATGCGACCTGTTCTTCCCTAGCTATTCTCAAGTTTTGAACTTCTGCCCACTTTGTCAGGTAGTCAGTGCAAACTAGTATATACTCTTTCCCTTGAGAGGAAGGTTCTATGGGCCCAATAAAATCTAAACCCTATTTTTCAAATTGTTCGAGGACTACTTGAGGCTGCAATGACATCTCTGAAGAAGCAATTGGTCTTCCTACCCTTTGAAATTCATCACAATGATGCACATAGTTCTTAATATCTTTGTGCATTGAGGGCCAACAGTATCTGACACCTAGGACTTTGTGTGAAGTTCTCTTTGCAAAGTAATGTCCTCCTGACGGGTCATCATGACAGGCCCTCAAAATACTAAATGTTTCATTAGCTCTTACACATCTCCTCAAAATCATGTCAGGACCACAACAAAATAAAATTCCATGAATCCACTTGAATGGAGCACTCTCTCTAATTAGTCACTTCTTTTGCTTAGATGTGAATCTAGGAGGTATCTCAAATGCAACTAAATAGTTAGAGATATCTGCAAACCAAGGTGATTTTACATAAACCACAAATAGATTTTCATCTAGAAAATTGTCCTGAACAGAGGTAATGTCATATTTCTCATGTTTGATTCGTGACAGAAAATTGGCTACCACATTATATTTTCCTAGTTTATCAAGAATTGTGGCATTAAACTCTTGAAGAAGCAATAGCCATCTCATGATTTGACCATTTACCACAGGTTTTTTCATTAAATACTTCACACCTGAATGATCCATGTAAAATATGACCTTATACCCTGTAATATAATGATGAAATTTCTTGATAGCATGAACTACAACCAAGAATTATTTTTCTATTGTTGTATAATTCTTTTTTGTCGTAATAAGATTTTTGCTGATAAAATATATAGCATATTTCCCTCTGTTCTCATCTTCTTGTCCTAGAACTGCTCTGATAGCCTCATCAAAAGCATCAACATAGATATGAAAGGGTATACTCCAATTTGGCCCTCTCAAAACAGGAGCAGAGACAAGTTTTTCTTTGATTGCTTCAAATGATTGCTGACACTCAAATGTCTAGACAAACTCTACTTCCTTCTATAGAAGAGAGAACATAGGAGCTGCAATTTTACTAAAGCCTTCTATGAATCTTCTATAGTAACTGGCATGTCCATGAAAACTTCTTACGTCTATCTGAGTCTGAGGAGTTGTCAATTTTTGAATGACTTCAATTTTCTCAGGGTCTACCTTTATTCCTTCTGAGGAAATATGATGACCCAAGACTATTCCTTGCTCCACCATTATTAAGCATTTTTCATGGCTAAGAGATAGTCTATTTTCCTCACAAAATTGCAGAATTCGATCTAGGTTCTAAAGAGCTTCATCATAGTTTGATCCATAGACTGTAAAATCATCCATATAAACCTCTACACAGTCATTAACGAGAGCATGAAATATAGCAAGAACAACTCTTTGGAAGGTTGTTGGAGCATTGCATAGTCCAAAAGGAAGCACTCTATATGAAAATGTGCCTCAAGGGCAGGTAAACATGGTTTTGTCTTGGTCTTCTGGAGCAACCTGTATCTAATTATAACCACTAAATCCATCCAAAAAGGAGAAATACTTCCTCCCAGCCAAGTTGTCCAGGACCTGATCCACAAATGGTAAGGGAAAATAGTCTCTATAAGTGGCTTTATTAAGTTCTCGATAGTCTACACAGATTCTCCACTTCCCATTTTTCTTTGGGACTACCACCATAGGTGATACCCATTTACTATCAGATATTGGGTAAATAAATCCAGCACGAAGGCGTTTCTCAATCTCAATTTTGACCAAATCCTTTAATGCAGGATTGAGTCTCCTTTGCGGTTGGCGAACATGCCTTATATTGATATTAGTATAAATATGATGAGTACAAACACTTGGGTGAATTCCCCTCATGTTCGTATAATCCCAAGAAAAATCTTTGGATCTTTGTACCAACATATTAAACAACTTATCCTCTTGAGTTTCTATCAACCAACTATTGATATTCAATTTTGCTCCAGGATGAACCACGGTTACAGTATACATAGGTTGTAACAACATATTAAGAGGACAACTATGAGGTACTAGTTGGTGAAACCTTGTGATATCCTCATAGAAATTACTTGTTTTGGGAATCATATTTGCTAAGGGACATGACATTCCCATTGTAGTGTAACTATGCTCTATTTCACTTATATCAATTGGCTGTCCAAAAATTCTCGTAGCATCTACCGTTTCCTCCTCACTATGGGTTATAGCAAGGCATGCTATCTCATTTATTAACTCTTCTTCTAGTTCTTCCCCATGTTTAATTACCACCATAGCTAGGGAGGCTAAACTATTTGAACCACTAGTTTCCTTGGGTTCATCAACCCATAATTTTTCATGCTTAGTAGGCTTAGCAGGCGATATAAGAACAAGCATTTGCTATCTTGGCCATGTGAAATGGTCATTCCTCCTTCCCTACAATCAATCTTAGCAGCAACCATAGCTAGCCAAGGTCTTCCAAGGATTATAGGATAGTTATCCTTAGGTGTAAGTGATTGAATCACCTGGAACTCAACTGGATAATCCCATCCATCAACTTTGACAAGGACATTTTTAATGACACCCTTCAGGATGGCTATAGACTAATTTTCCATTTGTAAGACAATGGTTGTAGGACGTAAATCAATTAACCCAAATTTTTCCATTACATCCACTGTCATCACACTAATAGCTACTCCTAGATCCACTAATGCATTTGGTATTGTTACCTCATTGACCATAAGAATAATAAGAGGACTTCCAGGATCATCGTATTTAGGAGCAATAGTCTTTCCAGACAAAAAATCAGCTAAATAACCATCAATATGAATGGTGTTTATCATTTTTGGCTTCCTCCCTGGTGTTTTGATACATAACCATTTTATTAACTGGTTTAATTCAGGGATTTCTTTTATTGCTTGCAACAAAGGAACTTTAATTTGCAACTGTTTAATTTCTTGAATTAACGTAGTTTCCGTAGCCAAAGATACTTCCGGATTATTTTCCGGAGCTATGGACTTTAAAAGTTATGGATATGGTGTCATCCTTTCCTTTCTTGGAACAGGATCCTCCTTCTATTGACTTAAGAGTGGATCCTCCTCCCCCTGAGGCAAGTCAGCAGCCCCTGCCACTGAAAAAGGCTCGTTGTCTTGAGGAGTAATATATTGCTTAGACGAGGTGTCTCTTGTTGGACTATTAGGCTCAGTTTCTTCCTCTATTTCTTTAATGGTTTGTGGTTGAAGAGTTCAACCAGAACGTAACTGCACATTTCTGAAATGTATTGCATTAAGCCTAGTAACATTTTCATGTCCTGTAGAATAAACTAGCGTATTTTGGCGATTATTTTTAGGATTGGGAAGTAGTTGTGCTAGAAAATGAGGTTGATTTATTTGCTCATGTTGAGGAGGGTTTTGAGGTGGGGGTAACATGTTTTGTTGTTTATTCCTCCTTGGCTAAGTATAGAACTAATTTTGTGCCTGATTGCATTGGGGTACTACGTGTTGTTGGTACCACTATTGTTGGGGTTGATTTGGCCATTGTTGATTGCCCCATGTGTGGTTTTTCCAATCATGTGGTCCCCAAGAGCGAGTTCCCCAATTAGGTTGAGGTGGAGGTGATTGATTCCAAGATGGAGTCCATTGATTATGAGCCCAATTATTTTGTTGTCTCCATTGAGGATTAGGATTCTATCCATAAGGAAAATTACCTCCTTGATGTTGGTTTAAAGCATGTATTTCTTCTTCAACCTGAATTATTTTTTTCTTAGTATTCTTAATATCCGATAAAAGTTTGCACTAGTTTGTAGGATGATTTTTCTCACATAGCTGACAAACATTGAATTTATCCAAAGGACACTCTCACAACAGATTTTTATTCCAACACCTTGGAAAATATATTGACAAGGTCTCAGGGTTGCGGGTTTTAGCTTGTATACCATCTAGAGTGGTATTCAACTATATAAGAATATCCATTTGTAGATTTTCTATTTCTTCATGGAGCTTACCTATCTCATTCAACCCTTTAAAAAGATTAGTTTTGTGGATTCCTCCCCTAGTACGGGAGAAATTCCGACAAAGCTCACATATGTCTTCAAGAGTTAATTGAGACATGTTATCTTTTCCCATTAAATCAAGGTTTTGTGGAGCGTCATCATCAAGACCTTTAAGAAATATTGTTTTGAGAATCTCTACACTAATAGCCATTTCTGCACACCTCTTGGAGAGGAAGAGGAACCTATCAAGATAGTCCTCTAAACTTTCATCCTCATTTTGCCTTAACTTAAAAAAATCCTCCTTGTGATCACTCACCATATAGTAACTCTAGTATTTGTGCAAGAAAATAGTCTCCATTTCTTCCCAGGATGTTATACTACTTGAACCCAGTCCCATGAACCAGCGCATTGTTGAGTCCTTCAAATTTGATGGAAAAAGCTTCATCTTTTGATTGTCATTCTTATAATCATAAGTCTGAAATAGGACTTTAAATTCAAAGAGAAATTGGCCAGGGTCTTCTGAAGGCAAGCCATAGAAGGTTGGAAGGAAAGCTGGAGAAATGTTCTTCATGGCAGTATCATCATCAGTGTCTAATGTAATAGGATAGGTAAACGTTCTGGGAGGCTAAGGTTCATTGTGGTTAGGTTCAGCTGTACAATATCCCATGGTGTTTAGAAGAATGTGTTCCTCAAAAACAACTTCCTCGATATCTGGGTGTTCAACCGGTTACTCAACAGGTAAATAATGGAAAGCCTCAGGTGCAGTATGCTCAAATAATTCTTTGAAAGTGTGGTCGTTTGAGCCTTGGGCTTCCCTATGTATGATAGGTACGTATTTCGGGGGGGGTGGGTTTGGTATAAAATGTCCATGGGGGCCTCTTTTCCTGACCATGTAGAAAAGAAAGCCAACTAAAATATTTTTGGCATAAAACTATGTTATTCAAACCGTCTCCTAATAACACATAAAAAAAAAGACTTTCAAAGAATTTTTAAGAAGTGTCCCTAGAAACGGGGCCAAAATGTGATAGGTTGTCATTAGGTCCTACTACTTTAGAATAATTGAATGTCAATTGTTGACCAGGTAGTGTCCAAGGCAATTTGCAAAAGGAGATTATTCAAACAACCCATTTTATATTTTCAATTTTTATTTTAGACTACAAAAGTTGTGACTAAACCAAATCCATTACTACTTAACTCAAAAATGATCTTACTTTAAGAAAATCAAGGGAAACTAAAATAAAAAGCATAAGACAACTAATATAGAAAACATTACTACTAAACTAGAAAGCATGGAAACAAGTAAATTAAATAACTAGTAAACTACAGAAGCAGAAAAGTAAGGAAACAAACAATTAAGCATCTTCCAAACAGTAAAGAAATATTATCAACTACAAAAGAATACTTATACAAATTAAAGACAATGGAACTCCAGAACAACTAACCAAAATTTTCAACAACTTGTTATTTTTTACTGAACAACAATTTATCCTAAGCAAAGGAAATAACTTAATCAATAAAATAATTATCTATCTAAGCTAACTCCCCTCGAGTGGCCAACTCGTGGGCTACTACTTCATCTTTAACTCACATAAACTACAGATGTTCAAATCCTCTTACAACATACAGTCTCCATCATTGAATTCAACAGTTATCAATAAACAGAAACCTAATAACTCATTACAACAGTGATTTGGAACTCCATGTAAATAGCATAATGATACTTCTTCTCTATCTATTTTATTACTTATGAAATTACAATTTTATAGATAACTTTCTAACTAGATCCCAAATTTATGATTGCATGGATAGCCATTGAAAAAGTCTTCCTTAACTTAAAACAAACTTGATGTCTTTAAAGCTTCTTAAAACATGCAAAAGGCTCGAGAAGAGCCATAAAGTTTCAAACAACCGAATTAAAAGAACTAAAGTTGAATCTTTAGTGCATCATCCAGGCTTCAAGGAGTGGGTTCGCAACACTAATTTGAGGCACGTGCTGGCTAAATTTTGCAATAGCCACATGATGACCTATTAATCCCTACAATAACACTCAAATCAACCCATTAAACCTGCTTTGGACAATTTCCTCAATTGATTAAAAGAAAGAAAGAAGGAATATTTTTTCTCAAAATAAGTAATTGCTTCTTTTAAAGTTTAATAAATTGGCATAGGCTTAGGATTGAATTAGAAAGAATGAGCTTTCCAGATTTTATTATGATGAGGTTATTTTCACCTCATCAACAATATATCTACATCTTCTTACCCCTCCCCCCAACCTAAATTTGGACATGTGTCCACACATGTGAGATAGAAAAAATGATTTGATAGGGGGGTTATAGAAATTATGTGAACATCCATACTAGCGTATAGTGATTAACTGAAACACTCTAAAAGATAGTTAAGAATGCAATTAATGTGCAAATACCTGAGTGTGTACAAACATAATTGTGTAGAGGATTCATTGCAACGATTGTAGAGAAAGTACCGCTTACCCTTTTAAGAAATAATTGAGCAATTAATGATGATGAAGTGGAGTGGTGGGAGGTGGAATGAAGTGATGGAAGAGAGAGAAAGGTGGTACAAATGGACGAATGGGTTAATGGGTGAAGAAATGGACTTCTACAAAAGTAGAAGTCTTTATTATGACAAGTACATACCTTAATTATTTAGAAGGAGGGACACTAGGTCCACTGCCTTCGAATGCAGGAACTCCTCAGTTGTAGGAACTATGCTCAGGTGCTGCATGTTGGATGAATTGTTGTAGGAATTCTTCTTTGGAATCTGGCCTATTATAAAATCTAAGACGATTCCCATTGACTATTAATTTGAATCTGACAGAACCAATAGTGGTGAGTTTCATAGCTCCATTGGGAAAGACCTCAGCAACTTCATATGGTCCTAGCCACCTTGTCTGCAATTTCTTGCATTATCTTGATACCATGAGTCATAAAACAATGCCCAATCATCTAGCTAAAATTTCTTCTCTTTGATAAATTTTTTATGCCATTTGACTTGTTGACTCTACACAGCTTCAGTAAGGTGCAATGATTTTTTCCTCATCTCATCTAAAGAATTTAGTTGCATGATCCTTTCTTTATGCACCTCAGAAATTTCCATCCCCAACTCTACTACAATTTTGAGACTCTTGTGTTCGAATTCGATGGGCATCATGGTTATCTTCCCATACAATAGCTCAAATGGGGTGAAGCTTGTAGTTGTCTTCCAAGTGGTTTTGTAAGCCGGGAATGCTTTTGGTAATCTATTTTCCCAATCCTTTATGTGAATATCCACTTTTTTGGATCTTTGTTTGTCACCTCAACTTGTCCATTTTCCTGAGGGTTATGAGTAGACTTTTTGTGCCTTTTGTTATAGTCATCAACTAGTGTTGAAACTAGCGTTGAGGTAAACTAAGCTCCTTGATCAGTTACTATTTCTTTGGGGACTCCACACCATGTGAAAATTTCTTCATAAATAAATTTTGCAACCTTGTTGTCTCTTGCATGTTTCATGTCTTTGAATTCTACCCACTTAGTTACATAATTAGTGCATAGCCAAATGTAATACTTACCATTTGAAGGGGGATCAATGGGTCCCACAAAATCCAATCCCCACTTGTCAAAGGGAGTGACTACTACTTGGGGATAGAGTGGCATCTCATCTGACTTAGTTGGCCTGCCCATCCTTTGGAATCTATCACATTTCCTTGTATATCCTTTTGCATCTTTGTAGAGTGTAGGCCAATAGTATCCTATGTTCAAAATTTTAATTGTTGTCCTCTTGGCTACAAAATTTCCTCCACAGGGTTCATCATGGCATGCATGAAAAATGTCATAGGTCTCATCTTCCCTCACACATCTTCTCATAACATGATTTGGTCTAGTATAAAATAGGCATCTAGCTATCCATGAAAAAGGGAAATACTTTTCAATCAACACCCCTCTCTCTTTTGTAGAGAAGTGAGGAGGAACTCTCACTGTCACAAGGTGATTAGCTATGTCAGTATGCCAGGGTGTATGCACACTAGTGGAGAATATATTCTCATTAGGAAAGGATTCATCTATGGCTTGACTATCTTCTGATATGGCCAGCCTTGAAATAAAATCTGCAACAATGTTGGCCTTCCCTGGTTTGTCCACAATAGTAATGTCAAACTCCTACATCAACAAAAACTATCTAGCTAACCTTCTTGAGATCAGGGGTTTATTCATGAGATATCTAATGGTTGCATGATCAGTGTGCACAAATATCTGATAGCCTATTATATAGTGCTTAATTTTTTTCAGGGCATATATCATTGCCAACATTTATTTCTCTGTTATTGTATAATTGAATTCGGCTTCCTACAAGTTTTTGCTGAAAAAATAAATGGCATTTTCAATCGCTCCTTTTTTTTGTCCTAGGATTTCTTCTATGGAATAATCTAAGGAATCTATATGGATGTGAAAAGGAATTCCCCAATTAGGTCCCTTAAGAACATGATCATGAATCGGGGCTATCTTTAAATCAAAAAATGCTTTATCACAACCTTCAGTCCATTGGAACTCAACTTCTTTAGTTAGGAGACCATACAATGGTGTTTCTATTTTCCTAAACTCTTTGATGAAAATCCTATAATAGCCTACATGTCCTAAGAAACTCCTAACATCCTTTTTTTTTGCAGGTATAGGAAGATTAGTAATTACCTCAATTTTTGCAGGATTGACTTGAATTTCGTGGTGGTAAATATAGTGGCCGAGAACTACACCTTCCTACATCATCATGAAGCACTTCTCACTGTTTAAAGATAGATTCTAGTCTACACATCTCGTTAGGAATTTCTTCAAATTGTCTAATGCTTCATCAAAATCAGCACCATAGGTTGTAAAATCGCCCATATAGATTTCCATGCAGTCAAGGGAGATGTCTAAAAATATGCTGATGACTTATCTCTGAAAAGTTGTAGGTGCATTGCATAACCCAAAGGGAAGTATTGAATATGCATATGTCCCCCATGGACATGTGAATGTTGTCTTCTCTTGGTCTTCTGGTGTAATTTGAATCTGATTGTAACCACTGAATCCATCAAGAAAAGAAAAGTATTGTTTTCCTCCAAGAGAGTCGAGGACTTGATCTACAAAAGGAAAGGGAAAATGGTCCTTCTTAGTAGTAGAATTAGGCTCCCTATAGTCAACACAGACTCACCATTTTCCTCCCTTCTTAGGCACAGTCACCAATGGAGACACCCACTGGTTGTCTAAAATAGGGTAGATAAATCCTGCATCTAGTAACTTTTGTAGCTTTGTTTTGAAAACTTATCTCAATGCAGGGTTGATTCTCCTTTGTGGCTGCCTTATAGGTGTACAATCATCTTTGATATATATCCTATGAATGCAGAGATTTGGATCCGATCCCTTGATATCATGAAAATCCCAAGAAAATTCACTTTGATGGGCTTTCAACAAATTTTCCAATGTCAACTATTGTCCCTCACTCAATTTATTGTTGGTATTCAAATATCGTCATTCAAACACCAATACTTGTATAACTAAATCTATCTAAGCTACTTCATTAATACATGGTACCTTAAGTTCATGTGGCAAAATTGTGCGAAACATACCTGTTGTTGCAAGAAGTTTGTCTACTGGAAGAGTCATTGTAGGAAGAGTGGCTACAGGAAGATTAGGTAGAACAGACATGTGTTTTCATGAGGTTAGCAAAACCAGGTGCATTAGCAGGTGATGTCTCCTCTATCTGACAATGGTTCTGAATTATATTGGATAATACCTCACATTCATCTTGAAGCTGCAGGAAAGGACTTCTTCCTAGCATCATGAGTTGTGCCACAAACTTAACTTCTTCATCCTCTTCACCCATATGTGGCCATAAATAATTATCCTCATCATGGGATGGATGAGCAGGAGGATAAAAAACAATATTTTTGGTGTTCCTTCCATCATAAATGGTCATTTAACCTAATCAAAATCCAGTATAAGCCTCTATAGATTCTAACCATGGCATGCCAAGGATAATGGGATACGTTCCTAGTGTAGCTTTGGGAGAAAGAACCATGAAGTCGGCTGGATACTCCCAAGAGTCCAAAATCACCACAAGTTCCTCTACTATGCCATCAAGCTTAATAGTAGAACTATAAAAAAGTTGTAGGATAGTAGGTATCGATCTCATGCTTGTAATGTTGAGTTGCTGTAGGATGTCTTTAGTCATCACATTGATTTTTTCACTCAAGTCAATCAAATCATTCTTTATGTTTATCTCATTTATAATAACTTCAACAACATGACTACTTGGATCATTGTACTTTGGGATAGTTAATTTTCCAAGCATGATGTTAGCCAATTGTCCCAATACATGAATTGTAGTTGTGTCCTTCTTTAATTGCCTTTCCATATATAGGAACATATTTTATGGCTTGGAACAGGGGTATCTAGATACATATATGCTTTAGCTGGTCTAGAATATCAAAATTGGTTTCCTCCTCGTCTTCTTTTTGTTTGGAAACTTCCAATCTCTGGGGGAATGGTGGTTCTTGTCCTATTTTCTTGGCTAGAACTGGTTCACGATTCTTAGGTGCACAAGGTTGAATGGGATCAGTCAGAGATTCTTCTTGCTCTTCCACAAGAAGCTCATTTATAATGTAGGTGGAAGGAGTTGACAAGGTAGCTACTGAATGCAGACGTATGTTGGTTAAAATCACAACATATGCAAGAAATTGATTTGGATCAGTAGAATATACAGGTTGTTGTTGTGGTTTATTATTTGGGTTGGGTGTGGGTTAGGTTGGTAACTGAGTAGGTTTGGGTATATTTGAGCTTGGATTAGTAGAAGGAGGCATTATAACAAGTTTTTGGGGTTGAGAAGATGTCTACATGTAGTTGGTTGTCTAATTTGGCCATTGTTGGCCACCTCTCCATTGAGATGTTTGTTGCCAATTTTCTGGAGTTGGTTGCCAAGGTCCTTGAAACTGCTTCCATTTCCCTTGAGGTTGCTTCCACTGAGGTGAATAATTTTGATAATTGGACCAGGGATTTGGAGGGTTACCCCAAGACTATGGTGGATATCTTCCATAGTTGGATGGACAGGGGGTTTTCCACTAGTTACCAGATGAATAAGAATTAAAATATGGCCCAAAAAAAGGTAGTGGATCTGGTGGCATACCTTGTCTTGAGGCCCATGGAATTTTCTATGAAACAAAGTAGACTTGGTCTTCCTCGGTTTGAATTGGTTTGAACTCAGGTGGAATAATCTTGTTTTCAATGTTATCTATCACCTTGCATCTGTAGTAATTCTTCTTTTGTCTATAATGAGGGAAATATTGTATTAGCATTGCCTCTACCTCCTTATATTTCTTCTTAGCTTGAAATGTATCCAGCTGAGTAGCTAGATTGTTGATGATATTCTACTTGAAATCTGCCAAAAAACTAGTAATTTCCATCCTTGAGACTACACTGGTGGATGACTTACCCATAGAGGATTGGTAAGATTTTCCTTTCTTTGAAGTTTCCCTAGAATAGTTCTGGCATAGATTCTTGATATCCTCCCAAGGGACTTGAGTGATAACTCCTCCTGCCATCAGGTCCAAGGCATCAATGTAGCTCTCACTAATTCCTCTCAAGGAAAGAAACTTTTGTGAGTATTCATTGAGTGTATGGTGTGGATATTTCTATAGACAAAACAAAAACCTTGAAATGAAATCCTCCAGGCTCATATCTTCTTTTTTATTCAATCTAAAAATGTCACCTCCTCTCATATCACTACCCCTACAATAATCCTTATATTTTTAAAGGAGAATTTTCTTCATATCTTCCCAAGTCACCACAATGTTTCTGCCAAGGCCCATAAACCATCTCAATGAAACCTCTTTCAAAGTAGTAGGATATAGCTTAAGTCTGTGGGCATTAGTGGTATACTCATAACTTCTATAGATTATATCAAACTCAAACAAGAATGTATCAGGATCTTCTATGACAAGTCTAGAGAACTTAGGAGGACTAAAGCATGGATATTTTTAAGGTTATCTACTTCATTCTATTGAGCAATGGGAAAATGAAAAGCTAGTTGGTTCTACCTATTAGGCCTATTTCCATTTTCATCAACCATGCCTACTTGATGAAGCTCCAGAATAAAGGGTTCTTCAACTGGATTTTGATCTTCAAGTGAAACTTCATAATTGGTCAAGTCAGGGAATATATCAGCAAAGGGGTGTGGCTCTTCTTCTTCTTCATTTTTGGGCAGATTTGGAAGCTCTACTAGCTAAAATGGCTCTGGATTATTAGGAAGGAATATCCCATAAGAATCTCTTCTTCTTCTATGCATATGGTATCAACTCAGTATCAACCAACTCACACAAAGAATGGGTGGGGAAAAATAGTGGATAATAAATTATAACACTAAGAGAAAATTCCAAAGATACTATGATACAAAAACTATCAATGACTCCAAAGGACTCCCTAGTTTGACACCATCCCTAGCAACAACACCAAATAAGTCAGCCTCCTACAATGATTTAAATAACTAAGATTTTATAGCCATGATTCAAATATTGGACATATAACTTGAATAGCCATTTTAACCATCATGAAGGTGCATTTAAATTTCCAACCTAGGGATGTGAACTTGAAATGGGTCAGCATAGTATGTACACTAGGAACTCAAAGTAGTCATCTTCATTCTACAACTAAGAGACTTAATACTGAAAGTAAATTACATGGAAAGAAACAAAGTAAATGCTGAAAATTACTCAACAATTAAACTTAAATTAAACATGCATGACATAAATGAAAATCTGAGCAGCAAACAAGAAACTACTTTGCCTACTTTGACTACTGGAATAGTCACATAATGAAATTCTAGTGGCTGTAGGAACAGTCAGTTCCAGATTCTTAACTAAGTACCAAACAGGGGCTGATACTAATCTAACTAATCTAAAGGAATGGATTACTCACCAAGTGGCCCCCCTTGGATGAGTATTCTCTAAAACTAATGTAAATTTAGATACTCAACTTAGAATCTCATTTTATTAATTGAAAAATGTGAATACAAAAGAGAATGTCTGATAGTATTATCAGGTTGTACAATAGCTTGGTGACTAACTCCTAAAGAAGGAGGATCAAAACCTTATTTATCAATAAAATAGGGCAATCAACTCCCACTAACTGAGAGGACGTCATTTAGGGAAAGCGGAGAAAAGAGTGGAAGGGCAGTTACACATGCAAGGGAATCCATTTAGACATACACGCACAAATGTGGACTTGACCACTACAGTAATTCCCACATTTCTCAATATCATTAAAGAGTAACATAAGGCAGTTACATGTGGGTAACAAGGGAATCTCCCATCATCATCCTCAATTAACTTTCACGTGATTCCTCTACATGACTAGCTGGTTGTTGTGTTTCTCAACTTAGTATTCTTAATCATGTCTGCATGGCAATGTCAGTATGCATAATAATTGCATATCTATAACCACCTTAAATAACATTCATTAACCACATGGAAGATTAATATAGATAGTCCATATAATAGGTTAATATCATTAAAACTGGCAAAAATTGAATTAAACCCAAATGTTTTATGGTTTAAGAGAAACTATATACAAGTATCAATATGCAATATCAAATTCCATGATAAATTCAATAAATAAACTATAGATTCTACCTATAACTAGACCAAAAACTAGACTCAACAGTGTGTGTAGGTACTTTTTTTGTGTGGAGGTTGCGGGAGGCTAGACCAGCCATAAGTTGGATTTATACTACCCTTTGTCATCATTTCATTCATAATTAATTTGTCTTTCAAGTTATAATATTCTTATTTTAGTTAGTTTATTTAATGCAATAGTAGTATTATGTCATTTTTATTTAAACTATCAGATTTAGTTTTTTGGGTCATTAGCACACCCTACATGTTTTATATTGTATATTTTGTTCTCTATTCATACAAGATTCCAGTGCATATGTAAGATGACAACATGCCACACAATAATTTTGGTCCCACACTAATGTCGTCTAGTAGAGATTTAGTTTGCAATTTGAGACCCCTATGGTTCGTTCACTGGATTCCAAAAAATCCTTCATTCTTGAAAACCCCAAAAACATAGCTTATTTTGTTCTTTATTTTTTAGCATATCCTTTAGCCTTTTTCATTGAGGTGACCAAGGGAATTCACTCCCTTTAGACCTTGACCATCTTGGGATTTGGTATTAGGAAATCCCATCCTTCACACCATCAAACCTGGCATCTCCACCATTCGACTTGTTAAGGTTGATGAACCTCTCCTTGTCACCAGTCATGTGGTTAGAGAAACCATTGTCAACCACCCAAGAATTGTATTCTTCCTTTGCATGATAGGAATTCCACACAACCATTTATCTTTCATTATTATTTTTGTCCTACAAGTTACCAGACTTCTGAAATTTTTCAATATCAACCTTTTGTCACCAAAATTCAAGCTCATCAAGAGTGTTTCATTATTTTGAATGATTATCCTCATATTATGAGGAATAGATAACATCCTTGGAATGGAGACTCCTTTTGAAATTATATCTTTTTTTGCTATCTTCTAATTATTTAAAAGGACATTTAGATGAAAATGAACAATTATCCCATAATTGAAGCACTTGAATGGTAACTTACCTTTTTATTTTTTGGTGCCTTTATTCAATCTTCTCACAAATTTAACATTCAGATCAGTTGTTTCATCTTCTTCCTTCATGTTGACTTTGAATTTTGCTTCCTTCTTTGGAGAATCTTTGTAAAATTATCTCATTTTAAAGGTTGTGAGAGCACCAAAAAATTGATCTAATCGATGCTTATCCAGATTTATAGACTCCTCAACAGTAGATACCTTATGAATATAATATTTAGGGAGAGATCTCAAATCTTTGTTCACAATCTCATCTTCTTTAACTAATCCACCAAGACCTTTTATGCCAATAACCACTTCATGCACCCAAAGCATAAAAGTATCAATATCTTAATCCTTTTTCATCTTGAAGGTATTAAATTTTCTCTTGAATTTTTACATCTTGACTTGCTTCACTTTATTATCTCCTTCATAAATTCTACTAAGATTTTCCTAGACATCCTTAAAAAAATTGTAATTCATCACCTTCAAAATTTTTTGAATTAACTAATCCATTCATGGTAGCATTCTTTTTCTTGGAATTGTTTTCATAAAATCTAATCTTCATTGAATTTGTTGGAGTAGTAGGATTAGTGTAACCATCCTTGATATATTTCCAAACACCAAACCTTAGAAAGTTATATGGCCTTTCATTCTTACTTTCCAAAAGTTGTAATTTGTTCCATCAAACCTAGGTGCCTTGTAAGATCCATCATGTACAATCTTGGAAATTTCCTCAAATAGTTAAGATTATTTATAGGAACTTGTCTTTGATACCAATTTTTTAACACACTTGCATATTGAGAGGGGGAGGGGACCTAAATTAGTATCTTAAAAACTTAAACCCTTCAATGTAAAGAAAATACAAACTTTCAATAAGATCAAAAACCCTTAACCAGATCAACAAGTCTTAATCAATTCAATAGAAATAAAAGATAAAGAAATGAACACACATGCAAAATATAACACCGGATATATGTAGAAAACCAAAGAAGGGAAAAACCATGGTGAGAAATCTTACAATATATAAAGCTCATTGCTTATAGAATTATAAAAAAAATTTAAGGCTCACTGCTTATGGAAGCTCACTGCTTTGAGAAGGACTTATAGGCTAAGGTAAACAAGCTTAAGGCAAGATACAATGAACTTGAAAACTAAGGAACAAGATCATAGGGAAAGATACAAGGACCTATTGAAGAGACTCATTGTCTAATAGCAAGATACATGAAGATTCAGATTTACAACATATGTTAACAATACACTTTGTTGACTAAGGTGTTGAAGCACATATAGTTTTATTTTTCACAAATCATTACATTATTCCATACTCGCACACCACCTCTCTCTTTCTCAGCTTGAAAATATATTTTTCTTCCATTTATGTCCTTTGCAAGAAAAGAAAACATAAAACTAGGTTGGATAGAATAGGAGATATGCAATAACCTTAACAATTCGACCACAAAACAAAATTATGTTGAAGCCGGTCTTATCTAGGAGATAGAAAGGACCAAAAAATAACTTATTAAATATTCTAATGTGATCCCAAATAACATACATGTTTTCACAAATCAACCCAAGTCAAAAAAAAAAAACATGTTGAAGAAACATGTAGCACATTGCTAATTGGCTGAAAAACACATCTTCAACTCAATTTACTCAATATAGTTATCAAAAAGATAGGTCAAGACCCAAACTCAACTTAACACAACTTGAAATTTTGGTACATACCCCCAAGCACATAGCACAAGAAAGAGAACAAGCTTTTTTGACCAAACATCCATAAATTACTCAAAAAAACAACTCAAAATAATATGTGGTTTAAAAGAGAACAATCATTGATGTGTGGATCAGAAAGATATGTTCCACGAAAATTATGAAAAAACTTCCATCTAATTCTTTCACATTTTCATGCCACAAAAAACCACCACAAACCAAATAGAAAATAACACTTCAATCCAAAAGCCCAGAAGATATAGTCAAGAGATAGAATATTCATAGACTAAGTTGCGATAAACTTCATCACATGAGAGATGATCTGAGACACTAAACATACACTAAAAATACATCCACCGAATCGTAGGAGTAGATACAACAATATGGAGAAATGTGAAGAATTTTTCAAACTAATCCTAACAATAAAAAAAAATTCCAACCATACTACGATTACCAAAAAGCTCCTCGACAACATCAATGACCTAAAAAGATAGGAGTGAAACTCCCACAAAAAAATGTATTGAAGTTGAAACTGAAAGAACATATCTTGAAATGAAAAGGAATGTAGAGAACTTTCTTAACTAGTATTCAAAGTAACTTATTGTAACAAAAATTTCACCATGATGCAGAGATGAGAACTTCCTTGTAGCAACATATACTTCCTTAGGAACAATAGGAAAGATCATACAACATACTAGAGACCATCAAAAACTCTCCAAATTTATCATTACTTCTAATCCTCATCTTAATATATTATCATGATATCATCTTTACTGGCATGAACCATACTCAAGACAACTTTATTGTCATAAAACATGGCATGCCATCCAAAAAAAAAAATCACATTATATCATCTCTATTGACATTAACTATACTCAATAAAACTTTACTTATCCTAAAACATGGCATGACATCCAGCCATTAACATCAACAACATTACTATTATTACATCATCATACATCAATGACTAGCCAAACTAAGTGTAAATAATCATAAATCAATGACAACCCAAACAAAGTGTTGATGCCAATGAAAAACAATACCAAGTATAGGCAACATATGTGCAATAGAACCATGCTAACTATGGAATCCATCAAAATATAATTTTAGTTACTTTTTGTGGTGATAATAAGAATTATTTCATTTGGAAATCTGATATAAGTATATTTTCATCATATAGAGGTGCCTCTATTGTTTGGTTTGTAATGTCTTGTCCTTTAATTTCATTTTGGTCCACATATTATATTACAAACTCTTTCAATATCATTACCCATTTAGCCATGCAACTAGTGAGTGTTTCTTTGGAAAAAATATATATCAATGGATCAACCTTTGAGATGAGCTTGGTTTTGCTATTAAGCATGTTGTTTTAGAGATTCTATGATGTGAAGAAAATAGCTATACATGCTCTCTTAATATGTTTGTATTTCATCTCATATCTGACTAATGTTCCACTGATGTAGTATATTTCTCTCTTTTCTAACATCATCATGGTGTGCTTAGAGACTCCTAATGTTTCTATTATAGCTGAGATGCATAATATCAATGGATTGTCTTAAATTGGAATCATCAACACTAGTGGTAAAACAAGGTAATCCTTTAGTTATTGGAAATATTGTTGAAATTTCTTATCCCATTTGAATGTGAATTTTTTATGAAGGAGATGAGAAAATGGATATTTATTTGCTAATTGAGTTATGAATTGTTAGATTGACTATAGTTTTCCCTGAAGACTACATAGCTATTTAAGATTGTTTGACGGAAGCATTTGAATTACTTTTTTTACTTTACAGGTTCAACCTCAATACATCCATGAGACATAATGTATCCCACTATTTTTCTTAAGGTGACACTAAAGATGCATTTATTAGGATTGAGTCTCACTTGGTATTTATCTTATATGTCAAATATATACCCAAGAACGTTCAAATGTCCCTTTCTTGTTATGGATTTTTCTAATAAATTATTTAAATAGTCCTCCATTATCTTTTGGAAATTGTCATGGAAAATTGTCATCATTTATTTTTAATAAGTTTCTCCAACATTATTTAGATTGAAATTAATTATGTTCCAACAATTAAGTACCTAGGGACATGTGAAAGAAGTCTTATGTTGATCTTTTGGTGCTACGTGGGTCTAATTTTATTCAAATAAACTATTCGTGAGGGAAAGAATCTCCTTTTATACCATCAAATATACAAAGTATCAATGTTGGGAAGTTTTGTATTTTGGATAAGCTTTGTTTAAATCTCTAAAATTAGTGTAGATGTAGATTCCCCCAGTGGATTTAGCAATAGGGACAAGATTTGACACCCATTCTAGATAGTCTATAGGCCTAATGAATCCAACAACTAGATGTTTTCACAAATTCCACTTTGACTAATATTATAATCTAAGGATTTCCTTATGAAGTTTCTTCTTTACTATTTTAGCATTTGGATAGACTGCCAAATGATGGACTACCAAATTTATATAAAGTCTTGACATGTTTGCATATGACCAAGCAAATTTAATATTTTGTATCTTAAAGAATGTTTTCAAATATTTATTTTCCTCTAGTGTCAATGATGCAACCAAGAAGGTAATCTTAGAAGGATCTATTATTCTTAAATTTCTCTATTCTAATTCTTCTACTAAGACTAAGGATATCCTTTATTTGTACTTTTTTTGGATGAAAAGTGTCATGTGCCATGGTTTTCACTAGGGGATTGTTTTATTATTTTTATATTTTAAATTTTACGATTTGATTTTCCCCCAAACATATGCTTGTGTAGATCCCCAAGTGGTATGCTTTCTCTATTCCCCATAATCTCTACAATAGATTCATCATTTAAAATAAATCTATAACTCATGGTTCTTATTGGTCCCAATCAATAAGATGAGAGTAGATAAGTGGGATTTCATTGGTTTGTGAGGGAGATGTGAATGATATGGAATTTAATGTGTAAATGGATGTATTTTCAAATAGTTCAATTATGTACATGGAAGAGTCATCGATGGTATCATCATTAGAGGTTTCAACCATTGGAAAAAATAGCTACCTTCCTAAGGAAACATTCAACATTTGGAGACACATTACTTAATGATCCATACCAAAGTCCTTAGTATTTCTATATTTTTTCTAGAACCATGGGTTCCCTTATTCTTTACTAATGAAGTTCAAGGCCATATTGACATGTAAATCATGTATTCCTAATGATTTGAGAACCCTTAATTTATCGTTCAACTCATAAGGTGGGTTTTTACTTCTTGATATAACCACTTGGAGATATCTTCTTTTATGACCTTTTTGTTTAGCTCTCTCCACTGTTAGAATACAATGGGTTCATACTTGATAATTGAAGGGGTAGTTTCTATATGTTGAGGTTTTCCATGTGTCTTAGGAGAAGAAAATGTAATAAGGGAAAATAAATAGGAAAAGAAACATCATAGTTGTGGATTGAAAAATCCTTTGATCTCCCTTCGGATTGATATTGACATTTTTGCATAAGCCTTGGCCCACACCTTGTATGTTTAAGCATCACTACCCCCTTTTCCATCACCCTTGTGTGTTTTCTCCACATGCCCATCATGCACTAATTAAAGGGGATTCTTCCCTTGCTTCTCTTTTGAGCTCCATCTCTTCAACACATGTCAGAAGTTTGCACTTTGGGATCCCTCTCTCCTTTGCTTCTCCTCCAGTCGCTGCCAGCATGCCACATCACATCATTCTGTGGGTGACTTTCTGGCGGCCCCCATAGCCAATGTTTGAATGCAAACCTCTCCATGTGTCATCTCCATGAGGATTTTAATTGAAGGGTTGGAAAAAGCGAGAGAGAAGCTTGGTCTCGTCTCCATGTTTCCTAACCAACTAGATGGATGAGTGACATGTGTCACCTAGAGGATTTTTTTGCCTCTTCCTTGGGACCACAACCGTCATTTGTTGGGAAGCAAATCTTGTTTGAAGGTGATTGCATGTAATGAATCAAATCTTTCTATTGCAACATTTTTGGGGAATCATGGTGATGGGTATCATTACTTGTATCTGGGAATATTTTTAGTTACTTGCTTGATGGTGGTGGGTGGTCTATATATACTGCTCTTTCTCTCTAAGAAAGTGTTCAAAATTTATAGAAAAGAGACTGGAAAGCTCTAGGCCTTTATAGTTTTTTCTGATTGTTGTATTTATACTTACAAATTGTGCCCATTGTTCAGCCTCTCTATTTCTTAGTTGATATAGAACATTATACTATGCTACTTGTTGTATTAAGTAGTTTATTCTGCAACTTTTATAACTTCAATAGAAATTTATTGTTTGGATCATGTCTTGGACTCTTCTCGTTAAGTAGATATATGTAGAGGTTATACTATGTCATTTGATTACTGCTTAATATTTTCATCTTTTTTTTTATGTTATTCTCAGACATGCAGATTATTGAATGAGCCCTCAAACCTTATCCAAAAGAAAGGTTTCTCATGCCTAAAACACTAAATCTTCGTGCATCACCTTAGATTAGACTTTATTCTTATAGCTGCTTCCTTTTCCCTTTTAAAACCCCCACTTATAGGAATAGTCAAATTCTTTAAAAAACTTGTAGGTTACTTAGTTTAAGTTCAATTGGTCCCCCCAATTAACTAAGTTTCCCATAAGATTCTTCGCCTAATAATTTTAGGCATCAATAGTTATGATTTTGGAGCACTCGATGTGACTATATTGAATGTATCAAAATATTAAGAGGTTTTATGATCCATATAGCTATTACTAGATCCCAAACAACAAATAACCCTGGCCTACTAGTGCCACCATTGGTAACAGTAAGAACCAAAACCCGTCTGGTAAACATCTTGACCCCTCCACTAGCCATGTTTCTAATATCTAATAGAAATTATGTGGCATAGGACATTGGAAGCCATCTCATAGCACCAATAGCTCTAGCCATTTGGGCCAATATCCCAACCTTTGCTTTAAAGGTTGTACCAAAATTCACCAGGGAAGGCTCAAAGATACGATCCAAACATCTACAAGATGTGGCAGATGTATGTTCAGTGCATGGTGTAAGTGATCAAAATGTAGCACTTAGGCTACTTGCAGCCTCTTTCAAAGGAAGGGCCCTTGATTGGTACCACACTCTGGGAGCCAATACCATTGACACTTGGGACCAACTTGAAGATCCTTTTTGTGAGCAGTTTTCGAACAACGAAGATCGTTCCTTGCTATTCCAACAACTAGTGACTATCGAGAAATCCCCTCAAAATGCCATGAATAACTTGAATGTCAGGTTCCACATGACTTGGTAGGGGATCCGGACCATGATCCACCTGCTTCCTAATTTTTTGTTCATGTTCTACCTAAAATGTATCAACGTCGACATCTCAATGATGATTCACTCTCTCGGTGGGAACACTTTGTCAGATGTGTATAAAATTGTTCTTACAATAAAGATCAATCTAATTGATTTCAAAAAGCTACCACCTCAGCCCATAATGCTTATATTTGTAAAATTGTTAGCTCCTGCCCTAGAGATAGATTCAATCAATGGACTTGCTCCTCCTCAATATATGTATGCATATCCAAGCACACAATAAAAATTTTCTTCTACATATTATGCTTCAAGGGATGAGATGAATGATGTCAAGGAGTTTTTGTGAAGTATTTTGAATAAAATAACTAGCATCAAGCGGAATCAATCCATGCTCCAAAAGACAACTTACCAAAATTACCAAGGCAGAAGACCTTCCTAGAAGTAGAACTAGTTCCAAGGGGGCTTGTGCATGAGTCCACATGCTCAAACAAGTAATTAGATGGTTTTGGTACCTACTTCATTACCTAATGTCCCACCGAGTTCAAATAGAGTGTTGGTAGCAGTGAAAAATAATCTCATTGATGATTTCAACCCTTGGTGCTTCCCTTACAATGAAGCACATATGCCCCAAAATTATATACGTGAAAATCTACAACAAGTGGCAAAAAATCACATCCAAGGTGTTGGATCAATTTTAGGAGGTTATGCATATACGTCTCCATAAATGGAAAATGTAGTACTCAACAGGCAGATGTAAGGGATGTCCCTAGAGCAAGAAATGGATATTGCTCCTAAATACACACTCTTCTCATGGATGGAAGAAGAGGAGGTGGTATTTACAAATGATGCATCCAAATTGGAGGCCCCACAAGTGCAATAAAATTATTAAACTCACTTAAAGCCAAGATTCACAACCGAACCGGTCACTCCACAACCCAACCTTTTTTTTGACCAAGATTTTTGTACTCTCGCAATTGCACAACAATCTCCTACCCACAAGGAGGTTATTATAAAAATATCTAAGGAGAAAAATTATGTGAACACATCACCATTCAATGTGGTGGAACAATTCAAGAAAGCCTCTACTAATGTACCTCTTTGGGATACCTTAGATATTTTGGATTAGAAATCATTGATGTAGAAGGCCCTACTAGAAGATACAAGAACAAAGCTAACAAAGAAACCATCCACATAAAATACCATTGATGCGTCATCTTAGGAAAAATTCCTCATGAACAATATAGAGAATTCCTCTACTGAAAGTAAAGGTAATCCTAAATTGAAACCCTTCTTCTTGACCCTCATTATGTGTAATAATTTTTTATACAATTCTATGATTGACTGTAGTGCTAGCACCATAGTCATACCCTAGAAAATATTTGAAGCCTTAGGACTTACCTATGAACCTTTAAATAAAGGGTTTATGCAGCTTGATAGGAATATGGTTAAAATTGTATGTCTCATCAAGAACCTCCCTTTGAATTTTTTCTCCTGCCCTAGCATCACTATTCCACAAGATATCGTGGTCATCGATGTCCCTCTCATGTTCAGTCTTTTCTTATCTTGGGAGTTCACATCCAATATTAGCGGATATCTTTCCTTGGATTGGTCACACTTGATCCTCAGGACCAAGCATAGAGCTAAAATGAAGATAATATCCAAACTCTTGCATTCAAAATATGTAGCAGATGAATCCATGATCAACTTTGAGGATACTCATACTTCTATAACCAAGGATGAGATGTATTGTACTGAGTTACTAGAAGATGAGAAGATCACCAGAGATGGAACTAATCAAGGGGAGGTCCTCTTAAGTGAATTCATAAACATTGATCCTTTCAAAAATTATCATGCCACCTGGTTGGGAACATATCTCATCTATGATAAAGATCAAGTGATTTTGAGTGTCATGAAGAAACTCAAGGGCAGTCAAGCCTCATGGCCATGGACACTATATTTTGATGAAGAAATATGTAAATTCAGTACAAGAGTTGGGATATGTTTGACATCCCGATCCAATGAAAAGACACTCATGTCTTTTCTCTTTCAGTTTTCCTATTTGAAAAATGAAGCTAAATATGAGGGCCTAGTGCAAGGTTTAAGCCTTATAGATCAGATGGGCGTTAAACAAATTATGGTGTTCAGAGACTCTGAGTTAATAGTAAATCAAGTCAGGGGAGTCTTTACAGTGAAAAATGTTTGCATGATATCTTGTAGACATCAGGTCTGGGACTTGATTGGAAGTTTTGAAGCTTTCAATATTTAGGTAGTTCCTAAAGAGAAGAATGCAGCTGTAGGTCACATGGAAAGAATCGGGTCCCAATTTGACCCTGCTTCTAAGTTGATTGAGAACATGTACTCTATGCTAGTAATAATATGACTTAAAATCTCAGATAATCACCAGAGTCGGTGAAGATTCAAAAATGATGAACACATCACCTCATACATTCAGCATTCAAGAGAATTCACTGACCAACTCCAACTGAAGATTGTAGAGGCCTATGAAGGGAAAATTATCTAGCTTAGGTCTAACAAGCTTCCCAAGGGACTTGTCACTCTTAAAAACCTATTCGACTGTGGCAATGCCAAGAATAATAAGAGGAGGTTCATACTGGACAAAAGTGATTATGCAGACCTTTGGGTCAAAGATGGAATGAAGCTTAAGGTTGGCATAGGTGTCCCATAGCATGATAACAAATGACCCATACATTTTTTTGAAGTATATGAAGGAGTAGTAGCTTGGTCATATGAAGAACTTAAGGGATATGACCCCAAAATCATCCAACATACTATAGAGATGACGGAAGGCACAAAACCTATCCACTAGAAGCAAAGGCCATACACCGCAGTACAAATATGTAAGTCTCTATAAGTTAAACAAAATAGAACCATGGAGGTCCGGTTAGCCAATAAAAGAGGAAAAAATCTGATGGCCATGAACAACTGCCAATAGGTAGTTAGGAAGTGGTTCAAGAAAAAGACCTCTAGCTAGAATCTTAAGTGTGGAGACTTAGTGCTAAATTCAATGAGAGAACCACAAAGCCTGACCAACACAATAAATTTGATAGTCTATGCAAAGGTCCTTTTTGTATTATTCAATGGAAGCAACATAATGCATTTGAATTAGAAAATATGGAAAAAGAAGCATTGGGAATTCCAATCAATGGAATTCACCTCAAATTTTTCAATTAGCTTCATTAATCATTTTACCTATGTAAATATGTAATAGTTTTTTTGGCTTGAAATTTTGTATAGAACCCATGTTACAAAAAGAAAAAAAAGTGCAAAGGAGACAAAAATTGACAAAAAAGATCTTTATATTCATATGCCTTGAGGTATTACAAGTCAAAAATGGCTCTTTGGCCATAATTTTTTAGTATGTGTATTAACCACCTTCTGAGGAATATATACAAAAGGGAAGAGAAAGGAATTTATTCTTCAACCAGAGCAGCAAGCACATCGAGAATTGCATCAACAACAACATCAGGAGAAACAAAAACATTAGGGGCATCCATGGCAACAATGACAATTAGAGGTGGGAACACCATATTTCTAAATTCGGTGTACCAATCCATGTCATAAAAGAGTACTACATTATATCATCTCACAAGGAATTCACAAGAATGAGAAAATATTTGATGGTGCTCTCCAATCTTCATAAGGTGAAACCCACTCAAGAATGGCACCTAGGTCACCACTGCATCTTCTTCAATATTTTTGTGGAGATCACTAGCTCTATGGAGACCAAATCCATACACCACAATAGTCATAACTTTTCCAAGGCCTCTCAGGTAGCACTTTGGGAAGATCTTTGTTATCTACTAAGAATGCACCCTATTGAACCTTATGTTCAACAATTCAAAGAAAACATGGGAAGACCTCTAAAGTTGTGGGTTACTTTTAAACTAAGGTCAACCTCCAAAGAAATTTGGCTTCCTATGGTGTCACTTAGAACTACTAATTTTTGAGGAAAATGGAGAAAGATAACCTAAAAGACTAAAACTTGGAAAAACTAAAACTTAAAGGAAAACTAAAGTGATACACCAAACTAAAAAGATAATGAAACTCAAAACTGTACACACTTGGCTCCTTCTGAACAAAAAAAATAACTTGCACAAACTTTTTACAGTAGGCTCTTGCAAAAGTGTTTCACTAAAAGGTTAAAACATGAATAGCTTATAGAGGGGAGAGAAAAAAATCACAATTAATAAGCTATAAGTACTTCATAGACACAATCAACAACCCGAATTAGCTTACTATTTTCAAAAAAGGTATTAACATATGAGAAAAAACCTATGTAAGGAAGAGAAAAATTTCACAAGATAACTCGATCAATCATTTAAACATACACAAATAATACAAGAACAAGATGACAATAATTTCATTACCAAAAATGATCAAGGTTTCCTCTGAATTCCATATCCAAAATAGTTACAAAAGATGCAAAAAATTTGTGTCGAAGGACTATAAAAGTCACTAAATCTCTAACTGCATAATCCGAACTCACTGCCAAATGAGTTACAAAAGTTATTAAGTATACAACACCAAGTTTTTCCACCAAAAGAAGTTCTAGAAACCAACTTGGGTTGGATGCCCTCAAAAATCCTAGAATATAGCACCTGAATCTTCTCCAAAAGAGCCCATAATGGGTGAAAATGTCAAGGATGATTGGATCAAACCATAAATACTCCTAAAAATTCTCTAGATGGAGTTAAAGAAACCTATATTCTCTCAACAAGGTGATGAAAACACCCTACATCTTCTCCATATGTTTGCAACCAACTCATCAACTTCCCTAGATGCTTGTAAAAGCATAAATGAAAGCATATATTTTCTCCCTAATTGTATGAGAGTGGATCCTTCATTTAACTTTTCATTTAAAGTAACATTCAAGTTCAAGTGATTTATAAAACATCACAAAAACTTAATGTTTACAATTTTTTTAAAAGATGCAAAATCAAATAGGCCCATTATTCAGCTATAAGAAGTCAATACAAGGACTTACAAAGACACAAATATTAGTGGCATTGCATAAACAAGGATGAAAACCTAAAAGATCATAAAATGTTCTACGGAATTGGAAATAATAAGGCACAAAGCCATAGGTTCATTAGTTTCCATTTGATTTTTAAAACAAAGGGTAAAATAAAATATCCCTCCCATCGACATCCTCATAGGGTTTTAACCCTAAGTAAAAACAAAAGAAAAAAATAAAATCTTCATTTCATTTGTTACTTAAAACTTTGAGAATAAGTTGAGTTGCTGAGGGTTTGTTCATAGAGCTTTCTATAGGTCTTCAATGGAACATTTTCATGGTGAAAACAAAGGAATTTTGTTGCATTTTATGTAGTTTTCCTTCTAGACACTCACTGGTAAGTCATTTTATTTTGAAAGTAAAAGTGAATAAAAGCTTCTTTATAATGATTATAAGGCTTGCAAGCTATACATCCCATTTCTCTCCTCTCATTTTGTTCACTTGTGTCATTTTACATTGCTCGCTCAACTCATGGTTGCCATGGTTTCTTTGATAACTGGAAGTTCATGAAGTCTTTATAGAAGACTAACAAGAAAACTAAGGTGAAATCTCCTTTTTCTCTCTTATGCTTTTCAATAGAATTTTTGAGATTTTTGTGACTTAGTAAAACAAGGGTTTTAAACCCCAGGTTGTGGCCATGTTCACCTTTGTAGAAATTTGAAGGTTTTTAAAAAACACACATTTTTCTCTCTATTTTAAAACAAGAAATGTACATAGAAAAAACCCAGACCACGGCTTAGCTTAGAGATTAAGAGCCTTTTGTTTTTAAACTTTCAGTACATTTATTTCAAGCTTCTTCTTCTTCTTTAATGGAAGCAAAATAAATTTAGTCCTCTGATTCCTCCACTCAAAAACGCACAAAAAATACCCATGGCTTGACCCTTTTATTTCATGGTTGCTTTTTTTGTTAGGTAAAAGAGAAAACCCCAACTGCGTTATTCCAAACACGTATCCTCCACTCATTCATTGAATATTGTTTGTAGTTTTTTGGAGATTTCATGTATTTTTTGAAGAAAAAAGTTACCTTGGTTGCCATCCTGCTTCTCTGAGGTTTTATTTTACCATTCATTATTTTGTGATCTTCCTTTACCGTGGCTCCATACTTTCATTCATTTTCCATGCATTTCATTGGTCATTTTGGGTTTCCTTTAGCAGATGCTTATTGGCCTAAACATTTAAATGATGAGTTTTATTTTTACATTTGATTCAAGACCCATTTTCTAGGTCGAGGGTTTTATGATTTTCACTGCACTCATGATTCTTTAAACCCATACCTTTTCCTATATTTCTTGATCATTCACAAGCTTCTGGGTTTATAAAACCCACTCATTTCATAGGCCAAGGTTCTAAATGCTACAGGTACTTGGAATGGCCATTGGGTTATTGGAACCCAAACTTGAATCTATGAATCTCAAGAGACTATCAATACCTTTTATGAATCTTCAGGTGAAAAAATAAGAACTAGTAAACTATACAACCTTCCTTCTATGCATTTGTATCCTTGGTCAGCTTATATCAGGCCACAGCTAGATTGTGCTTTAATGGATTAGCACATCAATGCATTTATGTAGTCTGTTTTGATAAATATTATTTCATACCTTCTTTATGATTTCCTTGAGAAATTATATGTCACCTAGGACAATGAATAAAGCTCATTACCATAAATAATGTAAACTTTTCTGAGTAAAACATAAAAAGGTGATTTATCTAATGATTATCTTTCAATATTTCTTTAAAGCATAACAAAGCAGCACATTGGGATCAACCCTTGTGGGAGCCACATTTATCCCACATGTTGTAATCATATGAATTAAAACAACAACATTACTTTTCGTATACCTACACATGAATCAAACAAGTTAGAAAAACAAAAAATGCATTTTTTAGGTGTGTATGATGACTTGATGGTTTTCCTAGACACCTAAAGTATGCATTTCTTATTTAATGCACATTGAAATCAATTTATACATGCATAGGTGTTTGTTCATATAATGTTTGAGACCCTTCATTTTTAATATAATTTCTCTAAAATCATTGTTATTTCTAGATGTAGGAACTAGGAGCAATGTGAAGCTAGCAGGGACACAAACAACTCGGGGCAATAGTAGGGCAAGATGACATTTTGAACCAGTCATTTTGACAATGACTGGTCTCTCTCGTTATATGCATTTTTATTCTATTTTTACCTATTAATTTATATGCTTTTCCTAATTTTCATTGAATAAGTAAAGTTACTCTCATGGCTTGTGTGAGACAATGTACATTTTTACTTTCAATAAGTATCACTTCTTTTCTCAGAAAAGACTTGTACAATCTTTCCTATGTTACATGCATTAGTATAAATGTAGTAATTTGTAAATGTAATATTTTGAATTATTTAATTTATGCACTTGAATCTAATTTAGGAGAGGTTAAAATTTACCTTTTCTTATTTCAATTCAAATCAATAAGCTCTACTTGATTGAGCTATAAGTGAAAATTTGGTAACAATATCCTTGATGAGTCTCAGTATCGTCCAATTGAGTGTCTGAATGTTAAGGATGCAAAAAAATGAGAGAAAATGTCAATATTTACTCTATACTTGTCCTCATACTCTGTGCAATCCCTCCCCATAACCCATTTTATCACAATAATTTTTAGTGAATGCTTGTTCTTGGTCATCTGCTTTTAACATTGACTAGATATCTCTCCTAGGAAAACTACCTATGACTTATTGCTAGTGAGCCTAATAGGAGTATCCATTGCCCTTATTAGAAAAACCCAATTACCAGTATAATTTTTTCTAATATCCTTAGGTATATTTATAGAGCTAAGTCAAGTGCATGCATTCGGTAAGCAGGATGACGATCTAGAGAAAATTTGAGAATTCCCCGAGGGTTGTAATCTCGAAAATCCCACCAAGTTGTGGTTGTTGTGTATAAATTTCTACGTGCAAATTAGGAGGAGGTAATTAATCAGCTTAAGCTTCTGGAAGGAATGGGTGATAGTTCGCATGACCAATTGCTAAGTGTCAAGTTGTGGACATTTTTTGGTCTCAAAGGATGAACTCAAATCTTTTGAGTAATTATGATGCACCTTTCTTAATCACTTTTTCCAAGGTTATTAAGTGCAAAAGAATGCAAAAAAAAATTCGTATCTCTTCAATTTGTGGCTCAATTTCCCAAGGGATGGTACTGTAAGGCATGAGGATTAGTTATTATCATGATTTATTATCTTTTCAAAGGAGTGGGACTTCAGTTTGCACACACAAAAAGAGTTAGCGGTACATTCTGAATTTATTGCAAAAAAGGAAACCGTTGTCTACAATTGCAGTCGAGAATGGAAAGTGTTGCATACACAACAATAGAACTAAGGAGTATTGAATACACATTTCATTGTAAGAGATTCTAAGTAAATAGTTTTTTGGGAAGAACTGAATTGAGTTACAAAAGTTTTAGTGTTTCAAAAATTCACAGAGTATTGAAATGGACCAGAATCTTTAAATAGAAGCACAAGAAGAGGTGGTCCAGAGCTTGATGAACACCATGTTGGTGGTACCAATGAACAATATTTTTTATGCTATCTCTTATGCCTCACCAGGATTTTCTAAAAACTTAAGGTGGCCTCGCACTTGGTCTACAAAGAAGAAGTCTAATCATAGGGGAAAAAACCCTGATAATGGAGGAAGGTGATAACATTCATGACCCCATCCTCAAAACTAGCCTTAAGAGTCTTACTGAAGTGGCTTGCAAAAGGATGAAAAATAATAATAATGAGGATTCATTTGTGCACAATCTATGGTTTTGTGGTATGCCATAGTATATGGTCCCCTTGTTACACCATTGCCCAAAACTAGTTCACGTGTGTGCTCAAAATTTCAACCCAGATATCATCGCCATTGAATGCCAACAATTGAAGATTGTGATTAGTGTGGATGCAATTAGAAATATTCTATTCATTCCTATCTGAAGGAGCTCTATAGAAGAGGGCATGGAGATGTTCAACATAGAAAACACAAATTTTTTTTGGAGAACCAGAAATTTTTCTCTGGACTTTTATAACCAAGAAACAAAAAGGGCCAAGGAAGATGCTGCAAGGACATCATAGTGTTTGATTGCACTCAATTCTTTCAACAAAAACTTACATGGAGCCTTCTCTATGATGGATTTTTTTGGTGCATGAACAATGATCAATACATTGAGGAGTTTCAAATGGGTCTATTTTCTAGTTCAAAAGACAACACTCTCTATTCTAGTATGAATTCGCTAAAGTAATTATTCAAGAAATTCTTAGCCAATTCAAAGAATACAAGACATGACGTAGGTTCAGGTTTTCCTCTCTACTTTCTCACATGTTCTTGCACAAAAATCTTGATTTCTTTAGAAACCATTTAGGTTTTGTTATAATTGAGGAAAATGGGATAAGAAATTTGGTTTCTTTATGGACTCCCCTCCTTTCCATAATTCGTGATTACTATGCATTCTCTGAATTTTTCTTGACTCCAACTTTGTGAGATTTTAGTAAGGAGAGTGAGCATTATTATTTTTACACTGAGCAGATGGGATGGATGTAGTATTTTACTCCTTGTGATTAGTTCCTGGGAGAAGATTTCTCATTTTTCAAGTTGCATGGTTTCACCAAGGAACCATTTCAGCTCCTAGTATGTGTCACAGATTGGGTTCTGGCTCTTGAGGTATTTCAGAAACTATTGATCATTGATGCTAGCTTTTACGAGGAAAAGAAGCACAAAGGATTTTTCAAATTCCCTTTGAGATTTGGCTCGGTGATAATGATAAATAAGCAAACACATGTTTTGCTAGAGGCAAAGATAGTTCATCTGGAGATAGTATTAATCTATGACAAATGGAATTATAATATCGATAATGACTTGGTAGAGTTTAACGTTAAAGTGACTCACAACTCTCGGCCTTACTAGGAGGCTCGACAGAATCTATAGTAAGCAAATCGGGATGATCTATTTGTGGACCTGGCCTTTGTTCCTACTGATGATAAGAGGTTTTCGTGGCTCTCCTTCTATTTTCCCTTGGCCAAGCCCAATGAAAAACATAAAATTGGGGCTACCCTTTGTAACCAATTGGTTAATCAACGGCACTTGGGTGAAGAAAATATTACATATTTCTATATTTATCATCAAGATACCCAAAACCTTGATGCCCCTTTCAAGGTGGTAGGAATGGATGACAAATTTGATGATATTTGGAATTGGGCACATGATGATACTAATGCAAGTGGAGACAATGAAGGAAATCCAAAGGATGACACTATAGTAAGCAAGGGAAAATAGGTAAAGGAATCCTCAATGCAGAGAACTAGAAAAGCAATAGAGTAACCCAAAAAAGCTCCACGAAGCTCACAACTGCTTGCATCTCATTCAAAGACTTCACTACAACATACATGGGTCATGAGGAAACCTAGGATAGCCTAGAAGACTCAAGAGTTCATAAGGGTGGATGAGTCTCCACTCATGAAGATACTGCACATGGATGAAGCTCCTAGGGAAATCTCACAAGTATGTGCAGTGAGCTAAGGATCAATCTCCACAGAAACTTAGGTATTTTTCTCCCCTTCTCTTCTCACTTCACAATATTTTGCTTCCTTTGCAACCTCTACATCTCTCATCACCTTTAGTGTTGGCCTTTATTTTGTTGCTTCTACCCTCGTGAGAGGTTTCTCCCAATTATCCCAAGTTAGACGGATATCTTTTACTCCCTCATCGTCTATTCCACCATTAATGAAAGCCAAATCTCAACCCGCATTAATTAAAGCCAAATCTCAACCCGCTCTTGTAAGTCCTGTTTCTCCCACTATGTCAAATCTTATTCAAACCGACTAATAGATGGAATCCTTTGCATCTCTACTATTGCCACTTCCTATGAGTCCTCCCACCACTTCCCAAGCTATACCCTCGCATAGCATTCCCTCATTCTCCCCATTGACGTTCTCTCTACCAAAGAAAACATCCTCCAAAACTACGATGATTTCCTTCCCTTTCACTCTTCCTCCTTGTGCACCCTTCACTAGTGAACTGATTAGGTCGCCAACACAATTAATTGATCAAGGAAATTGGGCAAAGGCAACATGGGCTATCAGAGCCCAGAAAAGAAAAGAGAGATTTAGCAAAGTTAGTCATGCCATGCATGCAGACCTTGTTTAATGAAGTACAGGGGTCATTGCAATTTTCAACCATGACTCCATATACCATCAAACTATAGTGAGAAATGAAATCTGAGGATTATACCATCCATGTTGTGGAGATCGATCTAAACACAAATCAGTCATAAGACAAGGTTGAGTTGATGGAGGAGACTCAGCTAGTGGTGACTACCAACTTTTTGAAGCATAGTCACGAACTAAAGAAGTAGGAGGAGGAGGTCAAGAACATCATGGAATTAATGGAATTCCAACCAAAAAAGGAGAAGGTGAGGGATGTTGAAATTGCATGCCTATCCCAACAAGCATTGGCTAGAAAGGTGAAAATTCAAAAGGAGCTAACAAAGTTCTAGTCCTAGGATCCCAACCTGGTTAGTGAACTTGAACAAAAAAATAAGGAGCTCTAGGCTGGTTATTTCAGATGGAGTGGAAAATATAGTAGAAGGATGAGGAGCTCTAGGACAAGAAAGCTTAGTTTGAAAATAAATTCTAGGATTTAAAGCTCTCTCTAGAAAAAGAGTCCACAACTTGAGGCTAGGCTGAAAATTTATTACAAAGCAAGGATGCCGAGTTGCAAACTTTGCAAGAAAAACTCTCTATAGCAGGAAAAATTATTGAGGCGCTGATGCAAGTTATCGGGTTGAAGGAGGTAGAGATTGGTCTTTTGAAAGATCCTCCCCAATCGCTTTCTCCTCACTTAGATCTCCTTTTGATGGTCCATTATTTATATATCTCCTATTGGGGGAAAGTCAAGGCATCTTGTTTGATGCTTCAACCGACACTCAAATTCATGGTTGACACAACAAGATTAAGCAAGGAGTTGCATGAAATGATGTAGAAGGTTCCATAGTTCATTATGGAAAGGTGCTTGAGGTAGAGAGATTACTCAACAAGTTTTACATGGTGGTGGATGCCTTAGTCTCCATCGGGATTGAATTTTGAAATATAGCTACCAAGAAAGTGAGGGAATTCATCCCTTGTCATGCGACCATCACCTAGGCTAAATTTTTTTCAAGCAACACTGAGTTAGACTATGAAAAATATGCGAACACAATGTTCCTAGTTGACTCAAATGGGCCTGCCCTCACCCTTTCTCTCTGATGACTAAGTAGCCACAGTGGATCACATTCTAGCGAGGATCAAGGACAAGCAGTGAAACATGTCTACCTTTCTAGGTTTCAGTTAAACTCCGATGGTGGCAGACATAGAAGGTGCCACCTATTAGATCACACAACTCCTTTTTCAACTTGAGTCTGAGACAAGGATCTTGTTGGAGTTGCTCTTCAAATAGGCTATCAATCTGCATGAGGTATAAGATAATTTACATGCCACATTAATTCCTTTCGAGGCCGAATGGTTGCCTTTGTAGACTGCACTCTCAAAGCTCTAACTCTATTGCCCTAATGGATAAGGCTTTGGTCTGCAAACCAGAAATTTTGGGTTCTCATTCCATAGGAGAAATGCTCTTGGTAGTTGACAAGAGCTATGGATTGAAAAATCCTTTGAGCTCCCTTTGGGTTGATATTGAAATTTTTGCATAAGCCTCGGCCCATGCATTGTACGTTTAAGCATCACCTCCCCCTTTTCCATCACTGTTACATGATTGCTCCATGTTCCCATCATGTGATCATTAAAGGGGATTCTTCCCTTGCTTCTCTTTCAAGCTTCATATCTTCATCACATGTAAGAAGCATGCACTTTGGGATCCCTCTCTCCTTTTCTTCTCCTCCGATCACTGCTAGTGTGCCACATCACATCATTTCGTGGGTGAATTTTTGGTGGTCCCCACAACCAGTGTTGGAATATAGACCTCTCCAAGTGTCAACTTCATGGGGATTTTAATCGAAGGGTTGCAACGAGAAAGTGAGAATCTTCATCTCTTCACCACGTGTCCTAACCAACTATATGGGTGAGTGACATGTGTTTCCTGGAGAGTATCGCTGCTTCTTCCTTGGGACCATAACCATCATTTGTTGGGAAGTTAATCTTGTTCAAAGGAAACTACGTGTGATGAATCAAATATTTCTATTACATGGTTTTGGGGAATCATGGTGACGAGTATCATTACTCCTATCTAGGAATATGGTAAGTTATTGGCTCAACGGCAGTGGGTAGTTTATATATACTACTCTTACTCTTTCAGAAAGTGATCAAAATTTTAAAAGAAGAGACTGAAAAGCTCTAAGGCTTTATAAAAAAAATATTATTATTGTATTGAGACTTAAAGATTGTGCCCATTGTTTGGCCTCTTTGTTTCTTAGTTTATATAGGATATTATATTTTGCTACTTGTTGCGTTAAGTATTTTATTCTACAAATTTTATAACTTCAATAGAAATTTTCTCATTTTAAGCACAATTGGTCACCCCATTAACTGAGTTTCCCATAAGGTTTTTTGTCTAACAATTGTAGGCACAACAATAACAATAGCAACAACCATGAATTTCCTAGATTATGCTAAAAGCCCAAATCAATAATGAAGTGCATATGCTATAAAGGAATTCAATAAATCAGAAACTGTATCATGTGATCCCCATGCTTGCTTGACTCATCTTCATTATTCTTCTCAACTTTTCTTGAAATCACTTCAATTGCCCTTAGATCATAGTATGAAATATTCACTTATAAAAATGTTAACAACAAAACTTCGAAGATTGTGGTTACCAAAACTAGAGTTGAAAATTCTCTTTTATAGAAGTCTCATAGATTCAATGCTTAAGATTGATTTGATTTGAATGGTTCAGATCATGTGTGAAGACCTGATTTCATGCTTTGATTGAATAGTTAAGTGATTTGATTGATTCATTTCAAGAGGTGTAACTGAGAGAGTATGTGATTCATGAGGAGGTGACAAATCCAATTTAGTGAGTGAACGGAGAGAGAATTATGCATGAGATATTTACTTGAGATATAAGAGACATGTGCTCAAAATAAAAGAATTAATTATTAAATTAATTCCTTTCTCTAGTGGAGAAAGTGTGTGCATGTAATTAAAGAGTTGGGTGAACTATTTGATTTATGAAAGAACTTTAGATGAGAAGATAGAACTATTAAATTAAATAAACAAACATTTATTTAATTATATGTGGGAAAATATGATTTAATTTGAATGAGTTAATTAAATAAAGTTAGAAAATTTATTTAATTAATTAGAAGAATAGATTAGATTAATTAGATGGCATGTAATTAAATAAGTTTGGAAAACTTATTTAATTAGCTAAAAGAAAAATAATGAGGTTAGCTTAAATGGTATGCAATTAAATAAATTCAAGAAACTTATTTAATTAACTAAAAGAAGAATTGTGAATTAAATGATGTACTTAAATAAATTAAAGTAACTTATTTAATTAGTCAAAAGAATGGGTTAGAATTAATTAGCAGCGTAATTAAGATAAATTAATGTAATTTACTTAATTAATCAATTTTAGAAGAATAATAAAATGAATTAATTAAATGGTTAGGACTATTTCATTAATTGGAGGAATTTAAGTCAATTAAATTAATAAGATCATTTAATCATCTCATGGGTATCTTGAATATATGATGAAAAATGTAGTTGTAGGCCTAAGCCATTTTTTTGTGTCCACAGTTTGCCCCTTTTTGACATAACGTCATTTTGGTGTTTTCATCAAAGAAGTTTGAATAACATGCCCCAGTTGTGCCCTGGTATGAAATAGGTAAATGTATGCCCCCTTAGGAAAATTAACAATTTTTTGAAGAATTTAGAAAAATTTGGAAATTATCTTGATTAGGTAATTGTATAGCTAGAAGTTAAATGGTGGTAAAAGAAATTAGTTTTAGAAATTTTTAAGGCACGAAATGGTCATTAGTATTGTCAAAATAGTGCGTCTAGTACATTAGGGTTCTAAGAAAACCCTAAAAATCCCTAGGTATAAATAGAAATTGGGAAGAAGTGAATTCATTTTGCACCCTTGGAGATAGAAAACTTGAGATTTGTTCTAGAGATCATTGTGAAAATGTCTCCCATTCCCTACATTGAGCATCATGGATATCAGATTTGGACCTTCTGATGGCCAACCAACGCAGGAGAGCCGGTATGTACCCCAAATCCATCTTTTGAAATTTTGATTTTCATGCATTTTCAGGAAGGTAAAATTTATTTTTTCAAATGTTTCGCTTCATGTGTGTTACAAATATGTTTGTATGTGACACATCTATCTATAATACGACAAATTTGTGGAAATGTGTGAGAGCTTGTTCTTCATTTTATGTCAATCAACGTATATGTAGAGTAGTGAACCACATTTTCATTCTTAAGTTGCATATGATAGATAAAATGACACATTTATTATTTTGGTTTGCATTTGAATATTCTATGATGCATTTTAATTTATGAGTCACATCTACTAGATTGTATGACATATTATCTTTAAGTGACGCATCTATTAAATGGAATGACACATTTTCATTGTGCACTGCATTTGTAAAATAAAATGATGCATCTAGCTGCTAAATTTTTTGAGCCTGTGAAGCATGAAATTTTATTCATCTGTTGAATGATGTGTGTTTATTAGCCTCATTTTTTTGATGTTGATATTGTGTTGTACATTTATAGGTTTTTTTGGATCCGGTATACACTCGGGAGTCAATACTAGCTACATATAGATTGTGAGATTAGTTGAGCACTATAGAGAAACAATTGATATGGCATCTTGGTTTGCATCATGTTACAGTTATGCCCAACATTTGGAAAAACCGAGGGATGGTTACTACACTTGTTGAGTGGTGACACTGAGAAACTTCATCGTTCCATTTACCCACAAGAGAGGTGACAATTACATTAGAGGATGTGTACAGGATTCTTAGATTGTCAATGAGTGGAGAGAGGGTGTGTTATGATACACAGAGGGGATATAGTGAGATTACCCAATTTTATGTGTATGATGATATCAAACAGCTGGGTATCGAGCACTATCAAATCAAATGGCATGTACTTGCAGATAGATGAGAGGATTGATTATTTGTTGTGTAATCTATTTGCTAGGATTTTTTTTCCACACTATCAAGGGCATGGGTCCCCTATCTTCTAGTGATGTTTTATTTTCATCTACATGATATATCTTACAGGGAGGCATAGTCTATGAGTTGTGGGACCACTTTATTGATGATCTAGGCATGGGAGCACATTGTTGTTTTTCATCCACCAGTCATCCACTAGCTAGATGATCGATCACCATATGCATTTAGATATGTTGGGACTATTACTCAACCACATGTTGGGGATACTAGATATTGGAGACATGATATTGATACACTTGTTCAGTTTATTTGGAGACCCTACATGGACTATGCTCAATGGAGAGATGAGGATTGACACTTTCCATTCTATCGAAAAACATGATATTTAATTGGGCGGACTATTGTGAGTGTACATAATATTGAGAGACGCCTACCCGATAGAGTGATTCAATAGTTCATGGAGGTTTAGGATGTTCCATGGGGTCGAGTTGATTTTTCCTACTCTTCGAGAGAGATTCCACTATGCAGTCCCATGGTTCCTATAGTGACAATAGAGGTAGATATAGATGTAATGTAGCCATTATAGTGGGGATGGAGAGGTGGAGTTGTGGATGTTGGGATGATAGCAACATATGATGCCGAGTGGGCACAACATACACATGTGCCATATATAGATGCCGATCAACAAGCACCTGTAGATCATCAAGGTATCTACCCATGAGGTCGGCATGGTGGTAGAGGGGGTGGTTGAGGTGGTGGGGGTTGAGGAAATGATAGGAGAGGAGGAGGAGTACGAGGGGAATAGGTGGTTAACGAGGTGGTAGAGGTCGAGGTAGAGCATTGTCACCCATCTATGAGGTTGAGGAGGAGGGAGAAGAGGAAGTTGCTAGTGAGGAGGCAGTCTATGAGGAGGTCGTTTGTGGAAAGGAGGTCATTAGTGGGATGGAGGGAGTCATTGGTGGGGAGGAGGAGGTTGTGGAGGATGCCCTAGATTTATTACAGGAAAGATATGAGGATTTAGAGGACTATCTCAAGGAGTATATGGCGGATGAGGAGAGAGAGCTTCGGGATCAAATTATGGAGGGTTGGGATGGAGAGGAGGAGGAGAGACCCATGTAGGAGGAGGGTCATGTAGATAGGTAGGTGGCTAACTTGAGGGCTAGAGTAGCATCTCTCGAGGAGAAGATGAGGGCTATGATAATAGAGAGAGATGAGATGAGGCTAGAGAGGGATCAAGCGGTAGCCTAGAGATAAGAGATCAAGTAGAGATTCATAGATTTTTTGCTCTTTGTAGTGGACTGACTACAAATATGGCTCAAGAGTTAGTGAGAGTTGGGGAGAAAGAGTGGTATTATAGATATTTGTATGAGTAGGAGGTACCTCATGAGATATGAGTCCCCAATTCCTCTCAAGAGCTTAGCAGTAATCACGCAATTGGTAGTCCCACTGTAGATCACGAAGCAGTGGTGGAGTCATAGGTCCTTGCATGCCAAGACCTTATGATAGGCCCTCATCCGCACAACATTCATCAAGCACTCCATGTCAGTCACCCCCACATTCTCCTCATTAGAGTAGTGGTAGTGTAGCCTAGGGACATGTTATTATATATTGTAGACACTATATATGATTATAGATCCTGCGAGCTCCATTTTTTATTTTTTTTGAGATACTTCTTAGATATTATACTTGTGACACATTTTGAGATATATATATGTGATACCATTTTTTGAGTGATTATATGATGTGTTTATTTATGTGGTGCATTGATGATTCCTTTATGGTTCATGCTTATGTGATGATGATGATATATTCTTTTAAATATGATTGATGTACTTGATTTATGATGTAATAGATGCATGTGAGTTATGATATATAGTCATATTGTATGCATTGTGTTATCTATATATATATATATCATGTTATGCAAATGTATATGATGATGTTTTGATGTTTTTATTTCCTTATGAAAAATATATGTAAGATGTATGTCGGTCTAATTTTTTGATGAATGTAGGTGATTTTGTATGTCATAGTACTATTCCACAAACAACTGCCAAGCCTTTGTGGTTTTTATCTTTATGGTTGTGACTTAATTTTCAAATGCTCACTACCCTTGGCATGCTCCACGTGGCTTCCTCGTGAAGCTTTCTGATTTTGTATCCCTTCACTTTTTGCCAATCTTCGATTGTGTGCCACGTGGTTTTCTCTGGCTGCTTTTCGAACTAGGCTCACCTTGTACCCTCTTTCACTCAGCGCGCTCCACATGCCTCCCTCTTAGAGATTTTTGGTGGGCGTTTCTCCAAATTTTTGCTGGGCTCCATCTACACGACACATGGTGGTTGCTACTGTGTTGGTCACCTTGGAAATGTTGTTGCACCTTTTGTACTCGCCTGCTGCCATGTTTCCTATTGTGGTGCCACGTGTTCTTTCCTACTACTGTGTGGTTTTCCGTTCCATGTCATGGCTTCGTTGGTGTGCTCCTAGGTGATCGATGTTTGCTATGGCGGCTCAAGATAATCTAGGCCATCAATCTCTGCTCATGGTTTTCCTTCTCTTGATGAGTTTTCAGGTGGTGGACTGGCCTATAAGTTCAACCATGTTTCTCTTTATTTGGTTGTTGTTGGTCAAGTTGCAAAAGACTCTCGAGCACTAGGAAGAAAGACTTTGTAATAGTTTTATTTAATTTGAGGACTCGAGACTGTGCCAAATAATTTTGGTCTTTCTATGTTTTTTCATCCATTTAATGAGACTATTGGTCTGTGCTACTATCTTCTTTATTTGTATGAATGCCTATTCTTCAGCTTTTGTAATCCTTAATAGCTCAATGAATACAAATTATGTTTTTCTTCAACTCTTCTATGTTAGATAAGGTTATCCTAAGATTATGTTATGCAAATTAGAGGGTATTCTTACGTTTTAAGTGATTTTGAGAAAACTAACTTGATGAACAACAATTTACTGGTTCAGGCCTTTACATCCTGCACTGTGCTCTAGTGAATTTTGTCTAACATTTTGGCGCATCGCCTATAGTGTAGATTTTATATTCTTGCTATCTTTCTAACCTTATACTTCCCCCACTAAATGAAGAGTCAGCTTCGATAAAACCCTAGAGGACACTTAGCTAGCACATAATGTCCCCCAATAGCTAATTTTCCCATGAGACTATTGCTACATGCAAATTTCTGCATCAACAGCTCTTTTTCTGGCATGCTGGGTGGGACTGCGAACTAGTACGCTCACCTAATTTTATAAGTGTGTATGAGCCATTGGCCTATAACTAGGTCATAGACTGAAAGAGTCACTAGCCAACTCATACCAACATTAGTTTATGTGAACACGAGAGGTCACCGAGGTAGCCCTTCACCTCCTCCATCTCCTCCTCATCCACCATCACCTACTCTACCTGCACCCATGGTTGCTACAAATTATGTAGCTTGGGACTCTAGTAGTCCTTTAGTTGCACTTGTTCCTCCTATGGTATGGGCTCCAATCCCTACTTCCACTCTCAAAGCTAACCCTAAGTATTATGGGGATGAGTCAAAGACCCCAACGGAACATTTGGAAGATGTGGCAGATGTATGTCTGGTACATGGCGTGTCTAATGAAAATTTATCTCTTAGGTTGTTGGTCACCTCCTTCCAAGGAAAGGCACTAAACTGGTACATGACTCTTGAAGCTAGTACTATTGCAACTTGGGACCAGCTCGGAACTCTGTTTTATGAGTGTTTTTTGAATGTTGGCGATAGATCATCACCATACCATCAATTGGAAAATAGAAAGTGAGCTCCACATGAAGATCTACTTGATTTTAATGCGAGGTTCCATTCGATCTGGCAAAGAGTACCTATTGGAAGCCAACCACCTCCAGATCTAGCATTCATGTTCTACCTAAAGTCGATCAATGTTGATATCTTCATGATGTTACAAGCTCTTGGTGGAGAGACTCTACCCAATTCTTATGCCTTGGCTGTCACTGTAGAAAATAACCTTATTGCTACTAGAAAGTTGGCACCGAGACTGATAATGTCTTTCTTTCTAGAGTTTAACGCCACATAAGCCAAATTTCCTTCCACTAGCGCACCGACGGCTCCACCCTAATCTATGTATGTGTATCCTAGAAGTGCTCTGAGTGCAACTACGACAATAGCTCTTGTGCCTAATGCATTGGTTGTCGAGATGAATGAGATGAGAGAACAAATGTGAGCCATGACTACTAAGTTAACTATCATGAAGTGACAACAGTATAGCTATCAAAAACCAACATACCAAAATTACCAAGGTGGGAAAGCTCCTTACTAATCAAATCAGTGGTAGGATAGCTCACATGGGAATGCCTCAGCTCAGTCGAGTAACCAGATGGTTTTGGTAACCTTGTCGATGCAAACCATTCATCCTAGTTCGAATAAAGAGATAGTCACAGGGTAGAATAATTTAGCCAAAGACGCCAATTCATGGTTTTTTCCCTGCAATGATGCACACATGCCAAGAAATTGTCTGCGGAGAAATTTACAACAAAAAATCACAGACCAACATAGCCAAGGTAGCACACCTGATCCTATCAACCAATCATATGCCTCCTAGCAGATGAACAATGTTGTCCTTACCACTCAAATGCAAGGGATGTCTATCCAACAAGACTTTGACATAGTTCTAGATCAAGCACTCTATTCTTGGATGGAGGGAGAAGAGTCAACATTTCCAAATGACATCCCTATGGATAAAGTGCCCCAGGTGCAATCTGAATACAACACACCTTCAAAGCATAGATTCACCAGAGAGTTCACAACATTGCCTACCAATTCTTTATCTCAGCCGATGCCTTGCCTAGCAGTAGGCCTATTGCCAATCCCATCACATTCTAAGGCGGCTATTCCTAGCTCTCTGAATCCAATTCCCTCAGAGGCGAAGTCTCCTACAATCACCCTTGTTGTTGCCAAATAGCCAGATGCATTGACTGCGAAGCTCATGTCTATTATGAAACCTAAAGAGCAAGAAAATGTGACTCACTAGTCAAGAGCGTAGTTTGAAGTGGTGGAACAACTGAAAAATTAATCCACCAAAGCTTCTTTTTGGGACATCTTGGCTATTCCAAAGCAGAAGGTGCTACTGCAGAAGGCATTATCAGGGGAGGAAGATGTGAAGGTGCTTAGCCAATCCAATGAAGAGAAAGTATCCAGGCCAGACCTGGATAAAGTGCTAACAATTGGAGGAGAAGCTCGAGTTCGAAAAAGAAAGTAAGGCCAAACCTAAGCCTTTCTTTCTAACACTTATTATTGGTGACAATCTATTACATAATTGTATGATCGACTATGGTGCTAGCACCACTGTCATGCCAAAGCAGGTATATGATGCTTTGGGTTTAAAATATGAGCCTCTGAACAAAGGAGTCATGCAACTAGATGGAAATAAGGTTGATACCATTGGGGTAATTAGGGGATTGCCTATGACTTTGATTTCCTACCCTAGTATCACTATAAATTAGGATATTGTACTCATTTATATTCCTCCTCTATTTGGGATTTGTTTGTCTTGAGAATTCACTGCAAATGTTGGAGGATATCTAGCACTAGACTAGTCACACCTGATTTTAAGGACCAAACATGGAGCCAAGATGAAACTATTTTCAGAAACTTTGCATTCCAAACATGTTGTTGATGAGGCCCTGCTCAACTTAAAAGCACCACATACTTCAATCACTTGGGAAGAAAGATTCAATGTGGAATTTTTGGAAGAAAAAGAGGCTACTAGCTTCCAAATGGAAAATGAAGAAAAAATGTTGAAAGAGTTTATTGATACAGACCCTTTCGGGAATTACCATGCAACTGGCCTCAGAACCTATGTTATACATGAAGATGGGAAAATTATGCCCAAAGTTACTAAGGAGCCTGGAGGTGAACAATCTTTGGAATTATGGACTGTGTACTTCAATGGCGCAAGTTGTGGAGTGGGAGCTGGAGAGGGAATTTATTTGATATCTCCGTCCAAGAAAAAGACCTTGAGGTCGTACTTCCACTTCATGTGCTCAAACAATGAAGAAAATATGAAGGTCTAGTCCATTGTTTAAGACTGGCGGAACAAATGAGTGTAAAGAAAATAAGTGTGTTCTGAGATTCAGAGTTGGTGGTCAACCAAATCCATGGAATTTCGGCTACAAAGAATATTCGTATGCGAACCTATCGGCATAAATTCTGGGATCTTATTGACAATTTTGAGGCATTCAATATTTAGGCTATACCCATGGAGAAGAACTCTAAAGCCAACAGAATGACAACTATCAGGGCTCAATTTGAGCCAGCCTCCGAATTATTAAGAAATAAGCCCGCGGTGAGGGTAATTGTAGGACCTATTGTTCCAAACAACAATCAAGATTGGCAAGTGTTCAACAACAATGCTCATATTGCATCATTCCTCCATTCATCTGGAGAATTTTCTAATCAGCTACAACCAAAGATTGCCGAAGCTTACAAGGATCAAATTATCCAATTGAAATCCAACAAGCTTCCGAGAGGCCTAGTCACTCTAGATAGCCTATTTGATTTTGAGGATGTGACAAGAGACAAAAGGAATCTCATGGCTGACAAGGGTGATTACACCGATTTGCATATCGGGGAGGACAAAAATCTCAAGGTCGGGAAAGAAGTTTCTCAAAATAATAAGGATAGACTAAGGCATTTCTGTGAAGAATATTCGAGTGTGGTAGCCTGGTCATATGATGATCTTAAAGGATATGATCCTAGGATCATCGAGCATACAATTGAGTTGTCAGAAGGGGCAAAGCCAGTTCATCAAAGACAAAGACCCGTGAATCCAAAGATAGAATCCCTCATGTCACAGGAGTTGAATAAATTGATTGCATCTCAGATAGTGTTTCCGATCAAACATAGCACTTGGGTATCAAATCTGGTACTTGTTCGAAAGAAAAATGAAGATATATGATTGTGTGTGGACTTCCGAGACTTGAATAGGGTATCCTTAAAGGATCATTACCCCTACCTTCAATGGAGGTAATTCTACAAACTGTAGCTCACTCTGAAATGTTTTCAATGTTGGATGGTTTTTCGGGCTACAACCAGATTTGGGTAAAGGAAGAGGACCAACATAAAACAACATTCCCCACCAAGTGGGGAACCTATGCATATGCCAAGATTACTTTTGGACTCTTGAATGCTAGAGCCAATTTTCAGAGAGAAATGGATATTGCTTTTAAGGATTTGATCCACAAATTTATACTCATCTATCTAGATGATTTGATAGTATTTTCAAAATCTGCTGATGATCACTTTGATCATTTGAAGCTTGTCTTCCAGAAGTGCCAGGAATTCGATATTTCTTTAAACCCAAAGAAATGTGTGTTCGGAGTTCCCCAAGGTGAGCTATTGGGATATGTTGTCTCTAAGGAAGGTATTTCCATTGATCCTTAAAGAGTTGATGCGATCTGAGAGCTCCTATTACTTGTCAACAAGAAGGGCGTGCAATCTTTTATGGGTAAGGTCAACTTCATTATCCAATTCATTGTAGATTTTGCAGGGAATATTCGGCCTATTACCTTAATGCTAGAAAAGGACCATATTTTCAAATGGATGGTGGAGGTTGGAAAAACTTTTGAGTTTATAAAGGAATCCATTTCTTCTGCTCCTGTGTTGGTGAACCCCGACTTGTCAAAGGATTTTATTATGTATGTTTTTGGTGGTGGTAGTAGCATCGCCACTGTGCTTATGCAAAGGGATGATGAAGATAAAAAGGAGTCTCATGTTGCCTTCTATTCATGAACCTTAAAAGAGTACGAAGTAAAGTACAACTTTGTAGAAAAGTAGGCCTTTGCAATTATGAAAGGACTTAAAAAATTTTGGCATTTGATATCATACAATAAGGTGATAGTTTGTGTACCCCATCCTAGTGTGCGAGAGTATATCATGGAGGGAGAGATCAAAGAAAAAAGAGCTAATTGGATCACCAAGATCCTAGAATATGATATTGAAGTCAGACTTGTCAAGACTATCAAAGGAAAGGGACTATGTGAGTATCTCACTAAAAACAGTGAAACAGTGACAAAGCTTGAGGCTCTAGATCCTGTGTTATTGAATGAAGAAAGTTATCAAGGTGATTGGCTTGAAGATAGAATAAACTTCATGCAAACAGGAAGGTATCCTATCAATCTACCTTCTTTTAAAAGGTGTTTCTATCATTTACAAAATAGTAATTATGTTCTCTTGGAGGGTGTCCTATTTAAAAGAAATTTTAATGGCATTCTGCTAAGGTCTGTAAATGAGGAGTAGGCCAAGAAGATATTGGATCAATACCACAACAACCCAGCTGGAGGAAATTTTTCTTCGAGAACCACAACAATTAAAATTATATGTGCTGGTTATTTTTGGCCAACATTTTTCAATGATGCATTTTTACTGATTAAATCTTGCAATGAATGTCAGTTTCATGTTGGAAAGAGAAAGAATGTTGCTATGCCATTAAGACCTATAGTAGTAGAGGAACATTTTGCTCAATGGGGTTTAGATTTCATTGGGATGATTAATCCTTTTTCCTTAGCTAGACACAAATGGATATTGACAGCTACGGACTATTTCACTAGATGGGCAGAAGCAGTGCCATTGAAAAATGCGACAAAAGTAGAGATTGCTAATTTATTGGAGGAGTTGGTGGCTAGATTTGGCCCACCCAAAACAATAATATTCGATAATGCTAAAGCATTCCTCAGCTCAAAGATGAACCAGTTCGCATTAAAGTATGGGGTTTTCCTGAAAATATCCTCTAACTACTATCCTCAAGGGAATGGTCTCGCAAAGTCTACAAACAAAAACCTCATCAGGTTATTAAAGAAAATAGGCTCAAAACACCAAAAATAATGGCATAGGAACCTTCGGACAACACTGTGGGTAGACTAAATCACGTCCAAGTAGATATTGAAGACATCTCCTTACGAGATGGTATATGGGAAGGAGGCTTTGCTGCCTATTGCCACGGAAATCCCTACCCTGCAGATGCTTAAATCTCTAGAAATTGAAAAAAAGAAAGAAAGGGAGGTAAGGTTTTCTGAGCTACTCGAAATACAAGAAAAAAGAGAGCATGCCCTTGAGGAGATGAATAGCCTCCAACAGGTGGTAAAGAAATGGTTTGATAAAAAGGCATCGGATCAAGAGTTACAACGTGGTGACTTGGTGCTCAAGTTCAATGAATGTGGAGAAACGTCCGACCAGCATGGAAAATTTGATAGCCTCTGGGAAGGGCCTTTCAAAATTACCTAGTGTAAACAGTTCCAACTCTTTCGAGTTGAAGATAAAGAAGGTAATGCCCTAAGTATTCCAATTAATGGAATACATCTAAATTTTTTTTATTAATTCTGCCTATGTGAAGGCTGTGTAAATTGTAAATATGTAATTATTTTTCCTACTTTAAAGTTTTGGGCCTTCTCAGTGGTTTATGAATAACAACAAAGGTGCAAGAAATTGAAGAACATTGTAAATGAGCCAAGATCTCTGAAAAAAAACATAGTTTATATTTATTGGCCGAATATTTACATTATAAAAGGTAGAGGCTAGTGACCTTATATCGATATTTACATATGTCCACTATGAAGCGGATCTTGAAAGTGAAAAAGCAAAATTGGGAGCCATTTTCATTTCAGTGGGAGGGACCAACAATTGCAGCAGCAGGCGATGCGAGATCAGGGAACACCATTCTTTCAAAATCCTCATACCACTGGAGGTTTTGGAATGGTTCAATATAATGCACCCGCATAAGGAAGTAGTAGCAGACGTGGACCTTGGAACGATGCTCCTCATTTGTCTTCAATTCAAAGCCGAAGAGGAAGGGCCTGGTTGGAACAGGTCCTCTATGTAGTTGCAGTAGATGAATGTTACAAACCAAAGGGATCCCACAATCAAATTGAGTCGCGAACACAATTTTCTCTAGACCTCTAAGGTAGCGTCAAGGTAAAACCCGCTTCGTCAGCTTGAAGATCTTGCACTTCGAAACGTTGATATCCAGTAGTGAGGCGACAAAGTGGGAGCAAATGCTAGTATTTACCTAGTACTGTTCCTCATACTCTATGCAATCTATTCCTAGAACCCACTTAATTCCCTTCACATACATCAGGTTCTTCGCACTTGTCATACACTTTAGGTGCCTGTAACTAATTTTTCCTAAGAAGGAAGCTTGAGTCTTTTTACAAACTAACCTTATTGGTGTTTCCATGTTGTTTACTTTTCTGGCTAGAAAAAATGAAATTGCTAAGATAAGAAAAGCTTGCTAAGCTAGGAACGCTAGGAAACATTGTGATTTGCAATGCTACCAAGGGTCTTATATATAGACTAGCTAAATTTTACCAGCTGAGGTAGGCCATAATTATGACTGAGCCGAAGTGTGTTGCCAAGCCTCATTTTTAGTGTTGCGGCATGTGAGGTAATGGGAATATACAAGTATAGTTGCAACTTGCTCTATTCAGGTTGCCAAATTCATTAGAAGTTGGCCAGGTGCCAACGCAATGAGCTGCCATCCCATCTAAATAAAGGAAAATCTTAAAGACAGGTTGTTGGGCGACGCGCCCAAGTACACTCAAGAAATATCAGTAAATGCATAAAGCTTGCAAAGGTATTTTTGCAGGGTTTTCTTGGTTCACTTTTCAAGAAAATTAGGCACCACCTCACGTGAAATTTGTCACTTAAATGTCGAGGGAAATTTGGCATGTTGGAGATCTTTTCACACGCATGAAAAGCTGGTGATGCATCTGGCAACTAGGTATGGATGGTTGGCACGTATCCTTCTCAGTCATTTTTCATGAAGATCAAAAAGGGAAGGTTAGGCATGCATAGCACATTTATTACAAGGAATTATTTAAAGATAAAACAACTAAGGCATTTACAAGAGAGAAAGAATTCTTCAGAAAGCTAAGTCGCTTGCGAAAGTTTGCGGAAAATTTCTTGCACATACAGAAGATGGTTGAGATTGTAGAGAACCCAATACAAACCCTGGCCCCAACAAGTATAATTGAGAAAATGAGAAGAGCATCTTGTGTGCAGCTCTACGACCAAGAGTCTTATGCTACTCTAGGCATCCCCACAAAGTCTTGTTGGCCTTTCACCCATCAGGTGGACTAGAGAATACTAAACGCAATCCCTCACAAAGATTAGGCTTTGGTTGGAGAGGATTGGGATAATGTCTTTGATCCTGAGCTATCCCAAAATCCTAAGAGCCTTAGGGAGGTTGCATGAAAGAAGATGAAGCATGTAGAAGACCCTTTCAACAAGAGCCTATGGTTCTGTGGGCTTCCATAGTACATGGTTCCCTTGGTACACCCTTGCCCAGAAATAGTGGTAGCATGTGCGACACGCTTTGATGCAAACACTGTAGTGATAAGAAACACTAATTTTAGGGTAGTCATTAGCCCTGAAGCTATTCAAGATATGTTGTGCATCCTGCTCCCCTTGACTTGAGAGGTTGAGATTTTTGAAGTGAACAAAATGCAACAAAAGTGGGGAGGGCTCCAAAAGGTGCAGCAGTTTTACCACTCTGAAATTAATTAGCTGACAAGTAATTCAACACGGCCCAAGTTCCTTTTTGGGTTGAAGGCTCTGAAAGGTGGGTCTTCTTCTGTCATTTTTATGTTGGCACTGGTATGTGGTCTGGATATAGACAAACACATTTTTCAGCTTCAAATGTGCCTCAGTTTTATGTTGAAGAAGAATCATAAGGCTCCACTCCTAGATTTTGCAAGATTTATTGGTGATGGGATTTGGCACTAGCTATAGGAATTCTAGGTCAGTGCTAGGTTGAGTTATTCCTCTTTCTTGGCCTACTTGATATTACACCAGAATTTGGATTACTTTTTGACATTTATGTCTCTGGCTATTTTTGATGAAGGTGGTTTGAGAAAGCTACTTTCGACATGGACTCCTATCATGTCAAAAACCTTTTATTACTATGCATTTTCATATTTATTCTTGGCCCCAACTCTAAGGGCTTTGGATGGAGTTGGCATAAATATGACCGCATGCATATCACCTCAACAAAAGTCCTGGTTCGGAAAGCTTGTACTGCCCTTTGATTGGTTCTTTGGTGTGAATTTCATCATACTCCATGTGCGAGGCTTTGCCTAGGAGCCCTTTTGGCTCCCCCATTTTCTTTCAAACTGAGTGTTGGCCCTAGAAGCAATGAGGCAGCTATGTACTATTGATAATTATTACTTGGGGGGAAACATTTAACCTCCTATTTTTTGTTGCCAATCATGTTTGGTTCTGTGTCACTGATCAAGAAAAGGACTTCAAAAATTAATACTTCAAAGATTCTTCTTTCAAAGTTGGGTCATCTCGAGTTGGTGTTGATAGAAGATACCTGGAATTACAACTCAGAAAATAATTTATCAGGGGTTGGCATCAAAACCCCACATGCATCTCAGTCGTTCTGGGACCCTCGAAGAAATGTCGAGGAGGGTAATTTAAGTAAATATGTAGGCCTTGAATATCTACCTACTGAGGATGATTGACAGCCATGGATGAGCTTTTATTACATCGTGGGTAAATCCAACCCAGGGAAGAAGATCAACCCATCCCTGTGCACCCAATTGACTAAGCTCAATTGGACGTCCAAGAAGCTTTGAGATTTCTGGATATACCAGTAGGAGACTCTGGCAACTAACAAGCTTCATGAAGAGGTGGCCCTTGATGAAATATTTGATGATATCTGGGAGAACAAGCACCCTAACATAGAAAGGTCTCTAAACCATTCAACATCTGTGCAACATTATAGAAGGGAAGAGATTGCCACGGAGCCTGGGGAGGAAGTAGCTCAGAATCCCCCTGTCGTTGTTGAGAATCCAATGCATGAGAAGGATACTTGTAAACAACCTATGCAAGAGGAGGATTCACACGCACAAATATCAAAGCCATCCAGCTCCTCTAAATCAACAAGGAATCAAGTAAGGACTACCAGTGGTCAGAGGCAAGTAATTGTTGACCTCGATGAAGTTCCAAAGGAAAAGTGGCAACGAACTGGAGAGCCCGATGGAGAAGAAGATCATTCAATGGAGGAAGCAATTGAAACATCTGTAGCTCCTCACGAGCCTTAGGTAACATTCCCTCCCTCTTGTCTCTCTACCATGTCTCTAGTTTCTTCTTCGTCTACCCTTGCTTTTTCATCTGTGTTATTTTTCTCTATCGTCGGATATTCTGAGTAGTCCAGTCTTACCCCTCCTGGTTTCCCACCTTCATCCTCCGCTTTCCACTCCTTGCCCAGAATGCAATTTGGTGTAAGTGTTGGGCTCATGAGCCAACAATTTTTGTCTCCAAGGCCTAGCCCTGTAGTTCGTGCATCTCCAGTTTTCCCTTACACCACATTATCATCCCCTCTGAGTCGCCATTTCATTATACCTTTCTCTCTGGCCATTATAATGAGACCCAGCAAGACTTTTGATGTGTTGAGTATGCTATCTTTCCCACTAGCCATCCCATAGGAGTTCCCTTTTGCTGGTGGTTTGGGCATCCCTGCCTAGGAATATTTTTTGTAGGTTGATGCAAACAAGAGAGCCTAGGCTAACCGCATCAATAAAAGAAGACAAAAGGATGCAACTAGGCAGGTGGAGCCCCTCTTGCAAACTGTATTCAATCAAAGTCAAAATTCCTTGATGTTTGCAAAAATCATTCCCAATGTGATTAAATTGGTAGGAGAGATACTACCGAGCGATTACTCTGTAAATGCTATCAGGCTAGACTTGCAGCAGGCCTGCCCATGAGATAAGGTTGAGCTAATGGAGGAGACCTAGAAAATTGTGACCACTAATTACCTCAAGCTCAACTGCTAGGCAAAGAAAAAGTATGCTCAAATAGCGGAGCTCAAGGGCAAGGTTGACATATGGGTAAACAACTTTAAAGCTCAGGAGAACAAAATAAGGCACTTGGAGAAGGAGAGGAGTTCCTTTGAAAGTCAGATCAAGGAGTTGAAAGATATGAGCATGGAGATCATTCTAACTCTCTAGCAGGAAGTTGAGTAGAGCCGAGCAAATGAAAAAAAACTTCGCACTGCATCTGAGCATCTAAGCGAAGGAATGAAGGAGCTATGACAGAGCACAAATGCTGAAATTAATGAAATGAATGCCACTTTGGAGTTGGAAACTCAAAAAGAAAAGTGGGCCAAATTGGCCTTGGAAGAAAAGGAAAATTAGGTTTTTTCTCTAAAGGAATAGGTGTCCATATTTGACAGAGTTTTCTCAGAGCTAAAGGCAATTTTGAGTAGCAGAGAAGTGGAATTGGCTACCCTAAAGACCGAACCTCTTGCGCCCCAGATGAGGTCATTGGAGATTGCCAATGAGTTGTATGCATCATATTGGGACAAGGTAAAGGAATTTTTCCTTACTCTTCAACCCAGTTTAAAATTTATGGCACAAGTGACTAGTCTTTGTTGGACAGTAGGTGAAACAATACAACAAATTCAAGAGGTAACTTTTGACAAAGTTCTGGAGGCTAGGATTTTATTGGGCAAGTTATATACAACTTTTGATGAAGCTTTGAGCAATGTGGGAATTGAGGACCAAACAACAGTGGCCATGGGCATAAGTATCCTCATCTGTATGCATGAGGTTGTTCAATAGGTAGCAGAATGCAGGGCTCGGCTAAATCAGGTTACTAGTGACATAGGGGTGAAATTTTCCCGCTTAACTCAGAGAGGCCTTCCTTCACCTTTCATTACAGATCACATGGTATCGAGTGTGGAGCACATTGTTTCTATGATTGGGGAGAAGAAGCATGACCTTTTTGTCTTTCAATATTTTGCTCAATCTCCAACCACCGAGGAAATTGAGGGGATCGTGCATTAGCTAGTGTAGCTCTTCTTCCAATTGGAATTGGAAATGAAAGTATCAGGTGAATTGTCTTTCAAGGTAATCATCGATCTCAGGCTGGCCCATGAGAATCTGTGGGCTCTCTCTGTGCCATCGAACAAAGTCTGGACTAGTCTATAGGCTACCCTCTCAAGGTTGTGAGTATTTTTGGGATGCTGAACCAAAGTTTTTGGGGTCCTTCATTCCGCAAGTGAAATGCCCCTGTGAGTCGCCAAACTGTTCCACAAAAAATTTCCAAGCGTTTGTGGGTTTTATCTTTGTGGCTATGCCTTACTTTTCAAATGCTCACTGTCCTCGGTGTGCTCCATGTGGCTTCCTCATGAATCTTTCTACTTTTGTATCCCTTCACTTTTCACCGGTCTCCAACTGTGTGCCACATGGTTTTCTCTGGCTACATTCCAAACTGGGCCAGCCTTGTACCCTCCTTTGCTCAATGAGCTCCACGTGGCTCCCTCTTGGAGCTTTTCATTGGGTGTTTATTCAAATTTCTGTTGGACTCCATCTGTGCGACACGTGGCAGTTGTTGTTGTGTCGATCACCTTAGAAATGTTGCTGCACATTTTGTACTCGCCTGCTACCACATTTCTTGTTGTGGTGTTGTTTGTTCTTTCTTGCTTCTGCATGGTTTTCCATTCCATGTCATGGCTTCACTAGCATGCTCTTGGGTGATTGATGTTTGCTATGGCAGCTCGAGATAATCTGGGTTGTTGGTCTCTGCTCATAGTTTTCTTTCTCTTGTTGCGTTTTCAGGCAGTGGACTGACCTATAAGTACGACCATGTTTATCTTTATTTGGTTGTTTTTGGTCAAGTTGCAAAAGACTCCTGAGAACTAGGAAGAAATCCTTTGTAATTGTTTTATTTAATTTGAGGACTCAAGACTGTGCCAAATAAGTTTGGCCTTTTTGTGTTTTTTCATTTATTTAATGAGACTATTGGTTTGTGTTGCTATCTTCTTTATTTGTATGAATTCTTGTTCTTCAGCTACTATAATCCTTTATATCTCAATGAATACAGATCATGTTTCTTTGACTCTTCTATGTTAGCTAAGGTTATGCTAAGATTATATTATGAAAATTAGAGGGTATTCTTACATTTTAAGTGCTTTTGAGAAAATTAACTTGATGAACAACAATTTAGTGGTTCGGGCCTTTGCATCCTGCACTGTGCTCTGGTGAATTTTGTCTAAGATTTTGGTGCATCACCTATAGTGTAGATTTTATATCCTTGTTATCTTTCCAACCTTATACTTCCCCCCACTAAAGGAAGAGTTGGCTTTGGTAAAACCTCGGAGGTCACTTAGCTAGTGCATAATGTCCCCCAATAGCTAAGTTTCCCATGAGACTGCTACTACATGTAAATTTCTACATCAACAAGTACACTATCTTGATGTGATTGAAGAAGAATGTTATCTTGAACATGATTTATGTTAGCATGAAAGAAAGATATGGCATCGCTTTGTTGTCATTATACTAAGAATTTGCATTTGATTCATCATTGGGAGGTTTATTGCAATAGACAAGAAACACCATGATTTGAGATAGACCAATGGTGTGCAAAGTCATGCTTTTCATGAAAACAAATATTTGCAGACAAGGATTGTCGTGACTCATACTTAGAAACCAATTTTTCCTAGTATTTTTTTCAATACAAACAATAAGAAGAAAACCAAAGAAAACATTTTATTAATGTCATTGCTCCTCTAAATCCTATTGCCAAAACATCCTTGAGGTGGCTAGTGACATGAAAATTCCAAATAGATAAGACAATCATCATGATATGTTGTTTCTCCTCTAAATCTTGTTTCCAAGACATTCTTGAGGTGGCTTGTAACATGATAATTTCGAAAACATAAGATATGGGCATGTAACATGGTTTCTCTTCAAAATCCATGACAAGACCTCATCGAGGTGGCTAGTAACATGGCATATAAAAAAGAAATATATGGCCAAGTAACATTGTTACTTCTCTAAATCCTATTATAGGACATTATTGAGATAGCTAGTCACATGATCATATAAAAAAAGTTAAGACAATCAGTCAAAAAGAAAAATCTGCCCCAGTAACACTATTGCTTCTCTAAATCCATAATAGGAAATTGTCAAGATAGCTAGTCACATGGTCATATCAAATTATTTGAAAAATAAATGAAAATATTTGTTTATTTGACTGGTCATTCTTTAGGAAAGACACATCCTAAAGAACATTGAACTGCCAAATTGGATTATTGCCAAGATCAGGATTTAGGAAGGACACATCCTTAATAGATGACATGACAAGGTGTGACATCAATAAGGACACATATTAAAGACCCATAGTTGATAGAAAAGAGTATGACGTCAAGAAGTGCGTGTCTTGAAGACTCTTAAGTGCTAGATTTGATAAATTTGGTGTTCATTCAGGAATTGCATCTCTTGAATAAATTATTTGATAGGAAGATTCTGTTGTCAAGGACACATCTTGAAGAGCCTTAGATGATTCATTTGATAGATTTTATGTCATTTTTTATTTTCACCTAGTTGCATTGTGTGTAGCTTTTTATTTTGACCAAGAACCTAACCTAGTGACCTATCTTAGTGGCCTCGAGGGTTGTTAAGCCTTGCCTATGTTGTACACATAGAGGCCATGTAGTTCGACTAGAATTTGACTAACAGGATTGACTGAAAAATATTTTCTTTATTTGAAGATATCTAATGTGTGTGATAGTGAATGTGATGAACCCTAAAGGAATGACCTAGTGTAGCCTCAAGGGCTCATCGCTTGATGGCCTTGCCTCGATTGTACATGCAGAGACCTTGTAGTTAGGCATGACCATTGACTTTGTTTTATGGACAAAGAATTGAGTCATGATTTTATTTTGACAAAGCTAAAAAAAATTGACTTAATGCCTCGGGGGCACATCAACCGATGGTCTTTCCTATGTCTATTCACAGAGGTAACATAGTTCATTAGTGACAAAGAATGACATGACAAACAATGACTTTGTTTTTGTAGTTTTATTATTATTTGGATGTTTTGGGGATTTTTGATATTTTTCAAATGTTTTTGTGTTTTCCAAGTGTGTTAGGTCCTAAATATCTAGAGGTTTATTCCACCAAGAATGGGAGTTAGGTATTTTCCCCCAGTTAGGTACCATGTGGGATTGGATGGCAAGATGGAGTATGTGTGGTATGCTACAAGCGTCGACCAATTTCAATCCATAAGACTAGCAACTACTCTTATTATGGGTGTCGTGGAATGGAGGGAGAGTTATATTAATATGGGTGATAGTGAAAAGACCATGTGAAGTGATAATAGATGACAGAGCGAATATTTCTACACATGGTGCATGTTTGGTAGGTTTTCAACCTCTTATCCAAAGGACTATTGAAATTGTTTTCACTAATGGAAAGAATATTTCTCTTTACTATTTTTTTCTTTGTATTTTTTATTTATTTTGACTGAGCTCTCTAAAGCTATGTATAAATATTGTGCGGGTGCAAGCTCTTTATAGGCTTAGATAATGGTTTTCCCTCTAGAGTAGACAACTGATATGTGCCATAACCAAAGTAAGTTGTGATGACATAAGGTCTTAGCCAATTAGGCTCAAACTTACTACGTTGATCTCATTCTGCCTAGTTTTTAGGATTCTACATTAGTACCAGGTCACCAATGTCAAAATGTCTAACTAGGACCCTCTTGTTGTAACTTCTGCAAAGATGGATCTGATATGCTTGTAAGTGGGTCAGTTATTTTTTTCTTCACTCATTGAGTAATTATAGCTCATGCAACCTAGATATTATGTACTCTTCATCATTGATTAAACCTTTCATGGAGACTTTAAGAGAGGGGACTTTGACCTCAATGGGGAGAATAGCCTCTAAACCAAAGACTAAGGAAAATGGGGTGGTTCCAGTGGGAGTACGAATGCTAGTTAAATATTCCCACAAGGTAGGGTTAAGTTGGATGTGCTAGTCACAACCAACATCATTTAAAGTTTTCTTAAGAATTTTAATGATGGTTTTATTGGATGCCTCAACTTGACCATTTCCCTGCGGGTAGTAGGGAGTGTAAAAATGGTGTTGGATGTGTAATTTTTTGCACAGTTCATGAACATCTTGGTTTTTGAAAGGACGACCATTATCTATGGTTATGGAGTGTGGGAGACCATAGAGAAAAATGATATAATTAAGAATGAAATTTTCAATTTGATTACCGATGATGTAGGTAAGGGGGATGAACTCTACCCATTTGGAAAAGGATTTTGTGGTGGTTATAATGAATTTATGACCATTTGAGGAAGTGGGGTGATTGTTTCCCACAAGGTTGAGTCCCCATTGAGCAAAAGGCCAAGGAAAAGTGATAGGCATTAGCTCCTATGCTGGAGCATGAATGAGGTCACCATGAAATTGACTTTGTCTACATCTTTTGACAAATCAGTATGCCTCCTATTCCATAGTTGGCAAATAGTATCCCAACCACATTATATTTTTAGCTAAGGTAGGACCATTGGAGTGGGCACCACAAATTCCTTCATGAACTTCATGTCAAGTTTTTTGTTCTTTTGTATTATTGAGACATCGAAGTAGGGTATTGTGAAAGGCTCTTTAGTATAAGGTATCCCTGACGATGGTATAACAGGAGGATTTTTGGATAAATTTCTTATGTTGGTTATTGGATAAGTTCTCAAGTAAAATATAGGAATCAAGTTAATTGTAAGTTTTTAGGTACCAAGGTGACTTGGGACCAACAATTTCACAAACCATTTACTATTTTGGGACATCGAAAGTTGGGACCAAAATTTGTTCCACTAAGAAATCATATTGTGACATGTTGTTAGGTATATCCAAAATCGATTTTATAGTTTCCATGTCATCTACTAATTTTTTTTCTATGTGAGGTAATTGGAAAAAGGTGATGTTGACAAAGTAAAGCTTGATTTCATCAACCATTTTCATATAGGGATTCAATTTCTCATCCTTTGTATCATAGTCATCGTTGACATGTATGATGACTAACTGTGAATCTCCGAACACCTGCATGTTTTTTATTTTCCACTTGACCACCATAAGCAATCCCATTAATAGGGCCTCATATTTTGTAATATAATTTTTACAAGGGAATTCTATTCTAAATGATTTTTTTATTGTGTCACCTTGTGGGGTAACAAATATTACCCCAACACATGAGCCATGATTGGTAAAAGAGTCTTCCAAGTACATCTTCCATTCAGTATTTGTCTCAATACATAAAAGTGTCTCATTTAGAAAATCAGTTATGAGAGGATGTTTTGCTTGTGTTGGTGCATATGCTAGTTGATCTGCTATTACTTTTACTTTTATTTCCTTTTCCTCTACATACTATATGTTGTACTCACTAAGGACCATGACCCACTTTGTTAAGCTCCTTGTTAACCCTTCTCTACTAAGAAGGTACTTGAGTGGATTAATTTTTGCTACCAGATTTATTTGGTGGTTCAACATGTAATGCCTTAGCTTTTGTGTTGCAAAGACCACTTCTAGGTAGGCCCATTCAATAGGGGTGTAGTTTATTATGTACCCCACCAAGGTCATACTAATATAATAGATCTCTCTTTCCTTTTCGTCATGGTCATTTTGAGAAAGTAATGCCCCCAGTGTTGTGGTTGTAGATACATATAATATGAGAGGCTTCCCATCTATTGGTGGAATCAACATGGGCAATGTTAGGAGATACTATTTTATCTATTGAAAGGCTTCCTAGTATTTGTTTGTAAATATGAAAGGGATCCCTTTATGTAATAGGTACTGAAACTAATGGAATTTGTCAACGAGTTGAGCTATGAATCTCCTAATAGATTGTGGTATCCCTTGTAATGTCCTTAATTGACTGATGTTCTTTGGTGGAGGCATGTCGATTATGGCTTTTACCTTAGGATCTACCTCTATGCCTCAATGTGAGATTATGTATCCTAATAATTTTTCATATTTGACCCCAAAGACACACTTCTTTGGATTGAGATGGATGTTGTAGGCTTCTAGTCATTGATAAACTTTATCTAACACCTTTATATGATTAGCTCTTGTTAAGGACTTTACTAGGAGTTCATCAACATAATCCTCCATTAAGGTATGCATAAGGTCATGAAATACTCTAGTCATTTCCCACTTGTATGTAGCTCCTACATTTTTCAACCCAAAAGGCATGATGTTCCAACAATAGGCACCCCAAGGACAAGCGAAAGTTGTTTTATGTTGATCTTCTGGAGAAATACATATCTAATTATAATTGGAGAAACCATCCATAAGGGGAATCTCATACCCTACTATACGATCCACAATTATGTCTATGCTAGGAAGAGGAAATTTTTCCTTAGGGCACACCTTGTTTAAATCTCTAAAGTCTGTACATATGCATATTTTCCCATTTAGTTTTATAATAGGCACCAGATTGGAGATCCAGTCTGCATAATCAATAGACTTGATGAAGCCAACATCCAAGAGGTTTTTTAGTTCTATGTTGACCAATAAGGTTATTTGTGGATGCATTTTTCTGAGTTTCTGCTTTACCAGTTTAGCATCTGGATGTAATGGCAAGTGATGTAAGAATAGCTCATGGTATAACCTCGACATGTCTATGTATGACAAAGAAAAATTAATTTTGCATTGTGTGAATAATTCTTGGAAGTTAGGTTTTTTTTTGTTGTCAAGGAAGTTGCTAATAACACTATCTTAGGATCTTCAAGTGTTCCAATGTTGACCTATTTTTTATCTTCAATTAGCATTGGTGATCACTCTTATGTGATGGGGAGAAAGTTCAACCCTCCATCCTTAGGTGCCTCAAAGAGGTTTTCACCTTTAGATACATCCTTTGCTTTTAATTTTTTATGATCAAAGGGAGCCTTATGGTTTTCATGTAAAGACCTTTTGTTTTTCTCTTTATTATTACTTTTGTGATTGGAGGGTGAGATAGTCTCCATGAACTCAGAAAGAGCTACATAAATTTCTTTAGAAAAGATAGATTTATGGTTTCCTCATGGCATTCCTTCTCTTAGTCCCATGAACTCAGAAAGAGCTACATTGTTCTCAAAGGTATCTAAAACAATAGGACCTTGTTGGTCCCAATCAACTAGTTTTGGGTAGACTAGGGAAATGTCATCATTAGTATAGGTAACAATTGAGGTATTTTATCCAATGTTAATGTTCATATAGTCAATTACCCTAGGGCTAGGTGTGTCTAGATCATGTAACATGTTATTGAGTTCGTAAGTGCTACAGGCATAGGATTCCCATTCCTAGTTCTTGGAATAATTTTCATCATAAAATTCATTATCGGAATCCTCTGATGTCTTGATACATTCAAGACCATGTACTTCCTTATCTGAGGGAAATTTGGTTTTAATGGAGCCAATCTTTAGTGGTTTCCACACTAACCCAAGATTCTTCCCAGATTTAGTAAGTACGTAGGGTTCTCTTCTTCTAGTTTTTTTTAAGCCTAACCCACTAGTACCATCATAACCTTTTTCTTGCATCATTGAAAACCCTTTACCATATTGTTGTATTGTAAGTGGTTTCACTTCATCTTTATAAATCCAATATGATATATATTCAATATCTTCCTTTTCAATATCTCCCCATTCTATGAGAATAGTTTTAGAAGGTACATGAATGAGGACTTTAGGTTCTATGTTGGAACACGTTTTTCCATATGTCTTTGATGATTTTGGAATTATGGTAATGAAAAAGGTAGTGTTCATGTTGTATTCTCCACATCCCATATTCGGATCTAGATATCGTTGTTTAAGGATTTATCAGTGGAAGTAGAGGATGTCGAGGTTGATTAATGAGTGGCCTTAGATGTCATATGGAGTGTGGAGGGGTCAATTTACTTGGTTGATTTTGGCATCAAGGCTTCATGATTAAGTGGCACCTGACATTGAGATACTTCTCGTAAGTTAGCACAATACTCAAAGAGATTGGGATCACCTTGGATTATAATCTTGGTTTCATTGTAGGGAAACTTAGGGCATTGATGATACCTAGAAGGAATGGCCTTCATGGCATGAATGCATGGCCAACTGAGGAGAATATTATAGGGTATTTTAAGATCCCATACTTGGAAATTTTTATCCAACATAACTGATCCAACTCGGAGTGGAAATGTTATGGTTCTTGAAAAAGATCGTTCATCATCATCATCATATCAACACATGCTTCAGAGAAACCCAATTCCTTACCCAATTTCAAATTAAAAACATTCAATCCCACTTCATCCTCTATCAAAACTCGTTTGATCATATTTTATGGATGAAAGCCTCAATGTGTAGTGAGTCATTATGGTTCATGTTTTAGGTTGAATAGTATTTATCTGAAAAGCTAACATGGTGAGAGCTTTCCAAGAATCCCAATATAGCTTTAAATTGGGTGATGTCAAGGTTAACAGGGACACTAGTTTCTTTCAACATCATATCTAGGATAGCCCTATGCTTAGGTGATGTTCATACTAGATCGAGTATGGATATTTGTGTTAAGGTTTTTCCTAACTGATCTACCAGGATCAAATGCCCTTTAGCTTGAGATTGTTGAGTAGGTGAAGGGGTAGGTATGGTTATTTGAGTTCTATGAGTGTTTACAAGACACTCTGGGGTCTTCTTGATGATAATGGTGTTGACATGTTCATTTGCAGCTCAAAGATGGAGGATTTTGGAGTGGTTATAGCCCATAGCTTCATAATTGGTCATGTTATTAGTACCTAAACCCAAAGGCTTTCCCTAAACCATGGTATTGAAGAGGATTCTTGTAGATCATGTGATCTTTATTGGAAGTATGTTATTGTTGTCCCTCAATTTTGATTTCCTTTTCTTTGATAAGGTCTTAAATGATATTTTTGAGTTGTCTACAACAGGATGTTTTATGTCCCTTACCTTGGTGGTATTCAGAAAAAGATTTATTATCCCACCATGACGGTTTAAATTCAGAGACATAATTCATAGGTTCTCATGATTGTATGACACCTGATTGAACACATTTCTTCAGTATGGACTCAATGGGTTCTCCAAGGGGAGTGTATTCACATCTAATGTAATGCCTAGATGTTATTTATTGTCCTAGTGCCTGATTGTTTTTCATAGAATTGGTCATTGGTGTAGGGGTTTTTGGTGTATTTGTTGGTGTTCCTGGTCCTCTCAGAGTGAGAATAGGACCAACTTTGTTTAGTTCTTTGGTGTCAACAGCCCCATCATTTGTGACATTTTTGTTTTTAGACCAATACTTATTTTTGTCATTGAACATGTTTTGATTGTTTGTACTCTTAGAGGATTTAAGGGTGTCCTTAGCAACAAGTGATTTCTCAATCATGGTTCCTTTTTTAACTAAGTCTATAAAGTGAGCACAACAATGAGTTTGCAAGGGATCCTTTAAATATTCTAGGAGGTTTTCAACAAACATGTCATGTTCGAAAAACAAGGATAGGCAACTGAGAGGGAGGTGAATCAATTGTTACCAAAATAAAAATTATTCAACATTAATCAAAATTAAATCTTAGATCGGATAATTAACAATGCAAGCATAAATCAATAACACATCAAAGACACATGAACACCAATATTTTATATGTGGAAACCCTGCTAGGGGAAAAACCATGGTGGATGTTATTCCACAAGATTATACCTTGTTAGAAGTATAATGAATAATGAATAACAAATGCACTTGAATTCAGGCACACTACCTAGAGCACACTTCTTAGAGGAAGGCTCACTACCTTACATGCAATTATTAGATTAAATCCATCTGATGAGTTTGAACTGAGAAATTAGCTTCTACAAAAGCTTGATTATAGTTCTAGTTAGGCACACAAAAAAATCTACACATTCTTCGACACTTTGTTGAATCTCTTTCACACTTTTATCTTCTCTTGAATGATTTGACCTTTATTCACACATGTACATCACTTGCACACATCGAGCATTGCCCAAAATGAGGAAAACAACCATTGTTATATATCCACTACGCAGATTTACATCAACTATTCAGTAGGCCTCAATACATGAATAAATCTTGATGTGCACCAACACAAGTCAATCACAACATAGTGAGGATGCAAAAAAACACCTTCGAACATGCCAAACAATAAAATATTAATCCTCATGGATCCACAACATGCTAACACCATCATGTCAGCCAAGAACATGAAAAATGGAGCACACATAAAAAGAATATTTGATCACTAACACTCTGATCAATGTGAACATACAACAAGGATAGAGCACAATCTAGACTCATCCATGAACATTATAGGTACATATGCAACAACTGAAATTACCAAAATTTCATCTTCTTAATCCAAGAACACCTACTACAAAAACTGAATAACTGTAGACACATAGAACTTCATAACTTCCTCAAATATTGATGCAAACATCTAAAACTTTCATTCAACATACTAGAGAGTTTCAACAACAAATCCTTTGAAGTACACCTTCAGATTAACAACTTCTAGCTCTTTCCACCATTTTGACCTTCTCAGCTACGCTAGGTGCCTGCAATATATTTATTATAATTTTCTCAATATCCTCAACATATAGAGCCTTCATAATCACTAGTGCTAATAGTGTTGACATCAATGACAACCACATATCAACAATGAAACCACAACATCCAACAATCTCCCCCTTTGTCATTGATGGCAACACATGATGTGAAAAATATTGCCATCAACCAAACTAGCTCTTCTCCAACAATCTGCCCCTTAGATTGTGCACTATTTTCTTGTTTCCTTCTTCTCCTATGTTTTTCACATTCTTTTTCTCCCCATTTGAAATCAATGGAAAAGGTACACATGCTTTGATCACATATTTGAATCATCTAAATACTCCCCCTAAGTAGCAACCACCACAACATCAATCTAGAATAAGATATAGCTATGAATACGAAAACGGATGCAAAGACCTGCATCTCTTAGTTCTGATCAAGAGGGGAAATCACCCCTAACTTTCCTTTGAGATACTCAAAAGTATCCCTAGGCAATTGCTTAATAAATATGTTTGCAATTTTCTCCTTGGTAGCTATATACTCTAGTCTAACTTCTTTGTCACTTACTTTATCTCTCAAAAAGTGATATTTGATGGATATACGCTTTATCTTTGAATGCAGAACTGGATTCTTAGAAATGTTTATGGCACTTAAATTTTCACAAAATATGTCAATGGGTTATTCATACTAAATTCTGACATCTCTCAACATTTGCTTCATCCACAATACTTTGAGTACAACTATTTTAAGCAGCAATATATTCTACCTCAGCAATAGATTATGAAATTGATTTCTTCTTTTTTCTTAGCCAAGATACCAAGTTTTTCCCTAAGAAGAATGCACCACCACTAGTACTCTTCTTGTCATCCACATCTCTTACCCAATTAGCATTAATTAAAGAGCTCAGGATAAGATCATCAGCCCTAGGATACCAAAGACCAAGATCAATTGTCCCTTTCAAGTATCTGAAAATTATTTTCACAGTAGTCACATGAGACTCTTTAGGATCAGCTTGATATCTAGCAACCATGAATACAACATTCATTATATCTGGCCTAGTCTGAGTCAAATAGAGTAATCCACCAATCATTGACCTATATCTTGTTTGATTTACTTTGGGAGAGTCATCATTTTGTGTAAGTATGCATCCTCTTACCATAGGTGTATGTTGATGGTGGTTTCAAGCACTTCAAAAAACAGGTAATACATAGGTGCATTACCTCTTTTGAAAGACAATCTTTCACAATCAAATTGTAGAACACTATCCCAAGGTCTCTCAGATGTCAGGTCATGATGATGCTTGGAATATTTCAGTTGTTTGATGTGATTTGCTAGAATCACAAGGTGGTCTTACATGGTCAGAGTTGTAGGAGAATTGAGTGAATGAATGGAGTTTTAGGGATCTGGAATTACTATGCTTTGCTACAGGTTCAGGTAGCAGTCTTGGACTCCATTATTTCATCGGATTTTGCTTTACAATGTGCAATGAACCTTAACACAAGTTGTTTCTAGAAAAAGGGAAAAAGAAAAGGTTCAAGGAAGGAGGATGTTTCTTGGACCTAAAACTACCGATGAACAATGATCATGGAGGTTCCTATTGTGGATAGTTTCCTTAAACAAAATTTCACTTAATCAGAATTCTCACAATGTCATGAAATCTGTGCTATCTTCTAAGGACTGTAGATATTCATCATTCATTCGCTATGGGGAGGTGAATAAAGATGAGATTTAATGAGCAACAATGAAATCAAAGTCCAGACTAACTTTGCACAGTCATCTACCTTCAGCAAATGACCAAAAGTATGGACAAGAAAAGCATACACACAACAACAATCTTCAAAACCAGAGATAACATACTAAATCTACCAAATCTAATCTAAGGACATTAGAATGGAAAATTAACTTAAAGCAAAGGTATAACTAAAAGGAAGAGGAATCGTGAAATATATTGAGAAACCCATAAATACACCAGAAAATGATTGTATTTGCTATTATAATTTTTGCAGTATGCCTTTACAACAACTCAACTCTCTTAAAATGAGAGGAGGAGATCCCTATTTATAGCTTCAAAAAGCAAAAGAGTGGCCAAGATTTGATTCTATTGTGTGGCTAGGATTCTCTTTACATTAGGGTTTCACCTACCCCCAAATATATTACATTTATAAATAATTTTTTTTGTTTCTTCCCTATTTCATCATCTAGTGACAACACTATAGCAAATTTGTCTTTTAGCCATTTGCCCTTTGTTGTAGCTATTCTTCAAGGAACTCTTCGTTGATGATGGTATTTCCCTCTCGCTTCTTCAATGTGGCATACTCCATGAAACTTAGGATTAGATATTCAAACTTATCCAACTCCATGATGTCGGATCACAAAATCTGGTAACTCCATTCCTGGGAATTGTTGGCAAGCTTCTTCCAGTCATCATCATACTTAGCAGCATTGTCTTTAAAGAGTTTCAATTGCACAAAGGCTTAGGCAACGAAGCACATGAACTCAGTGGTGACCTCGGTAGACATCCCATCATCCATGATCTTCAAGAAGTAGGGCTTTATATTCTCAGGATTGATCTCAACCGCAGGCTGCTCATACCCAGTCATTAGCTTGAGGTACCGAGCACACTCCTCTCTGGAATCCCTTGCCCATTCAATGTCTGGTGCCATCCGCTCCAAAACTTGCTCAAGCCTTCTCTTTCGGTGATCAAAATCTCGCTTCCACATGTCCACTAGCTAGTGATCATCATCCTTGAAGGCAAGGTCCTTTTCCCAGACATCACTTGGCAATGTGAGTATGGCCTCAATCTTTGGGTAGGTTGCCTTGTACTTCCTTGGGAACCCTTCACAAATCTCCCTTGTGTCCTTGAGTGTTCTCTGAACTTCGAGGAACCTATTTTTGTCCAGACAGCCAAGTTGATGCCCATATTTCCCATATCCAAGACCTGTCGGGACCAGTTTTCCGTAGTCTTTTCCAAGTTACATCTCTTCTCTAGCTTGTTAATCTGTTCTTGGGATAGCAACTGGGGTGGGGCTGATGACATCGTGGGATGCTCATACAGAGATGACCACTGCTGAATATAAACCATTAGATCAGCCACTTGCTCCTTTAGTTCTTCCTTAGAGACCTTATCCTACTGGATAAGGTGCACCACTATGGCGACCAACTCTTGGAGATTCTCAACCTTTTGTTCCCTCGTGGCCACTCCCAAGTCGATGGTGGAGACATTGTAAGTTATAACTTGTTCTCCAACCATCAGTGTTGCTATTTGCACTGCCCTTGATCCCTAGGCATCCATGGTTACTTTTGATCTGACGTTCGGCCTCTTCTCTTTCTTGGTGCTTATTCGTGGTCTGGCCATAATGGCTTCTAGCCTCGCCTTGCGATCATTCAAGGTGGGAGTCTTTTTCTTTAGCTATCTTTGCATCCAATCGGGCACATGGGGTTCTTCCCTTGGTCATTCACTTCGATTCCTATTGTCCTCCTTCTCAAGTTCAATGGTTCTAACAACAAGAGCCTTCTCCTTTATTCCTACATTTTCCTTTCCTTCATCAGGGTCTTGTTCGAACATTTCATGTCTAGCGGTGGACTTAGTGTGCAACTACTCTTTGGGTGAATCTTTCTTTTCAGCATCCCCCTCTTCTTCATTTAGAATATATTGATGTTCCTTGGGGTTCTCCCCTTATTCATCCTCATGGAGGAACACTTCCTTGTCATGCTCTGTGGTTTGGCCATGTCCCTCAGTTGGAGACCTATTACCTCCATCTCTAGAGCAGTAGTCTCCTCTTCTTGTGCAAGCTGATCCTCGGCCTGCTTATCCTCAATTTCCTTGAGCTGCCTAACCCACTCTTCATTGAGCTTGGGATCATTTGACTCTTGGATCAGTTCAGCATCAAGGTCCTCACTACCCTCACTAGAAGACTCATAGGCCACCTCATCAATCTCCCGATGCTCAAACAAGGGATGTTTGTGATATTCAAACTCCTCATCCTCTGGCACCCCCTCAACCTCTAGCTATTGTCATTCAAGCTCATCTGATATTTGCATGGTTGCTTTCATCTTTGGTGATTCAGTAGAGGGGGAGGGAGTTGGAGCATAGGCCATAGCCTGAGCTATCATAGCTTAGACCATCGGATTGGTGAGCATCCCTGAAAGCTCAGATAACATGTTTTGCATGTGCTTTATAAAAGACTCTGGAAGGCTAAGGGCAGGCATCGTAGCAGCAGAAATGGTGGGAAGGGAAGGAGACATAGAGGAAGAGGACATTGGTGAGGTGGTGGTGGATGATGAATCCACATGAATAACTTGCAACACTGGAGGAGTAGGAGCAAGGTGGATGGAGATGTCCACTGTAGGTGGGGAGGAAGCAGAGTCTGCAAGCGAAGCATGAGGGGTAGGGGAAGCGACAGTAGTAGTAGTAATAATGGTAGGAAGGGACCTTGGTGAGCTAGATCCTCCTCTTCTGATCCCAATGGATAGACCTTTGGTTAATAAAGCCATCCCCACGCTACCAGTTGTTTTCCTCCTCTTCTTGGAAGGTTCAGGCTCAAAAGCCTCATAGGCATAGACCTTCAGTTTGGGCTATTGTTCACTAGCCTCCTTTCTTTTCTTGGTATTCACCGATGGTGGGATCTTGGATGTCTCCCCAGTTGCAGCGGTAGCTACTCCACCTTTGGAGCCACTTGGTTCACTTACATGTTCACTTGTAAGTTCATTAAATGTTAAGAGGACCACCTGTTGTTTCAATTGGGCCACCATCTTGTTGATCCATGTGCTTGTTCAGATTTCAACGGGCCTAGTGAGTACACCGATATCATTAAGCTTTGGTTCATTCCAATCAATTGCAGGAAATGACAAGTTGGAAACTGCATTGTAGCTTAGATCGATCACTGTGTCTTCATCCTCCTCAAGCTGGTCAGGGACCGGACACAAGTTTACCCTTCATACATAGATGGCAGTCATGCGCATGTAATGTCGCAACCACACCTCAAGATCATCTTTGCAATTTGTGGAGGTGGGTATATTCACATCCTAGTGCCTTTTGACATGACCATAAGGATCCATTCGTGGTCGCGCTTTGTATTGCTCAAAGTTATATTCGGCTAGCTCTTTTTCTGAATATCCTACACACTAGGAGGTGTGGATCTTATACATCCCTTGACCAAGCTTAATGGGATAGGCTGGGCCTACCAAATTCTTTTCACTCAAGATGCTATGAATGTGTCATAGCTACTGGGTCAACTCCAAGAGAATGATCTGGTCATTTCGGTACCGAGGCAGCTTGTTTCGTCTTTCGGTGAATCCTTGAGTGCGCATGTAGGTGAACTTGGGGAAGTGAATGTACCAGAAGGCATACTACTAAGGAGGGCCCTAGCACTGTGGGATATCCTCCTATGAAAATCCCCTCCTAAGGACCGAATGATGTGAGCGATGAACGCATCGTTCACCCTACAGTAATCCTTCTTAAAATTTTGGAACTGTAGCTGAGGGTACTTGCCATAAGGTTTGAGCTCTAGCCCCGATGGATTGTTGGGCATCATTGTCAATCCCTAATAGTGTCATCGATTAGTGAGGGAATACACCAAATAGGAGTTCATGAAGAACTTGGTGGTCCTCTTCACGGTGGTAAACTGCTCGTGGAAGCAGTCACTGATTATCTCGCCCCAATAGAAGGCAATGCCTTTATCGCAGAGAATCTTCTCTATAAAATAGAACATCCATTCTTGGAAGAAGATTGTGCTGGGGAGGCCCATTACTCGGCTGAGTAGAGTTATGAGGTCATGGTAATCCTCAAAGAAATCGCTACGGAAGAGCTCTTGAGGAAGCTTCCAAGCACTACCTCATTTGTCCTTCAACCAGTACTGGTTGATAAGCTTTTTGCACCCCAATGGGTTCTATTCCCACAACTCTTTGCATTCTTCCATGGTGGGGACCTCCATGCTCTCAAAGGTAGGAATGTGGAAGGTTGTTGTTATACCTGATGGAGACATATCTATAAGTATATTTCTGTCCCGGTCTACTATAGTTCTAGTGTCAGGTTGGTATGCCTCCACGCACGCCATTACTAGCTTTGGGGCAACTAAGGCTAGTGGGAAACCTGTAGCCTTAGCAATTCCACTACTCTTTATTAGCCTTGTGTTTTCTATTTTGGGGTTCATTCTGACCCTCTGCGTGAATTCATCAACATCGACCTGTCCGATGTTGGTATCCATAACATCCCTCCAAAGGGTAGTGATCCTAGATTGTATAGGGACACCTTGGAACTTATACTTCATCAGGTCTTTGTCTTCCTTGCCTCTTGGTGGCTTCGATGTTCTTTTCCCTTTCTTGGAGGCACCGGAAGTCTCTGCACGGAATTCCATAAATCTTGCACAAAAGACATGAATTAGTAACAATAAACTTGACAAATTGGCCACCGACAAGTCCCTACATGTCAAGATTAGTTCTATAATCATAATTCACATTCACTAAGCATTTAAACCTGATACTTCATCATTAGAAAGTAGTGCAAACAATCTGGACTTCCAAGGCCGGAATTCCCTTGGCAGAATGTCGTTGGAAAGGGAAAAATGAGGATGGAATTCCCAAGGGCACTTCCCAAGGTTGGATTTGGGGATTTGAGGGTGGATGTGAAAGAAAACCTAATTTTAGCAAGTGGGTCAAAATCCATTTTTGATTTGGAGGTCATTTGATCCTTCATTTGGGAGCTCAGGTATCATCTACAAGAAAGCCTTTTGAAACGATGCAGAGGACACGGAATTCCAGTCATCAGAATTCAGGTCTCAGATTGTAGTCACCAGGAAGCAGTTACAGGTCAACCATTGGGAACGGCAAAATGGAAGTGGAAATCCAAGGAAGGAAATCTGGAAGATAGTTCCTAGAAGCAGTCGGAGGGTTCAGGACAGTCAGACGGCGAATAGAGTACCAGGACCTGGGGGTCGGGAAGTTGTCCCAAATTCGCTGATAGAACGGTGCCGGTGGAGCAGAATCCCAAGAGGGGAATTCTGGTGTTCAGAATCTGGAAGAAGCTCAGAGAAGAGATTTTTCCTGAATTTCATTTCGGCGAGTAGCGAACCGGAGTCCGAGAGCCGGGAAGGTGCTCGGGCGAGGCCATTTGGAATGGCAATGATGCAATGGAATCCCAGGATGGGAATTCCGAAGGTCGGAGTCCGATGAGGGAAAATTGGTCGAAGGTTCTGCTTGGAAGCTAGAAGACTTGTGCGGTCGGGAACCGAGGTTCAGAAAGCTGCTCGAGGATGACTCTCGAAACGGAATTCCAAGAACCGAATTCCAAGGACCGAATCCTGGGGCTGGATTGAATTTTGGCAAGTTTACGATCTTTCAAGTTTCAGATGAACTTCGAGGGTTCGGCATCCGGAGGTCGGGAAGACACTCGAGAAAGGTCGTATAAAGCAGCGATGATGCAATGGAATCCCGGGAGGGGAATTCCGGAGGTTGGAGTCTGATGAGGATTATGCCATCTGAAGAAATTTGAAGAAAAGGAGTAGTGGACGGCCACGCGAAGACCCGGGCCTGGGAGACGTCGACACTGTTCTGAAGAACGGTCGTGGCATGGCGAAGCTCCGGATTGAATTTCCAGTCGCTTAGCGATTGATTTTTTAATTTTCTAAAAGGTGGGTTTTGAGCGGAGGGTATAGATTTACTTAATTTCAGTTCAATTTTATATTTTACCTTCATCAAAACATATAATTTCATAAAACAAAGGGGGAGGGCGTGCAGACGGCAAACCTACCTCGAAATCCCAAAGAGCAAATTATCGAATGCATGGAGGACGTCGGAAAAGTGCTCGGACTGTAGGGCAAAAAATACTTGGATGTCGGGAGTTCTCCAACTTTCTCTATCACTCAAACAATTGACAATGGCGGGTGGAAAATTTGCTTTTATAGCCATATCCACCATTAATACAACATTGAATTCCTTCGTACGGTGGCAAGTGGAGTTGGTAGGTTGAAAAACGTAGTCGACGATGGGAGGTCTAAAGTCCGGTGGTTAGGAAGACATCCCACCACGATTGTCAAAACAACAAACCTTGATAGGAAACCCGAAAGGGGAAACCCGGAAGGGGAAACCCAAAAATTGCCACAGACGCCAGAACGGCATTTTGACAAGGAAAACCCGAGTTAACATGAGACTTAGCAATTTTTAAAGGGGGTGACTTTGGTCAAGCTTAAAATATGGCATTGGGAAATGTGCTGACCCTTTGGGGCACAAAATTGGGTACGCAAAACAAGGTAGAACAAAAGGGATTTGACGATCAAAAGGAGGGAAGAGAGGGTCCCTATTCCGAACGGGGAGTGTGTGCAAAAGGAACAACAGTGTATCAATTGGATTTGAATCTTCCATGCCAAACTTTTTCAATAGCTCTTTCACATATTTAGACTGAGATACAAAAATTCCATCATCTAACTGGGTGATTTTCAATCCTAAAAACAATTCCAACTCTCCTATCATTGACATTACAAACTCACTTTTCATTTCATCAGAAAACTTCATACACAAATCATCATTACCTTCAAAAATAATTTCATCAACAAAGACTTCAATGATCAATTGTTTATTGTGATCCAACTTGAAATATAGATTATTGTCAGCGATACCTTTATTGAATCCAAGTTTCAACAAGTATTTATCCAATCTAACATACCAAGCTCTAGGAGCTTGCTTGATTTTGTATAGAGATTTCTTCAATTAGCATACCATGTCCTTTTCATCAGTCAATTGAAATCCATCTGGTTTTTCAATATAGACTTCATCTTCTAGCTCACCATTTGGAAATTTTGACTTTACATCCATCTGATAGACTTTGTAATTCTTGAAAGTAGCATAAGAAATAAATAATCTTATAACTTCAATTCTAGCAATAGGGGAAAAATTTTCTTTAAAATCAATACCTTCCATCTATGAGTACCCTTTGCAAACTAGTCTTTCTTTGTTTCTGACCACTTCACCTTGCTCATTCATCTTATTCTGAAACACCCATTTGGTTCCAATCACATTTTTGTTTTGAGGTCCAGGAACAAGATACCATGTATCATTTTTCTCTATCTGCATTGATTCTTCTTTCATGGCTTCCATCCAATATTCATCTTTGCATTCTTCATTGATACTGCTAGGCTTAGTTGTGGAAATTAGACAGTACTTTTCCAAAATTCTTCTTTTAGTTTGCACACCTTTTCTCTTATCTCCTATGATATGACTATTAGAGAGATTTTTCCTTACATACTTGTGAGTTTTAGGATTTTCTCTGACTTCTTATTCTTGTGTTCTTTCTTCTGCACTTTTGCTTGTTTCCACTTCCTAATTCTCTTGGTTCACCAGAACAATCTGAAGTTGATTTTGTGTCTAAAAATTATTTCCATTATTGGTATTATCATTTTGATCATCCGAATCATATCCACTACATCTGGATGGTCTAACAATATCTTCATCAACTTTGACATTTTCACTTTCAACCATTTTCTTCAACCTTTTATTATAGCACCAGTAAGCTTTGGTTTTAGTAGAGTAACCCAAAAATATTCCTTCATCACTTCTAGCATCAAACTTTCCTATATCATCAACTCTCTTGATGTAACATTTTTTTCCAAAAAATTTGAAATACTTGATAGTAGGCTTTTAACTAAATCATAGCTCAAAAGGTGTCTTACCAGAATTACTGTTGACATTCACCCTACTAATGGTGTACATAGTAATAATTATAGCTTCTCTCCAATAGAAGTGAGGAACATTTTCTTCTAGCATCATGGTTCTAGTCATGTCTAGAACAGTTCTATTTTTTCTTTCAACAACTCCATTTTGTTGAGGGGTTTTGGGAGCAAATAGATGTCTTAGGATTCCATACTCTTCATAGAAAGAATTGAATTCCCAGGAAGTGAATTCACTACCTCTGTTTGATGTTAGGCATTTGATCTTTTGACCTATCTCATTTTCGACCATAGATTTAAAGCTTTTGAACTTTTCTAATGCTTCATTTTTTTCTCTTAAGAAAGCAAGCCATATCATTCTAGAATAATCATCAATGAGCAACATAAAATACCTTTCACCTTGTACGATTTTGATTCTGGATGGACCACATAAATTAGTATGTATCAAATCTAGTACTCCATTATAGCTATATTGTTTGCTCCAAAAATAATTTCTTGTTTTCTTTCCCATCTGACACTCCTTGCACATAGTGCTAGTAGGCTTCACTAACCTAGGAAGGTCTCTGAATAATTGAGTAGAGATTATCTTGATAATGTTATCAAATTTCACATGACACAATCTCATATGCCATAATCAACTTACATAAATTTGAGAAATTAAACAAATTTCATTAGCATCACTCAAATGAAAGATATTACCTTTTGTATTTATACCTGAAACAATCATTTTTCCAGAAGTTCCCCTTATTCTACACTTACCATCCTTGAATTGAATATTGTAACTCTTTTCTACCATTTGTCCAACACTTAAAAAATTATTCTTTAATCCTTATACATAAAGAACATCATCAGTATTGTGCTTACCACCAAAATAAATAATTCCTTTTCCATGAATCACACCAGAAGTGTTGTCTCCAAATCTTACAACACCACCATCATAATCTTCCAAGCTTACAAACTTTCTTTTGTCACCAGTCATATGATGTCAGCATCCATTGTCAATTAACCACTCATCCTTTTCTTCATTTTTTGTTGCAAGATATTTCTCAACATTCACATTAATAGTAGATTCAGTGGACACCTGACCATTTTCCTTGGTAGCAATGAATACCCATTCATCTTCATTTCTAGTTTCTTTATCAAATTCTTCATCAGTTACACCTTCTTTAGCATAATAGCATTTCCTTTGAAATCTATTCTTCTCAAGTTTATACTTAGAAACTCTTTAAGGACATCTAGATGCAAAATGAGCTATTTTACTACAAGAAAAGCATTGGATAGGTAACTTTCCTTTGTACTTACCATGACCTTGGGCTTATATTTTCACAATCAATGCTTCCATTTCTTCTAATTATTTTTCTTCATCTTCATATTTTAATGTCCTTTTGGAACTCTCACCCAGAGTGTATCTCTGTTGGATTTTTCTAAATACAATAGCTTTGAATGCAGACTCGGTCTTAGGAGTATATTCACCAAATTCACTTAACTCAAAGGCATCAAGTTTTCCAATCAGAATGTCTCTTGTCACATTTTTCACTATCCTGAGTTCATCAATAGCATGAGCTCTTGTTTTGTAGGAGGGAGGCACATATCTAAGTATTTTAGCCACAATTTCTTCTTCATCCAAGGTTCCACTGGTACATCTAATGATCATCACCAGTTCATTTATCTTTTGAGAAAAAGAGAGGGTGTTCTTATCTTAACTCATCTTCATGTCTTTCCACTTTCCTTTTAAAATTTTTAGCTTAGCACTTTTCACTAGTGCATCTCCTTCATACAATATTTCCAACTTTTTCCAAATCTGATATGCAGTCTTCAATCCTAACACATTTTTCATCTCCAAATTTTTCAAAGCACTCAACAATGCTTCAATAGCCCTAGTATTGTCTTTTTCTTGCTTGATCTCATCTTCTAAGGACAAACCATTGAGGAATAGTGTATGCACTCTATGTGATCTTCCAGAAAGGTTCTGCAATGAACTTAAAATGACACTCCATTCTAACTTTCCATAAAGAGTAATTTGTACCATCTAATTTGAGACTATCTTTCTTGTATCATGCCATCTCGTATCACCTCAAGTTGCTAGGCTTCTTCAGAGGAACTAGCTTCGATACCAATTTTTGGCAAAACAAGGATAGACAACCGAGAGGGGGGTTGAATCAATTGTTACAAAAATAAAACTTATTCAACATTAATCAACCTTAAATATCAGATTTGATAATTAACAGTGCAAGAATAAATCAATAACACATCAAAGACGCATGAACACCAATATTTTATACGTGGAAACCTTGTTAAGGGAAAAACCATGGTGGATGTTAGTCCATAAGATTATACCCTATTAGAAGTATAATGAAGAATGAATAAGGAATGCACTTGCTTTCAGGAACACTGCCTAGAGCACACTGCTCTAAGGAAGTCTCATTTCCTTACATACAATAATCAGATTAAATCCATCTGATGAGTTTGAACTGAGAAATTAGATTCTACAAAAACCCGATTATAGTTTCTACTAGGCACACAAAAACTTCTACACACTTTTCCACACTCTACTCTGCTCTTGAATTATTTGACCTTTATTTTCACATGTACATCACTTGCACACATCGAGAATTGCCCCAAAATGAGGAAAAACACCATTTTTATATATTCGCTACATGGATTTATATCAACTATTCAGTCGACCACAAATAAAGAATAAATTACAATTGTTGGCCTCAATACATGAATAAATCTTGATGCACACCAACAAAAGTAGGTCACAACATAGTGAGGACCCAAACAAACACCTTTGAACATGTGAAACAATAAAATATTAATACTCATGGATCCACAACACGCTAACACCATCATGTCGGCCAAGAACATGAAAACTCGAGCACACATCGGAAAAATCTTCAATCACAAACACTCTGATCAATGTAAATGTATAGCAAGGATAGAGAATGATCTAGAATCATCCATGAATGTCACAGGTACATGCACAACAACTAAAATTACTAGAATTCCATCATCTTCATCCAATAACACCTACTACAGAAACTGAATAACTGTAGACACATAGAACTTCATAACTTCCTCAAATATTGATGCGAACCTATGAAACTTTTGGAAAACATACTAGAAATTTTCACCAACAAACCCTTTGAAGAACACCATCAGATTATCAACTTACAACTCTTTCCACCATTCTGACCTTCTTAGCTTCATTGGCTGCCTGCAATATATTTATTACAATTTTCTCAATATCCTCGACACATACAACCTTCAGAATCACAAATGATAATAGTGTTGACATAAATGACAAAAACATATCAGCAATACAACCACAACATCCAACATTTCCACCTTTTTTTTCTCAGGGATCCCTATCTGACAACGGCTTTCCAAGTTTCTCCATCTCTAGAAATATTTGATAAAGGAATCTTTGTATTCTTGTTTTGAAGTACACAAAGTGGCTAATGTGATATTGTTTTCAATGTTAAAGGCATAGTTTTCCAAACATTTATTGGTTAACTTAGACCATGTACATATGCCTCCAGGTAATCATGAAAACTACTCAAGTGCAGGCCCTGCAAGAGTTCTAGGGAATAACCTCATTAGGTATGTATGCTCTAATGCAATATCAACACAAGTTGTGTTGAAATCTCTGATGTGTTCTATCAGATTACATGTCCCTCTGTACTTTGAAAATTTTAGGATTTTGTAATTTTGGGGAAATGGCAGCATGTAGATAGTCCTGTCAAAGGGATAGAGATGCAAGTCTTGCATTTTGTAAGATTTCTTTTTTGTAAGGCAAGAATTTGCATAGTTAAGGCATCCACCTATGGGTTTGATGTGTAACTCATGTTTTTGGGTACCCCCTATTGTGTAGATTCATGATAGTTGTATTGACGCATATGTTGGTATAACTGAGGTATTTGTATATATGAAGGATTCATGTTGGGTTGTCCTTGTATGTTCTGACCTCTAGGTTGTGCATGGATACCTTGTTGTGGTGTGTTTGATGAAAAGATATTTTTTTGAAATCTTGGTTGTGTTATGTTCACCTAAGGCGATGTATGTGTACACTATTGTCCCTGTAGAGTAGTGTTTTGAGGGATACCATGAATATATGTGGTAATCTATACATTAACCATAGGTGTGGGTCTTGAACTTGAGACTCTTATTCTTTTCCATCCACTAGGATTTTTTAAAGAGGTATTCATTGTGTTTGTTGAGGTCACAAATGGGTTAGTGCCTATTGGTTTGGTTATAGAATTTATTACAAGGACTGATGTCGATTGTGTCGTAGCCTGTGTCATGGAAGATGAAACAAATGAGGATATTGGGGTAGTTTGAATCATAGATGCACTTTGTGTAGCTCCCCTTGAAGGTATATTGAGATTTACTTGAGGTGTAACGTTCTATGTGGTACATTTTGTAGTTCTTGTTTTTGGTTTGAGACATTTATAGGTGAAGGTACCACCTTTGGTATGTTTATGTCAAAACCAGGTGGTAATTTGACCCCATCCTCTATTAGTTTAGCTAGAAATTTTTTAGGGTCAAGCATGATGAGTTCATCAAAAAAGACCTCGAGATCCTAGGTTGCTACCTCAATTTCCTCAACCATGATATGACCTTGGGCATCTCTCAGGATGAAATTTTCAAATGGGTTACCATATGGATTAGATTTTGTAGGTTTCCATTAGGGTTGACCCAATGTGTGCAGTATTGGTATTGTCCTGAGGAGGGCTATTACTGAGGTTCAATCCGCTAGTGGGATTGAAAAGGTCATCTCGTTGTCATGGATGATCCATTTCTAATTGTCTCTTTTGTAATCTAGTTCGGACCATAAGTTAGACTTTCTCAAAGGAAGATGATGTCTAAGATGACAATATCTAGGATATGAAAGTTAATCTATGTTTTTGGTATTTTCTTGGTATAAATTATGACATGTGAAATCTAAGGTATAATGCAAACTATATGTCAACAACTAAGGGATTAATCGCTAACCGGGCATGTTTGATACAGGGTTTCAACTAGAATTTTCAATGATGTTGGAGGATTAATACTAGAAAGACTAAATGATGGGTTGACTGGGTGGATTTCAAACAAGATTGATGAGTTTGATAAATTCCACTAAGAGGATAAAGGATAAATTGTAAAATGATATGTCATGGGCAATCATATTTGAATCAATGTTTTCAATCAAGGTAAGACAGTTTATCTACCCTAAGGTCTAGAATGTATTATGTACAAGGATTTTACCTAAGTATTCTAAAGATGATCTAAGTAATGCAATTATGACACTATTTAGGAAAACTAAGGATGAACCAAAATATGAGAAAATTGTAGGTCTGAATCAAGTTTATAGTAGAGAGAAAGTTAGATAATGAAATCCTACAGTAAATCTTCTAAGTTTTTTGTTGGTTGATTGAAATATTTTATGTGTCAAGAATATGTGTCATTCAAGACTGCAAATGTGGTGCAATAGATCAAGTGCGTCACAAAAAATCACAGCTGTAGTTTACAGTTTTAGATGCATTTCTAGAGTTCCTAGATGTGGTTTAAAATGTCAAATGTGTTACTGGTTTCATCAATTGTGACTTAGTATATCAGGTGTGTTGCAGTTTTGAACAGTTGCAACTCAAAATGTTAGATGTGATTTTTTGTGTGACAGATGCATTGAACAGTGACCTGGTCCTAGGTTTGACAAATTTTTAACTTGTTTAGACTCAAATTTTTGGATGTTTTCATTCGATAAGATCTGATTGAACACACACATAAGACATGCCAAGTAGAGTGTTTGAAATAAATAAACAGACAATTTCAATCCTATGGCTAGCAATGACAATATATGTTGGATTCCCACTTGGATTTCTCCAGCTGCCCTTATTTAGAGTGGATGGTTAGAATCTTGGCCACACTGGCTCTCCCTTATAATGTACTCACTTCGTAGGTCAACTAATCTTCAAGTTCTCATGAAGCTCCCATGAAAAATCCTTAATCTATACTAAGAACCACAAGTATGTGGGACGACTTCAAAGTTTCGACATCCTCTGCCAACAGATAGAAGGTTTTTGGTAATCTAAATAAAAGAAACCTCCTACTTATAAATAAAAGTTTTTTAATTAGGACACCCATTCCAGTGGTTATACATGAGACAGGATTAGCTTCAATAAGGAGGTTTCCCAGCCTGTAGAGGTTACACTCTATAGGTTTTAACACACCACACAAACACTAAGGGAATCACTTGTCTATATAACACATCCACACCTGTAATGCTACAAATTTCCAATAGAATTCAAATTTATACATCGATCAGGAGTAGCTTGGTTTTAGCTCATTTTTGGTTGATTCCTTCCCTTGGGGTGAGAAATTTTTCCCACCAAGGTAGGCCCTCTAATATGTAAACATAAAAGTGGATGATTTTGGCATTCTGATCACTGAGGTTTCCCAAAGTGAGAGCATATGATCCTACCAACCTTCCCAAGCACAAAAGACATTGATAAATCCAACCTAGTTAAATAAAAACTTATATGTGAAGACTCAAAATAGGATTAATTAACCATCTAATTAATAAAATAAAATAATATCTGAATATTCAAAAACATGAAAGAAAGCATGATAAAATGGATTTTGAAAATTATTTCTTCGACAGTTGTCCTGCAAAACCACACATTAGAAGTTTTTTTGTTTGTCTTCCATCAAACGTCCTACAAAACCATAGATTCATAGTTTGTATGTTTGTTTTCTAATAAATCATCCTATAAAAACTCAGTTATCTCCACCTGATCACACATTGCAAACTTTGAATTAGTCATAAAAAACCTTAATCATAAAAATCAAAACTCAAAATTTTAGAAATCAGAAAATTCATTTTTACCAGTCAGATGCGTCATAGTTTTACCAGGAAGATATTTCGTAATAAACCATAGATGCATTGTGGAAATTCAAGTGCATTTTTTCCCTCTTAAGATGTGTTTCATTATGTTAGATGTGTCATTTCATGCTTTAGATGCGTTGATCCGTACTTGTACCTGCAAAAAATGAAATTTTGTATGAATTTTCCTAAAGCCTATTGCTTCATGTCGGGTTCACCAAATGTAATAAAGGAAAATAAATAGCATAAAAATAGAAACAACCATGAATTTCCTATATTATTCTAATATCCCAAATCAATAATGATGTGCATATGATATAAAGGAACTCAATAAATAAAAAATTATACCATGTAATACCCATGCTTGCTTGACTCATCTTGATTATTTTTCTCAGCCTTGATTTAAATCACTTAAATTACCCTCAGATCATGAGTATGCAATACTCACCTATAAATATTTTGATAGAAAAAATTCAAAGATTTTGGTTACCAAAAATAGAGTCGAAAAGCTTATTTTATAGAAGTCTCATAGATTCGACGGTTAAGATTGATTTGATTTGAATGGTTCAAATCATGTGTGAGGACCTGATTGCACACTTCGATTGAATAGTTAAGTGATTTGATCGATTCATTTCAAGAGGTATAATTGAGAGAGTATGTGAGTCACGAGGAGGTGATAGATCCAATTTAGTGAGTGATCTAAAAGAAAGTGTTAGTCAGAAAGAGGTAATAGATCAATTCAGTGAGTGAACTGAGAGAGAATTATGCATGAGATATTTACTTGAGATATAAGAGATATGTGCTCAAAATAAAATAATTAATTATTAAATTAGTTCATTTCTTTAGTGGAGAAAGTGTGTGCACATAATCAAATAGTTGAGTGAACTATTTGATTTATGAAAGAACTTTAAATGAGAAGATAGAATTATTAAATTAAATAAACGGTCATTTATTTAATTAAATGTGGGAAAAGATGATTTAATTTGAATGACTTAATTAAATAAATTTAGAAAATTTATTCAATTAATTAGAATAATAGATTAGATTAATTAGATGGTGTGTAATTAAATAAATTTGGAAAACTTATTTAATTAGCTAAAAGAAGATAATGAGGTTAATTTAAATGGTATGTAACTAAATAAATTCAGGAAACTTATTTAATTAACTAAAAGAAGAATAGTGAATTAAATGGCGTAATTAAACAAATTAATGTAACTTATTTAATTAATCAAAATAATGGGTTAGAATTAATTAGTGACGTAATTAAGATAAATTAATGTAATTTACTTAATTAATCAATTTTAGAGCAATAATAAAATGAATTAATTAAATGGTTAGGACTATTTAATTAATTAGAGGAATTTGAATGTTAAGTCATAATTAAACTAATAAGATCATTTAATCATCTCATGGGTATCTTGAATAAATGATAAAAAAATGTAGTCACAGGCCTAAGCCATTTTTCTGTGTCTATAGAAAAAAATTGTCCTACATAGGACCCTTTTAGATCATATCCTCCACAACCCTTGTCATATATTTAGACCTTAATTTTGGGAATGGAATCATGTGTATTGGATGATGAGGAATATATAGATCAATTGATATTAGACGAGGATGAGGTGATGTCATTGTTAAGTACTTGGTGGATTTTTTGGTATTTTTATTTTATGTTTTGTAAAAATTGGAAAGGGAAACTTTCCCTATAAATGGTTAACTTAGTTTCATTATAGGGAAACTTTATGAATTGGTGGTAAGTGGATGGAACATCCTACATAATATGTATCCATGGGAAACCTAGAAGAGATTTTTAGGGGAGATCAAGGTTAAATACTTGATAGTTATTTCTCCAATTGTAGAACCAAATTGAATAGGTAGCTTGATTATCCCTATGAATTCATGCTCAACACCATCATATGATTTTATTGTAATTAATTTGTGTTTCTCTATGAGCCCATCAAAGTATCTCAATTATTTTAAAATATTTAGTGTACAAATGTTTAATATTTCCCCACCATCTATGAGGACCTATTTGATTTTGTGCTTATATACATAGACTTCTAGGTATAATGCTTGGTTATCATATGAAGTGGTAAGGTATTTTATATGAATACAATGTGATGATTTGATGTAAGGTATCCTACTATATCTTGAAAGTGTTAAATATTTTTGGTAGGAACAAATAATTCCTGAAGTGATTTTTTGAGGACTTCCTTATGTGCAACAGATATATGGAGGAGTTTTAAGATATAAATCTAGGTTGGTATTTTTCTTTATATTTTTTATAAGGTTATATTTATATGGTAAAAGGGATTCTTGTGGGGCTCCTTGGAGAGTAAAATTTCCATTTCATGTGGTAACTACACATTCAAGAGTTTTTTCTGGGAGGGTAATAGTGCCAATGTGGTAATAAACTTATTTAATATGTCCCACTATGAAATCATATGAATAGTTGACATTGTTATAGCTCTTTCCCTTACTGGAATCATTTTTTCTTTTCATGGTCAATAATTGGATCCCTATGAATATCAAGATCATTACTGGTAGAATATAAGATGGTTGTTTATGTTTACATCCCCTTGATCAATAAGATCTTGAATGTTATTTTTCAACTTCATGTAGCTATGTGTCATGAATTTTTGTTCTATGGTAATCATAATAGTTATTTTATTGTACCATGAAGGTTTGAATCATGGTTCATCATATTTTATTTTCTCATGAAGTGTAATGAGATTGGTTTGGACTAGTTTTTTCAATACAAAATCAATTGGCTATCCTAGGGGAGTGTATTTTCATCTAGGATTTTTTTTGTCTATTAAAAGAATGATAATTTTATCATTGATGATGTTGGAAACATGAACATTACATTGCTTTCATTTATGTCAACATTGTATTCGGATATGAATATAATGATGTGAACCATTATATTCGGCTCTAACATGGTTTGGATATTTTTTAGAAGACATATTTGCTAAGAGGTTTGGTCCAATAAAGTTGGTTAAAATGAGAAATTAACTAAGTGTCAATACTAATGATTCAATGTAACAATGCTTCAATTTATAGGTCTGCAGTAGTCCACAAATAAAGGTTTCACTTTGCACTTATAACATTATCTTGGTGGATGTCATATGTATCTAATTCTAATATTTCATCATGTTTTGACAATTGGATTGAAAGTTATGAGTAAGAAAATTTTGGCCTCGAAAATTATAGTTATTCTCTATACAGTGTAGTGTGGGAGATTTTGTACTCCTACACGGGTGAGTATTTTTCTTTGAGTTTTTGAGGATAAGTTTTCAGATGGTAATAGAGTATGAATTCTATTTGGAATTAAATTTTGAGGTCCACATGTTAAGATGTGGATACATAGTTGAAGGTTTCTATTTTTAGGTCTTATGTCATGCCAACCTAACATGTTTGATGTTGTGTGAAGGTTAAATAAGTATTGTAGTCTTATGTGGGATAAATTATAGTTTCGTACTGACCTATTTAAAATTTGAGTTTCGTACCTTGGTGTGAAGTGTGTATGAAATTTTTGGAGCCAACAAGTTATATTTTGAGTACTATATTTAATTAGCCTGACCTAATTGATGTTAGAGTTGATGTAGATATATATGTTATAAATTTTCATTGTCTTGAGGTATAAAATGATTATATGATGTATGATGAAAAGATTCTAAATGTGAATATTACCAAAGTAGTGCGAATTTAAGTTATGAATGTTGAGTAGAAGATTGAAGTGATGTGAATGTGTAGGAAAGAAAAGTTTTAGATCCAAATTAGATGAAGTGTGTAAAATCAATTTATTGAGCTTCATTGGAAATCTATTTCATACATATGATATATGCAATTGTAACAATTTAAAATAGGCTATGAGCCACAATATCTCTTCAATATTTTTCTCTATGGACAGTGATTCCACCTATAGTGAGCACTTCTATAAATATATTATAACTAGTTATAATATATTGTGATGTAATCCTCGCCTTAGTTTTTCCCATTTTGGGTTTTCCACATAAAAATCTTAGTGTTCATGTGTTATTTGGTGTTGTTAATGTTTCATTATTTATTTATTTATTAAATTTGAATATGCTTTGGTGATTGGATGTTTAATGTTTGAATGGTTTAATAGAATATTGATTCACCCCCCTCTTAGTATTTTGGATGTTCAACAATTGGTATCACAGCTTGGTTCCTTGGAAGATTCTTAACTGCCTTGGGAAGATCTTGGAGGTTGAACACATGGGTGATAGGAAATTTTAAGGAAGCTAAGGTAGCAAAAAACCTTCCTACGCTAACCTTGAGAGGAGAATAATGCAAAAAAATATATATATCTTTAAGAGTTACAAAAACTTAAACAAAAATAAACACAAATATCATGCATACCACAACACAATGATTTACATGGAGAAAACCCTTTCGGGAGAAAAACCCCACACTCCAAAAGCCACTTAATATACTATTCAGAAATCAAAAGATTACAATATACTTGCAGAGAAAGCTTACAATAGGAGTATCACCACCAGAGATCAAAAGACACCACGAACGTTATCAAACTCTCAAAACACACATTTTTTACATACATCCCACCCACTTATAACAAGGTTTTTGGAACCTTCTAGAATTAGGGTTTTATAAGGTCATTTTTTATTTGACGTGTTAACAAAAAACCTTTACATGTCAATGATATAAAAACTTGATGTTTCAACAAGAAAAAACCTTGATGTGTCAATAGGAAAAAACCTTGACGTGATAGCGAAATTTTTTTTTTTGGGAAATGCCTTGAACCCCACGTCTTGCTACGAGTGTACAATATTTACATGATCAGTCACCACTTATCAACAATAAATCATATATAATTGCAAGGTTGAGACACATTTTCCCAACAAATCTCCCTCTTATTAAATACCTTGCAAGGAGAATGAAAGGGTGTCATCATCATCTCTAATTTCTAGGGGCCAAAAGGCCCATAGTCTCTAAAATTATTTGTGCTCATAGGCTTAGTTAAAGAATCAATAAAATTCATCAAAGTATCTACCTTAACTAGCTCACCTTGCCATCTTCGACCATATCTCTAAAAAAATTATACTGTACATCAATGTGTTTGGCCCTAGCATGAAATGATAGTTTCTTGGCTAGACATATCGCACTCTGACTATCACAATAAATTATCACTACACCTTGTTTTATTCCAATATTTGAACACAGTCTCTTAATCCAAATGGTTTGTTTAAAAGCATGAGTAGTTGTCATATAGTTTTCTTTAGTAGTGGAAAAAGAAACCACATCCTTTCTCTTACTCATCCAGCTAATTGTACCACCAAATAAAGTAAAAACATAAGAACTAGTGGATTTTCTACTATCAACATCACTTTCCCAGTTTGAATCCACATAACCATGAATATCAAGGGAAATCTTGTCTTGAGTCATATTACTATGATAACATAAGGAATAATCTGAGGTACCACACAAATATCTGAAGATTTTTTTAACTACATCTCAATGAACTATACTAGGATTAGACATATATCTGGAAAGAACTCCCACTACTTGGGAAATGTCTAGTCTAGTACAAACCATATCATACATAAAACTCCCAACTACACTCTAGTAAGGAACTCTACTCATGTCCTTCATCTCTGATGGAGATATCAGACAATTTGAAATAGATAACTTTATTCCAACTGAAATAGGAACACACAATGGTCTAAAAATATTGCATATCAAACCTTTGTAAAATTGAGTTGACATACTTTCTTTAGCCAAGCCATAGCTTTTTGTTCACTCTATCTCTTTTAATTTCCATCCTAAGAATGTGTTTAGCTGCACCAAGAAATTTCATTTCAAATTTACCACCAAGTTAAGATTCTAGTTATAAAATAATACCTTTCCCTCTACCAATAAATAGCATATCATCATCATATAATGAAATAAATAGGAAATGCTCAAATCCCAAACACAACACATATGTATCAGTTTTTTGGCACCACATCCTAGGACTCTATTTTAAACCATACAAAGATTTCTTCAATTTTCAAACCAACTTACTTTTACCTTTCACCACATAGTGCTCTGGTTGTGTCATATAAATATCCTCCTCCAAATCACCATAAAAGAAAGCAGTTTTCACATCCATTTGCTCAACCTCTAAATCATAAGCAACAACAATAGAAAGAAAAAAACTAGTGGATGTCATTTTCGCAATAGGAGAAAATATCTCACCATAATCAGCACCCTCAACTTGAGAGTAACCCTTCAAAACCAACCATGATTTGTACTTCTCAATACCTCCATCTGAACCAATCTTTTTCTTGAACACCCATTTACAACCAATGAGTTTTCATCCTTCAGGCAATGGTACAAGATCCCATGTATCATTCTTTTTCCAAGATGCCATTTCTTCATACATATCAATCTTCCAAGATATTGCATCATTCATACCTAGTGCCTCTTCTACAAATCTAGGTTCATCCATCTTAGTATTCAAAGTAAAAATACATCTCCAAAAAGATGTATTTTTGGAGGTTCATCCTCCTCTTCTAAAGACCCAAAGCTAGATGAGCTCTCCTAAACTTCTTGTCTTTCCTTAGGCCTCGATTCAACTTTCTCAGGTGTAGAAGGAAATTGAATCACATCTTCTTGTTTACTTTGTTCTAGCTGCAATGTAATAGAACAAGGTTTATTTTATCTAAAAATAACACTTCTACTGTGTATAAACTTCTATGCAACATGATCCCAAAGATTGTATCCTTTCACACCATAACTATATTTGATGAAGATACATTTTATAGCCTTTTTCTCCAACTTTTTTCACTTCTCCTTTTACACATGTGCATATGCCTCACAACCAAAAATTCTAAGATTTCTTAATGAATGGTTGTGACTTGACCATGCCTCTATAGGTGTCTTATCTACAAGAGTTGATTTAGGAGACCTGTTAATTAGGTAATAGGTAGTGGCAAAAAATGAAACCAAAAAACCTTTGTTCTAGGCCAGCACCACTCAACATAATCCTAGCCTTCTCCATCAGTGTCATCTTCATTCTTTTTACAACTCCATTCTGATGTGGAGAATATGGAGTTGTCTTTTGTTTATGAATACCACACTCTTTACAGAATCTATCAAAATCATTAGAGAAAAACTCACTGCCATTATCAATCCTCAAACATTTTATTTTCTTTCCAGTCTACAACTCAACCATTGCTTTAAATTATTTAAATCAACTAAAAACTTCATATTTACTCTTTATAAAATATACCCTTGTCCTTCTACTATAATCATCAAAAAATAAAACTTAATATGTGGATTTACCAATTGAAGGAACATCTGCAGGACCAAATACATCAGAATGAATAAGATCCAATACACCACATGATTTATGAGAACTCGAGTAAAATTGAATGTGATTTTTTTTCCATAAATGCAATGCTCACAAAAATTGAATTCAATATTACAATCAGACAAACCTTCTGATCTCTCTCAATAGTACGCAAATGTGAAATTAATGTTGAAGATACCCCTAAAGTAGTAGTAACAAAACATAGCATATGTAAAGTAAAAGTTTTGACATCAAATATTGCAAGTATTGATAATCAATTGTTAGATTGTGAAAATGTAGTGTTTTTTATTAAGGAAAAATAGGTTTTGAAGGGGCCCCAAAACCCTTTAACAACAAATTCAAAAAAGATATAACATGACCAAGTACAGATCAAAAAATAGAAAGCTTCCAAAAAAGAAGACCCATAAAACCCAACATAGAGGCAGTGCCACAAAAACACCAACAAAATCCCAACAACAAGCCAACCACTAGGCCATATTCTTCAGGATGTCTGCCACCTCCTTCTCCATTTGGTTCATGTTGACCACTGATTTCTTTATCTCCTTAATGTTGACAGGGGCCTTGTCAGCCTTTCTCTTCAGATTCTCTCTAGTTTTTTTGCTTGGACCAACATACTCCTCCTTGCCTTTCCCTTTTTCAGCATCAAGATCCTCAACAGTTATTTCATGATAAACATTCTCCAGAGTTCCAACCATGATGTTCATTGTATCCGTAGTAGATTTTAATATCGTGTGGCTCATTTTCACAACCATTTGGAGTGACCCTTTTACATTCTTAATCTTTTCCTCAATAGAAGAAACTTTTTCATCATGATTTTTCATAAATTTTTGAAGGTCTTCAACTGTTATCTTGAGCCATTTCACCTTCTATTTATTTTCTTCCTCAATCCATAAATCAATAACCTTATCTCTATCTTTGATTGTGTGGTCATTCAAATCAGGCCCTTCCAACTTGTTGCTCATAGCCCTCTGTTTCAGCTTAATTTCCTTAATCTCAAAAAACACCCATCTCATCAATCTAAAAGATTCCACAACCCCGTTGCGAGCAATGACAAGGATTTCAGAAGGGAACTCACATTCAAATTTGAAATAATTTTCATCATCATTGAGTTCGTTGGGAAAACGAGGCCTATCCTCTATGTCAGTGGCAGGGTAGCTAGAATACTCCAACGAAGGGGCCGACAGAAGCTCCTCATGGTTAGAATCACTAGAAGGGTCCACTAAATCCTTTCTTTTAACCTTCTTCTAGGGGAAGGGAATAGATTTTTCTTTCGCCTTAGATTTAGTGTCTTTAGGACCCTTAACTCTACCTTTAGGGGTCAAAGAAATAGGAGTAGAGGGGGCGCTAGCTTTCGTCTTGCCTTTGCTTCTGCCCTACCCTAAGTCTTTCAAGGATATACCAACCTCATCCTCTAAATCCATTTCCCATTCCTCCTTTTCCGTATAACTTGTGGCCAGTTCATCCTCAACAGAGATAGAAAGATGGGGAGAAGGGGTCACATGGTACAAAGTTGGCATGGCTTTACAATGCTAAAAAATTTAGACAAGCAATCGTTCATGAAGGATAGGGTATCTAGCAGGGTTCATGTTATGGTCATTAAAGCTTAAATTCAAAGAGATAACTAGATAGAAAGGAAAATAAACCCTAGTACCTTTTGTTGGAAATGGTTGAGGAACACGAAATGGTAGCTAAAGACCCTAGTGTATCTCCCATCCAGAGTGATGTATTCCATAAGTACCTTTAAAACCTCTTCCCAGAGAAACTTAATTTTCTTGGAGTTGTAGCTACTTTTAGAAACCCTTCGAAGGTCCTCCTTTTCCTTCTCTATCTTTGGAAACTTTTTCACCACCAGGTCTGAGAGTTTCCTATCCCTGTAAAATTTGACACCCTCCATAGAAAGCCCCGTCACCTCGGCAATAAGTTGCTTGTCAATGGAAATATTTCTCCCAAAAAAATTGATTTTACCATTTTTCCATTCCCTAGAAAAGTACTTTGTTACCTCTGGGTTCAAGCCATGAAGTTTTTCAATATAAGGGGTGAGCCCCCCTTCTCCAATAGTGGCCACACCTTAGCATTCTTCCTCAACTCTTCACAGTCCATTGGTTCCACATGGTAGTGGTCACCACCCATTTTAGTAGAGTAACCAAACCACTTAGAAGGCTTTTGAAAGCCACACAAACTAATCATCAAAATACCCAGAAAGCATGCGAGGCAAAATATCTCGAAATAGTAATTAAGAATTTGGTACTCTGGCCTTCGAAAAGGAATTATTAAACAACAGTTCCAAGACTGTGTGACTTGACACTCACAATCCATAATCATTAATTGATATGGATATTAGGTGCCCAAGGGGAGCGCCACCGCCGAGATAAATGAAAATGCAGTGTTAAATTTTACCAAGGGAGATGAAATTTTAGAAGATCATATTATAGAGGTACTAAGAAAATAAAAATGTGTTATAGTAGTTCTTCTAGACCTAATCGCCATGAAAGATGTGCTATAAATTGAGCTTTGGGAATTAAGAGAGGTTTCCTTCCTTGTATCCAACGAATCAGGTGTCAAAAGATCAAATGCTTGGTAACCCTCTTATTTACAAGATGGGGAAGATAATTCATTAACAAATGTTGAAAGACAAGTGATTAAAGAAGAATATATAAATTCCTTAAGTTTAAAAATATTCAATAGTATAGAGAAAATGTTTAGAAAATAATACAAATGATTTTTGTTTGATGAATTCTTTGTTACAAATTGAATAATTTTTTTTCTATTTTTTGCTTCATGATATTAATTTTAATAAACTACACATAGAAAGTGTTGATAAGGTCATGATTAGTGATCAATTACTTATTAATGCCTTGCAAAATAACATGAACGATGGAAATATTATGTATGATATTAAAAGTCAAAATGAAGGGATTCCAAAAGTTTATACAATGCAACACAAATGGATATTCAAGGACAAATACACCTCAAATTAAAAAAATAATGAGTCAGTGCAAAAAAAAAATCATTGCTTCGACAAAAACTCACTTGGAGATGAGTCGGTCTTCATAGAAATGAAAATTAATCAAGTTGTATTTTTCCAATATATTGAATCGTTTGAAAATTATTATTTAGTTTTTAAAAAGATAAAGTCCAAAATTTGAAAATTTAGGAATTTAAAAGTAAAGAATTTAATCCATTTGTTAATGGATTATCACTACATGCATCATAACATACAAATTATTGCAATCATATCAAAATTAAAGGATGAATTTACCAAATTATGAACTATTAATGTTGTAGAAATTCTCTTCAAAGTAAAGGTTCTTTTGTTCTTAGAATTGTTAGTAATAGTCTTATCAGATTCTCATGTAATTATATGTACATACTGCAGGTTATATTAGGTTTAGGGTTAGGCTAAATTTCTCATTTTACATGAATCTCGATACTGAACAAAGGGAAAATCAAATTCATTACAAAATTTACCTCAAAATTCATTCAAAATATATACTTTAACTTTGTATGAAAAGAAAAGTATGGTATATACAAAATTGATGGTAAAAATACATGTAAGAATTGCAAAATTTTGTTGAAGGAAAAATGTAGGGTTCACATAATTTCCTAAAATTAAAACTTATCATGCCCCCAAATTCTCTCATTAATCATATTCCAATACCTCATTTTGGAGGATCTCATATCCATTAGCATCCAGTTAGTGATGCTTAGCCAAGGTTACACTAAGTCACAATGGATCCCACATTTAAAAAGTGAGGAATATCCCTTGGTGTAGGAATTTCTACCCCAAGGTGAGCCACAAATAAAAAATTCCACAAACCTCCAAAGTTTTCCTCATTGACCATTTGTTGCAAGTATGAAGGTGTTGTCATTGATGTCAACAAGCATGTGTTTTCATTGATGATAGTTGTATAGTGGTTAAGAAGATATTATTACTTTGATTAGATGCATTATTTTGTAATCAGTTAAGTTGCTAATGTTAACCTCTGGTGTTTCTTTTATAAGCTTCTATTTATGGTTCAAATGTCGAGGATACTAAGAAAATTGATCAAATAAGGAAACATGGTGTTGCAAAGGTATTCGGATTTGCATAGGTGTTCTAGTTTTTCTTTGCATTTATTCTAGGTTGAAGATCTACTTATATGGTTTGGATATATGTTAGTTAGAGGTGTTCAAAGTTTATATATCCAAAATTTTAGCTTTTGGATGAAAGGTCAGAGGAAGTTATGTTCACTAGTATGTGAATTGGTTTTGTAGTGTTGCTTATAGAGGTTTCTGGGAGAAATGTTCTTGATCCGCATTTCTACGTAGTTTTTCTTTGGGTCTTGTGATTATGAAGGTATGTTTATGAGGATGATCTCTAACCTTTGTTAAGAGGATTTGTGGTTTGGTACTCCAAAATTTGGATTGCAGAGTTGCAGTGTTTGAGTTTACTGGTTGTGTATATTCTGAAGGTGTGAGTTGTTGTGAAAGAGTTTTATGGATTTCAAGAGAATAGAGGAATATTCTAGATCGTGATGAAGCATGGTATGTGTACCATAAGTCATATTTGGATTTTGGGAAGTAAGTAATTCAAATTTTAGTGGTGTTTGCATGGTAGCAAATGACCTAGTGTTTACACTATATTTGAAGATGTTCAAGAATTAATGAAGGAATATCATGGCATGTGAGAGTTAATTTGGGTCCTAGCCAGGTTTTGTTTAGGTCCACTTTTCATTCCTATCTACTATGAGAATGATTAGTGTTGACCTAATTTGAATTTGTAAAGTGTAAGAAGAGTGTGGCCAACTTGAAGATATTTTTCAAGTTGTGTATGGTATAAATGCAAGGTGAATTGATGCGAGGTGGAGTGTGGAATAGAGTTGAGTGTTGCGATGAAAAATTAAGTGAAGAAGTGTGAATTGTAGTGTGAGCTATAATACAAGATTTTTGAATGTAGTGAGCTAAGGTATCTTGATCTATTGAAGACTGCTAGTGTTTGTAGAGCTATTGTGGTGGAATTTTTGATGCATTGAGATAATATTCTCTCTGTAACATTTTTATCTTCTTTCTATTTTGGCAGTGAGCTTGGGTTGTAAGACTTTCTAAATAGTGTATCCTATTCTGGCAGTGAGCCTCCTTTTATTGGTTTTTCAATTACTTATAGTGTGATCTAATCCTCACCGTGGTCTTTCCCTCATTGGGTTTTCCACATAAATCTAGTGTTCTCTTGTGTATGGTCCTAGTTGTTTTAGTTTATGTTATATTCTTTTCATATTTAAACATTATAAAAGATTAAGGGTTTAATGAATTCTTGTGGACCTTATTACTGTTGAGGTTTTTGATGTTTTAATTGGGTATAACTGATTCACCCCGCTCTTGGTTGTCTTGTTCATTCAACAATTTGTATCAGAGCAAGGTTCCTTAGAGAAAGCTTAACTGTTTGAGGTAGATTCAGATGGTGAACAAGAACAATATCCCTATGTTTAATGGTACATAATATGCAGTTTGGAAGGTGAAGATGGAAGGCTATATGATCTATCTTGGATATTAAGTTGTAAAAGAAGTGAAGAATAGATAAACCATACCTACAAATTGTCTGCATAGGAGTGATGAAATTAAGGCTTATGAAATAGATGGTAAGATAAGGTTTATTATTTTGACCAGTCTTGCACATACTAAATTAGTGAAAGTTATGGATCTAAAAACTGCTAAAGAAGTTTGGGATAAACTAGAAAGAATTTATGAAGGATATGATAAGGTTAAACAAGCTAATTTATAAAATTTGAAGGCACAATATGAGATTTTGAGGATGTCTAATGATGAAATAATCACAAGTTACATGTAGAAGGTTAATGAATTGGTAAGTGCTATCAGAGGTCTTCGTGCATAAGTCAAAGAACTTAAAGTGGTAAAGAAATTTCTCAAAACTCTTCTTGATTCTTATAGTGATTTTTTTTTTTATATTGAGGAATTTTCTGATTTTAATACATACGCTAGAGATCAGTTGTACGGAACACTATCTACATTTGAAATGAGAAAAATTGGTATGAAAAATGGTGCAAAAGTGGAGACTATTTTCAAGACCAAAAAATTAGAAAAAGTTGAAGATTCAGATGAAGATGATCCTAATGCTATGGAAGCTAACTTTGTAAGAAGAATGAAAATGGAATTGGTAAGCGCAAAGGTAAATTACCTTTCAAATTCTTTAGTTGTGGAAATATAGGTCACTATGGTTCAAGATGTCCAAATGAAAACAAAGGAAAAATGATCAAGAATTTAAGATACTATGTTAGAGAAGATATTGGTATTTATGATGATGAATTTTATCATGGAGATGTTGATGATAATGAATTATTGTTTTTTTCTTTAAAATATGAATCTAGTTCTACCAAATTTGAGATTTTTATGAAGGAATGTGTCCCGAAGAAAAAGGATAAAGTTGGAGGTACCTTGGTATCTTCTTTTCATGTTAGGAAAGACAAGAAATATTAGTTTATTGATAGTGGTTGCTCAAATAATATGACTGGAGACAAGAGTAAGTTTTTTAAACTTGAAAAATATTATGGAGGAATTTTTAAATTTAGAGATGATTTAGGTGCTAATATTTGTGAAATAGGCTCAATTAGTTTGATGGAAAGCATAATATTCAAGATGTTTACTATGTTAAGGGTTTAAGACATAGCCTATTGAGTGTTGGAAAAATGTGTATCAAAGTATACAGTCTTATGTTTCAGGATGATGGATGTGAGATCAGAAAAGGGTCCAAAACTATAATTGTTGTTGGAAAGAGGACAAATGGAAATATCTATCAGCTCAAGGGTGTTGATGGTCACTATTTTGTGACTCAGATTAATGATAGTTGGTTATGGAATAGGAGAATGTTCCACATCAATCTCGATAACTTGGTTAGAATTAGTTCAATTCAAGCAGTGATAGATCTACTAAGGATTGCAAATCCTATCAATGCTATTTGCAGAGATTGTCAATTTGGAAAATGAAATAGAAATAGTTTCAAGGAAAAAGAACAATATTCTATCAGATTATTGAAATTGGTACACATAGATCTTTGTGGTCTAATAAGGGTGATAAGTCTTCAAGGTGGTAGGTATTTCATGATTTTGATTGATGATTATTATAGAATGACATGGGTTACTTTTCTTAGAGAAAAATTTGAAGCCCTAGATAGATTTAAAATATTTAAAGCTATGGTTGAGAATGAAATGGATTTGAAGATAAAAAATTTGAGGTCTAATAGAGGTGGAGAATTAAACTCCAATAAATTTAACATGTTTTGTGAGAATCATGACATAAAGAGGCACTTATTTTCCCTAGGACTCCTCAACAAAATGGAGTAGCTAAAAGGAAAAATAGAATTGTTCAAGAAGTTGCAAGGACTATGATGAGAGAATATAATCTACTAGAAGTCTAATAGAGAAAATAAATTCATATTTTTTCTTTTATGCTTAACAGAGTTCAAGCAAGAGATAACAACATAAAGACTCCATATGAGTTGTTGTATGGAAGGATTCTTGTTTTCAAGTACAGTAGAGTGTTCGGAAGAAAATGCTATATCAAAAGAGATTACGAAAACTTGGGAAGGTTCTATTCAAGTTTTGATGAAGGTATATTCCTTGGATGTACTACTAAAAGAAAAGCTTACAGATGTTACAATAAAATATTAAGAAGAATTGTTGAAAGTGAAAGTGTTAAGGTAGACAAAGATATGTAGAATTTAGTTTTAATATATGGATATGAGTCAGATGAGCCAACTTGTGGAGAAGAAGAAGAAAAATATAAGGAAAAATAAATACAAAATGAAGAGGAGGAAGCTTTGAAAAAGACCCCTAAGACCCCTAATTATGTACAAAGAAATCATTCTGAAGAAAAAATCAGTGGAGAAAAAAATAGAGTGTTGACAAGAAGATGAGCTACCGAAGTAGAGGTAAATATGTGTTTACTTTATAAATTTGATCCAAAGATAGTAATTGAGGCATGCAAAGATGAACACTGGATGAAAGTAATGGAAGAAGAACTTATGCAAATTGAGAAGAGTCAAACTTGGGAACTAGTTTCTAGACCTAAAAACAAAAAACATTATTAGAACTAAGTGGGTATTCAAAAACAAGCTAAATGAGAATGGAGAATTTGTAAGAAACAAGGAAAGAATTATGTGTAAGGGCTATGCACAAGTTGAAGGAATAGAATTTGAGGAGACATTTGCCTCAGTGGCTAGAATGGAGGTAATTAAAATGCTTTTAGATTTTTCAACACACAAATTTTTTAAAGTTTATTAGATGGATGTGAACTCTTCTTTCTTAAATTGAGAGCTAGAGGAAGAATTTTACACTAAAAAAAAAAGGATTTTAGTTGTTAGATAAACCTGATATCATTTGTAGATTAAAAAATGCATTGTATGGATTGAAGCAAGCTTCCACAGCTTGGTATGCAAGGTTTGATAGATATTTGATATGATAAGGATTCAATAAGGATACCGTAGATAGTAATCTTTACTTTAAAGTTGAGGAATGTCAAATCTTGATAGTGGTTGTGTATGTTGATGACATAATATTTGGAGGAAATGAAGCTATGTGTATAAAATTTGTGGAAGAGATGCAAAAAGAGTTTGGAATGTCTATGTTTGGGGAGATTAACTTCTTCCTTGGGCTACAAATCAATCATACAAATGAATGCATATTCATTTCACAATCAAAGTGTGTTAAAGAGATGTTGAAGAAGTTTGGAATAGATGAATCCAAATTGGTATGTACTCCTATGGTTATTGGTTGCAAACTGAGTAAGGATGACAAATATCCTAAGGCTAATCAAAGCAAGTATAGATCTATGATTGGTGGACTACTATACCTAACTGTTACTAGATCAGGTATCATGCATGTAGTTTTTTTTGTGTCTAGATTTTAAGAAGATCCTAAAGAGACACATGTTGCAAAAGTGAATCTAAGATATTCAGATATTTGAAGGGCACTCCAGATTATGGCTTGTGGTATCTTAAGAATACCAATTTCACATTGAGTGCTTACATATATGTAGACTAGTCTGGTTGTGTTGATGACAAGAAAAGTAATAGTGGTGGTGCAGTCTTCCTCAGATGTAGATCAATATCATGGATTGGCAAGAAACAAGATTTTATTTTTTTAATCTATTGTAGAGGTTGAGTATATTGCAACAACATCTTGCTATACACAGGTACTATGGATGAGATATAAATTGAAGGATATTAGAGTAGTGTATGATCAATATATCTCTATCTTTTATGATAGCACAAGTGCAATCAATATTTCAAATAATATTGTGATCCATTCAAGAATAAATCATATATCAAGCATCAATTTTTGAGAGAGAATTTTGTGGAGAATGAAGTAGATCTTGAATATGTATCTACAAAGGATTAGATTACTAACATATTTACTAAGGCTCTTCCTAAGGATAATTTTGAGTACCTTCGGGAGAAGTTGGGGGTTTAGGCCCCTCCTTCTTTGAACTAGATGCATATGGAGATGCATCAGTCCAATAGATCTATGGATTCATTCCTTTTTTGTATTGATTTTGGTGGCTACATCTAAGGGGGAGTAGGTAGTGGCATTTTTTTAGCATGAAATATAAGGTATCATGATGCATAGGTTGTTGAGTTGATTCATGTGTACTCCTAAGGGGGAGTATTTAGAGAAATTGTAAGTTTCATGGTTCTATGTCAAAGGGGGAGAACAATGTAAAATATATTATCCTTTAACATTGATTTCAAAGGGGGAGAGAAAGAGAAGTCATGAGAGAGAAAGAGAAGTCATTTGAAAAAGGAAATTATCAAAGGTAAAGAGAGTGTAATGAGTTGGTTGTGCTAAAGGGGAGAAAAGAGAAAAGGAAATAAGTATGTTCAGAGATATTGTGTCTTTGATGGTTTTTCACATCTTATGTTTCAATCAATGACAAAGAGGGAGATTGTTGCAAGTATGAAGGTGTTTTCATTGATGTCAACAAGCATGTGTTTCCATTGATGATAGTTGTACAATGGTTGAGAAGAGATTGTTTCTTTGATTAGTTGCATTATTTTTTCATCAGTTAAGTTGCTCATGTTAACCTCTGGTGTTGCTTTTGATAAGATTCTATTTATGGTTGAGATGTTAAGGATATTGATAAAATTGATAAAATAAGGAAATAGGGTTTTGTAGAGATATTTTGGTTTTGCTTCACATTTATTCTAGGTTGAAGATCTACTTGTGTGGTTTGGATATTTTGGTCAAAGGTTTTCAGAGTTTCTATATCCATAATTTTGTATTTTGGATTGAATGTTAGAGGAAGTTATGTTCACCAATATGTGAATTGGTTTTGTAGTGTTTCTTACAGAGGTGTTTAGGAGAAATGTTCTTTCTTTGTATTTCTCTGTAGTTGTTCTTTAGGTCTTGAAATTATTAAGTTATTCTTATGAGTTTGATCTATTTCTTGTGTCAAGAGGTTTTGTGGTTTGGTACTCCAAAAGTTGGATTGCAGAGTTGCAGTGTCTGAGTGTACTAGTTGTGTATATTATGAAGGTGTGAGTTGTTGTGAGAGATTTTTATGGATTTCAAGAGAATAGAGGAATATTCTAGATCATGATGAAGCATGGTACGTGGTTCACAAGTCATCTTTGGGTTTGGGGAAGTATGTAATTCAAATTTTAATGGTGTCTGCATGGCTAATGACCGACCTAGTGTTTACACTACATTCAAAGATGTTCAAGCATTAATGAAGGCATAACAATTCTATGAGATTTAATCTTGGTTCCAACTAAGTTTTATTTTGGTCCACTTTTCATTCCTATCCATTGTGGGAATGATTAGTGTTGACCTAATTTGAATTTATAAAGTTTTAGAAGAGTGTATCAGACTTGAAGATGTTATTTCAAGTTGCGAATGGTATAAATGCAAGGTGAATTTTGGAATAGAGTTGAGTGTTGTGATGTGAAATTAATTGCACAAGTGTGAATTGAAATGTGACATATAATGCAATATTTTTGAATGCAATGAGTTGAGGTATCTTGATCCCCTAAATATTGCTAGTGTTGGTGGAGCTATTGTGGTGGAATTTTTGTTGCATTGAGATAACTTTCTCTATGTAGCATTCTTATCTTCTTTCTTTCTATTCCAATAGTGATCTTGGGTTGTGAGATTTTCTAGACAATGTGTCCTATTCTGGAAGTGAGCCTCCTTGTAGTGGTTTTACAATTACTTATATTGTAAGTTAATCCTCACCATGGTTTTTCCCTCATTGGGTTTTCCACGTAGATCTAGCACTCCCTTTTGTATGGTGTTTTTTTTTTTAGTTTCTATTATCTACTTTTCATGTTTAAACATAATAAAAAATTAAGAGTTTAATGAATGCATGTGGATTTTATTACTATTGAGGGTTTTTATGTTTTAATTGGGTACAACTAATTCATTCCCCCTTTCAGTTGTCTTGGTCATTCAACACCATTAGCATAAATAAGGACATTAAATCAGTGATTGACACTCCAATGTCTAAAAGGGAGGCCACAAATTGTGAAGAAATATTAGAATTTACCCAATACCTATCACCATCATCAACAAAATCATATGTTAGAACCATTCAAAGGATAACATGAGTCCAACTAGTTTGGATATTGGAAAATTTTCTAAGCTTGTGGCTAGTGACACCCCCAAGAAGGTTGACTAATTCCTAGGGCTTGTTAAATAGATGGGTGTATCAATATTAGCATTTAAATTGAAGCTCTAAGTAAGACTAATAATGAACATTACAATGTTAGGGAAATTTATAGAAAATTAACTTGGCATCACACCATGGTGAAGCATGAGTTGAGTGCAAGAGCATTCAATGTGAAAGAAATCACACAATATGATTAAAGATTCATAAATTATCTAGGTACCTCGATTTCAATGTTTACAATAATAAATCAAACAAATGAATTAATTGAGGTATCAAATATTCCCTATTAATCAAGATGAATGTTGAAGTGTACCATGTCTCTTTTCCAAGAAATATATCAACTTGATTAATTTTCTAAGTCAAGAATCAATTGCGTCAGGTAAATAAATTAAGATACATTAGGGAAGGTATGTGGTTAACTAATCAAGAGGATATCCAATTGTGGCATTAGTGCTTAGAACAGACAGTTAGTTCTATAGGAGTTGCTAATCAACAATTAATCTGAAGGCATTTGGAATGAGTTAATTATGCTTCATGTCAATTTCACTAGTACAGATAAATCTTGGAATGAACTTCAGGCTTCCATAAGCTTATGTGGTTGGTATAAATGAGAAACGGATTGTGTTCAATATTTTTGTGATGTGACAATTCTTAGACCTATGGAAGTGGTTAATAAATAAAATTTCATAATGGTGATCATTTTAAAATACATTAGATCCACATGTGCTTCATCAAACCAATTAATCATGTTACCATAAATAATCAAGAAAATAATGGTTTAAGCGAGGAAGGTGGGATTAATGGTGGCATGATAGAACAATATTTTGAAGTTTAGGAAATAATAGTATATTAAACATATGATTGCAAAATTTATTAGAATAAGTTTTTTCTAATGTTTCTTATAGAGTAGGATGTTTAATATAGTTTACATAAAGTATAATGAGGAACTATATGTTTAAATATTTTAAGAATTCTTTGGATTTGTTGGGAATAGTTGATGTTCATATTAAGTGAACAACCTAAAGGTTTTCATTTGATACCACTATAATTCTCAACCTAGAAGTAGGATTTAATGCTAGCAATTTGAAAAGAAAAGAGATTTCAAGGAAATATCAAAAGAAAAGAAAATAAAATTGAATTGAATATCAAAAGAAAGAGAATTTCAACTCTTTAGGTCATCCAAATATCTCTAGCGAGGCTATGGATGCCTGATTGGAAGTAGAGCTATTTTGGGGGATAATTATAGAGAGAACCTTCTCGGGGCTATGGATGTTTGACTTGCAACAAGGTTTTATACAAGGTTGGCTTAAAAGGAGAAGCCAAATTATGTAGCTTAATAGAGATTGTTACTACTTCTTGACTTTTACAAAGGAAGGAATCAATCAAAAGTGCACACATTTATGTTCCCTTAGGCTCAGTGTCTTCTATATTAAATTTAAATTCTAGGTTAAACCTAAAGATGAATTATTATTATTACTTTTTTACTATAGGAATCGGTCGGGTATCCATCCCCCTATAAACTGCAATGCACTTGGTAATTTTTTTCACATGACCGGTGATGTTGGTGTGACATGCCCTCCAATACCATGAGGATGATCGAGAGACCAAACCTCATGACGTCTTTCCTACAACATGATTCTTTAGCCAATCGATCTAGGCCCACTGCTCCTAAAGATGAATTATTTTAATATGATTGGAAATTTATGTTTAATGTTCTTTAATTTCTTGAAAATATTTAATATTTTATTTTATTGGTTATTATTTATTGTGTGGTCTTACAACATGCCCCATTTTTCTTAAGGTGGCATGGGGACTCATAATATAGGAAATGTTTCTTATGTCATCTTAATGTGATGAAGTCTTTATCTTTTTTATATCTTGATTGATGGAAATTGAAAGCATGTTTGAAATGATACAAATTTCTTGTTGAAATAATTTAAAATTGGCTAATATTGAATAGTTATAGTTTATGGGAAGTTTTGGGTTGTGGAATTGGATGTTACACTTTAGGTCTTGTATCTAGTAAAGCATCGTGTCCCATACCCACAAGCAGGACCACAAAAGGCTTCAAAAAAATTAATGGTAACCCAAAAAAGGTCTGCATCACTAAGAGATTCCTTCATAATCAATCAAACCCAAAATTTTCCTATATTTGAAACAATTAACTATGTTAAAAGATTACAATACTTACTAAACTAGATGAAGGCCATTTATTCTTGATCCAGTTGCTGGTATAAAAGGAGGAATTTTTCCCAAAAATGAGTCTTAATTAAGGCTTAAACAAAATAATGATGATTAATAAACCCGATGACACATTCAATTATAACTTCTTTCCTTCTTTCCAACAAAATGTTCCATTAGTATGTAGGAATATGTTTCTTGATATTCCTCATATCAACCTCAAGGACAACAATATATTTGATAATGGCTTCAAGAATGGTGGCCTTATCCACCTTATTCGCATCTATGTAAAGAGTTTTGATCTCTCCTAGCATCTCATTTTGTAAAATACTATTAAATAGTGCCTCTAATTTCATAGGTGAGTGAGGTCTTACCAATTCTAATTTCCCTTGATCTTTTCTTTCGTCTAGAGTCTCTTTTGACTTGTTTCTTTTCCTTTATTTTTCTCTAAAGAAGCCTTCTTATTGGATTATTTAATATTTTCCCTCATATGCACTATAAATTTCTTCTTTTCTTCTTCAATCTCCTCTTCACTATTAGTATCAACAATGTCAAATATTCTTCTATTCACATTGACTTCACTTTATGAAGCATCATTTCTCCTTCTTTAGACCAACTATGGTCCTTCTTCTTCCATTTCCTCTTCTTCTTTTGTTACGTTTACACTTATATTCTTCTCTCTCATTTCCTTTTGCTTTACTCTTCTCTAGGCAAGAGTAAAAAGTGGTGAAACACTGGTTCTCTTCTTCTCAACTCTTGTGATTTTCACTATCGAATGGGATTTCTCCCTTATCAAAGGACTAGCAGTGGTTTTCCTTTTGTTTCTAGTAGAGGGCGTAGTCCCAGAGGAATTTTGGATAGAGGGAGGATTGGTAGTTGTACTACATGATCTTCTTAAGTCAGATCCTCATGTAACACTTGATTCTCATTTATCTTTCTCACTTGCATGTTACATTTGCTCCCTAGAGATGCCTATTTCCTCTATAATCTCTTCCACCATATTTCTTACCTTATTATGAATTACTTTTTCTTTTGTTCTATGTGTACCTTCATGGATTTACTTTCATATGTTTTATACCTTTCTTTTGATGTGTCCTTAGGATTCTTCAGTAAAAATTAGCTAAACCAATAATATCTTTAGTTAATTCATATCCAAATTCAAGGATCCACATAGGCCTTGGTTCTACTATTTCAATGATTCAATGGTTTGTTGACACCAAAAATGTGATGTCATTCTCATATTTCTTTACTAGATTTTTTGGGATTCTATCTAGGAGCTAGCTTGTATCTTCCTCTAGAGAGCTGAAAGGAAGGTTGTAAAAGCCTCATCTTGTGCTCTCCCATCACCAAGTCCACTCATATAGTCTACAATCTGATGGGAAACTAGTCTCCATCTCAACTAGGTTACACTTTTTGTTCTAGGAAGCTCTTTCAAGAAATAAAATAGAAAACATATAAAAAAAGTTCCATATTTAAATGAATATTTATTTTCTTTAGTTTTCTTGAAAATATCCATCAATTTTTTCCTAAGCAACTCACAAATATCATAGTCCGCACCTTTTTCAACCATCTCATATGCCACATTGATTATAATGGTAGCTATTGAATTATCCCTTAATGTGATGTGAATTTTATAGCCAATCATCATTGTTGTGTATCTCATAGCTGGATTTATAATGTGATTCACTTCTAGATATCTCTTGTCATATGTTGCACTTGTTCTCTCCATAACCACTTCATTCTTGATATATTTTAACAAACAAGGGAACTAGTTTAGTGGATCATAGACCAGTAATCTCTCTAATTACTTCCTTTTTTATCATACTAGACATATCATTCCAAAAAACCTATCATGGATTCTACTAAGTGCCATTCTAACCCACTTATCATTAAAGAAAAAATCTGGAAACCATTGTCATACGTTCAATTTATTTGTGACTATCTTTTGATATTAGTTTTAGGGAAAATTTGTCTCTAGTAATCTCATTTTTCCATAGATCTCCTAGATGGATGTGATCATATTCATCCATTTGTCCATGAATATAGATCCTAACATCCTCGTTCGACCAAACCCCATAAGGAATATGAGAAAATGTGCCTAACGGGTCATCTTCTATGGATTTCGTTGGATACTTCTTGAATTTTGGTTGTGGTTTCTCTGTTACTTTGATAAACCTTGATGTATCCATAATAAGATAGATTCAAACTAATTTTCAAAAAAAATTATTCAAAGACTAGGGTAAGAAATATTTGTAAAAACCTTTTGTTTCACTTTTTGAGCTAGGGTTTTGATGCACCAAATCTTGAATCACCTTGATCACTTTGAATTCACACCTTCATTGATATGCTCCTTCTTGAATAATTTTGTGAAAAGAATTTGTGTTAGTGAAATCACTTATAATCCTTTGATTTCACCTAATTTTTTATTAAATTCTTCAACCAATAAATTTGGCAACCTTTCATCTATACGCACAAAAAATATTTGAAGCTCCACAAACTTCAACATCATCATATTTTCTTCCAAAATTTTCAGAAATAGATCAAGCGTGTTTATCTTCATCATATATCTTCATGTTGAGGTATTAGCACCTCTTCTCTAGCATGGGACAAATATTTTCATTAAAGATACTTTTAATCCATAACTCTTAACTTACTTCTCAAAGGAAAAATTTGCACCAGAGGATGGTACAGATTCTTCCTTGACTTTTGTATCTTCCTTCTTTCTCCAAATCTTTTCCATTTCATTTTTTATTTCAACTAGACCCACATTTTTTATTGGTTCATTATTTCCTTGTATTTTTACTTCTTCAAAACTTAGCAATGTGCTCAGGCTTATTGCAATTGTAGCATACAACATTATTTTGAACAATATTCCTTCCATTCATTCTAGATCTACATTGATTAGCTTTGTGTCCAAATACATAGCATGTAAACCAGTAACCATTCAAATATTGAATCATTCTATCATTTTTATATGCATTCATCATTTGACTTCTACACTCGCTAGCTTTATGACCAAATCTCTTACATGTAAATTATTGACCAAAAAAGGATGCAGCATGTTGATTCGGTCTGCTTCTACATTCAATCGTCGTATGTCCAAATCTATTGCAAGAATAAAAAAAATATTAAAGGATGGGTACCTTTATGCATTTGGTTGTCTGACCAGTGGTCTTCTAGCTTCATTCCTTTGATTCCAAATATTCCTTCCATTGTTCTTCTTATCTTCAATCTTATTTGGTTTATTGATCTTCTTTTCTTCATTTGAATTTTCTCTTATCTCAAACCATAATCCACCTTTGTCATTAGAGCCTTTCCAATTTACAATCATCTCATCAAGATTTTTAGCACTTATTTTGAATTTGTATTCATGAATTCTTGCTTTTTCCAAGTCTAATCTTATATTCGCAACTTCTTGTTTAATCCTTATACATTCCTCTAATTTTCTTTTCACCATTGCATTCAAGCATTCTTCAACTTTTTTTTTCTTTTATTCAACCTGCACTTTTAGAATAGTGATGGTTTCATTTGCTTGCATAATTTATCACTAACTTCCTTATGCCTTTCATTGAACTTCTTTATTTGCTCTCTCAATTTTCTAATGCATTCATTTTCTTCTTTGATATTTTATTTCAGATATTTGTTTTCATCTCTAGTCTTTTCAAGATCTTCAAGGGAAACTTGAGTTCTCCATCTTTGTCAAGCATACAATATTATTTTATGATTCCAACTATAGGAATCTCTTCTAGAGGAGTAAGAAATTTTGTTGGGAAAATGTGTCTCAACCTTGTAATTATATATGGTTTATTGTTGACAAGTGGTGACTAATCATGTAAATAATGTACACTCGAAGATGGCAGGGTGAAGTGGGTTAAGGTAGAGACTTTGATGAATGTCGTTGATTCTTTAACTAAGCCTATGAGAATAGAGAGGTTTAGATGGTGTTAAAAGACTATGGGCCTTTCAACCCCTAGGAATTAGAGATGATGATGACACCCTTCTATTTTCCTTGCAAGGTGTTCGACAGGTGGGAGATTTTTTGGGAAAATGTGTCTCAACATTGCAATTATATACAGTTTATTGTTGATAAGTGGCAACTAATCATGTAAATATTGTACACTCATAGCAAGATGTGGGGTTTGGGGCATCACCCCATTTTTCTTCATGAAACATCAAGGTTTTTTCCCACTTACATGTCAAGGTTTGTTCTCACTGACACGTCAAGTTTTTTTCCACTAACACATCAAGGATTTTTTGTTAACACGTCAAATGAAAAATGACCTTGTAAAACCCTAATTCTAGAAGGATCCTAAAAGCTTGTTATAAAGTGGGATGTATGTAGATGGTGTTCGTTTTAAGATTTTGATAGCATTCATGGTGTCTCTTGATCTTTGGTGGTGATAATCCTATGAGAAGCTTTCTTTGCAAGTATATTGTAATCTTTTGATTTCTAAATAATATATTGGGCAGCTTTTGGAGTGTGGGGTTTTTCTCCTGATAGGGTTTTCCCCATGTAAATCATTGTGTTATGGTATGCATCATATTTGTGTTTATTTATGTTTAATTTTCTATACCCATTAAATATTTATAAATTTTTTGCATTATTCTCCTCTCAATGTTAGTGTAGGAAGTTGTTTCACTAAGTTAGCTTTTGTACAAGTGGCATCAAATCTTGATCACCTTTAGTTTCAGTTGTGTGTTGTTGGGTTTTTTGAACTAATACAAATTTGAGTTGGAGCTTGTGTAAAAGATACTTTGTGATCTTGTTACAAGAATTTCTAAATGGAAATTTCATCAAGGAGAATAGAGGTGGAGAATTTTTTTGGAAACAATTTTGACGTGTGGAAGCTAAATATGGAGGATCTGTTGATAGATCAAGATCTGTGGGATCATGTTGATGAGAATCTTTTAAGGCCTATAGATCCTATCAAGTTTCTCAATATGATTTTATGGACCATAAATCCAAGGGTATAATTAGATTGTGCTTGGTAGAATCTATTTTAATTAATGTCCATGAAGATACCTTTACACAGAAACTATGGAAGATGTTTGGTGAGATGTATCAAGCCAAATCTTTAGTGAACAATATTTTCTTGAGGAAGAATTTGTATTCCTTGAGAATGGAAGAGGGTGGATGAATCAAATACAATTTATAATCATTCAAAATGTTGGTGGCTCAATCATCATCAATTGGTGTCAAAATGGATGAGGAGGAGAAATGTCTAGTATTGCTTCGTTCTTTGCCTAATCCATTGGATTCTCTTATTATGGCTATCGAGAGTAATTTTGTTATATTGAAGACTGAAGATAAGGTGGGTTCTTTCATTTCTAAAGAGATGAGAAGGAAGGTATCCATCACTACCAAGGAGGCCCTAAATATTCATGGAAGACCTAAGGAAAAAGGAAAGAAGAATGAGAAGCATGAAAAATCCAAGTCCAAGGGGAGATCTAAATCTCCTGGAAAGTCCAAAGTTATTTGCTAGAACTATGGTAAGCCTAGACATGTTCATAAGGAATGCAAAGAATAAAAGAAGAAGAAAAAGAAGAAATTTGATTATGATTTCGAGTCCAAGAAGGAAGATGGTGATGCATCCATTATAGCTTTGGAAACTTTTGTAGGTAATGATGCATGGTTAATTGACTCAGATGTATCTTTTCATATGACCTTTAATAGAGATTGGTTTTGTGAATATGAATAATTTGATGGAGGTAAGGTGTACTTGGGTGATGATTCACATTTAGACATCATTAGTCATGGTAAAGTTAAAATCAATTTTCTTGATTGTAGAATAAAAAGGATTAATGGTGTGTTACATATCCTTGGATTAGCAAAAAAATTGTTATATGTGAGAAAACTAATAGATGCAGGTGTGCAGATAGTATTTTTTGATGCAGGATGCAAGATGGTTAGAAGTTCTATGGTGGTTGCAAGAGGTGTCAAATATGGTACATTGTTTAAACTTGATGCATCCATCATTGAGTGCAATAGTACTTCTATGAAAATAAAGTTTGTAGAGTAAGTGAAGGTTTCACCTTTAGTAGATGGTCATGGATTTTGGGTACCCAAGGGTGCTCCTTCTTCTGAGAAAAATTTACCTGTAGAGAAAACTATGTTATGACACCAAAGACTTGGCCACATTGGAGAAAAGGGTCTAAGAACCTTGAAAAATAAAAAAATTGTTCAAAATTTCTTGTTAATAAGTCTATTCTTATTAGGAAAGCTATCCAACTAATTTCATTATGTTTCAAAAAGTTCTATTAATTCTACCTTCTAATAATTCAAATTTCATCAATCTTTGAGGAACCAATTGTTTACTCACATCCATATTAAAGGTGTACTTATTATGCAGTTTGATCTATTTTGAAATTTTTATAATAACCTCAACTTTGAAACTTCTATTACTCTTTTTGATAAAATTTTAATTTTAACTAAGATCTTCCATTTCTAAATTAAATTATAAAAATATTATTTTATGTAAGCATATAATAAGATATTTTTTATTTTTCTCATAGTGGACCTCCTTCTAGCACCACTTATGTTGATGAGGATATTACTCACACAACATATAGATAAATTTTTTAACAACACAAACCTATCTACCTTGAAAGAGTCACTAAATTTGGTTAGGAATTAGCTATCCCAAGGCTTGAGAATGTCAAGTCTTGACTCACTAGGTTTGCTCAAGGTTCATTTTTTAATTGTTGTTTTCACATGGGAACTTACTGGTACTTGGAGATATATTCTTACAACTAGAAATTAATTCTATTAATCCTGAAAAATTATGCATCCATCACTTTCCACATTACTTGAAACTAATTTATCCAAAATAAATTATAAAATATTAAAAGACGAGAGAAAAGATCCTAAGAAATATAATTTCTTTAGATATTGCACACATACACACTAAAACACAAGTAAAACAAACTATTTGTTTTTCACCAAAATGCTTCACAACTACATTTAAAATAGTGATTTTTTTAAAAAGAAGTGAACCATTCACTGATGAGATACATTCAAAATACACCAAAAATGGCACAACAAATTTATTAATTCACCAAGATAAACAAATTACATCCATGTAAGATTTATGATAAAAAATGACCTTTAATTTTTTTCAGTACTACAAACCTTTACATTGTGCACAATTATTTACTGAAATGAATAGAAAGCATGAAATAGAAGTTAAATTAGTGATGTTTCAATTCAATCTACTCATCTCAACAATTTTTAATCTTTAATAAAAGATAACTTTTTTCCTTTTATAGAACTAAGGTAGAAGTCAGCTACAACATCATAAATTGTGAAATAAAAATAAGTGAATCAAAATTAAAGATGTGTGGAAACAAAAAATATCTTCTATGCATGGGTTATCAATAGATAGTTACATAAGAATTGATCAAATTTATATCTTCTTGGTAGTCATTACTAATGATCCACTAGTAACACCTCAAAATTTTAGATAGTAGTCATATATTCCTATGCTTAATGAAATCTTGGAAGAAGCCCTTCAATTTAGGATCCACTACACAGATTTGGTAAACTCTTTACCTTTATATCTTTATCATTTATTCTTTATTTCATTTATAATAAAAATTTGATCTAGTTCTATCATGCTTCAAAATATCCATAACTTATTGTATGAATTCATGCATCGAGAAATTTACCTATATTTGGATCTAGAACCAGATCTTCACCTTTTCTATTCACCTCCTCCAATATCCCTTAATATTTATGCAAAACTTGAAATATTAATTAATCATCATACAAAAAGGTGGAACACAATCTAGTCATTCACTCTCATTTTCTTCATCAATAATTAAATCTTGTCCTCTCCTAAATTTGTAATCACTAAGTGCTAGCAGAACTTTATTCAGATCCCCCTTGAGCACATTTTGTAAAAGGTTCCATTTTAAAAAATTCCAAAATTATATACCCTAGACACTTTATTGACCTCATTATTCCTTTCGTCTATATCCTTTTGATATCTTGTGATCAATTTCATTAATCTAATCATATCTTATATTGATTCCTTATTCAAAAAAGACATAGAGCTACTCATTGCCTTTCCATGGATGCCTCTAAAGCTTTTTACCTCAACATCTCCTTGCCCTATATTATTCTGATTACTTACTTCTTGAGTAAGAGAATAAATGAGCCCCAAGTATTTATCCATCATCCTCTCAATCATCTTGATGAGATTTTCCATTTCTTCTCTGTATTATCACATGAAGTCTCTTTCCTAATTCAACTGTAATCCCCAAGTCTTTAACTTTGGGATTTCTTCCCCTATAGCTATATTTTCTTGCAACAACTACTATTTTTCCATCCTTTGAATAATCATCACCCTAGATACAACTCTATATCAATATTTTCTAGGCAATGGTGATAGTTCCATTATTTTTCTCACCTATTTAAACCAATGGTCAACTTATTTATATTTACCAATGGCTTCCCTTACAGTGTCTTATCCCTATTTCATTATATCTTTCATCTATTCATCAAGCACATTTTCTTTGTGCTTCACATTTTCAATTGTGTCCAGTTGTTCTTTAGACATTAGTATTAGATTTGAAGGTAATTTTGTTAGGGATTGTCTTGGTTAAGCCACTTCTATGAGTAATTTCTATATTTGAGCCAAGTGATGATCCTTTAATTCTTATTTTTTTATTTATCCTTCCTCAAGAATTTAACAATTATTTTCAGATTAGCTTTCATCTTTAATGTCTTGCTTTGATGAAGTGTTCCCTATATTTATTGTTGACACTTGATAATCTCGGGTAGTGACTTCACTTTTTTTTATCTCCCATAGGTGTTTCAGCCTATATAGTATTTTCCCCATCTTTACTTCTTCTTATCACATTCCCAATCTTGCCTTTACCCTTAGGCTTTGAGGTCTCCACCTATTTCATAATATTTCTTAAGTCTAGAGGTACTAATTGCACTTGCATTGGTAGTTGCAATTTCCTAGCCAACCAATCAAGTATATCCTCATTTAATCCTAGTTCCTTAGGACCTTGTTCAATTACTTGATCCTCTCTTGCTTTAGAAGATCCCATTTGTGGTATATTATCCCTTGTTGCACTCTCTACATTTTTTTGGGACTTATTTTGTGATTGATTCCTATTGAGGTGACATTTCAATCATCTACTTTTTCTTTTCATATTCAATTTATTTTTATTTACCCTCAATTAATCCTTCCACCTTCTCATACACTAATTTATCATGAGGTTCTAAGGCAACAACCTTCTCAGTTTCCTAATTCTCTTCATTTATAACTTCAATGGGTAAAGGGAATTTTTCTTCAATTAAGCAATCATTTTGTTGAGACTCCACCAAATGCTCTCGTGCATTATCAACATTATTATTTTGATGTTGAGATTATTATTTGATCATTTCAACATCAGTTGTTTCTTTGTGCAACAACTCATCTTAACTTATATCAGGAAGAGTTGAATCTTTTAGTTCCTCCACTTTAGGTTCTTGTTGAAATAAAGGAATTACATTTATTCTTGCTTCTACTCCTCCTTCACATAATAGAGTGTTATCTTCCTCTTCTTTAGGTGGAGGTTCCATTATTTCTAAATCCTTAAAAAATATAGGGAGCATCTTCACTTTTTTCATTTGTATTTATAGGTAAAGTCATTGTGTCTTGTTGCTACTTCTTTAGAAGCTCTTATATTAGTTTATTTAACCTCTCCCTCTTCCTCAATAGGTGGTCATATTTATCCCATAGTTTTCATCATGATATAATTTATTACTAAAGGGGGGAGATAAACATGACTACAACTAATTGAGAAATTTATTCTCATTCTTACATATACTTGTCACCCACCAATTGTCTCCTCTAGGGTACAAATTTTGCATGTTGTAATGCAAATGATGAAGCCCCAAGTGGTCTACTTCCAGGACTTACAATAAAAATATTTGGAATTTCTCTCATCTCCTTGTTAGAATCCTCTAGATAGAATACTTTTGAAACCCCTTGACTTAGTGTCTTGGTAGTCCTTTCTTTTTCAAATTCAATAGCCATGGCTTCCATATTTTTCTCTTCTTACCCATAAAATCATCATAGTATTTTTATTCTATGAAAAATTTATTTGTTTTCATATCCTTTAGGTAAGTGATTACAACTCCCCTTGACCTCAAACTCTAAATATATCTAGGTCAATCCATATTTGGCTATATTCTATAACAATATTTTTTATAACCTCTAGGTATTTTATCTCAAGTTCCTTCCATTCAAGTTATTCAATAGGTTAATCAAATTTTTGATCCTCCTCATATATTGGATTCAAAACCTCTTCATTATCTTCTTTTAATTATGGTGGAATTTCATACATTCCAAGGGTCTTCATTTAATCCAATGTCAATATTTGATATGACCTCTTCTTCACTTCATGGTCATCTTCATAGTCATTCCAATAATCCTCCATATGAGGTTCAAGGGTTATTATCCTATTTTTTTTTCTACAAAGTCTTCTTGTTAGATAATACTTTAGCCTTTCCAAATCAAACACATGTAATTAATACATTTCTAACTCTTTTTATACTCCTTTAGCATGTTTAGGTGAACTACATTCATACCTTCCCATATGTATGAGGAACTTGAATTTTCCTTTCCTATGAGATTGAAAGAAAGCATCATAAGGTTCCATTATTTTCCTTGAGAATTCGAACAACACTATGTAGTTTATTGGGTAACTATGCATCATATAAGGTTTACCCATAAATCCTTCTGCCCTAATGTAGGTGAGCTTTAAAAATTGGATGTACCAACATCCATAATAATTGATCACACTTTGTGCATACACATAGACTCTCTTTTTTTTATCTCCTTAAATGGTCATTTCCAACTTCATGGAGAATGTATCATTACCTCTTTTGTAATGATTCAAGTGTTCCCTAGCTATTATCTGAGGGTAATTTTTATACACTAGAGCCTTTGTCTAAGAGCACTATCTAACACTCCCACCTTGCTCAAATTTCTTATATTTTATTTTACATCACATGAATAAATCACATAAGAAGACATGAAGAAAAAACCTAGTATTCAGAAGGATTTCATTTGGTTACACAAAAAGTCACTAATAGCTTTTGACCAGTGAATTTTAGCCATTCCATTCTTCACATGCTTGAAGATCTCATACATCTATGACTCAAATTTATCTGCATCTCATGATCCTACTATTGTGTTTAACAACATCATAATGTCATGAATATCCATTTGAAAATCATGTCTATATAATGTTTTAGGAATTTTAGACATTTCCTTTGGAATTTTATTCTCATTGTACCTAGCTATCAACATTCTTCTCTTGTTTTGGTCTTCTAGGTTTGTGTATGATTTTTTAGCCGTTTTGACTTTTGTTAGACTCATTGTAAAAAAAAATGGAATTTATAATGTCTAGGTAATTCCTTATGTGGTTAAGTAAGCATATAATCTTCCTTCTTTCAATACAAACCTTCTTATTTTATCGTAAAAATGTGTACACTCTAAACCTAATTCTAGAGCATCCATGGTTGGTGGGAACCCTATATGTAGTTCATATGCCACAATGTAGTGTTAGGAAACATGATTTTGTCCATAAATTAATCTTCATTAAATTTACCTAGATGGGTATATGTCACCATTCCATAAGTTGTCAACACCTGGGATTGAGGAAATTCAAATTCTTCCTTGACACTTTTCTTTTGTATTCTTATGGTGCCTTGCATAATTATTTCATGAAAATTCTTCCACCAATTAAGGTTAGCTTATGACTTTCACCTTATTTTTACTAAATTATTTTAATTATCATTTAAATAGGAATGAATGTGTATTGGTTTTAAACCTTGTGAGAAAATTAATCATACATTTACAAAAAGGTTAACCAAGCATCTAATTTCTATAAACAATGACCATGCTCTGAAATATTAGGTTTAATTAATAAATACCAAGTTCTATAGAGAAATACTTAAAATATGGTGATGTTTGATGTGTTACATACTCCTACTCCTCATTTTTGCAACTTTTTTCTCTGGTCAGCCTAGATTTCTCTAACTTTGATTTCTCTTTATTTCAACTTCCTAGTCAAGTTAGTGTGTTTATTCAAAATATGCTCCTTTAATCAATGGTATGAAATCATAATAATTTTTAGCTTTATTGATGCATTCAAATAATTATTTCATTTAATTCAATGTGGTAAATTCAAATTATGAATCTCCAATAGATCTACTTCTTGGGCTTCTAGACGAACTAGTTGGAATTTATCTCATCTCCTTGTTAGAATCTTCTAGCTAGACTGCTAATGAAACCCCTTGACTTGGTGTCTAGGATCCTCTGGCTAGAAGGTCATTGATGTTGGTAGTTGTTATCAAAGGGTTTCAAGGCTTTCAAATGTGAAGGTTGTCAAAAAAATGAAGAAGATTGTAGAAGTACTAGAATTTTTATTTATCTTAAGGTTTTGGAAGTATGTTGTTTTTCAGTGTGTAGATTGTCTAATCAATTCAAGTATCATGAAGCAAGTTTTTTTGAAGTTTTACTTCCTTCAAATAGTTAATGCATTTCTTATACCATGTCAAGTATGTAGTCAACATGAGTTTTATGGTCTAGAAGGATATATTTTATGTAGAGAGATTTATTAATATGGTTGACATTTCTCTCATAAATGTAGTATAGCTCTATAGTTTGGAAGGAAAGTGTGTCTACAATAGTTCTATAAGGTTCCTAAGTTTATGGTGGTGTGGATCAATGTGAAAGTATTTTTTGCAGTATTATAAGGTTCTTCAAGTCATTCAGAGTTTGAGGAAATTGTAGTAATGGCTAGTAGTGTGTGAAATTCAAAGCATGCATTTGGAATCAAGATAGGACTTGTTTATGGTTCTCATGGTGGTGCAAGGCAACAATAATTTTGTGTTTGGACTATTTTATTATATGTTTCATGTATAATTTGAATTTAGGTCCATTCCATATTATCCAAGTTTGTGTGGATCCCTAACCAACATGGAATAGTGGTAATATAATGTCATGTATATATTTTAAATGTTCAAATTCATTGTGTGTGGTGTATAAATGTGTTGTTTGTAAGTGTAATAAATGGAAGGTATGTAATAAAAGTGTGAATAAAAGAGGGAGAACCAATATCAGAGGGTCATTATCAGTGTGAGAGAGTTCCTATTGTGTCTTTGGTGCATGTTAGAGCTATATTTCAAATTCACCATTATTTCTATATTTCAGTAGGACTAGTGTTCTACCTATTGTATTGTTTCAGCAGGGGACTGGTGTCTCTTTTTGATGGGGATTTTTATCTCTAGTAGGTTGGTGCCTATAGATTCATTTAGGGATTGGTGTCTTTGGTAGTTTGGTGCCTAGACATCACACTATAAAATTCACTTATTATATTCCTTCTTATGAGTTTTTCTCACCATGGTTTTTCCCATATTGGGTTTCCATGTATATTTGGTATTATGTGTTATCTTGTGTTGTACTTTAATTACTATCTTGTATGCTTCAATGCTCTTTATTTTGAAAATCTATATAATAGTTGTAAAGGTTTCTAGATTTTTTTTGATATATCAATTCACCCCCTCTCAGTAGATTGTGTGCCCTTCAATTGGTATTAGATCCAAGTTCCTTTAAAGAAATATAACATCTTAAGGTAGATCCAAGATGACACAAGAAATTTCATCTAGAAATAAAGTATTAGTTTTGATGGATCCAATTTTTCTTTTTGGAAAGTTAGTTTGGAGTCCTATTTGATGGTCTTGGGATGGAGATTTAGGCATCAGTTGAAGAGGGATATGAGATCCCTGAAATCCCACCTAGAGATCAATTCAAAAATGGGGCTTTTGAGACTAATGCAAAGGCTAAGAATGTTGTTTTATGTGGTTTGACTAGTTCTAAATTTTTGAAAGTGATATAGTGCAGTACAACAAAAAAAATATGGGGAAAGTTGGAAACTATCTATGAAGGTGATGATAAAGTCAAAGAGGAAAAGTTGTAGACTTAGAAATCTCAATTTGAAGGTCTAAGGATGAACGATGATAAAATTGCTACATTTATGATTTAGGTTGATGAAGTTGTCAACCATATCTGAGGTCTTGGTGAAAGCTTGGAAGAGAAGGTGGTTGTAAAGAAGGTACTCAGATATCCACCTAGAAGGTTTGATCCTAAAATCTCTATTATTGAAGAATCTAAAGATCTGAATGCTTTAAAGTTGATTAAGTTGCATGGAACATTAATTGCATTTGAAATGATGTTTGAAAGTGAATATTATATAAGTAAAGAAGTTGATTTTAGAGTATGTTTGAAGCAGGTTGATCAATATTTTGATTATGGACTAGATCTAAAGCAAAATTTGGTCGAAAGCTACAAAGAGGTTTCAGTAAGTACAAAGTTAAATTACCTTTTAAAGGCTTTAATTATGGAGAAGTTGGAAATTTTATGGCTAAGTGTCTCCATAAGAATATAACAATGTTGAACAAAATAGTGGAAATAAATATTCTTAGAGAAGATGTAAAGGTTAGACAAATCAGAAGAGTTTCTATACCAATGAGGAAGAATGTTATTCCACTGAAGATGAAGATGAAGATGTTGGTATGTGGTGAATCATCATGCTATACTGTACACTCTTCATGTATCCTTTCTAGGGTCCAAGGTCGGGCTAAGCCCCAGGTGGGGGTTTGGGGGTCACAGCCCCCAAGAAAAAAAAATCCACCTTTTTTCGTTTTGTCACCAAAAAAGAAAAAAGTCGACTTTGTAAACCATAATTTTCTGGAAGCTTCTAAGAGCTTGTTATAAGCAACTGGGATGAAGAGTTGTAGCATTGGCATTATTCATGATATTGTAATATATTTTGCACTAGATAATAAAATCATTGGATGGTTGTGGTTTTGTGGAAGTAGCCCAGATTGGGTGAACCACATTAAATTCTCTATGTTGTCTTCTATGTGTGTTTTATTACTCTATTTTATTATTCAAATCTGCATTTAAATTTTTATATATCTGCCTTCTAACCCTAACAGATGCATCCAGAGAAGAAAATTGAAAAGTTGTGTTCATGGATTTTTGAAACTACTAAAGGAGATGTTGAAATGGGTTCCAAAGATAATGAAGAAGAAGATATTATGGAGAAATTGTTATGAGTCGGAAAAGAAATCAAGAAGTTGAAGGATAGAATTGTCGAAGAAGTGAGAGCTAAAGAAAGAATATAAAAATATTTGAAGGTTTCTAATAATTTGATTATTAATCTAAAGACTCAAGTAGAAGAAGCAAATAAAGTTGAAGAAGTTCTATCAGAGAGATTACTATCAAGAGACAAAGATTATGAAAAGATTGAAGCATAATTTTTTGTAGCGAGAAAAGAGCTTGAGAAATTAAATCATCGGTTGCAATTGATGTTTAGTAAAAGTTCTAAAACCCTAGATCAGATATTGGAAGGTCAAAAAAATCAAAGTAGCTTTTGATGATCAAAAGAAAAAGGTGATAGAACAGTCAGAGAAGGCTACTAAGGAAAGTCTGAAAGTAATAGGTTCTAGAATTTCAAGGTCATATATGATGCAAGTGGAAATGCAATAGGAGCAATATTGAGCCAAGAAGGAAGAACCATAGCTTAATTCAGTGAGAATTTAGATGATGCTAGAATAATATATTTAGTCTATGATCAGGAGTTATATACCATAATTCAATCTTTGAAGATGTGGAGACATTATTTTTTGCCTGGGGAATTTGTGTTGTATATTGATCATCAAGCTTAGAAATATTTGAACAACCAAGGGAAGTTGAACTAAAGACATATGAGATGCATTTATTTCCTATAGAGTTATACATTTATGTTGAAACATAAGAGTGGAAAGTCAAAAAAAGTTACAAATACATTAAACAAGAGAAGGAATTTGTTGACAAAGATGAGGATAGAAGTATTGGTTTTTGAAGAACTGAAGCACATGTATAAGAATGATCCAGATCTTGCACAATTATGGATTTCATGTAAAGAAATAGTAGTGACAGACTAGAGCCAATATTTGGATTATTTCATTCAAGAAGATATGTTCAAGGGAAATCAGTTATGTATTTCAAAAGTTTCAATGAGGGAGAATTTGATCAATGAGAAGCATAGTGGAGGATTAGTAGGATATTTTGGAGTTGATACAATAGCAACTTTGGTGAGTGAACAGTATTTTTGGACACAAATATATAAGGATGTCAAGAAGTATGTTTAGAATTGTAGAATTTGTCAAGTAGCAAAAGGGAGTAACTATAATATTGGATTGTACATTTACCTTTGATAGTACCAAAGAGACTTTGGGAAGATATAACCATGGATTTCATATTGGGATTTCCAAGAACACATAGAGGACATGATTCTATAATGGTAGTAGTGGATGGATTTTCTAAGATGACACATTTCATTCCTTGCAAGAATACTAATGATGTTGTGTATGCTGATTTATTTTTCAAGGACATTATGAGAGTGCATGGATTTCCTAGGAGTATAGTTTCAAATAGAGATATCAAATTCATTGGATACTTTTGGAGGACATTATGAAAGAAGATGAAGACAAACCTGAAGTTTAGTTCCACATATCACCCACAAAAAAAGGACAAACAAAGGTAGTAAACAGAATTTTGGGTCACTTATTGAGATTTTTGGTTGGAGAAAAGGTAGTAAATTGGGATATAGTTCTATTTGTATATAATAATTTAGTAAATCAAAGTACAGGGAAGACACCATTTAATATTGTGATAGGATTACATGTCCTAGTGGATTTTCATAGCTAAGAGACATTAATACGTAGAACAAGAGGAGTGTAGAAGGAAAATAATTTAGATTCATGGAAATATTACATAGTCAATTCTAGAAACACTTGGAGAAAATGAAAAGTAAGTATAAGGAGAAGGCAGATGAGAAGAGGAGACATAGTGGGAGAAGAAAGGAGTTCATTGGTGGAGATGAAGTAATGATGTATCTTAAGAAGGAAATATTTCTAGTAGGGAAATATAATAAGCTAAATATGAGGAAGTTTGGACCATGTAAAATTCTCAAGAAATTTCATTCTAAAAATGCATATGAAGTGGAGTTACTAGAAACACTTGGTATATCGCCTATTTTTTATATTACAGACATCTATGAGTACCATGAAGGATAGTCAAGTAGTAACAACAATGAAATGGATTTGAAGGAGTAATTACCATGTCAGCCACTAGAGGAGATTGAGTAGATCTTGGATATTGGAATTGGAAGGAGAACTAGGAACAAGCAATACAAGGAATATTTTCTGAAGTGGAAAGAAATACCAATGGAGGATTCATCATGGATTTCTCAAGATGAGGTGGACCACTTTCATTTTCATCTATCCCTTGGAAAGTGAGGGACTCACTTTTCTTCCAACCCCAGGTTTCTAATGCAAGAGCATCCCTAGTTATAAAGAAATCTTATATTAGCCAAAAAAAAATTCTTTCCTTTTAGTCTACAGCAGTTTTAGCATTTCATTTTGAATTTTACCATATTGTCATTTCTCAACTCATAGAGTATGATATAAAATCTACATGAGGTCATCTAAATCATATCTATATTTCAGGATATTCACATTTGTTTACAAAAAGTTATCACTTTCAAAATTCACTGTTAATTTCCAATCAGAGCATTTGGGGTTGACCTAGTCTAGAATTCATAGTGTGGACCTATTTTGGAGAATGCAGAGCTTAATGGAGCATCATTCATGAATTTTAGGCCCAAAGGGATCTTTCTTGGAGATCCAAAATACGTTTCATTTCATGAAGGATTATCTTTCATGTTTTAGGGCTAACCTACACGCTTGATCATTCATTGGGGTTTAAAATCCCTTGAGGCCGATTCTGACCAATATTGGAGTTGGACAAACCATATTTAAGATCATTTGTAATCCATAGGAAAGAATTCATCAAAAAATTAGTCAGGATTTCATGATTAGAGTTTAAATATTCCAATTTTCCCAATTATGGGATTTTAACAAGGCCTTAATGCCAGTTGTAATGTTGAATGCCCTTGTCATAGGTTGTGACCCCTAGTTATTTCACATATGATGCATGTAAGACTTCTAGCTATTGAATAAATGAAATCTCATGTTTTTTGATCAATTTCTTATGTTATTTCTATTGTGTTGACTCTAAGTTACACAATTAGATAGTCCTTTATGGACCCTCCATCCATGAATACACTAAGGGTTTAACCTATTGGTTTTAGTTTTGAGTGTTGAAGGATAAATTTTATGGTATATGGTATATGGTTGAGTATATGGTTAGGGTTTTAACGTATTGGCTTTAGTTCCCTATATCTACCTCTCTTTATCTAACCTCTCTCTCTACACTATCTACCTATCTCTCTATCTCAACTTTCTATCTATCTCCCCTTCCTACATCTCCCTTCATCCCTCCTTATCTACCTCTCCCTCCCTACCTATGTAGATCTCTCCTCTCTCTATAGGGTTCAGGGTTGAGAGTATAATATTGAGTGGTAGGGTTTAGGTTTAAGGGTATAAGAACCTTGAGGGTTGAAGGTATAAGGTCTAGGGTAAAGAGTATAGGCTTTATGGCCTAGGTCTAAGTGTAAGGTTTAGGGTTTAGGGATAAGCTTTAGGGTAGACAAGTTATAGGGTATCTAAGATTTAGGGTTATGGGTATAGAGTTTAGAGTTAAATGTATGGATTTTAGGTTTAAGTACATAGGGCTTTAGTAAGTTAAAGTCATCGTAATCCCAAAACTAAGTAAGACATGTACATATTTTGTTAAGTTAAAAGCATGTACGTGTTTTGTAAAGGTAGATCCACCATTCTAAGCTAAAACTAAGAAAAAAATGTACGTGTTTTGTTAGTTAAAATAACATTTGTGTTTTGTAAAGGTAAATGCTTCATTAAAAATCAAAACTAAATAAAATGTGCGTACGCATTTTGTTAAGTTAAAATCATGTACATGTTTTGTAAAGTTAAAAGAACATACATGTTTTGTGAAGTTAAAAGCACGAGGTCATCACCAAACTAGAAATTGGCCAAGTGTGTGAGGACATAAATTAATAAGGCTACAAATGTTACGGTGGAAGGTATGCGAGGTGTTGGATAATCCACAATCATTACAAGGAAATGTTGATGAAAATCCTTAGTATAGAACACCCTATAAATCACCATCATTTCTCGATTATAAGGTAATCCTTGGTACCCAACAACCTATCAATCACCATTGCTACTCGGCATGGAAAGCCTTAGTACTGAGAAGATTGATCACGAGATCAACATGAAAATCTTGTGGCATTGGTGGTTGATTATGTTGTTTATTCATCGTCATGGTAAATATGCACATTATAATGTAGTAGTGATGGTGAAGATGTGAATCCTAGCCAATTTGGGTGTTACAAATAGACAAGAAGTGTGGAAGGCTTGCTTGTCCAATCATGCAACTATTCTTGAGGCTGAAAGAGTTGCATGTTCAGGTACCTTCACAAATAGAGTCTATGAAGATACTAAAAATTAGCACAAATACAGATGTGGAAGGGTTGTTAGCATTGATCAGGATCACAAGGACTTGAGCATGGGCACTTTTTAAATCCCAAAAAATATGAAGATTCTGAAGATGTATAATAGGGGATAACTGATCATAATGTCCTAGAAGTCAGTATTGTGTCCAACATCCATAGAAAATCCATTGACTTTCACACAAAATGGTAAGTTTTTCCTGTATTGGCTGGCTTGTCAAGATAACTTCGACGTAGCATAAATAAGGAGGGAAGGAGGTTTAAGGGGCATCAAATTGGATCTTCACTTTGGTGTCATGTGTAGGTGTAGTCAAGAGTCACATGAACATCAAGTTGGAAGATTATTTAGCCTATGTTAAGAAGCCACGAGGGATGCTATAATAAAGATCATTGGTTCAGCAACTTGGTTGGGTGGTCATGTCCATGATGGTGTGGTTTATGAGTATTTTTATACAACGACGGTGTAGATAATGGGCTCCCACTAGTGGCACATTTATTTTACCAGACACCTAGTGGCTTAAGCCAATAGAAACATAATTATGTCTACTTTAGAAGGAATCCCTATTTCACCTAGGTGTGGTTTTGTGGCTAATTTTTTGGATGTTAGCGTTGTTACGAGAGACGGGATTGCTAAGATGGCTTTTGAGTTTTTATAGGTATGGGGTAGAGGGTAATGATATGAAGTATTTTGAGAATGTGCTAAGGGCCCGAGGTTCATCATGCACAAATATTTGTAAAATCTCTCTTTTAGTCATAGTTACTACAAATATCACAAGCATTATTATTTTTTTCATGTTTTCTATTATTGGATGGAATGAATTTGTAGATTTTTAAATAATGAAATTTTACAAAAAAAATAAAAAATATTATATTATATTATAATATATTATATTTGTAGACACATAAAATATAAATCTTACATCTCGCTCTAACTAACATCAAATTTTTCTATTAATCAATTAAAACAATTTATTGATTAATTCCTTAGCTTCATCAGGCTTTATTAAATAAATCAAATTATTTCTTAAAGTCCTAAGGTTCTTCTTATTTTTGTCAATAAATCAAAATGATTTAATCAAATATCAAACTCCTAAAATCCTCCAAGTTAATTAATCTAGATTAATTAACCTTTAAACATAATCACTCATTCTCTAGCTTTTGACTCAACTTGAGTCAAATCTAAACTCTTAACTAACCCACCCACTTGCACCAATAAATCATTTCTTTGATTTACTAATTCTTCTAATTACTTTCAAAAGGGCATCAAGATGGAATATTCTGTCAATTTGAATCTTCCCTCCAAAGGACTTGTCCCTTCCAACAAAGCATTAAATTCTCTTACATGTCTCTTGCACAAGTCAAACTTGGCATTAAATGCACCGTTCATCCCCCCTAAACATGTCATTTCATGCAAAATTCAAATTTGAAATTGGCACATTGGCCAAGACTTGCACATTCCTCGCCCTCTCAAATCTTCACAAGTGGCATCTTGTCATTGGCTTATGAATGATCCCACATTCATCAAAATCTCTCAATCTCCTGCCCTTGAATCTATAAAATCAAGGCACTACAACACAACACAACACATTTTTATGCAATGTTACTCTCTACATGTGAGAACTAATCTTCCTCTCCATCACAACATCACTATCATCTTGGCATCATCTTTCTTATCATGGATTGGGAAAGGGTTGCTTCCTACACAACAAAGTAGCACCAATCCATTATGGAATAAGTTTGCATTCATGTTTATATGCTTTATTTAGTTTTCTGTGTTGATCAATGTCTTCACATGTTTAATTAAATGCGATATTTCATAAAGATGTTCATGTATGTCATGTTGGTTTGTGAGTTTACTAACCGTTTGCAGATTTTGACGTCTACAAAATGGCGCTAGAAGGAGGGAATAGTTCATAGGCATTGGAATCGTTTGATCAATTTATTATGCTATTATGTTCTTTGGTCTAACTCTTTTCTTATGGTCATACATGAATGCTATAGAATATTTTAAAATCTCAGTTTGTTTTCATATCGATGAAAGCTTTAAAGTGAATTCTAAAGTCCTTTTTTTTTTTTTGCACATGAACCTTGAGATTGGTCACTCATACTCGTATTCCTCCTATTTAATTCTTTGATGGCACTGCATCTTTACAGATTTTAGGGAAACACTGTGCTATGAATAGTGGGTTAGAGTTGACATCATTAGTAGGAAGACTAACGTCTGCATGTTTAGATTTTGCTAAGTGTGCATTTCGAGAATATTACTCAAATGTCCCATTTTCAATCTACTGTTCTTTTGAGGCCATAATCCAGTGTGTTAGAGATTGTATTTTATTTTATTTCATCAGTTCATACCCTTCAGTGGTGGACCACGTGAATGTGTAGGTGATCTTGCTGGAAACACTGGTTGCATTAAATAACAAATCAAAATTGAAGCATCAGCAAACACAAATCAAATCTTTAGGAAGATAGTTTCAATAACAATAAATGATGAGATGCACTAGCACTGGAAATACAGTTGAGGCGTGCTCATTTCTAATCCACTAGATAGCTTAATCTCAAACCTAGAACCATGAATGCCCAAGCCACTATATGAGGCCCAAACTTCTATAGTTGTGTATCGCTTGTTTCCAGCCCACCCAATCTGTATCCTCCTATGTGGAGAAGAGGATCTTTTGTGTGGGGATTTGGACCTTCAGTGCATATGTCTATTTAATTCTTGATTGGTCATATATTCTCCCTCTGGTTCAGAATCAGTATCCTGGCCTAAAAGGTTCATGACCTTGAATGAGATTTTTGGACTTCCTATATCTAAAGTCTCTATTTATATTTGTGTCCCTCTCATTGATTGCATGATGTTTCATATCTGAAGATATTCCAGTCGTGGCAGATGATTTTTTCATTTTATGTGTCTACATTTTTTAACAGATCAAATCATAATCTGAACAGGCCTTGCTATAGCTTTATTCTCCATACTATTTCTTACAGTTCTGGAGGTCAGTATGCTTGAAGTAGATTTCTTTGAATCTGAAGACCATACCCTGGCTATTTTTGCCTTTGCTGAGATATAGTTTATTTCTCTCTGAATGCATTCATGGTTCCTCTATCAACTTTTTCTTTTAGAACAAGTATTCTAAAGAGATCTAATCGTAACTTGAACAAGCCTTGCTATAGCTTTATTCCCTGTACTATTTCTTATAGTTCTGGAGGTCAGTATGTTTGAAGTAGATTTATTTGAATTTGGAGACCATCCGCTGCCTATGTTTACCTTTGCTGAGATAAAATTTATTTCTCTCTGAATGCATTCATGGCTCCTTTATCAGCTTTTCCTTTTGGAAAAAATTCATCTTATATTCCACTAGGAAGTGTTTACTGCAGGGATTACCATGAACTTTCTGGTGCACAAGGTTGAAGTGTTTACTCAACTTTTTTCTTTTATGCGCACTGGGCAGGTATTAACATAGTATCCAAAGCATAGTTTTTGTCTATGCGTGGCCTCTCAAGTAATCACACCTTTTCATCTATTCGCATGGACTTGAAGGGGATTTCAATGCAGAAAAAATTGGGTTATTCAATTTGAGTCTTTATTTGACCCTCCAACAGCTGTCATGTTTTCATTCATCTTCTTTATTGTTTATTGAATTTGTGGGTGCGTAGCTTAGTTCTCATGTTCCACACTTGTTCATTTCAATACAGTTGCCAAAAAATTAAACTCTCTCACATCACCATGCATGCAACCCAACTCCATTGGCTTGTGTTTCCATTAGCACTATAAGGTTTCAATAACCCTATCAGTATATGGCCGATTTTTTCAATTCTATTACAATATTGTCGATCTTTTCAAGATCTCATTCAAGATAGCAGCATAAATGGTACTCAGATGAGAAAATCGCCCAAATTAATGCTATTTGTACTTCTGTCAGTGGGAAATGAGAATGAACAAAGTTTCTTTAGCAATCAATGGTATCTATCTGTGTAGACCATCTTCAGTATCAACCTATCAGCCATATATAAATAAATTCAAATTAGAATAAAGGAATATTTTTTTTGAACAAACACATTTATTAACATATTTATGAGGTTTTCCCTATAGCACCAAACTAACAATTTTTGGAACTTAAATGATAGATACTTGGGATCTTTAGTTTAAATCGAAGTACAGGAATCTTGTACATATGAATTCATGAATAAAAAAATACAACACACGAAAAGGGAGTGTCATTTGCTACGAACTAATATATTTTTTGGTGGCATGAGTGGAGTATAAATGTAGAAAGAACAACAACAACCGAGGGGTATACATTCGGAAGGGAGTTGTAGTGTGGAAGCAACATCTACGAATCATGTGTTCAAAATAGTCGTGTGGAAATAAAGCAACCTAGAGGACTTTAAATTGACAAGACAACACTTTCCATTGACATTTCAGCATGCTTTGACTCACTACTTTAGATTATGATTTATTTTTAGCTCATGCAAGAAAATGAGACAGAAGGTGAGGAAAGTGAGAAGGAAGTAATTAATCGCTCTAACTCTAGAATTTCCATTTAAATCAATGTTATCCATTACTTTAGTTTGGGTTTTTGTTACTTATTCTACATCAATTTGACACCTAAGATTCTATTGTTTGGATATGGTTATCCATTCAATTTAAGAGGGTTTTTAATGAGAATTGAATAGTAACTTAAATGCAAAAAGTGTTGTATATTGATAAAGTCGGTGTCCTTATTTCACAAAGGCTTGGATATACGATTCGAGTAGCCCTTGCTATTACAATGTTTGCAGCTTACATGACATCTTTAAATATCAATGCCACCTTTAAATATCATTTGACTAGCTTCTCATTATTGATGCAAGATTACTCCATAGGTGGCCATACTTTGTATCATTAATCTTGTATTTATAAGGGTTATGGTATGGTAAATAGAAGAAACAATAAAAAGGTTATTTGCATCAAGTATTTTCCATCCTGGCATGGTTTATGTTTCATGTTTATCTATGACTATCAACTATCGTTTAGATTGATTTTCTTGAAATATCATAAATATTACTTGTGAATTTTTTTTACTGCTTACAGGGATGACATTGGAATCAAGCGAAATCAAGGTGAGATTTGAGAGAAATCGAGCATCAAAACTTGAGATTCACAAAGCATTTTTTAATGCTTAGAGTGTCCAATTTCTACTTTCGTTTTCTGTTTCAAAACAACTTACTTCAAATTTTGGATTTAAAATTAACCATTTGACTTGATCTTTTCAAACTTGGTTAAAATTGAACTTAGAAACTCACTAGATTTTGAATTGGGCTAAAATTGAACAAGGAAAACTTCACATCTCATTTGGTGCTTTTAAAACGAACTCATCACTTCTTTATGGATTAAAATGAACAAGTATTTGTCATGTTTTACAATTTTTTTCACAAATTAACATCATTTAAAATGCATATGTGCTTCTCTCATGCTTCAGAGTGATCTTGAGAATCAAAATCATTTTGGTGATATTAAGTTGTCAAAAATATTGCCTTCACATTTCTATTTGGGAACTTAAAATTGAACAAACTTGTTTAGTGTGGGAAAAAGGCATTGCAAGTGTTCTCTCTTTGTTTACGCAAAAAAAGATGATCGAACTATGAATGCACTTACTCGCTATTGTGTACCTTTAGAGGGTCTGCCTTGGTGGGGAAAATTACTCACCCCAAGGGAACGACTCAAGCGGTAATAGGCTAAATCCAAGCTCTTCCAAACCGCTATATAAATTTGTGTTCACGGTGAAAGCCATGGACAATGGGAAGTGACGCATGATAACTCTCCCCCAATATCTTTATGATGTGTAAAGCCCTTATTCTAAGGGTTGGGAGATCTCTCACAAGGATTTTATCATTGCACCCCCTAAATTGGATGCCCTTACTACAAAAATTTGTCTAGAGGCCAAAAAATACCTTATATTTGTTCGTACAAGAGGTCATGTCCTCTGAAGCCACCCCACGTATACATGTAGTTCTTTTGTAGAGATGAAAAGTATGCCATGGGATATTCATGGGTACTGATGCTTGGCTGACCCAAGAAGTGAGTGCACTGTAAGGGGGAGCCTATGTGGTCAAGCATCTAATCATCCGCACTGAATATGTGCAGCTAGATTTATCCAAATGGGAACCTAACAAATATTGTATTTTCAGCCTAGGTTTGTACATGTGCTTTGAATCAAAACACTTTGCTTGGATCTAAAATAGTGGAAAACAAACATTCAACGAATCATCGGAATTTCAAACCCTTTAGGGAAGCAAATACCTTTGACAAATTCAAGTGCTCATGCTTTCCCTAGGGATTTCATCCATAGAGGCTTCTAAGCATTTGGATTTCATCTCAATTTTATTACTAAAATCAACAATAGGTAACCTTTGCCTTTTATTTCCTTGATTTCCACATAATACACTTTGTGGGATAAAAGAAAATTAGGACATTGAACATTCAGTTTGAAAAACATAATATAGAATGTGCTTTTGGTAAAAAGAATTCACTAAGGCAAGATAACAAACAAATGAACCACACATGTGCTTGTTCTCTTTTGGGTCATATGGTTTTCATGTGAACATTGGTCTTTTGGTTGAATTACTCTTAGGAAAAAGTATGTTCTTCAAAACCTTGGTCTTGTAAACAGGTCCTCATAGGGTCATCTAGGATCAAGTCAAAACACTTCATCCATCCAAAAATTTATCAAATTTCCATCTCACCAACAACGTTTGGAATTTTGAAAACATCATTAATGCTAGACTTTTGAAAAATCAACATCATTACATTTGACTTAATACACCTAGTCAAGTTATCAATCCTCTTGAACAAATTTACCTCTAGGATAACGTAACTTCCTGAGGTGTACTAGTTCATGATCACTTTGATTGGCTTAACACACTTAGCTAATTCATTCTCTTATGTGATTTTTCCCTAGGATAACACAACTTCCTAGGGTTTACAAGTTCACCATCATATTGTTTGGCTTAACACACCTAATCAAACTATCGAATCAAACCAACTCTTAAAGTCTAGCATTGATCCAAAGCTCCTAAAAGTTCAAACACCCATATCATTCACCACTTTCATCCTCCATCTCATCATTGGTCCTAAACCCCTTAGAGGTCAACAAAGTCTAAACACAAGAGGAACATGGAATTCAAACTTGACTCATACATTATGAGTAGTTTAAATCAACCAAACTATCCAAGTCTCACTAAGCCAATTGATTATCGAAACTCACATTTATGCATGGCATCATCATCTCCCCCAAACCTCAATGTGAGTATGCCCAATATAAGTTGTTGACCACCTTTCTCAATGATAGATTTAAATCCAAGTCCAAGCCTACAAATCTATCAACCAAATAGTCAATGCATGAATCTTCAAGCAAACAAAATTTTCCCACCAAACTCATACATGCCAAATACAAGTTTTCCAAACATGAAAATTTTGAATCCGCACTTGGAAAACTTTGGGATAGATGTGTTTGCGAATCAAACCAATGTTGCTCAAAATCCTAGCAATATGTTAACAACTCTAGATGTTCATCCAAGTCAAGGTAACCCCATGCAAAATCAAAGTTACCTAAATCAAGGCAATATGATTCCCAACCACAAAAGTTTAAATTTCAATCTATCATGTCAAATCTAAACATCACACCAAATCAAAACATTATCCAGAATCAACTTGTCCATGATCCAAGGAAAACACCACAAGGATGCCTTCTAAATTTTCTTGCTAAACAACCAAATCATCTATATCAAAGGTGTCAAGCTCAAAATCAAAATCAATTTTTGCAAGATCAAATTGCTTCACTTGCCAAAATAGTTGATCCATTGTGCCAAGAGACATCTCCATCCCAAAACCAATACACTCTTCCATTGGTCAAACCATGTCATCAAGGCATTGAACTATCTCCACAATCACATCAAGAACAATATCTCCAATGTCAAGAAGTTGGATATCAAGATCAATCATCAACAACAAACTCAATCACCACATCTCAAAGATCAATCACCGCATTTCCAAGATCAATCTCCACAAGGTCAATTTAAAGTGCAAATCTCACAAGGTCACAAATGAAAAAACACACCACTTAAGGAACCAATCGAATCAGTCTTGCAACGACTAATCCAAGAAAATCTCATCAAAATCCATGTTTATATGAATTATCAAGAGCCCATGGTGAAACCACTAGGGTATGACGAGAAACACTTTTGTGATTTTCACAAAGTAAAGGGACACACAACATTAGATTGTATTTGACTCAAAAATCTCATCCAAGACCTGATTGATCAAAAGCTAATAGCTATTGGGGACATTAATCAAAATTCAACCACTAGCAATAGCATTAACAATCTCTCCTCCACACTTGTGGAAAATGGTGATCAATATCAATCCATCAATGAACACATTGAAGATATTTCCATCTCATTCAATGATCAAATCAACACACACCAAGGGCCACTTTTAAATCATGATCAAAATCCACCAACAATACCCAACAAAGATCCAATTCAAGAGATGTCAACATCACTTGGTCTTATGGTTGGCATCATTCCCAATCCACCACCACCACCACCACCAAAACACAACATGGAAAATTCATTCTCTATCATATTGCAAGTTGCTCACCAAAAGGCACTACAAATCCAACAAGTTGCACAACTAGTTGCTCAATAAGCACAAGCTCAAGCTCAAGCTCAAGCCCAACACCAAGCTCGATAGAGGCAAGCACAATACCAAGTACAACAATAACTAGACCAACAACATGCTTTATGGGAACAACAACAGATGGACCAACAACAAGCTTTGTTGGAACAACAACAGCAGGATCAACAACAAGCGTTATTGACACAAATACAGACATATCAGCAGGCCTTGAATGCACAATAGAGCTTGTAAAAAACTCCCACCAAAATCATCGAAAATGATGATCAAGATCCATCCACCAATGATCGTGCTGACAATGTCTCTACATCACCTAACGAGTTAGAGGACATATCTCAAGAATTTACTCCAAAGCATGATCAACATCCTTCACTTAAGTCTAGCAATGGTCCTTTCCGAGACATATTGGCATCCTTTGACCTCATGGTTGCAGATATTAAAGAAATCCTTAACTCACCATTTGATCCAAATCCATTCAAAGCTCAAGAGAATATTGAGCCACTTCCCAATGATGATGTCCAAGAACCCACTATAAGCAATCCATCCTTTGAAATTGACCCATGTCAAGAACTTGATTCAAAGCATGTTGAAAATAGTTCTAAAATCACTCAAGATTGAGAATTCGTATCTCCAAGATACTAAAATGATCTAATGGGCACTCTCCTATCTATACAAGATGCCACAAATAATGATCATATCCATATAGCACATATTCCTCCATCTACCCACGAGATGCTTTCTTTGGATGGACACGTAGATGATCTTAATTCAAAACAAGAGTCTCTTACTCTTAATATTTGTACACATGATCAAAGTATAGAAAAATCTAGAGACATACCAAAAGTGGATCATGAAGAAGGCTTCTATAGAAGTTATGAATCATACACATCATGTGGAGACATATCAAAAGGCTTCTTTAAAAGTTACAAATCAGAAACATCCTATGGAGATATAGCAGAAATGGGTCATGAAGAAGGCTCCTACATAAGTAAGGAATTAGAAATAAGTAATGAATTAGAAAGATCATGTGAAAGCATACCAAGAATGAATCATGAGGAAGAATTTTACAAGGATAGTGAAGCATCAACACTTCTTGAAGAAGCATTACAATCTGATATTTAACAAAATAAAGCTAAGGATATCAATCAAGAATTCAACCCACTTATGGAAGATTCTATCACTTATAAATTTGGATCACTTACCTTTCTTAGAGCAAGCTATCACATCAATGAAGCAGCTGTCACTTTTGAAAATCCCCCACAGAGCAAAGAAGGAGTAGCGCCTTGTTTCCAAGGTAGATCATATCCCATTACAAAAAAAAAAATTGAGAAGATGAATTATCAAGGCAGAGGATTAGGCCTACATGAATAGGGTATCCTAGAACCAATGTAGATTGTTGGAAATCCTAAGTGTCAAGGCCTCAGTTATTTGACAATCAAGGGATCTCAACATATCAATGATACTTCCAAAAAATTGGGGGCAACTTCGTCTCAAGCAAATGCCAACATAGGGACCACGAAGGATCCTTATGATGAAACCGATGCTAATACTATGAACCACCACGTCATAAATCTTCATCCACCCATCACCCCATCCATGAATTGGGACCAACAACAAAAGAAAGAGTTGAATCAAAACACAAAGATTTATATCAAAGAAAAAGAAGTAGCAAAGCACGAAGGATAAATTAAATACATATGGATACCAAAAACTACAAAGAAAGATTATCCCTATCAAACTTCATTAGTCAAAGAAACTATGGGGAAAAATAAAAAGGGGACAAGTATCCATCAAATAAGTCCACAAAGGCAAAAGCAGGCTTCTCAAGCAACGTACAAAGTGTATCGAGCAGTTGGTCCTAATTCCATGTACATTTCCATATCCACCCATCATTGCTCATCTTCCCAAGTTTGGAGAGTTAAAGGTTCCAAACTATTGACCAATCCATCTTTTACTCCTAAACACACTTCATCCACACCTCCACGCATGATATCCAATTCTCACATTGACCATGTGTTAGCAACGACCCTTCATCATAAGGATTCATAAGGCACTCTATTGTGATGTGCACATAGAGATAAAGTTAACTCTGGTATCAGCAAAGTAGATCAGGGATCTCAAAAGTTGCATTCAAGTGCACGTATCTTGGCAAAGCAACTTCTTCAAGCAGGATACTGATAGCATATTATGACAGAAACATCAACATCACCTTAAAATCTCTTAGAAAAATGGTCACCTTGATGAAAACCTAGCAAACAGGCATCTTGGTGACAACAAAAAAATTAAAAAAAAAAACTAAAAATCCAAAAAAATCAGAAAAGGGATTGAAAACAGTCAAGAAAAAAAAATTGTCCTCCAGTAAAAACCGCTTCGGTGGCACTTTGGACAGGTACCATGATGAAAACCTGGCAAACAGGCATCATGTGTAGAATCGAGCATCTGTGTATGCCAGTTCAATTGAAAGCATCTTATCACATCCATAATAAAGCCAACATCCCAACCATATCATCCATTCATTCATGAACCGTTTATCCAACCCATTACCATCTACTTGCATTATCTTGATAAAGGTTTGGTAAACGCTTTACACTTGCTTGTGGTAAACATCTTGACATGGGTTATTTTCATTGATCCTATCCTACCCCATATTATCTGAGACTTGAAGCATTATCCAAATGAGAATCCTCTATTTGAACACCCTTATCTTATCGCAAGATAATCCATATCCATTCGTCCAAGAATCCACCCATGACATTCCCTGCATTGCTAGACATTGGGGGCAGATATTTACATCTTGCTTCGAGAATGAATCTTGATCTGCATCCTCTAACTTATGTGGTGATCCAAACATTGGAAAATGTGAAATCAAATTGCTCAAAGCATTTGTGAGCACCAAGTCAAAACACTAGCCCATGGCATATTTTGACAGAACGATGTTCCTTATCAAGATTTATCTTTCATCAAACATCAATCCAAATAATCCATATCAGTTGCATCTAATGTGTACATTCATGTCACATCAAATCATCAAAGCAATTTTGTTCCAAAACAAGCTTCATCAATCTTGATCAATCGAATCCAATCAATTATCACCTTGTTTGAATTAACACACCTAGTCAAATTATCATCTTATGCATGAGTTTACTCTAGGATAACACAACTTCCTTAGGTTTACAAGTCCATTATCATCTTGCTTGGCTTAACACACTTAGCCAAATTATCAAATCCATAATCACCTCGTTTGACTTAACACACTTAGTCGAATTGTCCTCTTATGCACAAGTTTATTCTAGGATAACACAACTTCCTAAAGTTTACTAGTGCATTATCACTTTTATTTGACTTAACACACTTAGTCAAACTATCAATCCATTGATATGATCAATCAACATTAAGCTTGGTTTTCAACAAAATCCCAAAATAGAGCACTGATATCATCATCACGTATCATATCCAAATTGTCAAAATCACACAAAATCTAAAAACATTCAAAAATTCATCAGAAATAACCAAAAACATTCAGAAAATCAATCTGAAAATCAAAAACATCCAAATCATTCAAAAACTCAAAAACATGTCAAAATATAAAAAATTCTTCAAAAATTCATCATTGAGTCTTGCCAATCTTCCAGCTTGCCGAACTATGTCGTCTCTGAGCTTGAACATGGGCAAGGTTGATCTTTGATCATCCCTCGAGATAGTTAGGGTTAGTCCTTAGGCGTCCGTCGCATTGGCAATCCATTTTCCCATCTATCTCATCAGTAGTCAAGTCAATTGGAATCCGAACTACATCGTCTTTGAGCTTAAACGTAGGCAAGGCCATCCTTGATTGGTTCCCAAGACACAAAACCCAAAACATTAGAAAAAACAAAAAAATCAAAACAACCTCAAAACATTTGAAAAAACCCAAAAAGGTGCACCTGTCTCATTTCACTTTCACTCACGATTATCATCACTCATAATAAATCAATCGTCACTTTAACCCTTTGGTGAGTCAATCAGAAGCAAGTCTAGCAGGTTTAAAAGTGAACACTGAATCATCAAAGTCTCAAGTCTAGATCAGTAAATCAACAAGTTGGTCAACTTGGAGTATCAATAGCTTATCACCCAAATCAGTCTCATCAAAACCCTGATCACTACATGTCCTAGGATGAATCCTTCCCATGATGGACATAAGCATTAGGTACCTCACAGTAGTTTAGCTTTGGGTAGCGGTACGAAGAACATTAACTTGTTTGTTTACTTTATCTTGGTCTTTTTAACTTATCTTATTTTGTGCTCATTCCAAGGACTTCTCGATGATGCCTAAACAAAATAGGTTTAGAGAGAAAGGAATGGGGCAATGGTCATTATCTTTTTATCTTTTGTGCTTGTTGGATATTCTTGTAAAATAACTTAGTCATGCATACTTTTTTTTGTTTGTAGGAAGGATGTTTTAGGTATCTTGTTGACCACATAAGAAGGCTTTCCTTTTTATGTTTTGGCCCGAGATGTCTGGAATATCTGAACTGCATTCTGAATAAGGTTATGTTTTTCGAGTGTGAACAAGAGTACTCCTATTTGTTTGACGATTCAAAGTCCATCACACTAGGTGCCACACCATCCTGGTTCTTAATACCTTGATGCATCACACCTACATGTGTTATCAAACATAAAGAAAGGTATGCTCTTTATCTCTCCCATCCTTGGATAAGCAATACATCATCAACATTCATCATCATATCCAATAAAGTCTCGACAACTAGTAGACTTGTTGGACTTCTACATCTTCTTGGATTTAAGGGTTGATCCCTCTCATTCTTCTATCCTTTTTCGCGCTAACAATGCATCCATCCTGCACCCATCTTGCATCTTTCATAATCATTTCATGTCATCACAACACAATCTCATCCATCACATCCATCTCATATACATTTCATAATCATCTAAGTTGCTTAAGATAATATAGATTTGTTATTCTATGCATCTTCCAAAAATCTCATTTTCATAATCATTTAAGTTGTTTAGGATAATATAAATTTGTTATTCTAAGCATCTTCCGAACATCTCACTTTTGACATCATTCTCATATAGATCATATAGTCTAACTGTCGACACATCCATTTTGAACCTCTTTATCGTGATATCGACCTCAAATCGAATCTTTTCGCTCGATTTCTTGAGGGGGCAATGTACTAACATACTTATTTCCATTGGGGCATCCAAAAAAATCAGAATTTTTTTAATTTCGATATTAGCAGCATCATTCTTTGAACCAATGCAATAAGTACATTGCTTCAAAGAGAGGCAAAATGTAGACACGTAAAATAGACATCTTACATCTCGCTCTAACTAACATCAAATTCTACTATTAATCAATTAAAACAATTTATTGATTAATTCCTTAGCTTCATCAGACTTTATTAAATAAATCAAATTATTTCTTAAATTCCTAAGGTTCTTCTTATTTGAGTCAATAAATCAAAATGATTTAATCAATATCAAACTCGTAAAATCCTCCAAGTTAATTTATATAGATTAATTAACCTCTAAACATAATCACTCATTCTCTAGCTTTTGACTCAACTTGAGTCAAATCTAAACTCTTAACTAACCCACCCACTTGCACCAATAAATCATTTCTTTGATTTATTAATTCTTCTAATTACTTTCAAAAGGGCATCAAGATGGAATATTTTGTCAATTTGAATCTTCCCTCCAAAGGACTTGTCCCTTCCAACAAAGCATTAAATTCTCTTACATGTCTCTTACATGTCTCTTGCACAAGTCAAACTTGGCATTAAATGCACCGTTCATCCCCCCTAAACATGTCATTTCATGCAAAATTCAAATTTGAAATTGGCACATTGGCCAAGACTTGCACATTCCTCACCCTCTCAAATCTTCACAAGTGGCATCTTGTCATTGGCTTATGAATGATCCCACATTCATCAAAATCTCTCAATCTCCTGCCCTTGAATCTATAAAAGCAAGGCACTACAACACAACACAACAACACATTTTTATGCAAGGTTACTCTCTACATGTGAGAACTAATCTTGCTCTTCATCACAACATCAATATCATCTTGGCATCATCTTGCTTATCATGGATTTGGAAAGGGTTGCTTCCTACACAACAAAGTGGCACCAATCCACTATGGAATAAGTTTGCATTCATTTTTATATGCTTTATTTAGTTTTCTGTGTTGTTCAATGTCTTAGCATGTTTAACTAAATGCAAGATTTCATAAAGATGTTCATGTCTGTCATGTTGGTTTGTGAGTTTACTAACCATTTGCAGATTTTGATGTCTACAATATTAAATATTATATTATATTATATTATATTATATATTCATTTGTTGATTACACCCATCTTTGGTGCTAATCGTATAAAAATTGTGAGTATTTAGTAGGTGTCTAATAGGTTGTCGTTAGGTCCTATCCCTTTAGTTGAAAAATACATCAAATGTATCAACCGGGTAGTGTTTAGAGGCTATATGCAATAGGAAACATCTTGACTATCTCTCTTAGATTTTCTAAATATTTGGAACAGTTGAAAACAAAACTTAAACTAAAAGGCCATTAAACTAGAAAGCATTAAATATTTTAACTAGAAAGCATAAATGTTTAAGCTAGAAAGCATGTAAATTACTGGAAAATAATACTTGCAATAAGACTATAAAGTGAAATGACAACAACCTTTAACTAACATCTAGTTGTTAATAGAAAACAAACTCAACAACCTACAACTAACAACCAAAGTGGATGCTTCAAAACTTTAGATAAGAAAAACTAAAGATTACAGACTCAAACTACAACTTGCAGAAATAACTTAGCAGAGCTCAACACACACAAATAAAATTCACTTACACTTATCATGTACATAATAAAAAAATAGAATTGAAAATGAAATACTTATATATCTATTCTACAATCCCTCGAGTGGCCAGCTCTCGGATGCTACCACACTTAACTCATATCACATAAACGCTGTACCTTTGAAATTAATCCATTCAAGATAAATCCTTCGCACAACACTAATAACTCATAATGAGATGGGAAAAGCTTAATTTATTCATATCAAAAGTATAACTCAGAGACATATTTTAAGAACACATTATGACAACACAACTATATCCAATATCATTTTTTCTGATAGTTACATATTTATACACAAACTACTAACAAAATCCTATAATTCAAGTGGTGAAGATCACCACTGGAAAAGTCTCCAACATAATTCAACTAGCTAATAGACTTAATTCCATAACATAAAGAATTTAAAAGGCTCAGAGTGAGCCATAAAGTCTTTGAACAAAAAATAACAGAAAGCTTTAAAAAATTGATCCACCATGTGCTTCCTAAAATTCAAGCACATATACTTCTGGCGCTTGTCTTCAACTATATTGAAGTTTGCTTTAAATCCGATTGGCTGAGCATAATGATTGACCATGCATAATAACCTATACAATACTAAAAACTATACCATTATGTTAGTGTTGGTAAGCTTATTTCAATTAATTTAAGGAAATAAAGATTTTACATTTTTTCTCAAAAAACGAGCAATTACTAATCCTAAAGATAAATAATTGGCAATGTAAAAGTGACTAGAAGAAATAAGGAAGGGTATTTTGGTTTATTATATTTATGAGGTTATTTTTACCTCATTAGTGCCCATCTTTAGAACTATATAATATTATATAATATAATATTAGTATATTATAATATTATATAATACTGTATTTTATATTATATATTAATATTATATTATACTAATATTACATTATATAATATAATATAATATAATATAATATTTAAAATATGATATTCATTAAAACATGCACATATTTTGTCTCCATAAAAAACATACGCATTTTATTTTCATAAAAATATGTGCATGTTTTGTATTTAAATAATGAGCTCGTGTTATTTGAATTTTTTAGAACACAAATGCATTTTGCTCATTTTTGGACATTTGGCCATCTTTTTGTGCACCTGTACATGCCCATGATACCAACCTATGATGTATTTTGTGTATTACTTTGAGCACAACCATTGATAAAATAATATGAATATGTCTCTTCCATCTTGCATTAATGTGTAAAATTTCCACTTAAAGGAAAAGTGACGAAGAATGAAAGGGTCCATTACAATCCAATGTCTAATGCACTAATTATTTATATTAGGTACTTTTATGAAGATTTCTCAAGATGCACCTTATTCAAAAGGAATGATACTATACATGATTCAAAAAAGATATATTTTAATAAATTACAAAGGATTCAAGTGAGGATAAAATAAATTCCAAATGCAAAGGAACCTCACATTGTGTACAACCTATAGTAAATAAGTGTAATGAAATTTATATATCCATGTATTATAATATTTCTTATGAAGAATAAATTATGCATTGCACACATTTTGATGAAATATCTTTATACATGAACAAATTAACAAATGGTGCAATCTTGTATTCACTTGGGCTCATCTCCTAGCCTTTACCTATTCCTATACACATGCAGCCACACATTTAGCCCCCACCTTCTCCTTATACACATATACTTTGATACATGAACATCTTATCCAAGTGTTTATTACACTTATCCATCTAGGTAGATGACCACTTGCCCACCCAAGTTTGTTTCCATGATCATGGGGTCAACCTTGTGGTCATGTATTTGATCCTTACCTTTCTAAAATTTAAAGTCAAATTTTGGCTAGCTAGTACCATTTGTTTTATTTCCTTGAGTTGACTAAATATGTATGTTTTGAGAAATTTGATATTATGTGCTAGTCTTTAAAGACATCGATTCATATTCATTTTATGATCTCTCATTAATCAAGAATTATCTCTCATCCTACAAAACTAAATGAGTAATCAATAACAAAATACCTAGATTTCAAACACTAAAATGGGTACTAAATTTAATATAACTACTTGGCCCTCGCCTACTATACTCAATCCTTTTACACATTTTTTGGGGGTTGACCTAGGAGAACAAGTCAACTTATGCCACAATGACAATCCTTTTTGTGTATTTTTAAATATCATTATCCATCAAATATTAAACAAGCGCAGAGTAGATGAAGGTCAACCAAGCCAACAACAAAGTGCATATGTACATCACACAAGGTTAAGTCCAAATAGAGAGGATGAATTCATGATTGTGATCTTGACTTAAACCTTCTAACTTGATTCAAGATAGAGCATATCTTCATCACAAGTCCTAAAATGTTTCATTAATAAAGAGGCCACATTTTCAAACCAAATATAATCAAAGTTTAAAAACTTCATCAAATGACACTCATTCTCTAATCATAAAACTAAATAATATCATCCTTCTTTACATTTATTTTTCCAAAACAACAATTATAATCATCTAATTTATCATTCTTCATAATTTTTAATCAATCTAAATTAGTTTATACAACATTGCTTTCTTTTAATTGATCACATAAACTTTAATTAACTTATTATTTCCCTTATTAAATCCCAATAAATCATCACATGAACTTAAAACTATCTCCAAAACATATAAGGACAAATTAATTCAATATTAGGAATTTAAATTTCTATAAATTCAAATTTTAGTCACCAAATGACATGTATAGTTGATTACAAATTGACATCACCAAAAATGTCTTTTGACAAACCCAAGATATTTTTGGGGCTAGCTAGGAAGATCTGGTATGACTTTATTCCTTTGAAGGACGAACTTATATTGTGAGCAAGGGATCTAAAATTAAAAATATAGGTTGAATATAAAATTAGGATACACGAGTAAAACTGTTAGGAAGGGCATCAAAGTCTCCCCAACCTTGCACGCAGGAATGACGATGTCAACCCTGTAGGATTCACGGTCTATAATATCAATCAATTTACCAGAGTTCAGTTATTTACACAGTATTGTTGTTGTTCCAGACATGTGCTTTACTTGCCAAAATTCCACAGATCAATTTCACAGCCGAAGTCGTGAGGGTTAAGTTTGTTCATCCGAAGTTGGGGCAGCGCAACAGAAGCTTCGACAGGAGCATGAGCGCCGTATCTGATTTCCTTACAGGGGGGCTCCTCCTGGTTCAGATGCGAGGCTACCAGCCTGTCCAGCACAGTCCAATCATTCAAATTCAAATTTTGCACTGCTTCCGACCTCAGCTGATCACTGGTTGTTGTTGAGCCATCCAGTTCTGTCATGTCCAGAGACATGGGCGGAGGATAGCATGAGCGTTTAGAGATGTTCTCTGCAACTCTTTCAGGGAATAAGCGCTTCATTCCAGAAGAAGAGGAAGGAGGAGGAGGAGGAGCAACGGGGCAAGGGAATTTCGGGCTCTCCAGATGAGGCAGCTGCATGAATTGGTCCTGGGTGGAGAAGCCGTATGGAATGTCCAGCTCTTGTTTCATACACATATTCACTTGTTCCGTTGCTGTGTAGTGCATCTGCTCCGCTGCAGGAGGGCCACCGTTGAGGCACTCTATGTCTGGCACATATTTATTTTTGCTCAGGTTCGGCGGGGGCGATTCGTTGCCCTTGAAATGGTTTCGCTTCTTGAAAACCCGGCATACCACCCAGCCGTCCTCCTGTAGCTCGTTGAATGCCTGTCAAATAACAATTCGTCAAACTTGACAGCAGGAAACTAGTTTTATCAAAATTTCCACTTTTGTACTCATCCTTCGGATTGACGAAAAAATTGTATTCACCGTTAAAGTAATTTACATTTTCTCCTGAAAACCAGCAAGGCGGGTCACAGGAAACGTGAATTAACGAGACCAAAGGCGTCAGGCAGAAAAATTCACAAAGAAACTATAATCAACAAGCTATGAATTCTAACATTTGAATTGGAGAGCTTGAGAAGTAGATTTTACATTTGCCTGTGAATTTTCGTTGTCGTCAAGGCGATATTCGTGCATGATCCAGTCAGTCTTCTGGCCGTGAGGCGCTCGGCCTCTGTAGAACACCAGCGTCTTTCTCATTCCGATTCTCTTGAAATCCATGTGTATGGCTTTGTCCCTTCCGGTGGCTTTCCAGAAGCCCGCTGCCGTGGCTCTGTTAGTGCGAGTCCCCGTCGGGTACTTCTTGTCTTTGTGGCTGAAGAAGTACCAGTCGTTCTGCGGAGTTGATCCAATTTTGCATCTCTCTGCATAATAATTCGACAAAGCATTAGATAATATTACATGGAATCAAGAATTTTAAGGGAATGTTCAGTGATAAGCATCAATTTGTACCTTGAATGTCCCAGGGCTCAAGCTTGTTCAGATCAACATCGCGAATAACATCAAGATCAATCTTTTCGAACGAGACTTTCTTCTTGAGGTAGTAATACAAGAGCTCCTCCTCAGTGGGATGGAAGCGAAACCCTGGTGGCACCCGGGATTGTCCGTTAACTGACAGAGTCATCGCTGCTGCACACACACATACATACAGATCCCGTTTTAGTGGGCTCCAACAAGCCAAATATATTCATCTGACAGAACTACAAACAGACAAGATACCAGCCCTAACAATTCATGGAATCTGGGCTCTGTGTGCACTGGAAAATTGTAAAATCGCTTTCACATGACACATAACTGGCAAGGGTACAAAAGACCTCGGAGATGGGAAAAGAAAAAACACAAACAGACAAAATCATATGCACCTGGTTTTAATGTTAAAAGCCAAGAATTTGTACGCCTACCAGAAATGGATATCCCAATTGCAGTCCGACTCTACGAAATCTGTTAACAACTGGGAATTTTTACCTGGAAACTTACAGCATAATACGACTGGTTAACCGGGAGCATAAGTCCGAGAAATGAGCTACGAATTAGGATTTGGTAACCGGGGCAAGCTTTTAAATGACGCGCAATAAGGCGGGCGTATGCAAGAAGCCTCTATAAAGAGAGTGGTGTCCACGTAGTAACGAGCATTTTAAGCGGAACCAATCGAGGAAAAAACCAGAGCTTGATGATGTGGAAAGAAGATTAAGTGAGTGCGTATTTACATTTGTGAAGAGGGTTAACGAACGAAAGAACGAACCTTTAAGTTATGACGTCGGCGGCAAGAAATTCTGCGTGAATTGACACGAACCTTCTCCAGCCTATGAACGGCAGGCGGAAATGTGAAAGCGATGAACACGTCCGGCCTGGAAAACTGCTTGAAACAGCTCCAATAAATGAATTTCTATCACTCCAACAGTCGGTGAAAATCACAAATTCAGTTCCCTTTACAGCTCTGAAGATTTCCAGTCTTGACTTTAGCAGCAGCAGAGAATGATTAGAGCGGTTGGATTGACCAAACATAAATCATGAAGAACATGATATGATTTAAATCAATCAATCTGGAAAAGTCTCTCGCGCTGAAGTAGCACTGAACCTTCTCCGGATTGCCAGTTATGGCGAGCAAGTCAATGGAGGGAGAAAAATGCAGGGGGTAGATAAAAAATGGGAAAAAAACGAAATTTCAGAGGAAGGCGAAAGGAATTAGGAAGCTTTTTTCTCCTTCCTTTTGCTAAAAAAGCGCGTACACAAGGGCGGTGTGAATCTGTCCTTCCGCGTCCTTTGTATATCTGACAGCACAGAGGTGATTTGGACCTGGGTGGGCTGGCAAACCAGACGACTCCTGAACTCAGAAATCCACACGCTTAATACTATATAAGAGTTTCTTCCCTTCTTTAAGGCGAAGTCGTATTTAATCACATGAGTGAGAGGGTGGGCATGTGCAGGGATTGTGAAAGTCGTATTGAATCGCTCACAAGTACCGATGCAGCAACGAAAAGTATTTAAATACACCACCACCACCCCTTCAAATCCGTCAATTACCATGCGGCACCCCTTAAAATACTGCTACCAGATTTATCATGTTTCGGCCACTACCTTCCAAACCTCTTTTTTAACTCTGGAATGGATCCTTCCTTTGGGGGTTGACTTGGGCACTTACACCGACATGATGACAAAGTTTAGGATATAATCACATTCATCTTTAGTGAGGTGAGGTGAGGTGAGGTGGAGGGTATTGTCATGATGACAAAAAAGTAGTTTGTTGAAGGTGGCAAACCACAAGGTTGGGTAGATGGAGATGGGCCTTTGGCATTATTTCACCCTGCACTACAATTATGCCTTATGGTATGGTATGGTTGGTGCCCCTCATCTCTCACATTTGCTTTGACAACTCACCTTCAATAACAATACCTCACATTTTTCTTTTTTAAAACCAACTAAAGAATCTTTCATATTCTTCGTTACTCTAATTCAAATTATACAATAATAATTTAAACAGCTGATTAATGGTAGAATTAAAGCTTTTTTAGTACAATGGTGAAAAAGAAAGTTTTTTGTATCATACATTTTTTTGAATATTATGTCTTTTTTTCAAAAGATTTCATGTAGTTTGCCTCTTCCATCTATTGTTTGTCTAAATGTTACCATTCCTTACTATTTCATACCAATATTGATCTTTTAGCTTATAGACTTAAATGTACCAGGTTATCTCGATCTTTGGTAGCACAATTCTAATAATATAGACGAAGAAAATTTTTCATCCCTCACACTTTCCTCCTGGATGTCTTACACTCTTCACTGTTAGCCTCTTCTTAGAAGACTCAACTTATATCTATCGGATTAATTTTTTTCTCTTCTTACACACTTGTCTATGTATATAGACTATAATGATTTTTTATTTTTTATTTTTACTACTATACTGTTTTTTAAAAATAAATTAGAGGTGGCCATCTACCTTTAATCTTAAACGAAAAAATCATTGGAATAAAGGGAAAACGTGACTAAATTTAACCATTAATGGACCAAATTAGTTGGTACTGTGCGACACTATATTGCTTTCTTCTGTTGGTCGTCTACACTGACTAGGCAAGGCATTAAAATCCCTTTGTAGCTTTTATCATTCGTAGCCTATGTGGACTCATTATTAGAGTGGGGAACATGTCCTGCGAGTAGAATTTTTTTGAGAAATTAATGCAATCTTTGTTGACTTTTACTATACTGACGTACATATGATGCATTTGTACTAAACAAAGTATTTGAAAGAAATTGATGGACGTGAGCTGTGCCTAAATTTGATGGTTAGGTATATAGTTCCAGTTTAGGAAATTTTGTTATAATTAAAATTTGAAAAATATTATATTGTATAAGTAGGACAATTTTAAAGAAAAATTTAAAAAATATTGTTAAATAAAATATTTGATTTTTGATATGTGATTGAATAAATATATATTTTATCATTTAAAAAAAAAAATTATTAAATAAATATTTGATTTCTATATGTGATTGAATAAATATATCTTAACATTTCAAAAGTAATTTAAAAAAAATGTTATAAAAAAGGTATTTGATAGATGGGGATCAATTGTCAAGTTTATGTTCTCAACATGAGAATAGGGGGTCTATCACAATTAATCTCAAATACGTCTAATTTTAGTTTATCTTTTTATTTGTTTCTATTTATGTGTTCACTAAAGTAGTTCAAGTAGTCAAAATGGTGTAAATGGTGGATTCATTCCTAACAACTTGGAGTGCCTTTTAAAGCTTGAATCACATCTACATATTTTGTATAAGAGATATTTGGGCTATTTTAGGTAATTCTTTTTGTTGATTCCATTTGGAAAGAATGGGGGATGTGATATTTAATAAAATAGATAGAAAATAGTTGTATGGAAAATAAACAACTATATAATCAATTGAAGTTTAATTATTAATATTAGATAAAGACATCAAGCAATTGTAAGAGTAAATATACAATTGAAAGAAAGTAGGGGAGAGGATGTTGGGTAGCTATCTTCTTATATTCTTTGAATTGGTTGATACATAGTGATTGACACAAACATATTATTTAATCTAAAACTATAAAATAAGTTGTAGACTATTATGATAGATCAAATTATGATATTATGTGATTATAGATAAAATTTCATACATGATTTTGTCTAACTAGTATGATCTCATCCTTTAACATTGATCATGTCATTTGTACCTACAAAGTTTGAAATCTAGTTATTAAATTTTGTACAATTATCTATCACACTCTTTTGCCTTTAAGAGCCACTAATCTTTTCTATTAAATAAATTATATTTTATTAGTAATAATTTACAAATGATCAAGAACCTAAAGATGATGTAAGCTATAATGATTTGTAATCTTTTCCATGAAGATTCTACTTATAATTAAAAAATATGATTTCAATTATTTTTTTATTTTTTAAAAAAGTTTTTCTTATAATTTATTATTTTATTGAATAATAACCTCATAATGTATAAATTTTAAGATACAACTATTTATTTATTTATCAAATATATATTCTTGACATTAATATCTAGGGCTTACATTTATTTTAAAGTTTTATTGAATATTTTTTTATTTCTAATTTTTTAATTGATGGTAATTGTAATTTAGATATAATATTTTGTAATTCATTATTTTTGTGTGTATGATTTTTTTTTAAACAAGAACGTCAATATAGAGAGTCATGTAGTTTTAAAGAAAAAATCAATCATTTTTTATTTTCTCAATGTCCTAATTGTATGTCATTATTTTTTGGTAAAAACCTATATTTTTTAAGAAAAATAAAATTAATATAAAATTCAAATGAAATATAATAAAATATATGTTTAAAAAACTAAATCTAAGGGTTATATATATATTGGCAAAAGGCTAATAGCCTATTATTATATTAATAATAATAGTAAGTAATTACAAAAGTGCCCAAGAGGGCCTAATTACAAAACCCTAGATCGCTTATGGTTCACAACAACAATGTGAATCATCAACCAATAAATTTTTGCCAGGTGTCATCTCCTTATTCATTCGCATATGCCTCACCATAAGTCTTCAACCTATTCATCCAAGCCACATGTCAAAATCCCACTAGCTTGTGGGGTCAAACAAAATCAACACTTTTCATTCAACGAGATGATGGGCAACTTCCATCTTTCCTTTTGAATCTCAGGGATCAGGAATCTCGTGTCGTTCATGCCAAACCGATGAACATAATGCTGAGTAGAAAAGAGTGAAATCCTTTCGCGATTCAAGGTTCGAGGTTTCTCAATACCTGATACAAGTAAAGGTTATGATGAAGCTCTAAAGTTCGAATGTCGAAAACCTTCAAACTTTCTAAGTATTTTTCAAATGCATTTGGTAAGTGATAAGCCAATGACTAATGCCCGATTCTCTTCAAATATTCTAAGTCTTTTCAAGGTATTTGATACACAATAATCTCAAATTTGACTAAGTGTTTTACACCTCTTTTATATGATATTGCACAACAACATCAAGCAACCTTCCTGAATCAGTCCATTGACATCAACCAACACCACATGCTTCCATAATCAAGTTCACTGCTCTCACAATGTCCTTTGAGCTCTATGTCATTCAGGCACACCACTGAGACCACAATTGATCAACCATCATGCCAACATCTCCATTACATGATCAATTCCATCTTACCTCTAATACTCCTTTGACATCAATGAAACTTTTACATCTTATGATTCACAACGATGATGTGAATCATCAACTAATCATTTTCTACCACTTTTCATCTTTGTATTCATCCTTTATATGCCTCGCCATAAGTCTTCAACCTGTTCATCCAAGCCATGTGTCAAAATCCCACTAACTCGCGGGGTCAAATGAAATCAATGCATTCATTTGGTGGGATGGTGGGTAGCTTTCATCTTTCCTTTTGAATGTTAAGGATTGGGGATCACTTGTCCTTCATGCCAAACTAACGAACATAATGTTGAGCAACAAAGAGTGAAATCCTTTCGTGGGTCAGGGTCAAGATTTCTCAATACCTAATACCATAGACTTCAAAAGTAAAGGTTACGATGAAGCTCTAAAGTCTGAATATGGAAAACCTTCAAACTTTCTAAGTCTTTTTCAAATGCATTTGGTAAGTGATAGGCCTAACAATTGATGTCTGATTCTCTTCAAATATTCTAAGTCTTTTCAAGGTATTTGATACGTGATAAGCCCAAACTTTGAAACTTGCTAACTTAGCATAAATTTGGCCAAGTCTTTTATACCTCTTTTGTATGATATTGCACAACAACATTAAACAAACTTCCTAAGTTAGTCCATTGACATCAACCAACACCATATGCTTTCAAAATCAAGTCCACTACTCTCACAATCTCCTCTAAGCTCTATGTCATTTAGGAACACCATTGATCACATAACTAATCTCCAAAGCATTGAAATGGGAATCCCAATTTTCCTTTAAACTTGTTGGGAAACACGAGTCTCTTCTACCTTATCCTTCCTTCACTTGGTTCAAATTGAAGTTTGATGAAACCTTCAAAGGCATCAAACCATTACTCATGAAGCCCTATACTACCAACCCTATTCCACTTCTTTATTTGGATGAATAAAACAAATTATGCCTCATTTTCTCCTCTTGTTCCATTATCACCACTTGAAATGATTGCACTTTTTCCAGAACTATTTTTTTCTCCAATGAATATCATTGAATACATTCTTTTGCTACAATCTCGATTAAAATTGGAAATGTACCAACCATACTAACATATGAAATGATCACTTCTTGCTTTTGACATCCGATATTTTCTAAGTGATCTGCTAATCTATTCCCTTCATGATATGTATGTGAAATTTGGAAGTTCAATGCAAAAAAAATATCCAAGATAAATTATATATTTTATGATATCAATTGAACCAAAAATTATAAGTTCAATGCAACAAAAATTATCTAAGAAAATTTGTACATGTGCATATGTGTAGGATCATCATGGAAAAAATAGGCCCTTAAGTGGTGATAAAAATTCAAAAAATTAGAGTTAGGAAACTTGATGTAAAAATTTGAATGCGTTATCTATATTATTTCAAAAATATGTAAGAATAGAATCTGTAGAAAATTGAATGTAGTTTCTAAACTACTAGGATTTTTTTTATTAAAAAAACCTATTTGGTGAAAATTTAAAATTTCAATGCAGTAGTACTTAAATTTCAGGGAAAAATAAGAAGTAGGTTTTTGTTTGACCACAATAACCACAATAAAATGATAATATTTTTTATAAGATTTTAGATATAAGTAGAGGACTCATGTCCTGATGTGATGCATATTTTTTTGTAATTTTTTTCCAAGTAAATAATTAATTATGATTTTTTTATTACAAATTTTAAAAAATATAAAAAACTCATATGTCTGACCACCTTAACTTGGTCAAAAATTCATGATTTTTTTTTTTTAATCCTACAATATGTGAAGCATAGAATGTGATGGATGTTTCAGATTAAAAAAATGTGATGCCGTTTGAAATCTATAGATGTTTTTCAATCAGCCTATCAATTAGGACTTTAGTCGTAATTCAAATAGAAAATGAATAATAATAATTTATTAAATTCAAAGTAAAGAATAATTTATATTGGTGGAAAGTTGAGAATCTCCTTTAAAAACTCTTTTTGTTTCATCAATTTTGGGTAAAAAAAAGTCGTTAGCCACATGGGCCATCATATCACTTACATATCGCCACTTTTTGGCCCATCATGATCTTGCACATACCCATGTAGCTTGGAAGAAAAAATGTACCACAAAATATTCAAGGGACATACATATGTTTGTTGAGAATTGTTTGAGCAACAAACTACTAATACAAAATTTAAGAGCTTTCACAAGAGAATTCAAAAAATAATTAGCCAAAAACTATCATAAAAACATATGAATGTATAATTATTTCCTTGTATATGCAAGAAAAAGAGGAAGTAGAAGGTGAAATAGAAGCACTGACTAACCCTTCAAAATATGTGACACATGTAGAACACTTGGGAAATGTGTGAGTGAATGTGTCATGTTGATGTGTCTATGAGGTGATACAACTAAACGATTAAGTGAACTTAAGCTACTGTGAATAAGTCTACTAGGTCTAAGAACTAGATAAATGGAAACGAGATGAATAAAATCTCTTTTCACACTAACACCCCATTAAGTGATACTTAGGGAGTAAGTCACTTAAAATGAGTCTAAAATACAAGGATTTATTAGGTGCTCATGTATAAAATAAAATTCTCTCACAAACGAAGTAAAGGAGAATTTTTTTTAAGGGCACACAATCTACTGAGAGGGGGCTGAATCAGTAGATCAAATCTATTTAAAAATCTTAACTTAAACACATATAACTAAACATGAAACTTGAATATTCACTAATAATCAAGAAATAATCATAGGCACAATACACACATGAGAACACCAAATATATGTGGAAGCCCAAGGTAGGAATAACCACGATGAGAATAGTTGCTTGGATCTACTATCCAAATATAGCCTCACAAAGCATAAATATAATAAGGGAATTTATAATATGAAGTAGGCACCAACCCACCAATCCCCAAATGTATTTGTAGGCACCAACCTATTGGAGACTCTAACCCCCAATACAATGATTTGAGCACCAGCTCTGTGATTAGAACACCAACCCTACTAGATTACAAATATAAATCTTGTGGACCTTCAATGTTGAAAGTATAGCTTACATATAGCCTGAACGTGATTCAAACACTCTACAACCTTAACCTGGACCTATTTTAGCACCACACACTAGCTTTGAATTCTACACACTACTAGTCATTGTTGTATAGTTGTAGACCTATCACTAGTTGATAGACATGAAAAAATGAACCTTTTTTCACTTCAAACATTATGCCTAAAAAACATCCATTCTAGAAACATTGGAATATAATATAACATATGTAGGTATACTCTCCATTCAAACCATAGAGCTAAAATCACCATTATGAAGAAATACTGAACATGATTGTGTTGCCAGAGAAATCTCTCTACCTTGAAAACAAAAATGAAAGATTTCATATCATCCTTCTAGATTACTTTTGTCACCATGAATTTGTGTAGTATGTTACTATAGAAAATCCTTAGCTAATTTATCAATATAGTTGGAAATATATACTTCCACAGTAACTCAAAATGATGTGAAAATTCAATACATTTAATTCTCACTTATCTCTTAAAAGGATTCCTTTGACAATAGTGAACACCTTTGCCAGCCATAAACTCCTTTGACATCAATGGCAACCTTTGTTCAACAATCTCCCCTATGTCATTGATGGAAAACAAAAAAATATTGGCCACACATAAAGATTAATATATAATATTGAGTTCCATTTCTCCTCCTTAGATAACATATCATTTTGAGTTTTGCTTCTCCCCCTTTGACATCAATGGAAAAGGCCAACACTCCCCCTTTGCATTTTTGGCACTTTGCACAATCCAAAAACATGTTTATTGGATAGACTCCCCCTAAGTCCATACCACACTTCTTATGAAAACATTTTGTAATACCACCAAGCCTTATTGTGATAGGGGGAAAAAGCACCCCCTCAACATATACTTCCTCTTGGTTCAAGAGGATGGATCAACCACTCCCATCTTCTTCTGAAGAAACTCAAAAGTATTCTTAGGAAAGTGGTTTTATGAAAGTATTAGCTACTTGCTCCTTGGTTTCAACATACTCAAACTTAACCTCCTTTTCTACAACCTTCTCCCTTAGAAAGTGATACTTGGTTGCAATATGCTTTGCCCTTGAGTGCATTACTAGGTTCTTTGAAATGTTTATAGCACTGGTATTATCACAAAGAATGAAAATAGGTTCGAAAAAATCAATCTTCATCTCCTTTAGATTTTGTTTCATCCATAGTACCTGAGTGCAACATGAAGTTGTCATAATGTATTCTTCTTATGTTGTAGATAAGGAAACTGAATTTTATTTTATGCTCAACCATGATACAAGATTGTCACCAAGAAAGAACGCTCCACCACTTTTTCTCTTTCGATCATATGTTCTCCCTACCAAATCTACATCTATGTATGTAGTCAAAGTGAATTCTGTTAGGATACCACAAACCAAAATCCACTGTAGCCTTCAGATATCTTAACATTCTTTTCACAACTTTGACATGAGTTTCCTTGGGTGTTTCCTAAAATCTAGCTACCATTCCAACTGCCTGCATTATATCTAGTCTGGATGCAGTCACATATAACAAACTACCAATCATGGATCTTGTTATCACCTAAGTACACACCCTTGCTAAGTTGTAGAACTTAGCTTACTAGTGAAACATTGGATTTTTTCTAGGTTTGTGGGTCACTTATGATTGAAAAGAACCTCTCAAGAGGGTTGGATTCCCTTGGTGTTCACATATACTGACTTACACTACTACTTTTTGTTGCTGGAAAATGATAGAAGAATGACATAAACTAAAATCTAACTATGTGGGTGATGCACTAAAATGTTTTCCTTAGACTTTAGACTATTGTTTTGTCACACAAAAAGAACAATAACTTAGCTATGTTTACACAACTCAAGCTTTAACATACTCATGTATTAGTATTTTATAGAGAGGTTGAGTGTTTTCAATCCTAGAAGGAAGAAAGTAAAGTGTTCTTCATAAATAGAAGTTGTTTTTCACAATAGTTGATAGACTATAACTTATACAAAATATGCCTTTTTTGTTTAAAGGTGCCAAAATCAGAAATATACTTAAGGATCCATGCATGAAATCACAGAAATAAACATCAATTACCAACTGCACACAATAGAAACAAGCCTTTGAAAGTAGAAAATTGAAATATTTATCGTTGAAAGGTGTCTTTACAATAGTATATGCCTGAAAATGACTGATTTTCTCTTCTAAATATGAAAATTACATCCATTTCCAATCACAATATGATTGGTTTTTTAGTTATAGTATAATATTGTAATGTTGTAGAATTGCACCCCTTGCAATTTCACATACATTTTTGTATCTACTTTAGTGTCCACTTCCTTAGCACCTTGTGTAGGCTCATTTTAGTCCATGCATCGACATTTTTCCCTCTCAAGATGCTTGAAAACCCCTTTTCAACAACTACCTTCGTGTGTTAGCTTTGCATTAACACTTGTGGTTCTCTCATTCATGTCATTTTGTAGCGTGACGTGTCTAGACACTAGCACATCATGCAGATGTCTGCGTGCCACTCTAGCATCCTGAAATGTTTAAACGTTCAAACAACCGCTTCAGAGCATGTTTTCCACTTGTCAGCCTCTTTTTGTCGGTGGTAATGACCCATGACACCTTGTATCAGCTTGGGAAGCTTATTTTCCTTCCAAAAATGATATCTTTTCAATCCATTTTTTGTCTTCTAGCTTCTCTCTAGCTTTGGCTTCTGCCTTTTCATCCTCTCTTGCTCTTGTTATATTGCTTGCATAGCTCCATACAGCTTGTGACAACAAAAATCTCAAGCTCTTACAATACTCTTTGTAACACCCTTGGCTCTTGTAGCTATCTTTGTCTCCCTCTTTGGATTCCTTAAGCCTTGTAGTTAATATCTCTCTTTTCGTATGCTTGCAAGCATCTTGGGATTTCACATATCCCCTATCTATTACATCTATATGTTGTGATACAGGTTCTCCTCCTCAAGCGTGGATTTATTTTATCACCTACACTTTATGATATAGGTTCTCCTCCTCAAGTGGGGTTTGCTTCTATCACTCATCACATGCTTTATTTCTCTCTCTCTATCTAGTTGTCCGTGGAGGTGGGAACACCAAAACAGGGGTTTGACTAAGGAAAACCCCTATACAGCCCCAACATTTTCTCTGGATCTTATGCATGTAGGTATTTAAGATATTCACATGCTGGAGGCTTCATTATGTGGGTGGTTGTAAGCAGTTTCTTTCTTCTCTTTATCTTTTCCATTTACTTTACTTTATTTTAGCTCTATTGAATTCTATCATTTTTTCGCATGTAGTCACTAAGTTGTTTTTTTGTGATATTCTCAATATTTTGGTCTATACGGATGCCAAAATTCCAGAGAGACGCTAGTGTACCGCATTGTTATCCCAGACCCACGTTGTCATCCTTTGGCTGAGAGCTTGTCAGTCTATCCAAAAAATATTTGTGACCTGAGCTCTTTTAGATTATAGAACCCTCACTTTGTTCCCTAAGGTAGTTTAGGGTAGTTCCCCCCTTGGGAATCTCTTGATAATAAAGAGACTCATGAGTAGTGAATCCCCCTTCTTTACAAATATATCTTGTTGGAAGAACTTACAAAGTTACAATACTTAGCAGAAAAATGCAAGAACACACTAACTATGAGCCTAGGCATGCCTTTTCTCAATCCACACATTGGAGATAGTCTAATACATGATTAACGAACATTAAATGACTTCCATGTTTGACTCATTTGAATAATTCTCCAAAAAGGTTCCAATTAGGTGACAAGGGAAAGAAATGTTGACTTTTCAACTATTTTCTCCTATATCTGCTCCTTGACCCACCTAGATGCTTGCACATGTTGTCTCCTATTCAACCCACCTCCTAGATGCTCTTAACTATTGTCTTAGTCACCAACTAACCCCTATATGCTTGCAACTACCTAACCTTCTACATAAATACTTGATTTTCCATGTTCCATGATGATAAGGCATATGTGAAACTATTTGAAGATAACTGAATCTCTCAAGAAGACATAGGATAAGTTTTAAGGATTGAAGTTGTTAAAAATTCCATTTATTAATAACCCATTTTTCCTCCCTCCTTTCACCAATACCTTTATCACACATTTCATAGGTCTTCTCTGTCTAATATACTTCTAAAACTAACTCAATCACTGCCCCTTCATCAAGCTCCAAACTCTACCCTCTATGTTTATGACTATCCTTATAGCTTTTAATGGCACTATCCTTGTTCATGGATATCATGTAGATGCCTCGAAGCACTATGAATTTTTTCAACTACCACTTCCATATTCTTACTTCATAAATAACTTGACTCTCAAGGTGTTCTCAAGACATTCTTCTTTGCATGACTTAGGCATTTGGCAACAACAGTAAACAGGCTTACATATTACATGATTGCTCTCTTGTCTTTTAAACTATATGTTTTCATTTAGCCCTTGACATCTCATAATACTTTATGCTCTATCATTGATCCACAACACTATGTTTGAGTGTACTTTACCACTTTTATCATTGATGTACTTTGATTAAGGTCTAGTCTTTGATTGTGCATTCACTTTTGTCATTCTTGATCTTATTTCACTTGGTCTGTCAATGGGACTGCCCTTTATAGCATAAAACTATAACAATACTTCTTTTCCCTTCTTGCAATACTCCCCATATGTACGGAAAAACTTATGACTATATACCTTTCACAGAGGCATGCATAGTTCACTGTTAGGTAAGATTATTTTCCATGCCCTTAAACTTCAAATGTTGCCTTAGTAAATACCATGTCTTCCATTTTTGTTGCATCATGCATCTTATTCTTATGTCTTCATTAATAGCTCCCTTTCCTTAACATTTAGAATATATAGAGCTATTGATGGTTTCTATTGGTAGATAGAAACCTAAACAAGTGTTTCTCTTATGTATTCATTAAGACCTATCAAGAACACAATCCATTCCTTAAGATAGTTATTCTGATTAGCCTTATGGATTCCTTCTTTTGTCTTCTCCTCATAAGTATGACACAAATTTAATGAAAAGTTCTTTTCTCTCATGAGGATTTTCATTTTGAAAATAACTTAATCATCTATTATAATGCTACAAGAAACCTGTCATACTTGCCAATATGACTACCCTTTATGTTGTAAGGTGTGAACCCTTAGTCTTCTTGTGTTGTGTAGCGTAGTGCTTGGGTTCATGACATGGCTTAACTACCTCTCATGGATTCATTAACTCTGACAATTGTATCAGGAATTAACATGTTGATATTTTGTTGCAATGACAACCGTTTATGCAAAAATTGGTATCAAAGCCTGGGTCACAGGTTTGAATCCCTCGCTTGCACTAGGGGGATTATTGCAAGGTTTATACCCTTGGTCTCTTATGATACACAATGAAACACTTGGGTTTGTGACATGGATTAACCACCTCATGTAGATTCATTAACTCTGGTGGTTGTATCAAGCATTAACAGGTCGATCTTTCGATGCAACGACAATCATCTATGCAACAATTTATGAACTACCTTCATCTGTGTCTTTATGCTCTGTCCACTAAATCTCCATGTTCAAATTTTTATCTTCTTTTTTTACTAGATTTATTAAGATTTTCCTTCAAATCATTCCCGTTTAATGTAATTGACATAAAATATTTATCTTCATTTTTCCTACTCACAACTCACCCATAAATCTCTTCTAGTTGTACATTGTCCTCTCTTTCTATATTGTCCCTTTGAAACCCTTTGTTTGAAGTCATGAATTTGGTGGTGTTTTTGAATGTTGTTTATAATCTCCCCCTTTATCACACCTAACAATACCTTTATGACTTTCACTATCTATGTTCATACAATATAACTTCCCAATCTATATAGTGCTACCTTCCCCCAGGAATCTTTGAAGTCTACCAATAATGGTGGCCCCCTTTTTTATAACTAGGTATTTAGCTATCTTTAGTCCTTTTACATAGGGACACTATCCCTTCATATAATATACTGCTCACCTTTATTTCTCAAAAATGGAATCCATCCTAAATCATAGACCTACCATCACATACTATGCCCACTCTCTTTTCCTTTTTGCATATTTCTGTTGGAGTGAAAAAGACACCGAGAGGGGGGTGAATCAGTGTCATGAACTGATTTGACAAATTTTACTAAAATTGAAACATACCAGATTTATGCCCTCATTTATCAATGATTAACTCATCCATATATTGAATGCAATCACATATAACTCAAATGAGAAGTATGACAATGAAACATTGCATAATAAAGCATTCACAATTTAAATTAGAGAAACCACATATGAGCAAAGTGACACAAGATATGCCGAGTGGAAAACCCTCCTGCTGTAGAAAAACCACTCCTAAACTACTGCCTTGTTAGGCTTATATTAAAAGAACCACTTTTAACAATGCCTTATAGGCTGATTTCTGAGCACCAACTCAAGGAGCTCCAACCCCTCATTTTGAAACACCAATTTCAAGGAACACCAACCCCTTTTTTGTTTGCTGAAATTACAATGATATAGAGGGTCTCTCTATTTCTCTTTTCTCACAAGTGCCTCTCAACAGACAATACCTACAATCCTCAAGGTTCAGAGTTGAGCCTTTAGAATTCTAGTCATTATCTCATCTTAAGACAACTTGTATTGATCTTTTTTTGTTTTAGCTATACAATCTCAGAATAGTACATGTTTTCCAGTAGACAATACAATGGCTGTGTTTCACTCACTTTTTCTCAGTCATATCTCACACTACAAAAATAGTGATTAAAAACTCTCTTTTTCTTCTAACTGATATATTTGAAAATTTTCCAAAAACCCAAATAAAACATGTGTGAATATATTAACAAATGAGGTATTTTAAATATATCAAACTATTGTCAAAATTTTTGTGCCAAGTATAATCAAAGATTCAGAGAAGTATTCAAGAAAAGATTGCTTCTGACAGACTGGCCAAGAAGGTGTAATTTGAGAAAGAAGATTATGAACCTTGACCATTCAAGGAGCCTGCACCAACAATACTATTTGAAAAATAAACAATATAATGTATGCACCATAAAAAATATCCTTGAATACAACTGCTACAAAATGTAACCGAACCCTCATTATTGTGCACCCAATGACTAAGAGCAACTACCACTGAATCCATGAAAAAGAATGATATAATTTTCAGAATGCATGATTACCCACCAACTGAAAAACACAACCCCTCATAGTAGAACCAAATAGAAATGATATTCTTTTAGGGTATCAATTTCAACTTAGGTAACCGAAATCTTGTCATGCCTTGCATGAAAACCAATCAAGCATTTTAATTTCGAAACAAAAAAATAGTAACTGCCTTACGTTTTTAAACTGAAATATTTCTTCAAAAATGGAATGATAATACCTATTCGAGCTAATAATGTTGCAACTAAAAATACCAAATTTGTTTGAAAGGAACTTAGCTGGAGAAAAAAATTGAACCTTCTTCCATGCTCGTGCCATCTCCTTACCAAATTTTTCATAGCTCTCACAGAAGGCAGAGACGTTTGTCAAATTAAATGTAGCAAGAGAAAAAATAGAGTAACGATTGTGACTCAACATCCATGGTGGCGACATAGACTAGGGTTTTAGACCCTCAAGTTTATAAAATACTAAAAAGAATGCCCTAGCTTCCTTTCGAGCCTATTTGCATTTGTTGACTTTTTCAAATCATAAGACCATTTGAAGTCCGATAGGAAACCTTTATTAGTTATCAAATAGCTACTTCTTTTTCAAGTCCGCGACTTCAAGCATTTTACATAATTAAATTCATCCAAGCTAAAGATCGACATAATGATTGAAGTCATTACCATGCAATTTCCTTGACTTTCCAACATGTCGACTACCTTAACAACCAAGGCATTATTACTAAGGGTCGATGCTAGTCACTTTCCAAGTGACTTAACAATTATTTCCTCATACCTGTTGTTGGCCTTAAGGCCTAATGAAATATCAATTATAAGACCCAATTCATATATGAATTTTATTCAAAGCCTTTTGCTATGTGATAAAGCCCAATTCCATGCTATGAGAGGTTCAATTCATTGAACTTTCCATGTTAACCATACAAGGCCCAAAACAAGTATGAGTCCATTTAAATTCATTTACTAATGCACGTAAGCCAAAATAATGCATCAAATTAACATTACAAAATTTCCATGATATTGCCTTTTTCAAAATAGAGGCCAAAAGATATCAGCTTGTAAGCCAAAGCTATATAAATAGCTATATGAAATGAAAGCATGATCATAGACATATATACATAAAGAAAACTTGGAGATCACCTCAGCACAGTACAACTCAAAATGTCAAACCTGTCAAATGATAACTATACCACTAGAACATAGAATCATAATCCTGTAAACAAGATGCCTTGTAATTTGCACATGGATTCAAGAGATCATTACCATCAAAACCATCATCACAATGACGAAACCAAAACCAAGTATGCCAAGACGGAATATAAACAAGAGTGCCAACCATCTAAATGTAAACTGTGCAATTGATAATCAAACACCAAGATGCTAATCTGAAACACAATTTTGACATCAAGGACAATTACCAAAAGAGAAGTTCAAAAAACTCCCCCTTTGTCCTTGATGGAAAAAAAATGAGCCATCAAACTGAAAAACTGAACCAGAACCAAGAGCTCATAATTCTCCCCCTTTTTGTCATAAGGACAAAGGGATGCCAAGAAGATGAACATAAATAGCTGCAGATAGAGCAATGGAGTAGCAAGCAAAAAACCATTTGAAGTAGCAATAAGCTACTAAGAGAGCTAACAATCTCCCCATAATACCAAGATAAAGTATTAAGAGAGAAAAGATTGAGAGACAACTCCCAATCTAGACCTAAGTATTTGAAATTCTTCTTTAGCCAAAGGCTTAGTGAAGATGTCATCTAACTGTGATTGTGTAGGAACATATTGCACAAAAACATCATTAGCCAACACCTTTTCATGAAGAAAGTGAAATTTAATAGCAATGTGTTTAGTGGGAGAGTGCATAACAAGATTTTTGGAGATATTAATCACACTAGTATTATCACATAGAATAGAAATAGGTTTAGGAACTTCAATACCCATGTCAGAAAGAGTTTGTGACATCTAGATTACTTGAGTACAACAAGAGGTGGCAACAACATATTCTGCTTTAGCAATGGAGAGTGAAGAAAATTATTATTTTTTGTTGTGCCATGCCACTAATCAATCACCAAGAAAGAAAGCAACACCACTGGTGCTTTTCCTATCATCCAGACAACTAGCCTAGTCAGCATCAGTATATGCAATTAATGAAAAATCATTGCTTCTAGGATACCAAAGACCATAATTAAGAGTACCCTGAACATATTTAAGAATCCTTCTAACAACATTAATATGAGATTCCTTAGGAGATGATTGAAATCTTGCAACCATGCAAATTTCCTGCATTATGTCAGGTCTAGAAGCTATTAGATATAACAAGCTACCAATCATTGACCTATAGTTGGTTGGATTTACATAAGGAGAATCATCAACCTTGCTAAGTTTATAGCCTATAACCATTGGAGTGCTAACTGGATTACATTCATCCATTTGAAATTTGTTGAGCATCTCTCTTGCATACTTTGTTTGAGAGAGAAAAATACCAATTTCAAGTTGAGAAACTTGAAGACCTAAAAGAAAGTTAATTCTCCCAACATTGACATTTCAAACTCAAATTCCATAATCTGAGAGAATTTTTTACTCAAGGCAGTATTGTTGCAGCCAAAGATAGTATCATCTACATAGATTTCGACAAACAAAATATTAAAACCTTCAATTTTAACATAAAGATTGTTGTCTACACCTCCTCTAATAAAACCTTTTGAAATCAGATGATTATCCAATCTAGAGTACCAAGCTCTAGGAGCGTTTTTAAGGCCATATAGAGCCTTTTTCAGCCTGTAAACATGATTAGGCTTGTTTTTGCAAATGAACCATTCAGGTTGTTCTATACAAACTTCTTCATCCAAATAACCATTTAGAAAAGCAATTTTGACATCTATTTGATATACAGTGTTCTTGAAAAAAGAATAAGCCAAGAATATTCTAATAGATACAAGTCTAGCTACAAGTGCAAAGGTTTCACCAAAGTCAATACCTTCTTGCTGAGCATATCCTTTGCATACATAGCTAGCCTTGTTGCGAACATGGCCATTTTCATCATGTTTATTTTTGAATATCTATTTTCCCCCTATGAAATTTTTGTCATCTAGTCTTGGGACTAACTCCCAAGTATGATTTTTCTCAATTCGATCAATTTCTTCCTGCATTGCATTAAGCTAGCATTCATCAGTTAGAGCTTCATCAATATTTTTTGGCTCAAACTGTGTAACCAAAGAGAAAGCAATAAGCTCAAATATGTGAGATTTTTCACTAGATTTAACAATTCTTCTTCTTGTTTGAACTCCTATAGATTTATCTCCAATAATCAGATCTTTAGGATGGTTTCTAGCAAGAGATTTTGAAGGGGTTTTTGTTACACAATTTTCAGGACTTGTTTAAGAATTTTTAGAATTTGCTTCAACAAGTTTAGGACTTGTTGATTCAACTTTAGGTTTTGTTGTTTCAAAGGCTTTTGAATTTATTTCAAGTTCAAATTCTTCTTCCTCATCATCTTGCATAGGTTCAACATCTAAAAGCAGATTTTCATCAAATTTGACATTGACATATTCTACAATCTTATTTAGCCTATTATTAAAGAATTTATAGGCTTTTCTATGAGTGGAGTATCCTAAAAAGATACCTTCATCAGATTTAGATTGAAATCTACCTAAATTATCATCATCTCTCTTGATAAAACACTTACAACCAAATATTTTGAAGTGTTTAATTGAGGCAGATTTACCATACCACAATTCATATGGAGTGAAATTGGATTTCACTCTGATTTGTACTATGTTCAAGATGTAAACAGCTGTATGAACAACTTCTTTCCAGTACATGCTTGACATTTTTGCTTCATCCAACATAGTCCTTGCCATCTCTTTTACTGTTTTGTTCTTTCTCTCAACAACCCCATTCTGTTGAGGTGTTCTGGCAGCAACATATTGTCTTTTTATGCCATGTCTTTTACAATAGTCAATGAATTCTTGTGAGGTCATTTCACCACCTTTGTTAGATCTTAGACATTTCAATTTTAAATCTGTCTCCCTTTCAACCATTTTTCTAAAGACTTTAAAACATTCAAAAGCTTCAAATTTATGCTTGAGAAAAGTAACCCATACCATACAAGAGTAATCATCAACAAATAATGTGAAATATTTCTCACCATTGATAGATCTAGTCCTTGTAGGACCACATAAATCTATATGAACAAGTTGCAGAGGCCTAGTAGAAGAATGTTCTTTAGATTTAAAGCTCACATTTGTTTGCTTTCCTTTGAGACATTCTTTGCAAACTGCATTTTCAGGTTTTCTTAAGACGGGCAGACCTCTTACATTCTAGTTTTTGCTGATCTTAACCATATTGTCAAAGTTAATGTGACCTAGTCTCTTGTGCCACAACCAAATTTCTTCAACTTGACTCATTAAACACATACCTTGATTATTTTCATTACCAGATGTGTCAAGAAGATTGTAAACATTTCTCTTAGTCCTTCCAACAACAACAATAGCCTTTCCAAGCTTATTTTTAATCTCACATCCTTGTGAAGTGAACAAAACATGATAGCCACTGTCACAAATTTGACTGACACTTAGAAGATTATGCTTTAGACCTTCTACGTAATACACATTGTAGATAGGAGTGTCCTTATTCAGAAGAAGTGAACCTCTACCTTTGCTTTGTATACTAGAATTGTCACCAAAATTCACATACCCGCCTACATAATCTTGAAGATTTATGAATTTTTATTTGTCACCAGTCATGTGGTTAGAACAACCACTGTCCAGGACCCATAAGTCCTTTTTCTTTGAATGAAAACTTGTTTGAACTAACATAGTTTGCTCTATGTTTTTGACATTTTTAGGTTTCCAAACCTTTTTGGTTTTTTGTTGTTTAATTTGTAGATCAGCTTTGAACTGCTTAGTAGAATGACCCACAATATTGCATTTAAAGCATTTGATCTATCTAGCAAAACCAAGGTGTTTCTTATGACCAATTCTAGGTGTTCTAGGATTCATAAACCTGCAAGAGCTCACTTTGTGGCCAAATATTTTATAGAAATAATAGTACCCATAAAAGAAAGGGTTGAGATTATATAATGTTATGTTATTCCTAAAAGAATAAACATGATTCTTATCAGAATCAAGATGATTAGATTCAGAACAATTGTTTGCAGCAATAGCATTTTGGTTTGCACCATCATTTGAACATTCATCCTTCACAAACCCAATACCAGTTTTGTCCTTGTCTAATTTTTGCTTACTGAGCATGTCATTCAGTTTTAGAGCACTCTTATACTTCTCAATGGTCTTCCTAAGATCAACAATTTCATATTCATTTTTTTTTATTTCTTGATCTTTATGATTTATACCAATACGAAGACAATCCTCAACTCTCTTGGCTTCTTCAAGTTGAGTCTTCAAGGAGACTATTTCTTGATTTGTGAGTTGCTCTTAAGCAAGATCTTGAGAAGAATTTTGTTCTTGAGCAAGCATTTTTATTTTTATTTTTCTAAGCTCTTTTAAAGCACATTTTAGTTCACCTTCTAGATCTACTTCGCCATCTTCAACATCATTGTTGTTAGTATCTTCTTGCTGAATGATTTCAGCCATGAATAGGTTTTCATCTTCTTCATCTAAAGAATCTTCAGATTTAGTGTCTATTTCATTTTTTCTAAACAAACTCTTCTTCTTTTTGAAGTTGAATTTTTGTTTAGGTCTATAGGCCTTTTTCTTAGGCAGTTTTTCAGATTTCTCATTGTCACTATTCAGATCACCATAGGGGCACTTTGCAGCAAAGTGGCCTATTTTTCCATAGTTAAAACATTTGAAGGGAATTTTTCCCTTATATTTTCTAGACCCCTTTTTGAGCTTTCTAACAAAGTGGGATTCTTTAGAATCAAAAAATTCCAATTCAGTAGCCTCATCTTTTTCTTTCCTTTCAGTATTAAAGTTAGTTTCTTTTGCAGAGGAATTGTTTTTACTGATTCTCATTTCATAGGTAGTCAGAGTGCCTTATAGGCTATCTAGGGTAAGCTGGTCAAAGTGTTTCTTCTCTTCTAGAGTAGAGACCTTAGCTTCAAATTTAGTCGATAAGGTTCCGATGACCTTAGTTACAACATCAAATTCTTTTACTTCTTCTCTCAGACCTTTCATGGCATTGACAATTTCATCAACTCTCAAGAAGTAACCATACAGATGCCAACATGCCAGAGAGACCCCTTTTTCCTCCCTCCTTTCACCAATACCTTTATCACACATTTCATAGGTCTTCTCTATCTACTATACTTCTAAAACTAACTCAATTACTGCGCCTTCATCAAGCTCCAAACTCTACCCTCTATGTTTATGACTATCCTTATAGCTTTTAATGGCACTATCCTTGTTCATGGATATCATGTAGATGTCTCAAAGCACTATGAATTTTTTCAAATACTACTTCCCTATTCTTACTTCATAAATAACTTGGCTCTCATGGTGTTCTCAAGACATTCTTCTTTGCATGACTTAGGCATTTGACAACAACAGTAAATAGGTTTACATATTACATGATCACTCTCTTGTATTTTAAACTATCATTTAGCCCTTGACATCTCATGATCCTTTATTCTCTATCATTGATCCACAACACTATGTTTGAGTGTACTTTACCACTTTTATCGCTGATGTAGTTTGATTAAGGTCTAGTCTTTGATTGTGCATTCACTTTTTTCATTCTTGATCTTATTTCACTTGGTCTATCAATGGGACTACCCTTTATAACATAAAACTATAACAATACTTGTTTTCCCTTCTTGCAATACTCCCCATATGTATGGAAAAACTTATGACTATTGACCTTTCATAGAGGCATGCATAGTTCATTGTTAGGTAAGATTATTTTCCATGCATTTAAACTTCAAATGTTGTCTTAGTAAATACCATGTCTTCCATTTTTGTTGCATCATGTATCATGCATCATGCATAATCTTATTCTTATGTCTTCATTAATAGCTCCCTTTCCTTAACATTTAGAATATATAGAGCTATTGATGGTTTCTATTGGTAGATATAAACCTAAACAAGGGTTTCTCTTATGTATTCATTAAGACCTATCAAGCACACAATCCATTCCTTAAGATAGTTATTTTGATTAGCCTTATGGATTGCTTCTTTTGTCTTCTCCTCATATGTATCACATAAATTTAATGCAAAGTTATTTGCTCTCATTAGGATTTTCATTTTGAAAATAACTTAATCCTCTATTATAATGCTACAAGACCACTATCATACTTTCCAATATGACTACCCTTTATGTTTTAAGGTGTGCACCCTTAGTCTCCTTGTGTTGTGTAGCGTTGTGCTTGGGTTCATGACATGGCTTAACTACCTCTCATGGATTCATTAACTCTAGAAATTGTATCAGGCATTAACATGTTGATATTTTGGTGCAATGACAATCATTTATGCAAAAATTGGTATCAGAGCCTAGGTCACAAATTTGAACCCCTCGCTTGCACTATGGGGATTATTGCAAGGTGTACACCCTTGGTATCCTTATGATACACAATGCAACACTTGGGTTTGTGACATGGATTAACCACCTCATGTGGATTCATTAACTCTGGTGGTTGTATCAGGCATTAACGGGTTGATCTTTCGATGCAACAACAACCATATGTGCAACAATTTATGCACTACCTTCATCCGTGTCTTCATGATCTGTCCACTAAATCTCCATGTTCAAATTTTTATCTTCTTTTTTTACTAGATTTATTAAGATTTTTCTTCAAATCATTCCCCTTTAATGGACTTGACATAAAATATTTATCTTCATTTTTCCTACTCACAACTCACCCATAAATCTCTTCTAGTTGTACATTGTCCTCTCTTTCTATATCGTCCCTTTGAAACGCTTTGTTTGAAGTAATGAATTTGGTGGTGTTTTTGAATGTTGTTTATGATCTCCCCCTTTATCACACCTAACAATACCTTTATGACTATCACTAGCTATGTTCATATAGTATAACTTCCCAATCTATATTGTGCTACCTTCCCCCAGGAATCTTTGAAGTCTACCAATAACGGTAGACCCCTTTTTTATAACTAGGTATGTAACTATCTTTAGTCCTTTTACATAGGTACACTATCCCTTCATATAATATACTCCTCACCTTTATTTATCCAAAATGGAATCCCTCTTAAATCAAAGACCTACCATCACATACTATGCCCACTCTCTTTTCCTTTCTGCATATTTCTCATTACAATCCTCCAAACCTTTCCCTTTTTTCTATTCTCAAACTTATCTGTCACTTAGACTATCACAAGTTCACATAATGTTGCCTTGTTTTATTCCAAACCTTTATGACTATTGTTGATCATCAAAGCTTACACCTCTTTGATAGTCTCATGGGAAATTCAACGAGTGGGGGACCAATTTTTGCCTCACTGAATACCTCCAAGATTTTTATTGAAAGCCAACTCTTCTCTGAGTTTGTGAAAAGGGTAGAAGGAAATTTAAACATAAAACATGAAAAGTGGTGATGCACTAATGCTTTTACAACATTTAAAAACCCAAATTATTTTCTATTAATGATATAATAGACATAGAACACCATAACCCTTTATTTTTGGGAAGAGAACGAACATCTGAGGCTAGATACAAGCATAGTGCAATATTTCAAATCTCCTTACAAGAAGTGTTCGTTAAGGTTTGATCAAGCATAAAAGTTCCAAGAGTTAAGATAAAACATTCAAAAAGATACATAAACCCTTCCTCTTAATACAACATAACATGAAGAAACAATAACCCTTAAAGAAAATAGAGAAGCCTAATGACATAATCTAATTTCTACAGGCTATTACTTTATCATATAAGATTACAACATGGAAATAAAATAATCAAACTATTCGAATTAAACTAGACATTGTTCTATTCTAAACGAAAATATAAAGAAGGAAACATTAACAAAGGCCATATCATGCACAGTTTCAAATATTTCTCCCAAATAGTTCATACTCAAATATCAAATGAACTTTAAAATAGAGGTCAAATGCCAATTCGATAATAGTTTGAGTTAAAATAGATATAACATGCTAGAGTGAAGCAATGTTTTGTAAAATTTAATGAAAATACTCCTATAACTAAAGAAAGCTAAATAATTTATTTCTAAAAGGGAAAATTTTTGGAACCTTGTGCTTTTGTTGTAGTCTCAAATTTATAGTGAAAAAAAGAGAGAAACATCACCTCTACCTAGAAGTAATTACTTCCATATTTCTGCACTTGATAGCTCACAATCCGATCATAGATCTTTAATTAGGTCATGAAAATATTTAGTCATCAACTCTCTATTGCTGCATTAATTTCCCTTAGATATTTAACAAGATTGCATTCCATAAATGCTCGGATCCTAGAAAATAGACTGACAAAAGTCTTGTTGACCAATCACGTGGCTTGGCGGCACCGACTCAAAGCTTCCTCCTGAAAACCAAAGTAAAAGAACACTCCGACAAACTCCAAAGAGACAAATCCTTAAAGCATAGCCTATTTCTAGTGAAGAGATGACATGCCGAGCGGATGTGCATTCTTAGATTTGTGAAAATCATCCTTGAGAAAATATTTGTCGAGCTGACACGTGGCTCGACTTTCTCCCAAAAGGAAAGCGATAAATAAAACCCACACACCCACCACATGATGCATTGCACACCTTTCAGAACCAATTTTCCTTTTGTGCATGGATCATTCCGAAGCCAAAAAAGTATAAAGCCAAAAATCAAAAGACTAGGGAAAAGTTTGCTTCACAATTCTAGTGACTCACAGGGGGCCTTCTCTTGTGGAGGCACAAACCTAGACCTATAGAAATTCTTGGAGTTTGAGGAAAGTGGAATGCTACGTCTCCCAATCCACATCAGTCGGATGGAAAAGATTATAGATAACCTTGTACGTTTGATCTAGCTCGAATAATTCTTTGAAGGAAACAAATCCCCATCTTATCGAAGCAGCTCCCAAGTGATAATAGAGATGAGAAAGCAAAAAGATTTCATGCTCGACATCATCAACAATGGGTGTTGCACTCAAACCTAGGAGTTATGTAGAAGTCTAGACCTTATGTTTGATTTTGTATTTAATCACCTTGACCGACAACACATCTCCATTTAGTGAAAGAAAGGGAGGAAATTCGAAGCTATGTAAGACACTGAAGTATTTCTTGATTTCGTCAACCCTCTTGTTTAGCACTGCCTTGTGTTCCTTACTTCTTGCTGTGATCTTGTGGCAATCAACAAATTTTATTTTTTTGCTAGAGGTAGCCCTTCAATCTAGAATTCCTACACTTCTCAGGGCCTCATCAGTAGCCACACACAACCTGGAAATGAAACTCTAGGACTCCGCTACTTAGTGAGCATACACCTACAAAATTTGGTTATCCAATGGGCCAACCTTTTTATTTAATTCCTAAGCATCCTTTAGAAACTATAGAGCTATTTTGAGGATGGCGAGCACAACTATGATTCACTCTCAACGTATGGATATCAGCCTTTTCAACACATGAAGGGTCACAGATCCTTGTGCAAATGTTAGCTCTTGATGTAACTAAGCCTCCTTTTCTCTTGCATTATCCTCCATTTGATTCTTCTCCTTGAGGACATTCGCCAACTTAGAGCCTAATATTTTAATCTCTTGATCACGATCCTACAGAGCAGACTTGACTTCTTGTTTGTCATGCCTTAACTTTTTTGCTTCTGCCTAGGCGTTTTGCAAATTTTTGAAAGCTTGAGATCGGACACTGTCCAGATCTCTCTTTATGCTTTCTTGACCGCATTGGTACTCTACATTTGTCTGGCACTCAGCACCAAGCTCAACTCTCAACTTTTCAATCTCAACATATAGTTGAACCTACTCACCTTGGCTCTCGTGAGTAGTCTTATTGCTTTCTCTTGTTGATCCTATATTTTCCTTATGCAGGCCATTTCAACATCTCTAGCTTTGATTTCCATATGCAGCCTATTCATTGTTTCCTTTACATTCATTAACTCTACCTCATGCTTCTTCAATTTCTGGTCCAACCTCTCATAATCCACATATACCACTTTCTGGGTAGTCTTAGCTAGGACCACCTTGTCGCATGAGCAATTTCATTCAAATCCCAACCCAGTGCCCTGATGTCATAGTCCTCAATTTTCATTTTTCCTTCAGGTCGAGACACGAGCAACTTCATGGTAGTAATCAATAGAGAATTTTTCTCTTCATTGAAGCAAGCTTCAATCTTCTTGGTGGCCGACAATTCAACATTTTTTAACAACTGTTTCTACTTCCTAGCTTGTCAGGCCCACTTAGTTGCATCAAAATTCTCTTGAAGACTCTACGGGGTGTCAATGCTTTGTGTTGCAATGGAAGCACCAAAAAAAAGGAGAAAATTTGGATGTATGAGCATGTTGGGAGGTAAATGGGAGTGTAATCATGGGAAACGGTGGGATGCTGAATTGAGATTGGGTTAGGGAAAAACTAGTTGGAGTAAAAAGGGAAATGGGAAGAAGCGGATATTTTTGTCTAGATGAGGATGGACCTAGGGTAATGGGCAACATGGATGATTCAAATTTTTCAATAGGGGCCCTAGATAGGGCGATCAAAGAGTCAATAGTGGCTGAAGTGGCCTGTCGAATCATCATATTCCTCCTGATTCTTCATTAGTCTCGAGTAGACTAGATCATCATCGAAGATTACGTATGTGCTCAATCCCGTGGCATGAATTTTTTTGAATGGGTCAGAGTCAATGGACTGGTTGAGGAGGACCTCCTATTTGAGAGTCTGATCACTTGTGTCTTCTTTGTCCTTGAGAATCTCTACACAATATCCCTCCTATTTTGAAAATGAGGTATGTGCTACTTCAGAACATAAGACTGCATTTTACGCTATATGTTCATGGTGCAAAGATTCAGATAGGATATTCATCTTCAGCCCATGCTTGGTTCTCAATATCAAATGGGACCAGTCAAGTGCCAAATATCCACCAAGCTTGGCAGTGAAATATCTAGAAAAACACATCCCAAAGACTAGGGGAATGTCTATCACCACTACTTCTTGCGAGACTATTTGGCTTGGGCATGAAAAAAGGGTTAAAGAAAGATCTTTTATTCGACCAATGGTCGAAACCTTCTTTCTATCCATTTGCATGATTTCCTTCTTAAGGGGATCATACTTAAGAATCAAGGAATCAACCACTTGCTTTGGAGTGAATGTTGTACTAGCTCCCAAATCAATCATATTATTATGCAGACTTTTATCTCCCACAATCAATGTTAAAAATAAATGTGTGGGCTTTGTCTTGCTTACATATTTCTATTTTCATTGCCCGTGTCATTCGTATAAGCTGCAACTTTAAAATCTTGAGGGTTCGACGCGGTTCCTTTATCTTTACTGTGATCGCATGGCAAAGTTGCATCAATCCACAGTCTTTGTTCCTCATTTTTCAATGCTTCCCCAAGCAATATCTTTTGTTTTGGAATGAATATAACATTCCATAGGGATACATTGGTAGGTGCCTTCTTTAGTTGTTCAACCACATTGAGTACTCCGACTAACTAAACCTTGGGCTTAAATTATGGTATCTCCCTCAATTTCAAAGGAAAACGATCCATTATGAATGGGTTTAACACCTTATCCACCTCCTTCATAGGCAACGGTGAAGTTTACTACTACTAAATTGGTTGACCAGTCGGTGGTAGGGTTTGTTTTTCCTATAGTGGTGGTTGGCATGGTTAAGGATGGGACAAAGTTTGTTACACAAATTCTCCCATGAGCCTTCTCTTGGATTTTGTGTTGTAGTCTGACTACACCTATGAAGCACTCATTGTCGGAGCTTCATTTGTGAATACCGCATCCTCTTCCTCCATCCATGAAAATAGCGCTTGGTCGGGTGCAATATCCAACTCTTGCTCCAAGGACATTCCTTGCATTTGTGCTCTAAAGAAGGCATTTTCCATTTCATAGGACTCATATCCTTCCGCATTCCGAAGCATGCCTTTTTTTATTTGTTCCACTATGTTTTTGTTGCATATTCCCCTTGGGAAATTTCAGGGCATATGACTATCGTTGAATGGGAAGTACCATGTATTATCATCTTCTGCTAGGTTGTTTTTGCTTGGGATTAACTCTTTACTCTAGCTATCTTTGACTATCTACAATGACATGGTGACCAGAACTATCTAGTTTGTAGATGTTGCTTGTTGACCTCCCCAATTCAGAGGTCCATGGTATGTGCTCTAATGATAGGACGACCTTCCTCCTTGATAGGTCTGAATGGTTTTCTTCAAAGGGGCCACTTGCCACTTGATGAGAACTAACTCATTAGTAAAATATCGCATGAGGCTCTTCATATTGTTGATGTCTGCTGCTATAGAGGAAGAACCCGACATGATTGGTTGTGCAGTGGGGTACATGTACATGGACTATGGTGGACTCGAAGCCATCACTTGGATAGCGGAAATTCTCAGAGCTACTTCTTCTTGGGGACCACCAAAAAATATTTGTAAATAAATGCATTGGAGGTCATGGTGGAAGCTTCCCTACATCGATTAAAGTATTCTTCGCATGCACAACCAACTTGTATGCATCAGGTAGGATATCTCCTCCCATAGAGGTTATCATCACCGCAATATATGAATTGAAAGCCTTTAGGTAGAACATAAATGCCATTGTAGCTTGAGGTTGAGTAGTTGCAGGTATCCTCTGCCAAGTTTTGTGAAACCTGGTGTTGAAGTCACTCATGGCTTCCTTCGGGGCTCTTTTGATGGTGATTAGTTAATATAATAGTGAAGAATGATCTCCCTTCTCTGAAAAGTGTTTGAACAACCTTTCCTTGAGTTGATCCCATGAGCAGATAGAACCAGAAGTCAAAGATCGATACCAATATTGAGCCTTTCCTTTGAAGGAAGTTGCCAATAGTCTTAGAGCAATATTTTCCTTAGCTATGTTGTGCACCCTACATACCTTTGCTATGTCTTGGAGGTGTTCAAAAGTGGTTTTTAAGTCATCTCTAGATAATTTCATAATAGCCTTGAGGATGTTAGCGGGTATGGCAGGCCAAACATCTTGGGGAGTAGGTGGTTGTAGTAGACTACCACTATCCCAGGTTATGAAATTTCTAGGAGCAAGAGGGGGTACATGAGCCATGGAGAAAATATTCCTATGAATCGGGTAAACTGGTATTCTTATTTGGAAAATTCGACCTCCAGGAGAAGTAGATAAGGCTCTAGATTCTAAACTCTTACTCCTCACTCTATTACTTCTTATAGGTGATATAGAACTTGTAAGTCTTCTTCTCCTAGGTACCTGATAGGGTAAGTGGGAGTAATGGAAATGGCCCTTTGAAGATTCTCTTGTTTGGACACTGGGCATGAAATTTCTAGTTTCTTTCCTTGGCCTAACTTAAGAAATATTTCAGACTTCTAATCAGGCGTTTAGAAAACTTAGGTCCCACCAGGCGTGCCAGAAAAAGAACCATTGATCATCAAATTTTGTGCCTCTTTGACAACCTTATGGGAAATTCAGCGAGTGGGGGACCAATTTGTGCCTCACTGAATACCTCCAATATTTTTATAGAAATTCAGCTCTTCTTTGAGTTTGGGAAAAGGGTAGAAGGAAATGTAAACATAAAACATGAAAAGTGGCAATGCGCTAATGCTTTTACAACATTTCAAAACCCAAATTATTTTTTATGAATGATATAATAGACACAAAACATCACAACCCTTCATTGTTGGGAAGAGAATGAACAACAAAGGCTAGATACAAGCATAGTGTAGTCTTTCAAATCTCCCCATACGAAGTTTTCGTTAAGGTTCGATCAAGCATAAAATTTCCAAGAGTTAACATAAAAAATTCAACTACATAAACCCTTCCTCTTAATACAACATAACATGAAGAAACAATAAAACTTAAAGAAAATAGAGAAGTCCAATGACATAATCTAATTTCTAAAGGCTATTACTTTATCATATAATCTTAAAACATGAAAATCAAATAATCAAACTATTCAAATTAAACTAGACACAGTGTTCTATTTTGAATGAAAATATAAAGAAGGAAACATTGGCAAAGGACATATCATGCACAATTTCAAATATTTCTCCCAAATAGTTTGTACTCAAATAACAAATGAACTTTAAAACAAAGTTCAAATGCCAATCAGACAATAGTTTGAGTTAAAATAGATATAACATGCCAGAGTGAAGCAATGTTCTATAAAATTTAATGAAAATACTCCTATAACTAAAGAAAGCTAAAGGATTTCTTTCCAAAAGGGAAAAATTTAGAAACCCTTTTCTTCTGTTGCTGCCTCAAATTTATAGCTTAAAAAAGAGAGAGAAACACTGCCTCTACCCAAAAGTAATTACTGCTAGATGTCTACACCTGATAGCTCACAATCTAATCATAGATCTTTAATTAGGTCATGACAATATTCGCTCATCGATTCTCAACTACTACATTAATATCTCTTAGATATTTAACAAGATTTCCCTCCATAAATGCTCGAATCCTAGAAAACAGCTTGGAAAAAGTCTTGTTGACCAGTCATGTGGCTTGGTGACACCGAATCAAAGCTTCCTCTTGAAAACCAAAGAAAAATCATGCTTTGAAAATCTCCAAAGAGACAACTCCTTAAAGAACAACCTATTCACAATGAAGAGATGACGTGTTGAGTGGGCAGGCATTCTCAGATTTGTGAAAATCATCATTGAGAAAATCTCCATCGAGCTAATATGTGGCCCAAATTTCTCCCAAAATAATGCGATAAATAAAACCTACACAGCCACCACGTGACACATTGCGCACCTTTTGGAAACAATTCTTCTTTTGTGTGTGGATCATCCCGAAGCCAAAAAAGTATAAAGCCAAAAATCAAAAGACTAAGGAAAAATTTGCTTCATGACAACTCTCACAAGTCCAATACTCTTCTCAGCCTTATGGATTTATTTTTGTGTCTTCTCCTCATATGTATGGAATAAATTTAATACACAATTTTGTGCTCTCATGAAGAATGTCACTTTGAAAAGAACTTAATCCTCTATTGTCATGCTCTAAGACCATTTTCGTACTTTCCAATATAATGTATGGAGATAAATAAATTAGATTATTCAATTGAAAATAAATGTAAATAGCTCACACAATCCAATGGTAAATATACTACACAGGAAAACAACTTCTTGTCACAAGTATGGCAACTCTGGTTTGCAACTTGTAACCAACAACTTCAGATTCGGTTAATCTTGCAAATGAAATTACAATCAGTCCAAAAGGACAATGGGCTGCAACTATACCTTACAATACATTAGGTAAATACAATAAAAATGATTTACAATTAGCAAATCAAAGCCTTGTAACAAAGCTTCTCTCTAACACCTGCAACAATAAACGACTCTCAACAATCACAACCTTTCAATTTGCAACTACTGATGATGTTTATGCCTCTGTAAAAAATCTCCAATCTACAACAACAACAACAAAAACCCTTCCTAGAGGTATTATATGCCCTCTTTGTGTCTTCATCTATATTTTGGAAAAAATTCCTTCAAAAATGAATTTGATTTTCCTTTTCACAAGCTGCCATCTAAATGAAATGAAATGTGAATTATTTAATTTTAATTTTCTTTCATTCCAACCCACTCTCAGGAAAATTAACACCCAACTCAAGGAATATCTACAGAAATTAAAATTCATCAATTAAATGAATAAATAATCTTTTCAAACCCTATCAAATATGGAAGAAAGTGCTTTTATGGCTTTCTTACTTTCATGAATGAAAGAAAAAAATTTATTTTCCAATCCTAGCGTCCACCTTCAAGATCCCTATTTTTTAGGAGTTTTGGAATTCAAAATTTGGAGTTACAAGTCAATTTCGAGGTCTCCCAAAAACCCACACCTCATTTTCTTTTTCTAGCTTTTTTGCTTTCAAGGAAGAATCTCCACTATCTCCTCTTATCCGATCTTCTTCAAATTTACTCCAAATTTCAAATTAAAATTTTCAAGATGGCCTAACATCCAAATGCACATAAAAATATGAATTTCACAAGACAAAATATGAAATTCAACTCACACCAAAAATTGAAATTAAAATTAAACACCTTTTGTTGACACAGGATAGCCACTATGCCATAAATGCTACTTTGGATCCATTTCTCCTCTTTTCTCACTGTAAATGTCCTGCTCATCTGATTATGCAACTTCACATTAGTAGTCACTCTCAACTTTCCTCTTTTTATGCTCCTCATGAAACTTGTGTTATCAAAATTAACTTCCCACCATTGTTCTTTATCAAAATCAGAATAATAAAATGTACTTATATCTACCTCTTCAATAAAATAGAAATCATGTATTACCTCTCTTGTTGCTATACCTTTTTCATCCTCCTTTACCTAGTTTTTAATGTGGTTTGTCACTCATATTATGCCTTTAGAAAGATATATTGATGTTGTAATTTGATCTTCAACAACCAATTTAGTGTTAGTACCACAATCCATAGATTCATTTTCCACATTTTGTAGAAAATAGTTAAGCTCTATTATCAAGGAATCTTCATCTTCAATACTTTCAATCAAACAATCATAAGAAAATTTCATTTTCACCTTATTTTGTTCACCACTCTCATCTACTTCCAAAGAATTTATTTTTACAACCTTTGACTCTACTTTTACATTCTCAATATCATCAAAAGATGTTCTAAAATCTGAAATTACCTCTTTACCTTTGGTTGTAACCTTTTCATTAGTTGAAATTTTCTCATTCCACTCTCTTTCAATTGCTCCCAATCACATTAGGAAATCATATTTCTCATCTTCATTATGGTTAGTGTTAAATCCAACATATTCATGCTTCATATCATTTAAAAGTCTGATTTCATCAACCAAAAAAGACCTCGAATTGCTGCAAAGCTTACCCATTTCTTCTTTCAATGGCTTCAATTTGTGTTTCACCTCATCCTTTGTCAATGTGTATGTGTTTTCATAATCGTCGTGCATCGCCTTCCTGTCAAATTTCCAAGGTCTTCCTAGAATAATATGAAAATCATCCATTGGGAGAATGAAATATAGAACTTTATCATAATATCCTCCTATCTTAAATTGTACCTCACATTGTTCACTGATCAAAAGATTCTTGTCATCTTGTACCCATGCTATCTGATATGGATTCAGGTGCTTCTTCCTTTCTAGCTACAATTTTCTTACCATTTCACCAGAAAAAATATTGTTTGTGCTTCCACTATCAATAATGACATTGCATTCCTTTACTTCGCACTTGCAACTTTTCTTAAAAAAACTTCTCCTTTGAATGGATTTATCATCTTCATTTAATGGTGTTCTCCTAGCCATTAAAGTTTCACCATATGTTTCTTCTTCTGAATGTGATGATCCTGCATCTTCTCTATTCACATTTTCTACTCTATTATAATTTTAAATCCTTCTTCTTGGTCTTTCCTCTTCATGAGGATATTCATATGCTCTGTGACCTTCTTCCCCACATCTAAAAAAAGTTATTTTTTAATTTTCTCTTTCAAATCCTCTACCCGATTTTCCTCTTCCCCTTTAAAATTTTGATAACGAGACTTGCTTGATATTTCACATTTTTTATCCTTTCTATCCTTAATGTCTCTAATATGTTGTTCATCCTAATTTTTCTACACATAAGCTCTATCATTTCCTTGTTTTTATTCTCAAACCTCTTGTTCATCCTTTCTTCTATCTTCAAGGCAATTTGGTAAGCATCTTCCATAGTCACAACTCACACCAATTCCATCTCCTCTTGTATACTTGACCTCAAACCATTAAGGTATCTTTCAACCTTCTCCTTGGTTGCCTCAGAATGTCCAGTACTAATGAGTATTATGTGAAACTCTTTTGTGTACTCCTTTACTGTCTTGTTTCCTTGCTTCAAGCTTTGCATCTTTTTAAGCAATTCTAGCTCATATTCTATTGGAATGAATTTCCTTTTCATTTTATCTACCATTTTATCCCATCTTGTAATTTTCTCTTTTCCTTTTTTTCCTCTTTTCAACTAAATTTCTCTCCACCAAATTGAAGCATGACCCTTCAATCTTGTCTTAGCAAATCTCACTCTATTTGGGTCTCCATTTTCTTCAAACTCAAAATACTCCTCCATATCATTTATCTAGTCTATGAGTTCCTCTAGATTCAAGCTTCCATTTAAGGTAGGAACATCAATTTCTTGTCTCTTTCCCATTTTTTTCAAAGCTATCAACGATGGGTCATTTGCAACTACAACAATTTCCTCTCTTTGTTCAATGTTTAGGCTAGCATTCTCTGAAGCTTCTTCTTCATCACTATCAGGTTCCCTTCTTTTTGCAAAACCTCTTCTTATCTCTTCTTGAATTGCCTCTACTTTTCTTCTCAAAGCTCTAAAATCATTATCATGGAAAAAATTGTCCACTCTTCATTTTCCTCTTCCTCTACCATGATGGCCTCCTCTCCCATCCATTTCTCCAATACCCACAAGCTTAATCCTGGTATAACTCCCTCTCTTCGGTAGTATGTTACACACTCAAGATCTTTCTACTCTAATACCACTAATGTATGGAGCTAAATAAATCAGATTATTCAATTGAAAATAAATTTAAATAGCTCACACAATCCACTGGTAAACATACTACATAGGAAAACAAATTCTTGTCACAAAGATGGAAACTTTGGTTTGCAACTTGCAACCAAATACTTCAGATTCAATTAATTTTACAAATGGAATTATAATTAGTCCAAAAGGACAATGGGATGCAACACGCCCTTACAAGAATCCAGGTAAATACAATAAAAATGATTTGAAATCAGCAAATCAAAGCTTTGTAACAAAGCTTCTCTCCAACACTTACAACAATAAACTACTCTCAACAATCACAACCCTTCAAACTACAACTATCGATGATGTTTATGCCTCTGTAAACAATCTCCAATCTCAAACAACACCAACAAAACCCTTCTTGGAGGTATGATACATCCTCTCTATGTATTCCTCTATATTTTGGAAAAACTTCCTTCAATAATGAATTTGATTTTCCTGTTCACAAAGTTGTCATCTAAATGAAATGAAATGTGAATTCATTTAATTTTAATTTTCTTTCATTCCAACCCACTCTCAAGAAAATAAATTCTCAACTCAAGGAATTCCAAAGAAATTAAAATTCATTAATTAAATGAATAAAATAATCTTTTCAAACCCCCAAACCTATCAAATATGGAAGAAAGTGCTTTTATGGCTTTCTTTCTTTCATGAATGAAAGCAAAAAATTGCTTTTCCAATCCTAGCATCCACCTTCAAGATCCCTATTTTTATGAGTTGTGGAATTCAAAATTTGGAGTTACAAGCCAATTTGGAGGTCTCCCAAAAGCCCATGCCTCCTTTTATTTTTCTGGCTTTTTGGCTTTGAAGGTAGATTCTCCACTATCACCACAAATATTCCAAATTTCAAATTCAAGGAGAAATCATTTTTAATTAAATAATAATAATTAAATTAAAAAATTTGGATATTGGACCAAATTAAATAAATAAAGATATATTTAATTAAAGAGAGAAAAGGCTAACGAACAATAAAATAATTAAAAACAAAAATTAATTATAATGGAAAGTGGCATAAGAATTAAATAAATAAACATTTATTTAATTTTAGAAAGATGATAAGTTTAATTAGCAACATAATTAAATAAATAGTATTTATTTAATTGATCGAAGAAGAATAAAGGTACTAAAAAATTAATTAAATAATTAAAATTATTCAATTATGAAGAATGAAGACGAAAGAATTATGAAGAAATTAAGAGTCGCGGACCTAGGATAATTTTTAGTGTCTACACATGGCATAACATCCAAATGCACATCAAAATATGAATTTCACTAGACAAAATATGAAATTCAACTCACACCAAAAATAATAATTAAAATTAAACACATTTTATTGACACAAGATAGCCACTATGCTATGGATGCTCCTGCATCAGAATATGACTACCCTTTATGCACTGCCTTCATCTATGTCTTCATGCTTCGTCCACTAAATCTTCATGTTCAAAGGTTTGTCTTCTTTTATTACTATATTCATTAAGGTTGTCCTTCAAATAATTCCTCTTTAATGGATTTGACATAAAATATTTCTCCATTTGTCTACTCACAACTCACCCATAAATCTCTTCTAGTTGTACATTATCCACTCCTTCTATATTGTCCCTTTGAAACCCTTTGTTTGAAGTCATGAATTTGGTGGTGTTTTTGAATGTTGTTTATGATATCCCCTTTATCACACATAATAATACCTTTATGAATGTCACTAGCCGTGTTCATACAATAAATTTGCCCAATCTGTATAGTGCTACAATCCCCTAGGAATCTTTGAAGTCTACCAATAACGGTGGCCCCCTTTTTTATAACTAGGTATTTAGATATATTTAGTTCTTTTATAGAGGGACATTGTCCCTTCATATGGTATACTCCTCACCTTTGTTTCTCCAAAATTGACTCCCTTTTGAATCATAGGCATGCCATCACATACTATTCCCACTGTCTTTTCCTTGCTGCATATTTCTCATTATAATCCTTCAAACCTTACCCTTTTTTCTATTCTTAGACTTGTCTGTCATTTAGACTTTCACAAGTACACATAAAGTTTCCTTGTTTTAATTTTTTTCCTTAAACCCTATAATCAATTATATCCTTTTGGTAATTGAGATATACCGGGCCAATTTTTTCACTTTTTCACAACCAAGTTCACTCGTTATCGTTAATGAAAACACAATCCAACTAGAAGGAACCCTTTCCTCTTATCAACCCAGATCCCAGTGCGGGCAAGGTTGAGAGCATACTCGAAAGGGGATCATTAGTATGATTGAAACTGCTGGAAAGTAACAGAAAGGAAAGCAATCACTCAATTACTTATTTAGCGAGAGGACTGAAATGGAAAGTGCATTATTGAAATAAAGATGCAACTCGACCACTTGTTCAGTGGGAGTATGTTGACGGCTCAACCGATCAACAATATGATGAATAATGCAATACAGTAAGTAAATAGGTGGAAATCCGACCTCTTCCGCTTGTTCAGCGAGTGATGCAAGAAGGGGAAACTTAAAGCTATAGACTAAAATGAGCCAATCTCTTCCACAGTCATGGGAATTACAAGAATCGGATCAGATTAGGAGAAATGTTGACAGTACTACTGTTCAGCTTACAATATGTTAGAGAGCCTGCAAGCACACTACATTAGTGAAGTAATCCAAGCTGCAAATGTATAACGAGTCTTCCAAATGCCTAATATGACTTCAAGAACTCAATCCCAGCCCAAGTGATGAACCCTCTAAGTTTGATATGATAGAACTAGCAATTGAAATACCCTAACCAACAACTACAAGACCCACTAAAATGCTCATAACATGCTCAATACCCAACCAAATGACTTGAAATCAAATGCAATAACTCCTAGACAAATTGGCGACCAAATTCCAAAGGCTACACAACATCAAATAACTTCATATTAATTTGCACGGAAACCAATGCTCTCTAGAAATGTACGACCCTCAAGGAGGGGAAAATTTGCCTTTAAAAAAATCCACACTTGATAATAAAATCTGAAAATCACTAAAGAGGGGCGCCCAAGGCTGCAAAACACAATGATCAAATACCCATAACCAGATAAAAATCATTCAAAGACATATGAGTGAAAATCTAGTTCAGCCACAACCAAAACAACAACTATAGAAAGACTAAAAATACAATAACTTAATTGCAAAATGCAAAAAAACTCAATATGAAACTAATCTCAACTAGTTGCTATCTTTCAAGCAAGAAGTTAAGCCGACTAGGAGGTATCCATCCCTCGAAGCAATCCTGATACCATTCCGGTAGCATAACAATATTGTAAAACATAAGATGCTGAATGAAGACCCCAAAGCTCCTTTTTATAAATTTTGAGGAGACTTCTAGAAGCTTCTAGAAAAGTGTGCCCTTTCCCAGAGTCAACAGAATTCAAAATTCCTTGTTGACCACAAATCCTCCTTAAAGTTGGCGTCCTTTCTTTCATGGAAGAATTATTCAATAAAATGAAATAATTCTTTTTATTCCTAAGTTGGTGTCCAAAATACTTAAGAGAGAAACTTTTATAAAATTTTCCCTTTTTAATAAACCAACTTATCCCTCCATTTAGGCGTCCACCAAGCCTTAGTAGAAATATCTCGTTTAAAATACTATTTTCAACAAATATTGAATTTTCCAAAATAATCACCTCAAATGCTGGAGACTGGATGAATATACTGCCCTGCCCGAGATAGCCAGTAAATCGAACTTCAAAGACCTTGCTGAAAATAGCACTGCCAAAAGTAGAACTTACTAAAAATAGCATACTGCTAAAAATAGTAAGTTGTTCCAAACTCATTTTAACCACAATCCGAGCAACCATCGTACTTACTAAAAATAGTAAGTCCAGAAAAGTCCTTTGATTCAGTTGCATGTCATGCTATCGCGAAGCTCTCTGAAAACCCAGAAGGAATCTAGAATATGAACTATGAAACTCCAACATGCAGCCATCGTAACTTACTAAAAATAGTAAGTCCGAAATAGTTCTTTGATCTAGTTGCATGTCATACCACCGCGAAGCTCTCTGAAAACCCAAAAGGAATCCCATGACCAAACTACAAAACCCCAACATGCAAACCCCTGAATCCTCAAGGAAAACCTCCAAGCAACTGGGAACCCTAATTCTGCCTCTGACTAGCCTACGAGCATCAGGGAATAGGCTAACAGTCACTAGAATGTGTAGTGCTAAAAATGGGGACATTACAGTAATACTAGGGTTTAACAAGGTATAGGCCTCTTTAATTTTTCCCAAAAAAAGACTAGTAGCCTAGAAATTACATTCAATTTGCTAAAAGTTTTGTTGTTACATATTTTTCAGATTATATTAATAACCTATTCAAATTTTTATGTCAAGTTGCCTAACTCTATTTTTCTAAAATTTCATTGCCACTTAGGGGCCAAGTTTGGACCCCCATGATCCTGCACTGACCTAGGCCTTGACTAAACAATTCTATTGGCTAATCCAAACCATCTTCATTCTTTTGTATCAACATAACAGAGATATTATCTATGCTACCAAAAGAATAAAGGATGAAATATTTAGCAAAGTTAGGATTTACCAATGTAGTTGTTGTTGTTAATGGTTCTTTGATGGCCTCAAAACTATTTTCTCCTTCTCTTATCTAACTGAAACTCACATTCATCTTCAAAATTATAGTTAGAGGCCTCAAAATATTGACTACATAAGGTATAAACCACCTTATGAAATTGATTCTACCAAGGAAACTTTGTTACCCCTTTTTATGACTAGGAAAAGGTAAAGCAAGAATGAAACTTAGTCTTTTTAGATCAATGGTAACTGTTGATGCAGAATTTTGCATGTAGCAGCAGTCTCATGGGAAACTTAGCTAATGGGGGACGTTGTGCGCTAGCTAAGTGACCTCTGGGATTTTACCGAAGCCGGCTCTTCATTTAGTGGGGGAAGTAAAAGGTGAAGAAGATAGCAGGAATGTAAAATTTACACTACAGTCGATATGCCAAAGTCTTAGAAAAATCTACCAGAGCACAGTACAGAATGCAATGGACCGAACCACTAAATTGTTGTTAGTTGAACTAATTTTCTCAAAAGCACTTGAAACGTAAGAGTACCTTCTACTTTGCATAACATAATTTTAGCATAACTTTTAGTTGACACAGAAGAGTTGAAGTAAACATGGTTTGTATTTATTGAGTTATGAAAAATTATAGAAAGCTGAAGAATAGGCATTCATACATTAAAAGAAGATAGCGGCATAGACTAATAGTCTCATTAAATGCATAAACAAACAAAAAGGCCGAAATTGTTTGGCACAATCTGGAGTCTTTAAATTCAATAAAAGCTATTACAAAGGCCTTCTTCCTAGTGCTCAAGAGTTTTTGCAAACTTAACCAACAGCCTAATAAAAAGAAACATGGTCGTACATATAGGCCAGTCCACCACCTGAAAACACACTAAGAGAAAATGAAAACCACGAGTAGAAACCGACGGCCCAGATCATCTCGAGCCGTCACAACGAACATCAATCGGCCAAGAGCATGCCAGTGATGCCATGACATAGAACAAAAAAACATGCAACAACAATAGGGGAGAACACGTGGCACCATAGCAAGAAACGCGATAGTAGGTGAGTACAAAAGTTCAACAACATTTCCAAGGTAACTGTCGCAACAAAAATCACCACGTGTCGCTCAGACGAAGCCTGGCAAGAATTCAAAGAAATTCCCAACGAAAATCTTCGAGAGGGAGCCACATGGAGCACTCTGAGAAAGATTAAGTACCAGGAAGGCCTAGCTTGGAAAGCAGCTAGAGAAAGCCATGCGGCATGGAAACAGAGACCGAAAAAAAGCGAAGCGATACAACAAGCAAAAAGCTTTGAGAGGCAGCCACGTGGAGCGCTCTGAGCGTAGTGAGCAGTTGTAAATAAAGGTGCAACCACAAAGGTAAATATAAAACCACAAAGGCTTAGAAGTTTTTTGTTGAACAGTTTGGTGACTTATAGGGGAATTTCACTCACGGAATGAAGAACCCTAGAAACATTGGTTCAACATCCCTAAACTGCTCACAACCTCGCGAGGGCGACCTGCAGGTTGGTCCATATTTCATTTGACGGCACAGAGAGAGTTTGCAAATTCTCATGAGCTAGCTTGAGATTGATGATTGCCTTGAAAGGCAATCCACCTGATACCTTTGTCTCCAATTCAAATTGGAAGAAGAGTTGCGCTAGCTAATGCATGATTCACTCTATTTCTTCGACGGTTGGAGATTGATCAAAAGATTGGAAGATAGAAAGGTCCTGCTTCTTTTCTTTGATCATTGCAACAATGTGCTCCACACTCGCTACTGCTTGATCCACAATGAAGGGCAAAGGAAGGCCTCTCTGAGTCAAATGGGAAAATTTTTCCCACATATCATTGGTGACCTGGTTCAACCGAGACCTGCATTCTGCTACCTGTTGAATGGCCTCATGCACAGAGATGAGGACACTTACACCCATGGCTGTCATCGTTCGGTCATTGATGCCCATGCTACTCAATGCTTATCAGAAGTTGTATACAATTTTCCCAATAAGATTCTAGCCTCCAAAACTTTGTCAGAAGTTAACTCTTGAACTTATTGTATTGATTCACTCACTATTCCGCAAAGGCTAGCCACTTGCGCCATAAATTTTAAGGTGGGCTGAAGAGTAAGGAACAAAGCCTTCACCTTATCCCAATATGATGCATATAACTCTTTGGAAATCACCAACAATTTTATCTGGGGCACAAGAGGTTGGGCCCTTAGGGTAGCTAATTCTGCCTCTTTGTTGCTCAAACTTGCCTTTAGCTCTGACAAGTTTCTGTCTAATGTAGACATCTGCTCCCTCAGAGTGAAAACTTCTTTTTCTTTTTCGCTCAAGGCCAATTCGGCCTGCTTTTCCCTTTGAATTTCCAGCTCCAGATTAGCATTCATTTCATTGATTTCGGCATTGGTGTTCTGGCGGAGTTCCTTCATTCCCTCAGTTAGTAGGTCAGACTTAGCGCAGATCTTCTCCTCATTTATTCGGCTCTGCTCAACCTCCTGCTGGAGAGTCGAAACGATCTCTATGCTCAAATCTTGCAACTCCTTTATTTGAATTTTGAAGGCACTCCTCTCCTTCTCTAGTCACTTTATTTCGTTCTCTTGGGCTTTAAACTTATTTACCCAAATGTCAACCTTGCCCTTGAGCTCTGCTATCTGATCATCCTTTTTCTTCATCTGGAGGTTAAGCTTGAGATAATTAGTAGTCACTATTTTTTGGGTCTCCTCCATCAGCTCAACTTTATCTCACGGGCGGGTCTGCTACAAGTCTAACCTGAAAACATTCATAGAATAATCACTCGGTAGCATTTCGCCTACCAGCTTGATCACATTAGGAGTTATTTTTGTAAACATCAAGGAATTCTGACTTTCATTGAATATGGTTTGAAAGTGGGGCTCCACCTGCCTGGTTGCGTCTTTCTGTCTTCTTTTGTTGATCTGGTTGGTGTGGGTGGTCTTATTTGCATCAACCTGCGAGAAATATTCCTAGGCAGGGATACTCAGGCAACTAGCAAAAAGGTACTCCTGAGGGATGGCCAGCGGGAAAGACAACGTACTCAATGCATAAGAAGTCTTGCTAGGCCATGTTATAATAGCCAGGGAGAATGGCGGAATGAATTGGCCACTCGGAGGAGATGAAAATGAGGTGTAAGGAAAAAATGGAGATGCACCAACCGTAGGGCTGGGCCTTGGAGATAAAAATTGTTGGCCCACGAGCCCAGTACTTACACTGAATTGCATTCCAGGCAGGGTATGGAAAGCGAAGGATAAAGGTGGGAAACTAAGAGGGGCAAGACTAGACTGCCCGAGAAATCCAGTGGCAGAGAGAACTGGCGCTGATGAAAAAGCAGGGGCTGACAAGGAAGAAAATAGAGACATGGAAGAGGGAGAAGAGGGAGGAAAAGTTACCTGAGGCTCATGCGGAGCTACAGATGTTTTGACCGCTTCCTCCATCAACTGTTCTTCCTCCCCACTGGCTTCTCCGGTTCGTTGTTGCTTTTCCTTCAGAGGATCATCAAGGTCAAAAATGACCCACCTCCGTCCGTTGGTAGTCCTCACCTACTTCCACGTTGATTTAGAGGAGTCGGATGGCTTCGATGCTTGCACATGTGGATCCTCCTGTTGTACAGTCTGTTTACCAGTATCCCTCTCATGCATTGGGTTCTCAACAACGGTGGGGGAATTTTGAGTCACTTCCTCCCCATAGCCATAAACCAAACTGATCTTCACCATAACCAAGGAAAACGCACCTCTTGGACTTGAAATCTAACTTTGTCCACTGCTCCTTTCGAATATGTACAAATGATTCATAGCCAAAAACTTGCAAATGATTGTAGGAGATCCTTTTTCCAATCGACCTCTCCTCTAGAATGTTAAATTCCAATTGAGATGAGGGAGCTCGATTGATCAAATAAATTGCAGTGTTACATGCCTTTGCCCAAAACTCTTTTCCTAAACCAGCATTGGAGAGCATGCACCGAGCTCTCTCTAAAATAATTTGATTCAGCCTCTCGGTTGCACCATTCTCCTGAGGTGTGAATGTAACCACTTTGATTCCTCAAATGCCATTGTCTACACAAAACGTGTCAAACTCCGAAGAGAATAACTCTCCCCCATTGTCAATTTTGAGATATTTAATTTTAGTTCAAATCTGATTTTCAACAAGAGCTATAAAGACTTTAAACTTTGAAAAAACTTATGATTTTTTATGCAGCATATAAATCCAATTTTTTTGAGTGCAATCATCTAAAAAAGTCAGAAAATAATTTACACCACCAAACGATGTTACCTTTGTGGGACCAAAGACATCATAATGCACAAGTTCCAATGGTGTGGTTTTAGTATCATGGCTTGTTTTCAAAAAACTGCTCCATCTATATTTTCCATAAAGGCAATGTTCACGCAAATCTAAATCAATGGATTTTAGGCCTAAAAGTTATCCTCAGTGAAGCATAACTTCAAGTGCTTTCTTTCTCATATGCCTGAGCCTCTGGTGCCAAATTTTAAAACCATTGTCCACAACTATCAAAGTTGATCCCATTTCATTGTTGCACTCTAAAACATACAAACTTCCCACTTGCTTTCCTTTTGCAAGCATCAACACACCTTTGGTCAATTTCCAAAAATCTAAACCAAAATTAACATTGAACCCTTGAGTATACAACTGACCTAAAAAAATTAGATTTCTTTGGAGTGTAGGAACATGCCTTACATCCTTCAATAACCATTTATTACCATTTCTTAAAGACAATAAGACATCACCTTTACCTACAATATCGCATTCCTTGTTATCTCCAAGAAACACTTTACCAAACATACCTTCTTGGTAATTGATGAAAACACTCTGGCACAGAGTGGCATGAAATGAAGCACTGAAGTCAAGTACCCATGAGTTTGAAGTCATGTCACTTGCTGGTAGAACCAAAACACCATCAGCAGTAACATTAACTTCATTATTACTTACTTTATCTTGAGCCTTTTTATAGTTCCAACCATTTTTATTTGTATGTCCCAGTTTCCTACAAAACCAACAAGCACCATTGCGTCCTCGAGAATTCGATCAGTTTGCAGATTTTGATCTTCTACGATCTTTATGTCTTCCTCAATCTTGACTTCTCCCTCTATTGTTAGTGCTTACAATAGTTAATGCATCACCAAAAGAAGGCTCTGAATGTTTCCTTCTCATATCTTCGCTAAGAAGAGTGGTTGCAACATCATCAAATTTTAACTTGCTTTTGGAAGCCACCGAAGTGCTCACTGCCATCACCACACCTTCCCAGCTATTTGGTAAGGAACACAATAATAAAATAGCCTTGATCTCATCATCTAAGTTAAAATACCCACAAGGATTAACTGAGTGACTAATGTATTGAATCCATTTAAATGATTCGACATAAATCCCCTTTCTCGCATTTTGAAGCTATACAATTTTTTCATAATAAATACCTTATTGGAAGCTGATGCAATCTCATACAGGGAAGATAATTTGTCCCACAACTCCTTCATGGTCTTCTCAGCTGAGACATTGAAGAGCACATTGTTAGACAACAATAAGAAAATGGTTGCATGAGCTTTCATGTCCATCCTCCCCCAATCTTCATCTGACATAGAGCCCTTTCCTTTTGTTTTTCCAAGCAAAGTGAGTGATAGATCTTGCTTGATCAATAATGACTCCATCTAGACTTTCCACAGTCCAAAATTCTGACCTACAAATTTCTCAATCTTCCATTTGTTTGCTTCTTCCATTCTTCCAAAATTTCTTCAACCAGCTTCACCACTGAGTTGCTCAACCAGGCTCTGATACCAATTGTTGGGATGAAGTAAAACATAACAGAACAAAAAAAAAAATACAGAATCAAAAAATGAAAAGCAAGATGCTCAACAAAATGCAGAATAGAAAGACAAAGAGTTTTTTAACGTGGTTCACCAATTGGCTACATCCACTATGAGTAGGGGATTTCTCTCTATATTCATCTCAATATCAATTACATAAAACATACTCTTGCTAGTATATAACATAAATCTTCTTTACATCTTCTTATAGGAAGATTCACAATGCCAAACATGCATAGACATGTACCATAGAGGAGACTACAGATTTTCCAAATATAGGCAGCAGTGATAGTTGCCAGACTTGGCTTCACACGTAGCCAACAAATGGCACGATGTTCATGGCATGGAGCTCTTGAACACTGAGAAGAAGCTGCCACAATGAAATTGGGAGGATAGTGTTCATGGGCCATCAAGAATTCAAAAATATGATATTTCTCCTTGAACCTTTCTACCATGTCCTCACTAATTTATTTTGCATTACGATTAAGGGGAGTGTACATGTGTCTTGGACTATTCATTGTAAAGGAATTTTTTAGATAATCATACACAAATACATATGCCCTCTTGTGTAAGAGGAAATTCCTAGGGAATAAACCCCCAACATACTCCCATCCCTTCCAAAAATCATAGGACCGGGTAACCATTATAATTATTTAATAAATGGAGCATAATGTGTTAGCTTAATCAAATAATTATAAATTATTTAATTAATAGTGTGATTAGTGATGATGATAAATGTCGAATTTAGATTTTTTTTTTTGAAAGTTTTAGGTTCCTACATTATTCCCCTCTTTAAGACAATGTGCCTTGTTGCATTGATTCAGAGGCATGCTAATGATATAAAGATTTAGGTGATAAGATACCCAATGTGCCCCAACAAACAAAGGGGCGATGGTTGGATGACAGGTTTCCTACTCAAGAGGTCAACTAGAAAAAATGAATTTTAGGTCAAGATCAGGACAGGTAAATGGGATGAGTTTAGTGAAGATGAGGACAAAGTCAAGACTAGGTTGACAAAGGAATGGGTCATGAAAGGTACAATAGGATCATAAAACATAAGTTTCAGAATGAAATCCCTTTTCAATGATGATGATGAAAATACCTAAACCAATTTCTCTCCTAGTACCAGTAGCATACCTTGAATAACAACCCCTTGTCTTGAGATGAACAAAATGAGGATCCCCACTGAAACAAGACAAAACAAAACAAACAAATAAAAACAAAGAAAGAGAACAAACAAAACACAAAAACTAAAAAAAAAAATTAAAACAAAAACTTAATTACATATGATACAATATAATATAATTTCTTTAAAACATCAGAAATTCTATGCACCAAAATAGTGCTTGAGAAACTGACCATTAACTAGTAATGGAACAGGCTCTCCTATTAAGGTACTTAAATGAAAAGCATTCTTGCCTAATATCTCAGCCACTTGATAAGGACATAACCAAAGTCTATCAAACTTCTGATGATCTCCTTTCTTTTCTCTGGCTTTATCCCATAATGACACAAGATCTGATATCCTAAAAGCTTTTATCTTGGTTCTTTTTTCAAACCAGCATTTGGCGACAACCTGATGCTTAGAGAATTGTTACAAAGCAGCATCTCTTTGTTCTTCCATGTTAAGCAAATTAAGTAGTCTAACCTCAATCCTATAATCCTTGGTATAAAATTCTTGCATGAACTTAAGAACAGGTATCTATAAATGGATCGGGAAGATTGGATCTTGGCCATAGACTAACTTAAAAGGTGAATTTCCTAGGGCTGCTTTGATTCTAGTTCGATCTGCCCATAAGGAAAATCTCAACTGGGTATGCCAGTCTCTAGGATTATTTTCTAGTAATTTTCTTATCACTTCCAACAAGTTTTTATTAGTGGACTCACCCACTTCGTTTCCCTAAGGGTAGTAATTAGACGAATATTTAAAAATAATTTTATGTTCATATGCCCATGAAATGAATTCAACAGAAGAAAAAGAAGGGCCATTATCACATACCAAAGCAAATGGAACTCCAAACCTAGTTGTGATGTTCTCAGTCAGAAACTTGATGACCACCTTTGTGGTACTATTTTTGCAAGGCTAGGCCTCAGTCCAACATGTACAACAGTTAGTTGTAGTCAAGATGAATTTATGACCTGCAGAAGAATTAGGATTAATTACACCTACAAAATCAAGTGCCTATTGAGCAAATGACCTTACCTCATATACTGGTTGCAAAGGCATTGTAGGATTTCTTTCCCTGGGTGCAGAAGTTTGGCATACATGACAAGTCCTAACATGTTGATGTGCATCTCGAAATACATAAGGCCAATAATAGCCTAATCTTAGAACTGATGAGCCAAAGCATTAGCAAACCCATGCCTCATTCCATGCCTTCCATGAAACTCAGAAATGGAATGCTTGGCCTCTTGCTGATCCAAACAGCATAGGTAAATTCTTTGAAAACTCTTTCTGTAGATAGATCCCCCTTTAAGCATATAATGAGAACTCTTCATCCTCAATTCTTTCCTCTGAGTAGCATTCATTACTTTTGGACATTTGTTATTGAGGAGGAAGAAAATTAAATTTGTATACCAGGGATCCTTAGTAAATGATTGGACAGTGTACTGCTAACAAGTAATTTTCTTATCCACATCTGCCATTTCTTTTGACAAACCTTGACCTCGAACGAGTTTCATCAGGTGAATTTCTAAGTCAAACTCCTGAAATATTGCCATCCACTTCCCTCTTTGTTCTCCTAATTCACTTTGCATTAGAAGAGACTTCACAGTTGGATCTGGAACTATGGCCATTACTTGACTTCAAAGTACCTAATACCTGAACTTCTTTACTACTCATACCAATGTAAAGGCTTGTTTCTCTAGTGGTGGGTACTTAACTTTTGCATTTTTAAATGGAGAGCTCATAAATGCAATAGGTCTCTCCTCACCCTCTTCTCTTCGCTGTGTTAAAATGGTTGCACATGAATGGTCAGAAGCAAAAGAATAGATATAGAAAGGTTTTAGATAATTTGGGCTTGTCAAAATAGGCACCTTAGATATAGATTGTTTAATCTATGAGAAAGAAGACTTAGCCTCAATACTCCATTCAATTTTTGCATCTTTCTTCATCATTTCATTAAGAGGTTTGACGATCTCCGCAAACCCTATTATAAATTTCCTAACAAAATTGATCCTTCCAAAGAAGGATCTCATTTCTTTCTTGCTGCCTGGCCTTGTCAATTTCAAGATGGCCTCCACTCAGTCGGGATCTATAGATATACCTTCCTCTGATATAATGTGACCTAAGAGTTTTCCTTCAGATACTCCAAACACACATTTCTTTGGATTAAGAGCGACACCATAACTTATACATTTCTTTAGAACCTTTTCCAGGTCAGCAGCATGGTCTTCTCTATTCTTAGAGAAGATGGTTAAATCATCTACATAAATGATTATACATTTTCCTATTAGAACTTTGAAAGCTACATCCATTGCCCTTTGAAAATTAGCTCTAGCATTGATGAGACCGAATGGCATTCTCCTGTAGGCGAATGTGCCCCATTTGGTGGTGAAAGCAGTCTTCATCCTATCCTCATGAAGACTCAATTAAAGCATTGACTGGGAATTGCTTTTGGCGAAAAGGCTTGGCTTCTTGCTTGAGAGGTATGGTGTGAGTGATCACTGAAGTGTCAAAAGTTTTTAAATCATCATAACTCCAAGCAATAGCTTCAATGTTCTACTCCAAGACCTTGATTATCTTGTCCTT